>JAMZAV010000453.1:0-744381 GCA_024449915.1 Sweltsa coloradensis
TGGGGAAACCTAACACAAAAAAAACATTTTCAGATTGTTCCCAAGAATAATAATATCAACATGGAAGTTTGATTAATCTAGTTTGATGACGAGCACTTCCTATAGTTCTTTACTTTTCTAAAGTTTCTATAGTTTAGGGGACCAAAAATCAGGACTTGGCCATTTGAGAGAGCATTTATAGCTGCTAATTTAGAGCCCAGTAATTTTGAATTCTCTTACATAATTTTGAAAAACGATCCTACTTAAGAAATCGAATTTTTATTTGTTTATTTCAAATTTCACCCCCTGTAGATTCTACAGTTTAGGGGTGCAAAAATCAGGACTTCGCAATTCAAAAGATCATTTATAGCTGCTTATTTAGACGACAGTTATTCTGACTTCTGTAAGGTGGTTTAAAAACGAACGTAACTTGGAAATCGAATTCTTATTTGTTTATTTTTTCCATGTCATCCCACTGTTGATTCTGGGTGCAAAAATCAGGACTTATCAATTCTGAGAGGGTATTCATAGCTGCTAATTTATTGGATGAGCGTAGCGAGCGAAGCGAAGATTCCATTTCACTACACTGGAGAAAAAAAATCCGGAAGGGTTTCTTTTGCTTTTTCTTTTTTTTTGTTTTGTATTTTTGTCTGTTTGTTAACACGAGTCCGGCTAAACCGATACTCCGATGCGATATGAAATTTTATGGAGGTCTTCGAAATCTCTGAACTTAGAAACTGCCACCGTTTTTGAGCTTAATCGAAAAAAAAAAATCTCATGAAAATCGCAATTTTACGATTTTTTTTTCGATTTTTTTTTTAAAAAATTTCTTCGACTTACAACACCTGCATGCTTTGTCCGATTGTAATGATTTTTTCACAGAACCTTAATTTTATGAATTGAATATTTCGTGTAAAATTTGAGCGTTATCAAAAAAATATTTTTTACGAAAATCGCAATTTTACGACTTTTTTCAATTTTTAAAATTTCTCCAGCTTATTAACACCTACATGCTTTATCCGATTGTAATCATTTTTTTACAGAACCTTAATTTTATGAATTAATATATTCGGTAAAATTTGTGCGCAATCGAATAATTATTTCTTATGAAAATTTCAATATTACGATTTTTTTCCTTTTTTAAAATTACGATTAATTTAAAAAAATTAAAATTAAGTTAATTTTTTATTAAATTAAATTAAATTTTTTATAAAAATTTATTTAATTTTAAAAATATCTTCAACTTAGTAATTATTTTTGGATGAGCGTAGCGAGCGTAGCGAGCGAAGCGAAGATTCCATTTCACTACACTGGAGAAAAAAATCCGGAATGTTTTTTTTCTTTTCTTTCTTTTTTCTTTTTCTTTTTTTGTATTTTTGTCTTTTTGTCTATTCCGGCTAAACCGATACTCCAATTGCGATGAAATTTTCTGGAGGCCTTCGAAATCTCTGAACTTAGAATTGCCACGTTTTTGAGCACAATCGAAAAAAAATTTCTCATGAAAATCGCAATTTTACGATTTTTTCATTTTTTTTAACAATTTCTTCGACTTGACAACACCTACATGCTTTGTCCGATTGTAATGATTTTTCACAGAACCTTTATTTCATGAATTGATATATTCATGTGAAATTTGAGCGTTATCAAAACACAATTTTTTACGAAAATTGCAATTTTACGACTTTTTTCGATTTTTAAAATTTCTTCGGCTTATAACTAGAGGCATGAAAATTTAGCGTTTTAGGTTATTGATGCTAAATCAGTGAGTATAAATTCTTAAAAACGCTACAAAATGCTAAATTTACTGAAAATAAGGTTTACCTATACCAATTGAGAATTGGTTTAGCATTGTATTCTAACGTTTAAAGTGACTACATTGAATTGAAATGTTCCTATAAAGCATAATTTGAATTCATTCCCCATTAAAAATACAAGAAACTCCTCACATTTGGGGTTTTGGTGGAAATAAGAAAATTAATGCTACAAAATGCTAAATTTGGAAAAATTAATGCTAAATATTTGGAATATAAATGCTATTTTTTCATAGCTCTAGTTAAAAACACCTACATGCTTTATCCGATTGTAATGATTTTTTTACAGAACCTTAATATTATGAATTAATATATTCGTGTAAAATTTGTGCGCAATCGAATAGTTATTTATATGAAAATTTTCAATATTACGATTTTTTCCTTTTTTAAATTACGAATCATTAAAAAAAAATTAAAATTTAAGTTAATTTTTTATTAAATTAAATTAAATTTTTTATTAAATTTAATTTAATTTTAAAAATATTTTAAAACTTAGTAATGATTTTTTCACAGAACAACAGTAAATCCGCAAACACAGGGGCAGCTCAATGCACCAATTACGCTCACCCAAAACAACGCGGCGGGACTTAAGCGTTTTCCTAGTAGCCCAGTCATTTTGACTTCTGTAACATGATTTTGATAAACGATCCTTTTTTGGAAATTGAATTCTTTTATGTTTATTTATTTCATATTATAGGAGTGAAAATAACAAGACTGGTTTATTTCAGAGAGAATTTGTAGAAACTTTTTTAGAGCCCATTTATTTGACTTCTGTTACATGATTTTGAAAAACGTTTACTTTGTCCCTACTTTGGAAATCCAAATTCTCATTTGCTTATTAATTTCATATTTCTCCCACTGTAGATTCTACAGTCTAAGGGTGCATAAATCAGGCCATGTCAATTTAGTAGTGCATACTTAGCTGCTAATTTGGAGCCAAGTTTCACTGCTCCAAAATTAATTTTTACAAGAAGTATTTACTTGGTTCTCTCACTTTGGAATTTTATTTCTAAGGGAATCCAATTAATTTGGTTCAATCACAAAATGGAAGCGAGTGGAAAAAAAATTAAAAAAAGGGGTGCAAAATGGTGCATATTGGGGGCAATAAATACATGTATTTTTCGTTTTGATATTTGGTTTGGGGGGGGGGGGGGAAGGGGCAAGCTTAATGCACCGTTTTCCGAGGGTTTTTTTACATGAGGTTTTTTATGAAAATGGTTTTGAGTTGTAATTCGCTTTAGGAAGGTCCCCTATTTAATGACCGCATCTCCGAAAGTGTGCAAAATTCGGGACTTGGGTTCAAAATTGTGCTTATTGGTGCAAAATTATGCACATGGTTTTTTAGTGGAAAATCGCATAAGGGGGTACAGTGTAAACTTAGCCTCCCCTTTTGAAATGGCTGTATCCCCCAAAGTATTGGGGTGCCAAAAAATTTTGCACAAGATTTTGAGGGCAAAATTCGCATGGGGTCAATCGCGAATATGGGGTCAGCGTATCTTCAAAAATTTTGGGTTGCAAAACTCGGGGACTTGGGTGCAAAATTATGCACATGGTTTGGGGGACGAAATGTTCTGGGGGGGGGGGGGGGGGGCAGGTTTACGGACTTCAAAAAGTGTGCTAAAATATGGTATGAGTTTGCACATGAAATTCGTTATTTTACGAAAACCATTAACTTGGCTCAGCCAAAATGAAGTTGTCGTAAGTTTTTTGTGTTGCTTGTGCAAAAATCAAAATTGGTTGTGCAAAATTGTGCAAAATGTGTGCAAAAATATGGTATAAGTTTTGACATGAAAATCCATTTTGGTTGTTCTAGCATTAACTTAACTCAGCCAAAACGAAATTGTCGTAACTGTTTTGTGCTGCTTGTGCATAAATCGAATTTGGTTGTGCAAAATTGTGCAAAAAGTGTGCAAAATTCACAGCATATCGTAAGTCAAAATTTCATTGGTGGTTGTGCCAAGTTAATAGACCCGGTAACACCTCAGGTTTTGATCCATTTGTCCGGAATTCAAGATGGCGTCCAACAAGATATTGAAAAGCGCAGGAAAATTCCTATTAATTTTGGGTAAACACTTAAGGAGGGCTCATTTTAAGGTTTTCGGGGTCAAGGAGAACGATGGAATGTGTTACGAAAACTCAAAAGAACCGGAAGTACCATTTTCAAAATGGCAGCCACGTTCATATGGGAAAAACGTGATTTTCCGTTTTCTTGGGATAAATACCATTTCATGTGTGAGTGTGAGACATTAGGGTACCGGCCTAATTTGTACGTAACAAACCATGTCGAATCTGAATTTGCCCGGTACCATCTTGGATTTTGACCCATTTTCCCGGATTTCAAGATGAAGTGCAACAAGTTGTTAAAAAGGGATACACCTATTTAAAGTCCTATTAGCTAGAAACCCAAAGCTATTAGTGCTGGATGAACACCTAAGAAGGGTTCAATAAAGTGTTTTCCGGGTCAAGAAGAACGATGGAACGTGGTTGCGGTAACGCCCAAGAAATGGAAGTACCATTTACAAAATGGCGGCCACTTTGATATAGCGAAAAGTGTTTTTTTGCCCCTTTGGGTAAATAAATACCATGTTATACGTGTGAGCCATTGTGGTACCGGGCTGCTTTATGGGTAACAAGCCCCGCCGAATCTTAATCTGCCCGGTACCACCTACCACATAATAAATTCAAAGGTTGTTCCGAATTTAGCCTTGTTGATTCAGGCGCTGTCCGCGGGTAGAATCGTGTCCAGCTTGATTGATCGGTGTTTCATACTTAAATGTGCCAGTCTCTAGTTGGTCATTGATCGCTCGTCGATGGTGTCGGCGCCTACAGGGTTGGCTTGGTCGCCTAGGTGGGGTGACTGAGTATAGGCCTGCTACTGCAAAGGTGGGCCACGGGATTCGTCCCGGTGTCCCGGCGGGCCAGTCCAGCCCTGGCCGCACCTTTACAAAGCCGCAAGTCGGTGGTATGAGACTCGTGGACCTTCCTTTGCCATGGTGTTGGGGAGTTTTATGTTGCCGTGTACTCATTCTACGGCATATAAACCATTTATTCATAATACATTTCTTTACTTCTGTTTCGAACGGAAGCCGTGTCAAGAGGTGGGAGGCCACCCCTTTCGGCTTGCCAGGCCTGTCATATCCTCTTTTCCTTCAATTTCTTCGTCTTCCATTTCATTTTCTCCTTCTATGTCGTCCTCTTCTTTCTTGCTTCTTACCACCGGCGCACGCCATTTCCTTCTGTCCTCCCAAGTCTTTCTGCTACAACTTCTTCTCAACACACCTCTCTCTTCATGATAATTTGTTATTTGGTTATTCATATTGAAGCAAACTATACTCAATTAACTTTATTGATTTCTTACTTCTTTACAGTTGATTTTCACTTGGATGTGTATTATTTTGTACTTCACCACAGTCCACAATATTAGCAAACAAAACAACATGTTGATGTGTTTTACAGTTACATGTGTGGTGGAGGCGGTACTCATATTGCGACTGGACTCACACACACGCACGCAAGCAGATCGCCAAAGTGTGCCCCCGATTGAAAAACGATCTTGCATTGTCACTTTGAGCCGCTCTGCGGAGAACAATGTTCATAACATGTTTCTGGTGTTGGATAAAAAAATTTAAAAAACGCACACAACATGACGTCATGGGAATATATTGAAGGTCTAAGTTTTAGGCCTACTGTAATCGGTAGCTGTACTTTAATCGCCTTATCGAACGTAATAATATCGCAATGTTAAGCAACACCAGAGCACAACACAAATCATGTTAATGTCAGAGAACCTCCTCCCACTGTTCGAAGGTGTAATTAACTAGCGAAACGGTAGGACAATTAAGATTTATTAGTGATTGAAACATAAATTGCAAAACATGTAGGGCAATAAGTTGAAAGTTTACTTTTTATGGTTTTAGCTGGTGCGTTCTGGATTATTTTAAGAGTAACCTCTCAGCCATGCACTTGCTCCAAGACCCCGTTTATATTATAGGCGGGCTAGAACGCGGATCGACATGCGCATTAAAAACTCGAAACGCCTTTGCAACCCGCGTTGAACGCTACGCTATATCAATAAGTATCATGCGAATTGCTTTCCTCGAGAAATTGCCTATTTTAAACAATGAACCAATGGAATTTATACAAGAAGGCGTGTATACTTTCCGCTAATATTTCACTCTAAATACGCCTACACTATTATATAATAATCGGTAGCGAAATGTGATAAAAATAATAAATAACAAGTTATTGCATTATTCTTGTAACTTTTTTTGAAGTTTCACACAAACAGAATAAACGTGAAGGCTTGAGCATATAAGTGCATCTTTAACCGTAGTACATTAATTATAACACCACTTTTAAACGTCGTATGCTATTTATAAGATCATAAGGGTGCCTAATAAAGGTACAAAAACCGAGCGGACCGACTTAACCCTTTATACCAATTTTTTTTTCTTTCTACCTTAACAATTTAAAATGTTGGATTTTTTTTAATTTTAGCATTTTGGGGGATTTTTATCCATGATTTTTTAGGAAAGAATTGCTGATTTTGAATTCCAAATTGGTGTCAAAGTTGAAAAAAAAATCCAAATTTGTAGTATATTTTAAAAAGTAAGATTTTTTGGCAATTTTTCATTTTTTCCGCAATATTTTTGCATGTTCAAATTGAATCTACTTACTACAGGCAAACAAAATATCCGGGACATCCCGGAAATTTGTGTATTTTTGCGTTTTTATACACAATTTAATTTTTGATCCATTACTAAAATCGTTCTTCTCATTAGAATTTAGTAAGGAAAAATGCTACCACTTCAGAACAAAACATAGCAACTTTTGACTGGGTGTAAATATAGAAACCACTGCCCTATAAAGGGTTTAAAGAAAACAGGAATGACACTGAAAACCCTGATTTTTTTAAAATTTGAACAAACATTCTGATTTTGTCCAGATCAGAAAAAAGTTTTATTAAATCGTCTGCATATCTATCCATTCGCGAGAAACTTTGCTGCATTATATTTTAATAAACGTTGCACATTTTTAACTGTTTGCGTTATTATGATTTCACAAAGAAAAACAAAATGTTACAAGTTTTCAATTAAATATTCAATTTAACTATATTGTACAATTTAAAAGTAAAGTCGTTAAAAACGATTGTAATACAAACTAAAGATTATTTCGTAGCTAGGATGTCAAAAATATGTATACCTATATAGCTCGGCAGGTAAGATTTGATTGAAAGACAAACTCGAACCCCTGGTCGTCCATTTTATACGTAGAGTTAATGACGTCACAATTGCATCTCGCTAGACACGTTATCTTATGCAAATGCTGTCGAAACAATCCGAGACATGTGATAGAGTGTCCTGTCACTCGTTGTGGTTTAGCAGGTCTAGATAGATACCTATATACGAAGCGTTGAATTAAGAGTCCGCCCTTTTAAAACCAGACACGATGCAGACAGCGTTATGCCTATAGATCTGAAGAAATATCGCTTTTGTCAGGACTCTTTCATTCCCGAATTGAATTTGTCTAAATTAAGTAATTGTAATAAGACTATTATATAATTCTGATTTTTTCCATAAGAATTTTGGTATTTTTAATTGATTTTTTATCGTGGTTTTTAAGCAATTTTCGGAAAATTTTGGATTTTGAATAAAATCTCAATGTTTGGTTTAAATTTAAATTTGAAGTGCATTAAAAAAACCTAGATTTTTTATTTTAGTTTTGGTGTATCTCAAATAACAGCAGTACTGAAAATTTATTCCTTTTCCGGGACTAACCAAAATTGATCCCTCTTTTGCCTAAATGTAAATGTATGATAAAATTATACTTTTCTTTCACCATTCAAATCTCGTTGTTGGTAGAGGGGCCGGGTCTTTCCATGTCAAGTTTGGTTGACGCTAGCCCCACCCCCTGACCCCATGGGTTACCAAAAACATTCTGTAGACTGCATCATCCATGTTGAAGAGCAATACAATGTCAACAAAAAACGCGTCTTAAACGGATGCCGTGTTCTTGTTTTATCGTGAGACGTGACACACGCACAGACGGCACACAGAAAAGTCAACCGTATAAGAGAAATTCGCTCCCTAATTATGTTATATTTTAATGTAAAAATAATATATTTTAATCATACTACTAATAATAAGATTATTTTCAAACGTCTAAAAATAACCAATGCGTTATGCAAGTCTGCATGATATTTGCACTGTTTTAAGTTCTAACTAACTAGGTCACAAATATATGCAACAACTACATCTTGCACGTAAAACATATCTTGGAATCTACACGGATCAGGTTTTAGAAAAATGGCGAATGTGATAACTTGGGGTGGGGTGACCCGACTCAGCTCGGGGCAAGGCCAAGGAACCGGGATCACCAGACCCAGACCTTCCGCGCCAAAAAGCGAAAGTGGCTAGTTTCCCGTCGCGTCGTGGGGTTGATGTATTATGGGTGGGTGGGTGCAAAACTTTACGAAGGTATAAAAGCAAAGTGTTTGGCAGAACATGGCACCATTCGATCTGCTTCATTCAGCAAACCACACATCCACTACAATGGCATTGAAGGTAAGTGGGGACCGGTATAGGCTTACTAATGATATCGTGTAGTTTTTGTACGTCGGTCCGTCACTGTCTTTAACATAAGGACGGTTGTTTGAGTTCGGGCTAACTATTTTTTACAAAGTTAAATATCCATTTAAAATTTTGATTGATGGGCAACCGCTAATTTCACGTACCTTATATACGGATCACTTTTCGACCTTCATTTTCACCCAAAAATAGGATTTTTGGGATGTTGCTTGTAAAGAATTAACGCAATGCGCGATCAGAGCACATTTCAAGATTTTAAATAATTGTCTCCTACCCAAGTTTGCAAAATAACTACAACTTACCCGTTTGGTAGCAAATTGACTGTCCGTTACTGAAAATAACTAGCAATATTTGGAACGTTTCTTCTGATCACGCAATGCACACATTCTTATGTAAGATTTAGGTGCAAACCACACCCCGATAGGACAAACTAAGTGATCCGGAGTCCGGACTATACATCTGCATTCTGTGTGTTCTCGAACTCATCCAACAGTCATTGCTATACTTTTAGAAAAGGGTATAAAGAAATATAAACGCATATAACGGCTGATTAATTTGTGTATGCCTATCAACTATTTTGCTTTCGTTTTATCATACTATAACGTGTTGAGAAATTATAGTATCATAACGGAAATTATTTTGCGTGGTCCTTTTTGTGTAGGCTATACATAGATGTGACAATACAAATGTTAAGTTTATTAAGAAAGGCATATAGTTTCCGGTCAATTTTTTGTATGATTTGAGTAAGTGAAGATCCCCCCTCAAATACCAAAATTTGTAAAAAAAAAAAAAAAAAACTGCAGCCATGCTCTCCTTCAAAAGTCTTTGGCTGTAAATGTTGTGAGATATAGAATTTGATCCAAACTTTTCATTCTTCCTCCCTAGTTTCGCATTGAAAAGAAGGAAGATCATTTCGCCTGTTGACGAACGCCAAGCCAACCATTTTCGGGTTAAAAATAGTAAAAATTTTAAACTCAAAATCATAAAAAATTACTTGACCATTGAATTTGGTTCATTATGAGAACTTTAAAAAGTCAATGGCCAATTAATTTTTTTTATGAATTTGAATTTAAAATTTTTACTTTTTTTACCACGAAAAAAGTTGGCAATTGGCGCTCGTCAAAAGGCGAAATGATCTTACTTCTTTTCAATGCGAAACTAGGGAGGAATAATGTTAAGATTGGCTCAAATTCTTTATCTCACATCATTCACAGCCAAAGACTTTTGAAGGAGAGCTTGGCTGCCTTTTTTTTTTTTTTTTTACAATTTTTGTATTGGGGGGGATATCACATTTTTGCTGTTTGTTTCATATCAAGGCGTTGAAATACTTGTAAACGAAAATTCAAAGAAAGAGGGAAATTTCAAATGTAATTTTCCATCTAAATTGCTCGCATGTACGGCTTAGACGGAGTTTGATTCACTTTCTAAATTTTTGTAAGAATTAAATTCGTGGTTTCATAGCTCAGTTGGTAACAGCATAGCCCGGACGGCCATGCCAAATTTCATGCTGATAACTCATTAGGTACCTTCATGGTGAATGCTGGAAATCAAGGTATAAATAATATAAACTACTAGGGATAGGGGTTGAAAAAATGTGGTTTAGGAAATGAGAATAGGCCGATTGGGTTAAAACACATTAAATTTGTTTTAATAACTAATTTGAATAAAAATTCAATTTTTGCGTTAGGGCTATGAATTATTCTAATTTTAGGGGATGATTTAGGGGGTGTTTGGGGTGGAATATCGCTTGCCTCTCGGCGGATTATTTTTCATATTATGTACCATCATGCCAAATTTCATGCTGATAACTCATTAGGTGCCTTCATTGTGAATGCTGAAAATCAAGGTATAATATAAACTATTAGGGATGGGGGTTGAAAAAATGTGGTTTAGGAAATGAGAATATACCGATTGGGTTAAAACGCATTAAAACATAATTTTAATAACTAATTTGATTAAAAATACAATTTTGGGTAAGAGCTATGAATTATTCCAAGGGGATGATTTAGGGGGAGTTGGGGGTGTAATATCGCTTGCCACTCGGTGGATTATAAATTCTGATATTTTTATCCACCCCCATGCCAAATTTCGCGCATGGAGCCCATGTGTTAGATATTTATTAATGGTTTTGAATTTAAATGGTTAAAATGGTTAAAATGGTTTTGGTTTTGAAAGCAAAAGTGTATGAGTCTGAGGTACATCCAAGTGTGGTCCAAGTTTCATAGTTCTTAGATGAATCGTTTTCTCTGTAGGCTCTTATTCCTCTCCGTTAGAATCCACATCCAGCCAGCTAGCCACCCAGCCAGCCAGCCCGAATTTTTTCGACTATGTTGAGGCAATTTTTTAACATAGAACGGTTTATCGGATCGGGCTGATTTTTTTTTTTTGGTAGGTCATGGACCACTTATCAGGTCATCATATACCGAGTTTCAAGATTGTAAATATTTCGGGGCGGCGTGTGCAGATAGCTGAAAAAACCCCAACTCGGGTAGGAGTAAACAGGGTCAAGTTAGTCATCGCGTGCGCTTGGCTGCGGGCGAACGACCGTCGCCCTAGATAGGCCTAATATGCTCACTCATATCATGCAGTATCATATTATTTATATTAGTCAGTGTTAACAACAAGATAACGTGATAACATATGAATTTTCTAGAAATTTACCAAATACATTGCTTTGTTCATTTTCGCCATTACAAATCTATGCGTTTGTATTTCAAAACAATACACCAGTATAATTGTGCTGACACCAGAGAGATGATCTGACCAAGCTGAGGGAGTCTCTTCTGATGACGAATACTACAGCAAAACGTTGTATGTTTTACAGTTCGTGATCCTGTGCTGCGCTCTGGCCGCCGCCAACGCCGGTTACCTGGGAGCCCCCGCCGCCCTCTCGTACGGCGCCCCCGCCTACGGCTCCAACTACGCCTATGGCTCCAACTACGCCTACGGCGGAGCTGTCGGTGCCTCCCACCAGAGCACCCTGCGCTCTCTGGACGGAAACCACGTGGTCTCCCAGTACTCCAAGAACGTCGATACCCCCTTCTCTAGCGTCCGCAAGACCGACACCCGTGTCAGCAACGACGCCGTCGCATACGCCCCCGCTGTCGCCCACTACGCCGCCCCCGCCGTCGCCTACCACGGTGCCGCTTATGCCGCCCCCATCGCCTCCGCTTACCACGGTGCCGCTTATGCCGCCCCCATCGCCGCCTACCACGGAGCCGCTTATGCCGCCCCCGTCGCCTCCTCTTACCACGGAGCCGCCTATGGAGCCGCCTATGGTTCAGGATCCACCGTCTCTCACATCTCCTTCGATGGAATTGGCGCCCACTATGCTTATTAAGAAGTTTTCCCTTTTATTTCATTGTCACACAAATACTTTGGCACACTTATTCTAAATTATCTATAAAAAAAAACGCTGTACCATTTGTGTTGTACATAAATTATTGTAGTGAACTTTGTACATAGATACTATAATTTATTATATTTATGCAGGATGTGTATGTGAATAAAGTGATTTAAACTAACGTACGTATATGTAAAATTATTTTTATGATCGTTTACCTACCATTGAAACGAAAACATGCGTAGTTGTTGTGTTGAGTTATTATTACTTAACAAACGTTCAGGATCCACTGTCTCTCACATCTACTCCAATGGATTTAGTGTCCACTATACATCCTGTTTCTTCAATATATCGCATATATATTTCTTCATACACTTCAATGAAATGATTTTGGCGATATTATAAAGTAAAAAACATATTTTTATGTTAGTTTAACCATCATCTATCTCTATCACGAATAATATCCTTTTCACTATCTCTCATAAGGGACCGTCACAAAAAGTGACCTTGCAAAGTTGAAAGACTAAGATTAATACTGTCTAAACCACCCCTAGAACTATAACAACCACACATTTGGTTCGTGGTCTATGTCTTACGCCCTGATTGGTTGTTACAAAGAACTAACATCGAATTTTGGACACTTATCTGAATCTCTTGGTCAAGTGTGAACCCCCATAAACCATATTAATTTGGTGCAACTAACTGGATGTAATCATCTAATACTGCACGATGCTTTCAGTCATGTAGCTCAAGTCATTAGTAATTAGATATTATCGTTGACCTAGCCAAGGTGACAATAATTAATAATATCACCGATTAGAGCATCTGCCCGGACAGCACCGGAAATTGACAGCAGACAGCTTCAATTTCCGGTGGAAGTACTTTGTAGTTTCTATCTATAATATGAGCATATTTATATATGATATTTATAGTGTTGAACTAGTGTTTTAAACAACTAACCGAGGTCTATATTTTTAACACTTACAACAAGTGTGAATTTCCACGCGTTTAATATTACATATATCCAGGTCAGATAGCATCTGAAAATCAATATATTTTAGTGATATTAAAGTTTACTCAGAGAGTCTGGCAGTATCAATGTGAGAGTTCCAGATTATGCAGAAGAAAAGTAGGCATTTGTTTTGGTTGTAAATAAGATGGTTCATACCAAGTTACAGTTTTACCATTTGGTTTGTGCAATGGACCTACAAAGTTTCAGTGACTTAATGGATTCGTTTCTTGTCAGTTTGGTCTGTTCTGCCACTGTGGTATTTGCATAAAGTTATTGTTCTAATCCAACCCGATAATTAACACAATATGATTCGCCTTCGAGAAGTATTTCAGCATTTGAGTTATGCACTCAAAGTAATATTACTCGAATTAAAACCAATACATGTTGCTGAGTTTGTTTATCTATTTAGAGTTCGTATGAAACTTTAAAACTTTACAATTATCTACGTCGGCTCGCCCGTTTGATTAAAGGGTCTTTTATAGGAGATGTATAGTACCATGCCACATCTGCAATCGGCCGTAATGTGATGGTACTAGGTATTTACATACCTGAACGACTTGCCCAAGGTTACCTGTACGCACCGCATTATTTGCATCAATTATAATATATTTTTCACACATGGATTTTACCCACCGTATCTTTGACCGTATTCTTGTGCCGTGCTGGTAGGTTGAAATCTTATTGGTTGGTCACTACACACTTTTCTAGATGACTCCACAGACTAAACCATATACGCAACAAAAATGTTGCATTTATACATACATGGATTGTTTTGTTGCATTTTGTGTTTCAATTTTCAGACAAGGATTATACAATTGTTATAATGAGCCTGGGGTAAGGGGGGCGAGAGCAAGGTTAGCTCACCAGAAGATTTTAATATTCATGTGACCGGCACCTCCACCATTAATCAATGTTGGAACATGCGAAGACTTGGCGGTATTTGTTTTTGAATAGGCGTAGCGAGCGAAGCGAAGATTCCATTTCACTACACTGGAGAAAAAAATCCGGAATGTTTTTCTTTTTTTTCTGTTTGTATTATTGTGTGTCTGTTAGCACGATTCCGGCTAAACCGATACTCCAATTGCGATGACATTTTATGGAATCCTTCGAAATCTCTGAACCAAGAACTGCCACGTTTTTGAGCGCAATCAAAAAATTATTTCTCATGAAAATCGCAATTTTGCGATTTTTTTCGATTTAAAAAAAAATTCTTCGACTTATAACACCTACATGCTTTATATCCGAATGTAATGATTTTTTCGCGGAACCTTTATTTTATGAATTTATATATTCGTGTGAAATTCGAGTGCAAACAAAAAATATTTTTTTATGAAATTCGCAATTTTACGTTTTTTTTTATTTTTTTATTTTACATTTCTTTGACTTATAACACCAACATGCTTGTCCGATTGTAACGATTTTTATACAGAACCTTTATTCTATAAATTAATATTTTAGTGTGAAATTTGAGCGCAATCGAAAAATAATTTCTCATGAAAATCGCAATTTTACGCTTTTTTTCGTTTAAAAAAAATTACGCTCATCCAACAACGCGCCTGAAAAAGCGTTTGCGAAGCTTCCTAGTGTAAAACATTATTATCATCGTTGAATCGTAAAATTCATACCTAAAGTAAAGTAAAGTAAAGTAAAGTAAAGTAAAGTAAAGTAAAGTAAAGTAAAGTAAAGTAAAGTAAAGTAAAGTAAAGTAAAGTAAAGTAAAGTAGCCTAAAGTAAATAAAAGTAACGTATAAGGTATTAATCTCTACGCTTTATCTAATATGTATTTGTATTATTTGTACGTTCCTGTGAATTTACGCAAATAACAGCTATCATCCGGGTATTATAACCTGATTATAACATCACCATGACCAATAACGTTTCAATTCAAGAGCTTATAGCAGCGTTTTATTCCTATACTACATTGATACGAAACTAAATAAATTTGATCATAATGTTCTTCGTTTTTTAAATTTTGTATGTCATTGATTCACTTGCTTGATATTATTTTTGTGGCGTTGAAGGAGGTGGGGAGTTAATTGATTCGTTATGTGCCACTTGTCTATCATTAAACATTATAAACATTATGTTGGCTCACAAAGTCATGTGACGTAGCTATTATGTTGTTAAATATATGTGAAGCCATAGCCGTGATTGATAATATATCGCGCAAGGTCTAATTCGCCACTTTGCTGTGGTAATAGTTACGCCCAGCCCGCGCCACTCACACGTCGTGTCATTGTGGAGTGTGTGTGTGGAATGGATGGGTGGGGCAAGTCGCGCCTTGGACTCACTTTCACTTGTCTTGCCAGCTTAGCAGGCTCCCGGCGGCACAATCGAGAACAATATTCTTGTGCAAAATATCACTTGCTCAATATTGGTGATGGAGGAGCGACGACATGTGGTCCACTGTTTTAGTTAAGGCTCGTGGAAAATAATAACAGTTAAATTAAAAGCTTGTCAATCTAACGTATATGCTAATACTATATTGTACAAGCTTTCATAACATAGGCCTACTATATAGTAATATATTTACATGGATTATGAATAGGCCTATGGTGGGTGTCAATATGAGAAATAGGTAGCCCGTGCATAACGCGTGAGGCTCTGAGGTCGTCGGTTCGACACTCCCCTCCGGCAATCCTGAATGGTTAGTCAGTGGCCGCCTGTTAAATATCAAAAATGCTAGGTTCAAGATATTCACTTTATAAAAAAAAAATCACAATTTTTCCATTGCTTAGCAATGCTTTCCACTTTGCCTTACATTGCTTTCCACTTTGCCCCGCACATAAAGGCAAAGTGGAAAGTTACAACCTTTTTTTATAAATTATAAAACATACATTGTTTAATTTTTTTTCAACTTCTTGTGCTTTTACATGACTTCCTTAATACAATGACTAAATTTTAGAAAAAAAATATATGCAAAAACATTACATTTCACTACAAATTTTGAATTTCTCCCTTAACCTTTCCACTTTGCCCACCCTTCCCCTACATTTAATTAATTAGTGTGTTGCAGAACAAATAATAAATAACATCCCTTTTTAAACTACCCATCCTATTATTGTGGCTAGGATTTTCTGTTATAGTATTGTTTCATAAGTGAAATTATTGGATAATATTGTTTAAAAACCGCAATTTGAAAACAATCATATAATATGCAATTGTGTGGACTGGACTCCCAACGACACTTGCAATATAGATGTCATCAGTTAAACTGAATTATCCTATTACTATACTAATACCAGGGCCGGTTTTAGGATATTTTCTAGTGTCCGCGAGTAGTGAAAATGCCGCCCATATGGACTTTCGATGTGAATGGACTTGCGTGGGCCACAAGGGGTCTGGGGCAAAGCCCCAGCCGCCGGAGGCTCATCGCGGAAGGCAAAAAAAAAATCACCATACTACAGCTGTTGTTTCGTCATGTTTTAACTGCACTAAAGACTCGAAAACGATGTTTTACAGCAATATCTGCGATCTAAAAACTTGCCTAATTAATTAATTAAAAAAATTTAAAAATGACGAAGCATACAGTCAAACATATTCGTTTTAGCAAGGTGACTGTCATATTGTATAAGTGTAGGGCCTATGTGCATTTACTACGGATATTCTGGGATAATAACCTACTTTAGTTATTTTACCCCCCTGCCCCCTCCCGGTTCCTACGCCGCTGGTAGGCGCGAATTCGCCGCTGCAACTTGATTACACTCACGAGTCACGAGGCTACAGGCATAGTATAGCGTAAGCTAAACTACAAACAGGAGTGTGATGAAAGATAAATTGTCTCAAAGGTGCCGAGCGGGTTACTTGTCATTTACCAAAATAAACGACTTTGTTTGCAATGTGTTCACATTTAGTTCACAAAGGCCTACTTACTTCGTAGTTCGTCGACACATATTTTATTTTATTGCAGATAATTAATAGAATCAGTAAAGTTTACGTGAATGGTCAGAACTCAGAATATGTAGGAGACAAATTTTATGATTTTCATATTTCGTTAGGATTAATTAATTATAATTTTTGCTTTATTTGATAAAATTCCGTAATGACGCCGCGGCGCCGCCTACCGAATTGTGCCGCCGTCCGCAGTCGCGGACGCCTAAAACCGGCCCTGACTAATACTCATAGCCGTCTATCCCCACAAAGTTAATCTGTGGTTCTATCTTATTCATTACCGTACTAAATTGACACATTAAACAACAAAAAAATTCATTAACCATGGGTAAGTGTGGAGTGCAGTGTTGAGTGGAGGACCTACCTGAGCTGTCACTCAGATGATCCTTTGATCCAATCTCCGGTGGAAGTGGAACGCTGCTCGAATAGTACTGTCAGGTCACACACCTCAAACGCCAGCCTACCAGCGTCACACTCGTAAAGTAGAGCTGCTTATAACCATTCCGACGCAGCTATCACTAACTAGCCTTCTAGAGTCCAATATACCATATCGAGTGGCGTTAGTCTGGAGACTGGTAGGGCTTCCATCCCCCCTCAGTACAGTACTCTTGTCGACCGGGCTACCCAGGTCACGTGGAAGTGTCACCACCAACGGCTCTTTCGAGTACCGTTTACTACACATCTGTTTGCATACTCCCAGTCAACAGTCTGCATGACATGGCCCGAAAAGTTAATTTAATACCAGTCTGAACTTATTTTCTTTGCACAAGCTCTGTAGTTTTATGTGTGGGAAGCACTCGAACTTTATTAGCATGATGGAAGTGTGAAGAAGTTTGCTTGTGGGTATTAGTTAGCACTCAGCAGGCTAACACAGTACTGTGCTCCTGTCCAGCCTTTCGAGTCAGTTGTTTTGTGTTCCGTCTTTGATTCCATTTTGTTTTCTTACAATCTCCAGCCTATTATAGGCTGTATAGACAAATACAACTACGTGTAGTACATACTAGTATACAAATACATACAGTTATTTGGATGCTTTAATTGTTCCATTTGTAATTCATAACTTAATTCAACAAGGAAATGAATTTGCAGCATTGATTTTACTTATTGGTGACTGACTAACCACAAGTGACTTTAAGTGGTGCAATCGATATATCATCTTCTTTTTATGATAAACATTGAATTAACACAATCGTGATATCTATATCTGACGCGAGACATATGCAATAGGTACGGTGAAATCCCTGGTAAAATAAAATAGCTTAATAATATTTACATCCATCCTTTATTATGAATGAGATATTTAACAAAGTGAACTTATAACAGATAATCAAAACAGAACAGCTATGATGGAAGTGGAACATAACATGTTATATGATTGATATTGGTAAATATAAATGAACAGTAGGTTAATTCGATAATACACCTCGTCATATTGAATCATATAATAGTAATTAATTAGTAGAATAGTAGCCTACAATGAGGCCTGAACAAAAAGAAGTGTAAAGTAAAAAAGGATCTGCAGTCCTATAGGCCTAGTTAGGTAATGAAAAATAGTGATAACATTTCAAAAAGTCTGATTTATATAAACCATATTTATTTCACAAAATAATCAGGGTGTTTTTGATTTCTTCATTTTGAACAACAAACACAAGAGTTCTAACTGATTTAGGCAAAGTTTTCCTTAAAATAATTTCTGAATTATATTTTCTGAAACGCCTGTGAAAGTAATTTGATCCGCTCATCAACTTGACAAATTTTGAAACACTGATTTTGTTGATTTAAATCAATAAAAATATTATTTAAATCAAAAAAATCTGATTTAAATAAAAAAGTTAATAAAAATCAAATAATTCATGATTTAAGATTTTTTAAATCAAAATTAAAAAAATTACACACCCTGAAAATAATGAACATACATAAATGAATGAAATTGACCCACAAACAAATTATTCATAGGGCCTACGTGTAAACAAGTTCTTGCCAAAAACAAAAATTTTAAATTGCAGCTGATCAATAGCCTACATTTCAGACCTTAGCGTATGCGCCTTCAAAAGACCGAATATTACAGAGACGGCCCACGCTACTGGCAGGACTACATTTAGTAAAGCCTACATTTAGTAAATTAAAAAAAAAGAAATACAAAAATATTCTTAAATTGGAATTTACAAAATGATATTCAAGTTCTTTCATCACATTTTTCACTAGCTCTTAGTTCTAACACAATGTTTGAACTAGTATAACGTAATGTTTGTGTTTACGACGTACTTTAAAATTTAAATGGTTTTATTTTTTCTTAAATTTTGTTTGGGAAATTGTAAAAAGTGGTGTTATTGTTTTTAATTTTTATTGTATTTTTGCATTTCTCGCATTGCAAAACACTGAAAACGGTGATAAAATCATCAATCATATTAGGCCGCCTACTAGTTAAAATCCATAAGAAATTGCAATATGTGCATAAAAGTCACCACAGTTTTTATCTCGCATATACCACACTAGTGATTGCTCCTGCAGCCGTAAAAAAAGTGAAAACACAATAGCATAGCACTATTTAATCAGAAGAAAATCACCTTTTCAAAATTGCACAGTATGTACGTTTTTGTTCTAGTAGCTTGTTTTTATCAGGAAGTTTGTAGTGAAAAGAGACTAAGAAATAAGAATAGAATTAACTTTGTTTTTTTAAAAAAAGCAAACGGCAAAATATGGTTTTATAATTTTATTTAACAAATTAGGGAGAATTTGGTGTTACAGTATTACCATTTGACGGTATTATATGGTTCTATAGCCATTTAGCCATTTAACATTTATTTATTAAATAAAACCAAAAACACACACCTCTCAGTAGTCATTACTCAAGTCATTAGTGTTGTACTTTTTATACACCCTATTACCGTATACTATGCAATTTTCTCTTCGGATGTAGTAAGGCATTATTTTTTAACACGATATGCCGTGGTTGCCATTAATAATTACTACATAGGTACAAACAAATCTAATAATAATAACTAAGATTTACATCTAATGGTAGAGGTAGTGAAAATGGTGATAACGAAATCGCGAATTTTTTTAAATTCCTTTTTATGCCTAAAATGTAATATTGTCGACGATTACATCATTTGTGATGGAAAAAAATATTTTGAAAACGCATTCGCGAATTTCGTGTATAGCGCGATTAACGAACGAAATTACATCAAACTGTCAAACGCGATTAAATCGCGAATTGGACTTTTAGTGTGCAAAATGTAAAAGTGATGTGAGGTGCCGGTCCAGTTTTGTGAGGTGCGTCCAGACGAATATTACGCGCGCGGTCGGGTACCGTGACGTCACGGCTTCACGAAATATACCTCCAAAATAACGGCGGTATCAACGGCTTCCGCGAAATAGTATACCAATACAGTGCTGCAATTTTTTTTAGTGATTTTTATTTTTAGTACGTTTTGACATTTTTGAATCGCGAAAACGCGAAATTTGGTTTTTAAAACGAAATTTGGGTTTTTATATCACCATTTCTCATTACCCTACTAATGGGCCAAATCTTGTCTCCCCCGGGAAATAATAAGAAAAACGTATGTAGGGCTAGTTATATTTTATCTTCACGGAGCAAAAAGGAAACTAGAAACAAAATATCTTGTACACGTTCAAGAATCTCCTAGCTGATCTTCGTTCCCTGAAACTCCGTCAGGAGATTCACGGACCTTGCGTAAATCCCATCTTAAGGAAGTAGGAGATGAATAGTCACCAATTATTAGAGCTAGAGGTAATTTCTATTGTCTCTATTCTATGAGGTCGTGCAACTTGAAATTAATACAGTAAGTGTAACACTATCAAAGTTATCATAGTACATACCAGTATAATGTAAATCTTAAAACATCATAATTCATAAGCTAATAGAACATTATTTAAAGACAGACAGATTACATATTGATATTTAAATTAAAACTGTTTTAAGTAGTTGGTGCTGGGCACTAAAATATGGAACAAAGTAAGGTATGCCTATTGCCTATAGGTTTAAGAGAACTCACAACAAATTATTGCTTACGGTATTACATAGCTACAGCATTGGCAATCAATGTGATACCGGTATAAATATAATATAATAACCAAGGGAAGGCCCTCTATAGCCTATATCCCAAAATATTTTTTTTTTACACAAAAACTGGAAAACATGGTGTGGAAGTGTGCGGGAACTCAACAAAGAATCCCATTTTCTATGTTTAAAGGTATTTGAGCAAGAAGTCTTTGTTACATGGAAGTAGGTGACCAGAAGTTCATTTCTCTCAGTCCAGACGGCTTGGGTCGCACAACCTTGGCCCGGGGGCCTGGTGAGCTTGCCGGCGAGGACGGTCCGTCGTCTACATCGTCGCGCGTTAGCTGACCAATCACGGACGTAGACTTGTTTCTCCTCATCCCGGAGGAAACCTCCAGGTTATCCCTCTTCACCAGTTCAGTGGGCGACAAAGTCAGATCTTCCCGGGAAGCCGCCTTGTTTTCCTCTGGGATCGACAGCTGCTGTTCGCGCTGACCGAGAAATCCGGACAGGATCCAGCCGTGATATTTTGGTTCCTGTGCGGATTTTTCGGCGCCGGTGAAGTATGGGTTGTGGTTTGATTTTTTGGCTAGACGTGGCGAACTCTGCGGCGTGCTCAACGGGCTAGCGGGAAGGGATTTACTCCCTCTGCGATGGTCAAAGTCGTACGACTCTGCTGCTAGGTAAGAGTCGGTACTGGGTTCGTTGAAGTTCTTTGCCACAAACTTGCCGGCGATCATCTGTTGCGCGACGTGAACAACGGACTTACCGCACGCAGCACCTTCTCCATGAAACCCGTCGTCCGTTCCCTGAGACTTCTTTGGTTTCGTTAGCGAAATCTCGGGGATAACTAAAAACCACAAAACATAATATTGGCACAGACCTACACAAAGCACAAGCAGCTAATGGCTTCAGCTGTAACCAAAGTTGAACCTATCATGAAAAAGGTGAACTTGGTAGGGTACTGGCAACAACACAAGATTAATAACACCACAAAAGTGTTCAGTTAGCCTACCATTGGTGGTCTTGGCTTGCGGTATGAACTGCCTACATGGAGGTGTATGCTTCGAGAAGTCTGGATGCTTTCCCAATACTTCTGTTATTGGACGGAACTGCTGTTGCGGCTGCTGCTGTTGTTGCTCAACACTTGAGGGAGCCGAAGACTTGGGGTAGCGGATGTAGAAGAAGTTGTCATCGTGAGAGGGTGGAGAGAATGGCTGTTCAATGTCATACCTAGAAGAGACAGTGACAGACATTGTCATGTTAAGTTTAGATTGAAGTGTAATGGAAACATTTATGCCAACAAAATGTTTACAAGTGACCGGTATTTATTTTTTAAAGTAAGCTCACAATCGATCTAGTACTTTGCATAATGTGTTGTTGTCGACTTGTTGCGTTATCCAATAGTCAGGATTACCTTTTTCAACACGGAAATAATATTTTAAAAACAATAGGCCTAGGCCTGCGCAATATTTTGACCATTAAGTTACGGTACAATAGGGTCCTCGAACAAAGCAGCCGTCTAATAAGGTGCACATAATGTAAGTGGTAGGCATAATTATTGCTATCAATTTCTCACCTATCATTCATTTTCGTTTTCATCCATTGTGGCAACGGGATGCCCGAAGCGATGGCAGGTTGGTTGGGTTCAGTTGAACCCATGATAACAGCGCAGGTCAAGAGTAAAGGATGCGTGAACTAGTGAACACTTCTGGCGGAGTTGTACGGAGTGAAGGCACACTTGTAACCTGGACTAGATGGAACACTTCTTCAAGCACCAACTAGGAATATGCTTCAATGAACGAGGTGAGCTGAGGACAATTCACAATATAGATGAGAATCTTCAAATGTAAACTGTTCACCTATAGGCTATATCTCTGTAGGCTGCAATGGTAGGCAGACCTACCCATAGCATCAAGTTCTTGGGAAACTCAGTGGCGTAACTATAGAGAGGAAAGAGGTGGTGACCGCTCCACCAAATGTGGCCAGAGGGCGTTGAGGGGGGGGGGGTAATTTAATTCATGAGGTATTTAGCAATTTTTTCATACACCCAGTAGGCCTACCTATCTCACTAAATATGGTATCTCCAGTGTTCCTTGTGCCTTAAGGCTAGGCCTACTGGCTAATGGGTTCTTGTAAGAGATTAGGGAATTTGTCCCTTTACTTTTTTTTATCACTCCACTACTAGGACTTCATTCTGAATAGCCCCTACTTTAATCATATTTATTTATCATTTTGATATTTAGATAAGGTTTTCATTTATAAAAGTACCTTAAGCTGAAAGTTGCACTAATAATAATGGCGGGAAAAACGAGCCATTACGTCACCATTAGCTATTATTACGAATCAACTAATAAGAAGGTAATAGGCCTAATGCCAAACAGTGATAATCTAAGGCGGTAGTTCATTCATTGATACAAAGACACTAGACCTAAACTGCAGCTATGGGCACTGGTCAACAAAACTCTAGACCTAAATCTTGACGTCAGGTGCTGTTTGCGCGGGAAATAAAATACGGTACTACAAACTTTGTGCCTCAATAGAATTTAAAATATTAACTTTAAATTGGTTTTAATTGCAGTAATAATGTTTTAAACTGATGAAATATTACAGGCCTACATAGGCCTAGCCCTATTCATAATTATAATTGAAATTGATCATATTTCTTCATATTGATATGTCAACAATGTTAATGAATAGCATGTGCTGTCACAATGGGAACACCTTGAAGATGCAAAACATTGTTTTTCCTTTGGTATACATGCCCAGTATGGGCAGTAGGGCCTAGGTAGGCTACTAGCCTACTAGGTTCACCTAGCTCAAATGTCTCTAGATGTAGGCTATGTAGGCCTGTAGGCCTAGGCTCAGTGCAAACTGGGTAGCCCAGTTACTATTAAAAAACACATCCTCTTGACACACATATTTTTTAGTCTATTTAGTTTATCCTAGTCTTTGTCCTGTCTTCAAGCAGCCAAGCTTCTCCCAACCCATCTCCTCTAGGCCCCTAGAAATACAATTTTTGTGACACTAATGCGTATGTTGCCCTGCTCGTTTTCTTTCTTTAACCACGTTTATCACGTGAGCTGGGTTCAGATTGAGTTATACGAACTGAACTGAGTCCAGACTGGATTTGTCTGATAAACACCTCGGTTCATACGTACTGAGTTCAGTTTGGTTGAAAAGCCGAGCAAACTCGCTCTGTAGGCCTACATGCTGAAATAGGTATGATTGATTGATTGGTTACGTTTATCAGGCGGGCTCGGCTCGAACTCTTCAGATCGAGCTCAAATCTAAGATCTCAATACAGACGTGTTTATCAAGCAATTTAAGATCGCACCAGCTAGTTCTGGTTTAGCTCGTTTGAAAAGGGGGCGTGCCGCGTGGTAGGTAGCAGCTGGCTGTCAAGTAAGTAAACACGTAAACAACATAACCTCACCGTAACGTCAAGAGTCAATCGAGCAGACATGGATCACGTAACTGCTACCACTATGTTTTCCAATTAGTATTTAGTAATGCAAGTAGGCCCCTACCTAAATACGTTTATTATTATTATTATTTATTATTATTATTATTATTTGATTATTATTATTTTGAAAGAGAGAATGCCCAGAAGAATGTATGAGAAAAGGATTGAAGGAGGAAGAAGAAGGGGGAGACCAAGGAAGAGATGGAAGGAGACCATAGCAAGAGATCTACAATCTACATAATAGAGGAGAGAGCTGGGAGGATGTAGCAGAGACACGATTGTGGGAGGATAGAAAGAAGTAGAAGAATTTGGTTGCAAAACCCAAGCTGACCCTGCCAGAAGTAGGAAACGGCGATGGATAATGATGATGATGATGATGATGATGATTATTTCTGCAATTGAGTTTTCACTCGGTGGCAGAATTTCTCTCCCTATTAACCCTTCCTTAAACTTAATTTAAATCTATATAAATCTTTCTCCCAGACTACTTCCCCTTGCAACCAGTTCCAGTCTACTATTGTTCTACTCAAAAAGGATTTTTTTCAACATCAGTTTTAAATCCAACACTTTCACATTTCCAGCTATGATCATTCTTACCCAAATATAACCCTTGTCTCACATCTTTACCATCCCATCCTTCAAATCCCCTGCTAACTCTATAAAATTTTGCCAATCTGTCTTCTCTCCTCCTAAATTCCAAAGTCTGCCATTTCAGCATTTTAACCAATTCTCCAGAACTTTCATATTCCCTTATCACCAGCCCTCTCTCATCTTTTAATTCTCCCCATCTCAATCCTTTCCCCATAACCCACCTGGCCGCCTTCTTCTGCACCTTCTCGATTTCATCTTTCTCACCAACTCTGTATGGATCCCAAATAGATCCTGCATACTCCATCACAGGTCTCACCAATACCAATGTTTTATACATATGGTTTCTCACCCCTTTTGCCACTCCCACTGTCACCCTTCTTCTTACAAAACTAAGTACCCTATGCCCCTTTTTAACTACCGTACTTCATGAACATGGCAATCCCAATCCAACCCCTTTTCCAAATGTACACCAAGGTATTTGTACCTATCTTCTCTTTGTAGATGCTCCCCTTGTATGATATATAGGCCTACCCAGTTCACTTTTTCTCTTTTCTTGCCAAACGTAACAACCTTGCACTTTTTAGTGTTAAAAGTTAAAACCCATTTTATTTTCATCTACCCATATCCCCAATATATCCAATTCTCTCTGTAATCCTTGACGATCTTCCTCACATAAAATCTCTCTGTAGATTATGCAATCAACTGCAAATAATCTCAACTTTGATTCCACCCCACTAACAATATAATTGATCAGGGTTCCCACTTTTTTTTTAGAATCAATTTCCCTGACTTTTCCAGGTTTTCCAGGTCTAGTTTTGCTTAATTCCAGGTGTGATACACGCCCCAAAATAGCTTGCCGGGAACGCAGCACTCCCTCGATACGCTCTAAAATTTATTTTCCCGTACTTCATCAGTGGCGGAACATTGTTTCATGGGCTCGCCTGCAAAATTTCTATGGGGGATCCCCTAACAGATGTACACACATACATAGGCTCAGTGTTGAATTCAGGTTTTTCATCCCGGGTGGGCTATATAATACCCCGGGGGAATTATATAGGGACCAAGTACGGGGGGTTTGGGGGGCCACCCCCCAACAATAGCGCCGCAGGCGAAAATTTTGAAAATCAGGTTTTTAAAGTGCGTTTGGTGCGTTTTAGAAAAAAGTTGTGGGTTGAATGCAATACCAAAATAATGTAGTTTTTGTGTTGTGGACGCTTTCCTAAATATCCGCTAGATTTCACCTTCAAACCGCTAGATTCCTAAAACGGTTATTTTAGCAACGAAAACAAATGATTGTTTTTTTAATTTTTCCGACTTTGGAGTCGGGAAAACATTTTCATAAATTCGGTGAAAATATATGTTTTTTGAGTAAACCGAATAAGCCTAGATTTTCATAAATTCCCATTTTCCCTGACTTTTCCAGGTTTTTGAATTTTTTCCTCAATTCCCTGACTATTCCCTGACATTTTGACCCATATTTTCAATTCCATGACTTTTCCAGGTTTTCCCAGGCCGGTGGGAACCCTGTTGATATATAAATCAAGAATATAGGCCTATATATAGGGTATACGTATAGCCCTATATATTCGTCAAATAATTGGATGAGCGAAGTGAAGACTTCAATTTCACTGACCCCCCAAAAAATTTAGCTCGGGTGTTTTTTTTTGTTTGTTTTTTTGTCTGTTTGTTCGCTCTCTACCGGGCAAACGGCATAGGCCTATGCGATCTTGATGAAAATTGGAGGGGACCTTCGAAATCTTTGAACTTAGACTTGCTATGTTTTTGGGTACAATCGAAGAAATATTTCTCATGAATAGGGCAATCGTACTTTTACGATTTTTTTCGATTTTTAAAGCGATATTTCCGTGATATTTGGCTCGCGACCAGGCAAACGGCTACTCCGATTTTGATGAAACTTTATGGGAACGTTTGAAATCATTAAAATTTGATATGTTATGATTTTAGGGACATTTGAAGAAATATTTCTCATAGAAATCGTACTTTTACGATTTTTTTTCGATTTTTTCCCCGATATTTTCGTGATGTTTGGGTCAATTATGACCAAACGTGTGGGGTTTCAACGTTCATATTTTATATGGAGATTAAGGTTATGGTGATGTAGTACCTTTTGAAAGAAAAATTTGAAAAAGTAAACCAGAATCCATAGAAATAAAAGTTTTAATATAAGTTTTATGAGGTAAATAATAATAATTAACAAGTTAACTATAGAAACATGACAACAATCACCTACAATGCGTACAAAAAGCAAGTCTTTGGGCCTCCAGATATTTGACATTCTAATTACCATAGCAATTAGTACTACTTTAAATGATTTTGCAATGGAACTTGAAAGTAAAGAGATCCCACGCATACTAAAAACTTAGGCTAAAAAAGCTCATCCATCAACGCGACTAAAAAAAACGTTTGTGAAGCTTCCTAGCATAGGGTATAAATTTTAATAATTGGATGAGCGAAGCAAAGACTTTAATTTTCACTGACCCCTCAAAAAATTTAGCTCCAATGTTTTCTTTGTTTTTTTTTTCTGTCTGTCTGTTTGTTCGCTCTCTACCGGGCAAACAGCATATTATGCGATCTTGATGAAAATTGGAGGGGACCTTCGAAATCTCTGAACTTAGACCTGCCACGTTTTTGGATACAATTGAATAAATATTTCTCATGAATATCGTACTTTTACTATTTTTTTTATTTTTAGTGCGATATTTTCGTGACATTTGGGCCAATTCAGACCAAACAGGTGGGGCAACAACGTTCATATTTTACATGGACATTAAGGTAGGGATGGTGATGTATTGCTATTTGAAAGAAAAAGGTGAAAAAGTTAGCCAGAATCCATAGAATAAAGGTTTTAATATGAGTTTTTTTAGGTTTATAATAACAATTAACAAGTAACACTAGAAACTACACAAAGATCACATACAATGCGTTCAAAAAGCACATACAAATGCAAAGAGATCCCACGCAAACTAAAAACTTACAAAAAAGCTCATCCATCAACGCGACTAAAAAAAGCGTTTGCGAAGCTTCCTAGTAATTATTCACACTACTACACTGGTTCCTTAGACTTAGAACACGACATGATCTATGCCGATGTTGGGAGGATTCGGGAATGTAAATATGGATGAAGAAAAATGGCGCACAACAGTTGATTGGACCTTAACAGGCCTAGAAATGTGTACTTTTTAAAGCGTTGGGATCGGTCACGTGTTTAAGTCTGGTCCGATTCCGATTAGGTTTATCGCGTTAATTCCAGATTGTATTGATCGAGCTGGCTCGGTTTGTATTGCGAGACGAAACTGGAGCGAGCCACAACACGACTGGCATGTTTATCAAGCAAAATAAGCTCCTACCAAAGGAGCTCGAGCTGAGCCCGCCTGACATACGTAGTGATTGATAAATGCAAGCAAACTCAAATAGGCCTAGGGCCTAGGCCTACATGCTAGGCTAGGCGGCACTCTTTCGGTTAAGAATGGCCAACTTTTCACCGCTTGTAAACTGTGTTGTGGGTGTTAAAGGTTTTGAAGTTTTTTTTTGTTTAAAACGACGTTAAAGGTTTTGAAGGTATTTTTTGTTTTTAGGATTTTTTTATTATGTTTTGTTAGGTTACTTACAGCGAGTGTACGGCTCGGTGGCAGTGCAGTTCTCAGCATGAGTGGCCTAAAGGCGCGTCACTCCTCGCTACTTAGGCCTATAACTTACTTTTGTTTATAAAAGAAAACAGCATGAAATGAAACTTGCGAGTGCATTTTTTCATTAGGCCCTACATACAACTAGAAATATAAAATATAAATCATTTACAGTGGTTTTGCGACGTTTTTGAGAGAAAAAACAGTGGTGAAAAGTTGGCCATTCTTAACCGAAAGAGTACCGGCTAGGCTACCCCCTGTCGTCCAGCTTTCTTCGAAAATCATCCAATCGCAGCGCCTCATACAAGTCCGGGTAATACTATAGTATAGGGTACCCCGGTTTAAACCGACGTGCACGCGCATCTCCACTGCAGCCAACTTACACAATAACAAATAAATTTGCCTTGTTACTGCTTATGTTAAAGGTCTACATTCGTTAGGTTAGTCGACCTTTCCGCCTAGTTGTAGTACGCCGCGCTAGTTCTAGGATATTTTTGATAAGAGCGCACCAGAAATCCTTTCCGTTAAAAACGAGGTTGGGGATAGGCGCTAGGCCTACTTGTTGTTACGCGGTTGCCAACATTTGTTAAAAAAAATTGCGCGTGACGGCGTGAAGCGGGGTAGGGCTAGGCCTAGCCTACCCGGCACTCTTACCGTTGAGCGGGTCCAACTTTTAAAAACGTTATTTTTCGTGTACTCTAGTACTAACCTAGCCACAGCGCTTCGCGCCCACACCCCCACCCCCCTAACCTAGGTTTTCCCAGCATAAATTTTTGCTAGAAAAACCTAGGTTAGGGGGTAGGGCCTACGGCCTACTTACGTAGTTGGTGTGACCCAACTTTTCAATACCGTTTTTTTCAACTAAAATCAACATAAACACTCACCATTGATGAAATAAGTCAAGAACAACTCATTGTGTACTATTTTATTACATTCCAGCACCAAAAATCTAAAATAGAATCATCACGTTTTTGGTGTAGGGCCTAACAGTAACAAAAAAAACTTCAAAACCTTTAACGTCGCTATTTTAAACGAAAGTACTTTTCCATTAAAAGTCATTTTCTGTTTTAAATAGCGACGTTAAAGGTTTTGTAGGTTGAGTAAAAAAAAAAATTTTTTTTTTGAAAAGTTGGGTCACACCAACTACGTAAGTACCGGTTAGGTAGGGGGGAGGGCGAGGCTAGATACACGAAAAATAACGTTTTTAAAAGTTGGACCCGCGCAACGGCAAGAGTGCCGCCTACCCTACCCTATACTATAGTTTTACCCAAGTCCGGACTGGGTAATAGTGTAGTAGAGCGGTCGTGGGTATTATAGAGGCTAATTCTCCATCTACAAAACCTTTAACGTCGCTGTTTTAAATCTTAAGTAGCTACCTTCTAAACCTTTAACGTCGCTATTTTAAGCGAAAGTACTTTTCCGTTGAAAGTCCTATTTAAAATAGCGACGTTAAAGGTTTTGTAGGTGGAGTAATTAGCCATACCCACGTCCGCTCTACTAGGGTACACTATTACCCCGGACTGCAGCCACGTACCATACCAGTCCAGACTGAAAGCTTTTGATCAACGTTAATTACCACGTTTATCACGCGAGCCGAGTCCGAACTGGCTTGGGAGCAGACTGAATTTTCGGCTCATTTCAGTAACGTTTATCACACGCTGTCAGTCCGGACTGGTATGGTACAAGCTCAGTCCTAGCTCAGTCCGGACTGGAATGAGACGCTGTGGTTGGATAACTTACGAAGAAGGATGGCCGCTAGCATGTATTTGAGTTCGCTCGCGTTTATCACCAATATTTCAGCCCGCACAGACCGAGCTAGCTCGGCTTCGTTACCGAGCTGGACTCAGTTCGGACTGAGGTGTTCAGCAGGCGATTTCAGTTCGCACTCAGGTCAGTTCGTATGTTTCAGTCCGGACTCAGCTCGCGTGATAAACGTGGTCATAGAACTGAAATTGAAAATCCTGCCCTTTTGTTATTTATTTATCTCTAACAACAGGGCTAAAAAGCTAGGGCTTTGCAAAGGCTATGGGCCTAGGCTACATGACAGCCCTAGAAATAATTAGACTTAAGTGGCTCAAACATTAGGAATGGCCCTAACCTTTTGTCTATTGCCTTGCATCTAAAGGTTGAGTGAAAGATGTGCTTAAAGATAACCTCAGCCATGACCGCCAAAACTGTCAAGGTCTAACTTGCCACAACGATTACAAGAATAAAAGGCTTAGGGCCTAGACACTTACTTTTGATGTTTTGTCAATGTTGAAGCATATTGACAAGTCGAAAGATGACACCATAATTAAAAAGTATATGCACTAGGGCAGGGTCTAGGCCTAGTTAGGGCAATCACCCAACGTTGTTACTCAACAACAGATGATGTTTGACAAACAAGCTGGAAATTGGCCCCTTTCCCTTTTTGATGGCTTGTTTTTTTTTATACTTCTCTCTCCCTTCCGTGCATCTTTAAACCACGATAACTTTCTCACTCTAAAATTTCATCATACTCGTGACAAAATAATGACGTCAGTCGTTCATGGAGGTTATTTTACAGGTAAACAAACACTTGAAAAATATCATGCGCGCTGCACGATTTTTTGTCTACATATTTTGCATAGTTGGTGCACCTGCTTAGTACTTGTCAACAATCATGGAAGCCAGCTGGTCTGGGAAAATTGCAAAATCATTAGTTATATTTGGATCAGGTTGTGCTTTAGGTGCTTGTGCGTATGGAGCATTCTGGTACTGGAAACGAGGAGATTTAAAAAGCATAGATGAAGGATTTGAAGATGTTTCGAGGGTAAGCATTGTGTTCAACAACCACTGCTAGGTTGGTCTCCCTAATGGTAAGGCCCTAGGGGCTAGCCTAGGCCTAGGAGGCCTTTCCAATTAATTGATTGATTGATGTTGGGACTAACGATAGGTTGAAAATCAATTCACCAGATTGTTTTGTTGATTCCATGTTCGCCCTTTTACTTGTTTAAGTAGGCCTATGGACATAGGGCCTTGCCTCGTTGGCCAACTGTTAAGGTCCGATGCACAATTGCCCGGGAACGAGTTGGGGAAGAAAGTTTAATCTCATGTTAACTGAAGACACAATGCACAATAAAGCTTCCCGCTCCCGTATCCCGGGAACGAGAACGGAAATTCACAAAGTTTTAACTTTCCGTAACGTTCCCGTTCCGTACATTAGGCTACCGGAACCAATCGGAATCAAGACATAGGGCGGGGAATAACATCAAGAATAAGATTATTTGCTGACAATTGTGTTTTGTATAGAGCAATAAGGGGTATTGAGGATGTTAGGCTATTGCAAGCTAGGAGATCTGGGGTTAATAGAGGAATGGGTCACAGCAAATAAGATGGGTTTGAACATAGGTAAATGGGTACTTCTTTGGTTCAGGGGCCCCAACTTGGTTTTCATGCTTATTTCATGCTTTTTAGAATCACTTAAAACTTATTACACCTACAAAAACTTTAATGTTGCTGTAAAGTGGTGTGTAAACCTACCCACGGCGCTTCGCGCCCCCCCCCCCCCCCCCCTAACCTAGGCTTTTCCCAGCAAAATTTGTTTTGGGCCCCTGAACCGAAGAAGTGCCGGTAAATGTAAGGTGGTTGGTTTCTCACGAAGATTAATAATGAGGTAATTAATTAGGCCTATGCCGTATAGCGCCTCACGCAAAAAAAACACTATTTTCAACACTTGTTTTTTTCAATGAAAATATACGCACCCGAAATCCTTACTGTTACAAAACTACTTACGTTAGGTTAGTCAACCTTTCCGCTTAGCTACCTGCTGCGCTAGTTCTAGGATAGTTAGGCCTAAATGATAAGAGCGTACCCGAAATCCTTTTTTTTTGCGTGAGGCGCTATACGGCATTTTTACCAATAATAATTAGGCCTAAGGTCGGTAGGACATAGGCCTACGTAGGAACTTCTTCGGTTCATGGGCCCCAAAACAATTTTTGCTGGGAAAAGTAGGTTGGGGGGGGGGGGGGGAAGCGCCATGGGCGAGGTTAGTATGTAGCCTAGGCCTACACCGGTTCATGGGCCCCATGAACCGAAGAAGTACCTAGGCCTACCTAACCGTGTACTTTGATGGGGGCTGTTATGGAGAAAGTAGGAACTTATAAGTAGGCCTACCTACTTGGGGGTGATGTTGGCAGAGGATTTGGGTTGGGGGGGATCAGGTGCAAGAAGTTGTTAAGAAGGGAAATAGGGCTCTGGGATTCATTATGAGAAATCTAAGAGGGGCCAGCCGGGGAGTTAAAGATCTGGCACACAAGGTGGTGGTTAGACCTGTCCTGGAGTATGGGGCAGCAACATGGAATCCGTATAAGCTGGGGGAGGTTTTGGAGGTAGAGACGGTTCAACATAGGGCGGCAAAAAGGGTTACAAAGAAGGTTAGGCGGTGGCGGTGGGAGGAGGATGGTAAGGGGAATGTAGAGAGGGTAGCTTATATGACAGTGTCACTGCAATGTTGGGGGAGTTCGGTTGGGAATCATTAGAGGGAAGAAGAAGGCAGGTTAGGTTGTGCAATATGTGCAGGGCGGTTAGGGGAAATAGGGGGTGGGGTTGCCCTATAGTAGATGAACTTTCTACACAACTTCTAGGCTTTACAATTCACCCGTCCATTGAAACCACTTTAATATGTTAGCCTCACTAAATAAATAGGAATCCAATTATAACCATTATTGAGTATTGTGATTAATTTGTTTTCAGATGGTGAGGCCAGTAGGGCCCTAAAATGCTGAACTGAGTTAGGTTACACATTGTCTAAGAGACCCATTCATTTCACTGACTTCCAGGCTCCCAGAATCAAGTTATCCACAGGAATAGGTACTGGCTGCCAATGCAAACGAGTACCTTTGTAACATCTCGGGGAAATAGTTGCATATCTCAGAATACTTAATGTTGTCCTCAATTTGATGTATCAGTAGGCTACTTCAGCAGTACAAGAAATAATTCACCCCTTATAATCTAAGTCTAGTAAAATCTACTCCTACTTAACAGTTTTGAAAACTACTCAAAGTTACAAAAGTCTACATGTAAACTAATATAACAGGTTCACTATTACAAAATACAAATACTAGGTTAAACAGTCCTCTTACGTTAAAATCGCAAAACCGTAGTATCGCATTAACAATATATTATTTAATTTTTAACCATAGTTTTCAGGCATAGTTGCTTTGTTTCAGGTAAATCGCCCAAAAAATTTTAACCGGTTACCTCCCCCGGTTCGGGGATAACCTCAAAGCTAGGAAATCTCCAGAAACGATTTTCGGATTCGTCTTCGTCGTGACTGAAATTTTGGATTCCAGGCTTGAGCTGCGAAGTGATCCTATTGTAAGAAAGAAAACGACCTAAAGAATAAGTGGTCTAACTTGCATTGCCATCGGTCTTAGAATGAAATTTTCTGATATCGCGCTTTTTCGTTTGTAATTGGCTTGCGATTTCAAGAGAATCTCGTCTGTTTTAGCTGCTTGTACGTAGTTACAAAACCACAGTAAATTAATACTTGATAAGTCTCGAATTTCGTCAGTGCAAACCTGCTTGCTATGGAGCTTTTTCGTTCTAATACCGTGTGTTCACTCGTCGCTATTGGTTCTGCCTATCTCGACTGCGTTTTTCGGTAGGGGCGTGATTGCACTGGCTTAAATTCTGGAACCCCCACTTCGTCCACTTCAAGCGTCGGTGCACCCTAATTTGTAGGTAAAAAGTAAAGCAATCTCGATAATGGTAAAATTAGCGGTAGCAGTTCGCAACTTCCGTATCTTGTTTAATTTATCCCCCACATTTTAGTTCATTCTGGTTAAGAGACAGTTTATGATCTTTGGTTAATTTAATGACGCAACTCTTCAACCTCTCACCCCCGCTATGCAACGATTTCTCTGCGGTTTAACGTCTTCTGTTAGCATTGAGAATAGGAATACTGCATTTTCCTCCTTTATAATATTAAAAAGGATCCCATCAATATATTCGTGTCAGACAGGCCATCCTGACCCTTTGAATAACATAAATAAAGTTTACGAATTACCTTTAGAGTTTTGGTTTTCGGCAAAATGTTAAGTAACTCGGCCTGCTTATCCACTATCTCTATGGTTAGGTTTGAATGAGATCCCCCCTTCGGGCCCGGGTTTCACTACCTTATCGTCTACTTTAGCAGCACAAACCCGAGGCAAATCCAGCCAAGACCCCCCAATAATCACACCCCCCGGTTTTTAACTCATCTTCCAGGACCATTATTCTAATTTTTCCACAAAACCCCTTTATCATAATGTCCACGTGCATTATGCCCATTGGTTTGAAGACGCAGCCCCCAATGCCACACAGACTTTTGGGGTTTATTCCCCCAACTTTTACCCCAAATTTTTTTGGCAGCTGACGCCTGATCGTACAACAAGCGGAACCACAATCAATCAAGCCCAAATAACTTTGAGTCCCATCAAAAATATTTCCCTCAAGTAACGGTTGGGTGTAGGCCCATTCGTTGAGTTGTAACTGTGAATACATTTTTTTTACCTAGAGTTGGGGAAATTTTTCTGTGTGTCCCTTCCCTCTTACCAAATTACAACTCCGCGTACGGGAGGTTTTGGGCAATCTCGGGCGAGGGGTCCTTTATGTTTTCATTGAAAAAATCCTTGTTTTAAGAACGCTCTGTTGCTGCTTCGGGTCATTTTAGTAGTGCCTGAAGCTGGGGGCCGCACTCGTCTGCTTTTTTCTTGTTTACTAGTGCGTCTTTTCGGGAAAATTTACCGCCATTTTTAGCAGCTGTTGAGGTTGACGCGTCATCGTCGTTGACTTAGCCCTTGCTTTGCGTTTTTAAGGAACGTCTTCAAAATTCGGGATGCTCGTGAATTTTTTGTTGCTTTTGGTGATTCCCTGACATCAAGAATGACATAGCTCGTTTTGATGCAAGGCCTGTGCTACTGCTTTTAACATCATGAAGGGTAGGTGAAGGCTCGACACTCTCACCTTTTCGTGGAAGTACCCTATGCACGCTTTTCCCTTGGGGGGTTGGCTTTTATCCAGGGCCCTTTCCCCTTTTCAGGAAGTCCTGTGACCCCAAAGAAAGTCTCTCGGAACTGCCCCTCAAACTCGCCATGTGGTTAAACGGTCGTCCGCGGTCGAACCAACATCAGCGCAGCTCCCCGCATGTTCGTTCTTGCAAACTTTAGAAATTCTTCCGTCCAGTGATTGCAACTGGGTTGCATATGTAGCAAACCCCCATTGGTGTGCCCCGGATCCCTTCCCCCTCGAACATGGTACGGAGGGAGCGATGTCCGGCCCTTATTTTATAATAGTAGGGGCTAGGGTGCGTGTTGGTGACCAAGGCATTTAGCATGGGGCCGATTTTGTTGAATCAGCGATGCAAAACCATTTTCCCTGGGGTGCTTGGGCCAGCCCGGCTTCTGGACTAGGCCCATTAGTAGTTTTTGAGGGTGATGATTTACCTTGAGGGCATTAGGCCACTACGCCCAATTCCATTGCGGCGTCACACAGCACATTTAAGTTTTCCATTTAAGAGAAACAGTCTTCGCGGGGGAAAAAAGTATCAGAACTGAGACGACAAGGGAAAACAGGGCCCCAGAAACACGTGGTCGACATAACCAATTATCATTTACGTGAGCATCCACTTTGAAGTGTAGTTACACTAAAATAAAGAAGGAATACCGTTATATAACCATTATTTAGTATTTTCTATATTTGTTTTTGGAGTGGGAGTAGGGCCCTAAAATGATGAACTGAGTTAGGTTTACATACTTTTCAAAAAGAGAGCCAAATGCACTGCCTTCTCAGGTTCCCCTGCGCCCGTGATCCGCAGGCCCAGGCACTGGGCGCGCCAATTCAAACAATTTTCCTTTGATCATTGAAAAAACTTATTTAAGCCTACCCCTCCTTGGGGCCCTTTCGACTCCCAAAATTTTAAGTCAGGGATAAGGGTTGGAATGTTTTACAGCTGGAGGAGAATCCAGAAAAGAGAATCCTTGTCCTTGGACTGGAAGGTGCCGGGAAGAGCACAATTCTTGCACAAGTAACTTCCGGCTCGACCAAGAATCAAGATATAAGACCCACAGAAGGGTTTAATGTAACTTGCCTGCACAATGGCGGGCTTTTGCTTAACATCTGGGAAAGTGAGTTTGCATATCTACAGTAGCCTATCTTGTTAGCTCTCATCATCCTGTATCAATAATAACAAATTCACCTTTTTATTCACATGATGATTAGACGAGGGAGTGAAGCGACTGAGTCTTACAATTCTTACTTAAACTAGGCAGCCTCTGTAGTAGGGTGGGTCGAAAAAAATGTTTTGTTTGTTTCGGGAAAGCTTTAGTGCGGGAAAAGTTTCCCCCAAATTTTAATCGAAGAAAAAACGGCACTAAAAAAATTAAAATCGGTTTAACATCTTCCGTTCGCGCATCGTACTCAAAGTTAGTGAAAAATTTAAAAAATTGCGACTTTTTTGTATTTTTTTTTGTAACTAAATATTTTTTTTCGGAACGCTTTAGTGCGGAAAAGTTTCCTATTGTATAAGAAGAAAAACGGCATAAAAGAATTTAAAATCGGTTAGCATCTTCCATTCGCGCATCGTTCTTAAAGTTAATGAAAAATTGCAAAAATCGCGCTTTTTCGTAGATTTTTTAAGTATGGTTAAACTTTTAAAATAAACACGCTTTATTTTTTTATGCTTGTTTTATGGTTTAAATAACCTAGGGCCTAAATAAATTAAATTCTGATCAACAATCTAATTTTTCCGTTCGTGCAACTTCTTAGAAAAAACAGAAATATACAAATTTGTCGCAATTTCCACTGTGCAACTCTTAGCTCGTTTTGCTAGAACAAAGCGACCCAGAACTCACCACTTGGAGGTGGTTGCACGTCGAGTTCCACCCACACCCTACCCAACCAACCATCTAATTGTTGGGTGTTAAATTAACATTAGGCCTATATTTACAACTATTTACAACTATTTTCCATAGAGTAGGATCTTTGGCTTACTATGTATTTACTTTTCCTTTTTTTTTTTATATTTTCTACACATTTGAAGTCTGATTTTGTGGAGAAATGAGGCATGTCCGATCTCGACTTCAGTGTTGCTCGGATATAGCCATCTCTGGCTTCATGACCACATACTTTACTCGAGGCCCCTGTCACAATGTTTGACACACCTCTCCACAGCCTGGGTGTGACCGGGAAACTTATGTATATCTCTGATGGGCTTAGAGTCAGAATTGATGTGTGATTTAATATTATCATCTTCACTGAGGTCCCGCAGCATTGGGGGAGAATACAACACACAAGAATTCCAATTAATTATTTCAGTGTAATCGGAAGCTTGTAAGTTTATCTTCGGTGGTACGAAATTTCTACCAATCTTCTTCTTCGGGACGGTTTGTCTTGCTTTTAAGATCCTTCTTTAACCAAGCTCCCGAATATGTTCTCTATCATCGACAAGCAAACTGCAGGGCCTAAATCTTTTGGTGGGCCAATCGGGCAGCAACTCACTTGCTGTGAAAATCTCCATGTGGTCGATTATTAACCCATTGATTGTTCGATTCGTGATAAAGACAGGAATTTGTTGAGCAAAGACCAACAGTATTTGTTGGACATTTCAAGTGCAATCACCTTGGGACATTGTCCAGAAGACTTGGCAAATCGGGACCCTGGTCCTATGTCCCATTCCAGATGGCTAACTGCGGCCAACCGAGTCCTTAGGTTCTATATAAGTTCATCAGATCCATCCGGAAACTTAAAAGAAATAGTTGGCTTCATTTTAAAATCTTACATGCCTGTGTGGTTTGCCATAAAAAAGAGCAAATATTTTACTGACGGACCAAAACATGTCTTTCAAGTAATCCAAACAACGGTACCTACTTATCCGACGAATTACTTCAAGTTGTCGATCCAGTAATAGAACGAAATGCGTTCTTTGCGCACCCAGAGAATCTTCGGTTGGCAATGCTTGTCGATGATAGAGAACATATTCGGGAGCTTGGTTACAGAAGGATCTTAAAAACAAGATAAACCGTCCCGAAGAAGAAGATTGGTAGAAATTTCGTACCACCGAAGATAAACTTTCAAGCTTCCGATTACACTGAAATAATTAATTGGAATTCTTGTGTGTTGTATTCTCCCCCAATGCTGCGGGACCTCAGTGAAGATGATAATATTAAATCACTCATCAATTCTGACACTAAGCCCATCAGAGATATACATAAGTTTCCCTGTCACACCCAGGCTGTGGAGAGGTGTGTCAAACATTGTGACAGGGGCCTCGAGTAAAGTATGTGGTCATGAAGCCAGAGATGGCTATATCCAAGCAACACTGAAGTCGAGATCGGACATGCCTCATTTCTCCACAAAATCAGACTTCAAATGTGTAGAAAATATAAAAAAGGAAAAGTAAATAAATACACATTAAGCCAAAGATCCTACTCTATGGAAAATCGTTGTAAATAGTTGTAAATATAATGTTAATTTAACACCCAACAATTGGATGGTTGGTTGGGTAGGGTGTGGGTGGAACTCGACGTGCAACCACCTCCAAGTGGTGAGTTCTGGGTCGTTTTGTTCTAGCAAAACGAGCTAAGAGTTGCACAGTGGAAATTACGACAAATTTATATATTTCTGTTTTTTCTAAGACGTTGCACGAACGGAAAAAATTAGATTATTGATAAGAATTTAATTTATTTAGGTAATTTAACCATAAAACAAGCATAAAAAAATAAAGCGTGTTTATTTTAAAAGTTTTACCATACTTAAAAAATCTACAAAAAAAGCGCGATTTTTGCAATTTTTCATCAACTCTAAGTACGATGCGCGAACGGAAGATGCTAACCGATTTTAAATTCTTTTATGCCGTTTTTCTTCTTATTACAAAAGGAAACTTTTCCGCACTATAGCGTTCCGAAAGAAAAAAATTAGTTACAAATAAAAAAATACAAAAAAGTCGCGATTTTTGAAATTTTTCATTAACTTTAAGTACGATGCGCGAACGGAAGATGTTAACCGATTTAAATTTTTTTAGTGCCATTTTTCTTCTAATTTTAATAGGCAACTTTTCCGCACTAATGCGTTCCGAAAAAAAAAAAAAAAAAAAAAAATTCGACCCACCCTACTCTGTAGGCTACCTGTATCTGTCTGTCCAGTATGTGTGAACGTTAAAAACCGGTTGAACCACTTAGGCGTAAGAACTAGAATTTTAAACAAACATTCAGGACCAGTATTGAAAAACTGTTAAGATAGGCCTATAGGCCTAAACTCGCAAGAAATAATAATGTGAAAACATGAACCAACAATGTCAATTGTTTAAAAATTCCCATAGATAGATTTATTGATGTTGCCATAGCCCTAGATAAATACATACCTAATGCATAATTTAGATTGTCAATTTGAACCTGTAACAATCAGGTAGACTAAGATAGGTTAATTAATAAATAATTTTCCTTAAATTTTTGCTTAAAATGTACCCGTCCTGATGGTCTAGTGGTTAAGACGCCTGTCTGGAATGCGGGAGATCCGTGGTTCGATTCCCGGTTGGGGTAGACTTTTTTAATTTCTGAATTGTAGTAAGTAATTGGATGAGCGTAGCGAGTGAAGCGAAGACTTCAATTTCACTGACCCCTCAAAAAATTTAGCTCCAATGTTTTTTTTTTGTATTTTTGTCTGTTTGTTCGCTCTCCACCAGGCAAACGGCATATCCGATCTTGATGAAAATTGGAGGGGACCTTCAAAATCTCTGAACTTAGAGGTGTAGGCCCTATTGTTTTTGGGTACAATCGAAGAAATATTTCTCATGAATATTGTACTTTTACGATTTTTTTCTATTTTCAGCGCGATATTTTGCTTTGCTCATCCAATTATCTTCCAAATATGCACCTAGAGAATAGTACAGGGTTCCCACCGACCTGGAAAACCTGGAAAAGTCATGGAATTGAAAATATGGGTCAAAATGTCAGGGAATAGTCAGGGAATTGAGGAAAAAAAAAAAATCCTGGAAAAGTCAGGGAAAATGGGAATTTATTTAAATCTAGGCGAATTCGGTTTACTCAAAAATCATATTTTCACCGAATTTTTGAAAATGTTTTCCCGACTCCAAGTCAGAAAATTTTAAAAAATCAATCATTTGTTTTCGTTGCTAAAATAACCGTTTTAGGAATCTAGCGGTTTGGAGGTGAAATCTAGCGGATATTTAGGAAAGCGTCCACAACACAATAACACAAAAACTACATTATTTTGGTATTGCATTCAACCCACAACTTTTTTCTAAAACGCACTCTAAAAACCTGATTTTCAAAATTTTTGCCTGCGGCGCTATTGTTGGGGGGAGACCCCCTAAACCCCCCGTACTTGGTCCCTATATATAATACCCCCGGGATGAAAAACCTGAATTCAACACTGAGCCTATGTATCTGTTAGGGGATCCCCCATAGAAATTTTGCGGGCGGGCCCATGAAACGAAGTTCCCCCCTGATGAAGTACGGGGAAATAAATTTTAGAGCGTATCGAGGGGGTGCTGCTTTCGCGGCAAGCTATTTTGGGGCGTGTATCACACCTGGAATTAAGCAAAACTAGATCTGGAAAAACTGGAAAAGTCAGGGAAATTGACTCTAAAAAGAAAGTGGGAACCCTGTAGTATGCTTTGTCTAGTAAGGAGATTCTCTACTTTATTTTTGAAACTATTTATGGATGTAGGTAATTATTTTCATTTCTTTTGGGAGTTTATTAAATAATTTAATTTGTATAGGGCCTAGGCCTATAGTTAGAATTAAGTCGAGCTAGTTTACTATTATGGTGGTCTATATGGATGTCATTTTGTTGCCGTGTTTGGTGTGAATGAGTTTCATATTTTTTTTCTAGTGACTGAAAGTTTTGTTTAAAAAATAGGACTGATATAAGGATATTATGCAGTGTATGGTAAGTATTTTTAATTTTGAAACAAAGGTTGTGCATGTGTTCTCGGGTGCGCCTTTGTAATATTTCTAATTGCACGTTTTTGAATTTTGAATACTTCGTCATGGTGTGATAAATGTCCCCAGAATTCAATCCCGTATCTTATTAGACTTTCAAAGAGTGCAAAATAAACTAGTTTTGATGAACTTACATTTGTTAAATTTCTAATTTGTCTAATAGAATACGGTAGTAGGCTGAGTTTAATTTGCCTGTTAGAACGGTTAGGCCTATGTTTATTCCATGTTAAGGATTCATCCACAAAAATGACTAAAAATTTAATGTCCTGCACCCTTGAGATTGTGTGGGTGACATTTTTATGTGGTTGAATTGATATTTCATTAATCGGTTGTAAGTGTCTTGATTTTTGTATCGAGTGAAAGTGAATTTAGTTTTAGAAGAGTTTAAGATTATATTATTACTCGTCGTCTTCGTCTGTCGTTGTCTTCTCTGTTGCTTTTACTATTAATTCATCCCTAGACTGTGCCTGAATTAAAGAAGTAGCATCATCTGCAAAAAGTTCAATGTCGTCTACAGAAAGGAAGCGAAGTGAATATTCCTTTTCACTACACTGGAGAAAAAAATCCGGAATGTTTTTTTTCTTTCTTTCTTTCTTTTATCTTTTTTTTGTATTTAGGTCTGTTTGTTAACACGGTTCCGGCTAAACCAATACTCCAATTGAAATGAAATTTTCTGGAGGCCTTCGAAATCTCTGAACTTAGACCTGCCACATTTTTGAGTGCAATCGAAAAATTATTTCTCATAAAAATCGCAATTTTACGATTTTTTTCGATTTTTAGAAGAATAAAATCGACTTATAACACCTACATGCTTTATCCAATTGTAATGATTTGTTTACAGAACCTTAATTTTATAAATTGATATATTCGTGTGAAATTTCAGTGGAATCGAAAAATTATTTTTCATGATAATCACAATTTTACGATTTTTTTCGATTTTTAAAATTTCTTCGACTTATAACACCGACATGCTTTAAAATCCGATTGTAATGAGTTTTTCACAGAACCTTTATTTTATGAATTAATCCTATACTCGTGTGAAATTTGAGCGTAACCGAAAAAATATTTCTCATGAAAATCGCAATTTTACGCTTTTTTGTTTTAAAAAAATTACGCTCATCCAACAACGCGCCTGAAAAAGCGTTTGCGAAGCTTCCTAGTGAAAATATTAAAAAATAGTGGACATACTATGGATTGTTGAGGAACACCACATCTGTTTGGTAGACTCTAGGATGCGGTTTTAATTTCATAACTCTTGGTGTCGTACGTTTTAACTTCTACGTATTGGTATCGGTTATTTAAATTTTATAAGTTCTAATGCGATCACATTCCCATGTATACCATAATAATGAAGTTTATTAGACGAGTGAGCGAAGCGAATGAGGAAATTATAACGCTACTCGATCGAGCCTTGTCGTGACTGTGTCCAATGTATGTCTGTCTGTCCGGGCTCATACGGCCGAACGGCCAAATAGATTGTCCTGAAATTTTAAACATACATCCGTGACCAGGTAACTGAGAACTGCTAACAAAATGAGCACAATCCATTGCGATTTAGACTTATAAGAAATAATAAATTGAAAAATAGGCTGCCAATGTTTACAAATTATTTTAACGACAATGCATTTGATTTTGAAAAAATACTTTTTGTTTATTATTTACCTGGCTGTGAAATGCCATGCCCATGCAAGGTTTATCGAATGTTGCACGTCAAGGTACCCTCAAATTCCGCTCGTAGATTGAGTAAACCTTGCAATCTTTAGGCCTACACGTATTTCATACTGGCTATGTTTTCCATAGTATTGTCACAGATGATGGACTACACTGCGTTATATGCATTTCAAAACATGTTTAATAATTTTAAAAATACAATCTAGAAATTACAAAATCTTTCCCGACCAAGGGATTGAATCCACGTCTCCCACATTTCGGCTATAAGGGCGCCTTAGCCAACTAGACTAGGGAAACGCCAAATTCGTTGTTAGACGAGTGAGCGAGTCATGTGTCGAGTACCCGGGAACATTTGCATTTAAAATAGATAATTATATTGGTATAAATAATAGTTTTTTTTTAAGTTTAGTTGGTATAAAGGCGCGTCAACTGTAAGGCCATAATGCTCCACTCTAGCTTATGATAGGCTAGGGAGGCCTAAGTTATGGGGAAGAAAAGGAATGTTACCGGGTACTCAACACATGGCTCACTCACTCGTCTAACAACGACTTTGGCGATTCCCTAGTCTAGAAGAATTTTGTGATCAATACAATCAAATGCCTTAGATAGGTCGTAAAAGATTCCAATTACATGATTTTTTTCTAGAGCATTTACAAGTTTTACCAAAAACCTATTTTATTGTTGTGCAGGTTGGTTTGTTTTTAGACGAGTGAGCGCAGCGAAACGAAGTCTTTTCTAACGATACTCGATCGGGCCTTGGCCGTGAGCATTGTCTGTATGTTAAATGTATGTTAAATGTATGTTAAATGTTTGTCTGTCCGATCCCATACGGCCGAACGGCCAAATAGATTGAGCTGAAATATTAAACAGACATCCGTGACCAGGTAACTGAGAACTGCTAGCAAAATGAGCACAATCCATTTTTATTTAAACCTACAAGAAATAATAAACTTAAAAATAGACTGCCAATGTGTAGAAATTATTTTAACGACAATTGGATTTGATTTTGAAAAAATATTTTTTGTTTGTTATTTACCTGGCTGTGAAATGCCGTGCCCATGCAAGGTCTGTCGAATGTTGAACGTCAAGGTACCCCCGAACTCCGCTCGTAGATTGAGTAAACCTTGCAATATTTTTACGGTATTTCGTACTGGCTATGTTTTCCATAGTATTGTCACAGATGATGGACTACACTGCGTTATATGCATTTCAAAACATGTTTAATAATTTTTAAAATACAATCAAGAAATTACAAATCTTTCCCGACAAGGGGATTGAACCCACGTCTCCCACATTTCGGCTATAAGGGCGCCTTAGCCAACTAGACTAGGGAATCGCCAAAGTCGTTGTTAGACGAGTGAGCGAGTCATGTGTTGAGTACCCGGGAACATTTGCATATTTAAGTTTGATAATTATATTCGTATAAATAATAGGGTTTTTAAGTTAGTTGGTATAAGGGCGCGTCAACTGTAAGGCCATAATGCGCCACTGTAGCCTATGATAGGCTAGATAGGCCTATGGTAGGGGAAAAAAGTAATGTTATCAAGTACTCAACACATGGCTCACTCACTCATCTAACGACTTTGGCGTTTCCCTAGTTCTAAACCCATTTTGTTTGTCTGAAAAAAGTTGTTTTTTCTCAAAGTATTTGGAAATTCTTATATGAATGTTTTTCAAAAAGCTTTGAAAAAGCCGGGAGGAGGGATATTGGTCTATAATTGTCCATTTTTGTTTGCTTTTTTATAAAGAGGGATTATTTTTGTGATTTTAAGTTTATCCAAAAGAAAGATCCAGACTGTAAGCATTCATTAAAAATTATTTTAAGGGGTTTCTGCTATAAATGGAATGCATTTTTTTACTAGGACCATTGGTATTTCATCATAGCCAGTAGACATTTTGTTTTATGTAAATAAGTGTAATAAGTGGTTGAATCATAAAAAAAAGTCTAGATCTTAAATAAACCCAAATTAATAAAACAAGTCACAAACAAACAATAAAAATGCAGTCGTCTTTAAATAGGAGTGTACGCTGCTCCTGTGTGAAGTCGTAAACAGTTCCAAACAGACCCAAAAGCTTACTAAATCAAATCAAATTTGCTATTATTATTTATTATCATAGGTCTACAATCTACATATGAATGGCAAGACAGAGCACATCTAAAACCTTTTGTATAATATATCTATGTAGGCCTACTACCCTCAATATTACACGATCTTCTGTTTATGGTTTTACTCAGTGCGATATTATCAGGTTTTGTTTTGTCCACCACCCAGTCACCCACCTACTTGCCTGTGCCTAGGAAGGGATGGGATGCCCAACCAATATACAGATACATTGTGTTATACATTGTCTGTGCACTACTACTGTCCAGCAAGGGTCTGTTTTCCCCCTCATACCAATATCTTCTAAGCTAGAGTGATGCACAATGACTTAATGGTTCACTAATAAATAGAGGTACTAGGGCCTATACCCTACCTAGTTTAAATTTTTCCCAAATCTTGATAAAAAAAAGTATATATATTGTGGTGCTACACCCTATTATGGTCTTATTTATTTTTTGCATTCCTCTCATTTCAAAACTGAAATTTGCATGTGAAATACATCTACAATGTTAATATGTACATACTACATATATATGACATAACCAACTAGGAAGCTTCGCAAACGCTTTTTCAGGCACATTGTTGGATGAACCTAATTTTTTAAAAATTAAAAAAGCGTAAAATTGTGATTTTCATGAGAAATAATTTTTTGATTGCGCTCAAATTTCACTTGAATAAATTAATTCATAAAATTTGTAAGTTCTGTGAAAAAATCATTACAATCTGATAAAGCATGTAGGTTGTAGGTGATTATAAGTCGAAGAATTTTTTTTAAAACCAAAAAATCGTAAAATTGTGATTTTCATGAGAAATAATTTTTCGATTGTGCTCAAATTTATTTATTTTATTTATTATTTATTTAACGTCTATCCTATTTAGTTATAAAAACTGATTTACAAAGGAGGACAACTAAATAAATCTAATTACATAGATGCAGAAACAACAATAAACTACATTTTCGTAAATATTTGAAATAGTAGTATTACAACAACAATGCATTAAACACAACAATTTTGGTAACAAATAAAAATTATATTAAATGCATTTAATGAATGAATTAAATATAAAAAAAGGGTGGGGAATGAAAAGAAAAGAAAAGAAAAAGAAAGAAAAAAAAAGAAATGGAAAGGAAAAAAAGAAAAAGAAAAAAAGGAAAAAGCCAAAAATCAGGAACAGCAAATCAGGGAGTATAATCAAAAACTTTCACGGAAGAAACCACCGAACGCGAATCTTTATTCTTGTGTTCAATCTTCATTTTTGTGTTCAAATCTTGATAAGAGTTTAGTTCAAAAAAAATCTTGATTCTAATATATATTTATATCAGATAATTATTTAATATTGTTCATGTCAAAAACTGATCACAGCAATGATACAGGACACCTAACTCAAGTTGCAAGCTCCATCAGTGGGCGGAATCTAAGCAGAAAAATATACTTGAAAATACATTGATTATATCATAATCAAAGCAATAATGAACAAACAAAGAGAAAAGCAAAATCATTAATAAGAACTTACATGAAGGTAAATTAACATTACACAAAAACGTGGCAGTTCTAAGTTCAGAGATTTCGAAGGCCTCCAGAAAATGTCATCGCAATTGGAGTATCGGTTTAGCCGGAATCGTGTTAACAAACACAAAAATACAAACACAAAGAAAAAAATCCGGATTTTTTTCTCCAATGTAGTGGAATGGAATCTTCACTTCGCTCGCTACACTCATCAAATGAATTCTTTCGAGTTTCCGAGTTATAATAAGTTTAATTACCAACGTTGGGCAGATCTCCATGCCCATTATCAATGTAACGACATACAAATTCAACTAGGTTGTACTGTACCTAGAAACTGTTAGGCCCTACTTCTTAACAAGTGTATTTATGCCTGTTCCCAGTTGGTGGCCGAGAGAGCGTTCGAAGGTACTGGAGTAACTTCTTGCAAGACACAGACTTATTAGTGTTTGTAGTTGATGCTGCAGATACCCACAACTTAGGATTAGCTGTCAAGGAAATGAAGACTTTACTAGGAGACGAGAGGCTGGCGCGAGTGCCAATACTAGTTTTAGCTAATAAACAGGTATGTTTTTTCATATCCGCCTTAGGCCTATGTATTATTTATGGTTTAAACACGACCAATTCCCACTATTTCAATGATGTATCAAATTGCCAGATTTTATCCAACATAGATGGCAACTTGGGCCTACTACAAACTTAATTCCCCTCCCTGAAAAGCTTGGTTCTATTGAATGTTTCCTCTTGGGTAATTTACCTGCTAAATATCATCTTCTGTGCCGTTCAGGATCTACAGGGAGCAATGAGTCCGGAAGAAGTGGCAGTAGCATTGGATCTGGGCAGTATACCGTCTGCCAAACACAAGATCCGGGTACTAGGGACCCAGGCCCCGCCCGGAGCTGCCGAGCGACATCCATCGGTTGCAGAAGTCGAGAACACATTATTAGCGATGAGCACCGCCTGACATGAGAGCATTTACTCTTTCCCTAATTTCAATATGAGGTTGAGTTTGAGTTAGGAAAAGTAAGAAGCAAATTACAATTAGGTTGTATCTGTGCAGAGGACCCCGTTATTCAGAGTTTAAATTACTGTCTGTTACATCCATACTAGGGTTGATATTCAAAGCCAATGTATCTATGATCAATTGTGGGTAAGATGAATCCTACTAATCCTACAAGCCCGCAATAGGCCTACCCTTGGACTATAATACAGTCAGCAATGTCAATATGGATATTAATATTGATTTTCAGAGATAATTTGTCATGTTCCCTTCCGATAAAAGAACATAGCGGCGGCAGGCACTGTAAGGTAACTGAGACGAAGCCTCACAAAAGAATTCTTTTCAACTTCCTTATTGACCAAGTAGGCCCCTACTGCAAAATTTTTCTTACGATTTTACACTTTTTAGCCTACGTATTACGCATTTGCAATTGTTTATATTGTGATAGATTTGGTTATGAGTTGAGTATTGGTGAGCGTAAGTGGTGCACTGCAAAAGCTCTTGTTCTTTGCCTCTGCTTGGCTCGATTTTGAAACCCTCGTGAATCCTCCCGACCCGAGCTGCTGAACTGCGGCAGTCATGAATGCGCTCTCGATATTCTCAATACACAAAGTCTCTAGCCGATGCTCGTGGCTCTATCCAAGATGCAGCGGTCGAGCGCGTACGGTCGGTTCTCAGTTGTCATTGGCAGGCAGGGATGAGGGCTCTCAGTTTGTGAGTTAGGACACAGCAGAAAGTTTGTTTCATGCTAATACACAATACTTTTAAGTATTATTTAATGTTTTATACTGTTGACGGGTATAATTTATTTTTATTCGTGCTTCCGGGCACATCAACTTTCATCATTTTCATTTTCATTTTGCACCACTGTAGCCTAGAGAATGAGGAGAGGATGGAGCCATGCTGGACAGATCCAGCAAATGGCATGGGAGGGAAAGGTTCTTCACATCGATGTAGTCTTTTTCATCCTTGGTATCGTTAAAGTCTTCGTTGTGGGGAGGTTGAATGGGGATTGTGTGGGTTCTTTAAGTTTCGGAGAGTAAAAAGATAAATAGATTGAAAATTAAATTTTGTTGATCTTACTACTGTAGTATTCACACAACTGATGCCAAATTTTTCTAGCCACTACATGTTTATATGGTTTTAGTAAACTAGGCCGCTTCGCGAACGCTTTTTTAGTCGCGTTGATGGATGAGCTTTTTTGTAAGTTTTCAGTTTGCGTGGGATCTCTTTACTTTTGCAAGTACGTATTGTAGGTGATTTTTATCAAGTTTCTATTGTTAATTGTTAATTGTTATTATATACCTCAACAAAACTCATATTAAAACCTTTATTTCTATGGATTCTGTAACTTTTTCAACTTTTTCTGACAAAAGGTACTACAGCACCATAACCTTAATGTCCATGTAAAATATGAACGTTGTAGCCCCGCCCGTTAGGTCAGAAACGGCCCAAATGTCACAAAAATATCACACTAAAAATAAAAAAAAATCGTAAAAGTACGATATTCATGAGAAATATTTCTTCGATTGTACCCAAAAACAATACAGGTCTAAGTTCAGAGATTTCGAAGGTCCCCTCCAATTTTCATCAAGATCGCATATGCCATTTGCCAGGTAGAGAGCAAACAAACAGACAAAAATACAAACAAAAATAACAAAAAAAAAACAACACCCGAGCTAATTTTTTTGGTGGTCAGTGAAATTGAAGTCTTCGCTTCGCTCGTCCAAATACATCCATACTAACTAGCTGATGTTTGTGAGATGGACATTGCCTCTACTTGCCCTATATGATCAGCAGCGGAACAATATGGGCCAAATTCTTCCCCGGTTTTATGAAATTTAAGTAGGAGTCGCACTCAATGGTGTCAAAGTTCGGGAATGTCGGTGTGTTTGGCGAACATGGCAAACCCGAGAGATAAGTGTAGTGCATTGTTTCTTTAACCCGGTTTAAAAATTGGGTACGAGTTCAAATTACCCTGTACTGTAAATAAAATAACTCCGCAGACAAAAGGCCACTGGCACTGGGTTGCCACATGTTTTATCTCTCGCTGGGCTAATATACGCAGTGCCGTTTTAGTTTGCACTCACCGCAAGTAAGTAGCAGCAACGTTACGTTTAACTTAACAAGTTTAATAACTTCTAGGGTTGCCGTCGATAATCGAAATATCGATCGATATCGATATCAGTAATATGATATGATAATCGATTCAAGTATTTTGATATGATAAGATATGATTATCGATTTAAATAGTGACAAATGTTTTCGCGGTTTACCATGCTTAAAAATGCCGCGCTGTCGTTCAACGCGCCGATTGGTTGTCGGAGTAGCAATCGCTGCTCAAGTATAATGCCACGCCCACCCCGCCAGTGCGCATGCGCTCGCAGCGCGATACAGGCGATACGAAAACATCGCCCGCCGATTGCGATGTATTCATTACGGCTCGACGTGTTGTGGCGTGAAATTCTCTAGCGTCAGTCTGCCAATTATTTGAATCGTGATGTTTCTTCGTGTTTCTGCTTCCTAGGCTCAATTTGAATTTGATATGATAATCGATTTTGGTCTATGATATCGATATATTTCGATATGATAATCGATTCGATGCATCCGATTACGATCACGATTTTCACATCGAACGCAACCTAATAACTTCAGATATTGTCATGTTATTATGACATGTATTTCACAACATTGACGTTTTGTTAGTAACAAATTAAGTATTTAAGTACACAAGAGCTAGAGAGCTAGAACATTTAGCTCTACTCTAAGAAATGCACCGCAAAGATTTTTTTGTCTCGGTAATAACTATTTTAAAATCTATTGCATTTATTTTGCCTACCTTGTTTGTTTGTTTGTTTTTATTAGGATCCAAAAGAAGAAGGGACATCTGTTTAGAAGATGTAGGATTTTGCTTTTATGTTGATGTTTAGGAGCAACAAATGGAAATGATATGAAGTTTACTTTGCATGCTTCTTAAATGTGTCATTCAGACTCATTCTATAGATTCACTTTAGACTTACTCTCATACTGTGAGAGCAATGCTTTCCATTTTTGATCCTCGCTTGTTCTAGGCTTTTGTTAATAGTGGAGGTGTCGAGCACGCGCATATCCAAACTTTCTGGAGTTTCTCGCATGTTCTAGCCTTCATCAATTGTGGAGATGCCAGGCACATGAATATACTAACTTTCTTGGGGGGCTAAAGCCATGTCCCTATAACCCCAGGGTCACCAAAAACATTCGGTATCATCCATGTTGAAAGTGAATGACAAAAAAAGTAAAAATTATGTGTAAATCTTGCTGTTCAGTTTTTCTTTTTATCATGATACATTTGTACCATTACTCACAAATACACAGGCATTAAGTAAAATTATGCATATTATAGTGGAGCTTCGATCCGTAAAGTGGTGTTGTTTTCTGGACAATGTTTATGAGCATTAGTTGCTTATTTTTTGCCGATTCAGTGAACATAATGCGAAGACGACACAGCTGTGATTCCTCATCTAGTGTGAATATGACTTGGATTGTGTATACTGGTAATACTACCTGTCTTGGGAATCTGAATTCGAAGACAAATATTTGCGTGCTAAATGCTTAGTATAAAAATATCACAATGCCGCTTCGCGAACGCTTTTTCCAGTCGCGTTGTTGGATGAGCTTTTCGGTTGACTATTTATATCGGTTTATTACGGTCTCGTTTCATGTTTCGTACCATGTCTGGACCCCGATTCTATAACTCTGACGGAGTTGGACTCGGGCGTTTTCTACCGTAATCGACTCGGCTGTTAGTGATTGACCCGGTTGAGGTCGATATCGTTACGATAAAATACGTGACAACCGAGTCCGACTCGGTTATATTTTTATGTTTGAATAGTAAAAATGGTGGATGATAGGCCTTGGTCTACATGGAAACACAACCAGATTATTAACTTTCTCAAACAAATAACAATAGTATGCTCAAAGAAAACCTACCTTTAGTAAGGGCCTACCTCTAAAAGTCCTATGCGTTTCCTTTTTTCATGAAATTATACCATTTAAATCCAATTTGTCCCCGATTGGAAATAATACACACATCTATGTCATTTCGAATATTTGACATCTGACTGCGAATCATTTGTTCACATTTGACCGTCCACTGCCATGTAAATCATACCTTTCGACCTCGACCAACAACAACCGGAACGATTACTGTTACTCCCGAGTCGGTTCCGTTGCCGAGTTGAACCCGTGAAGTTACTGAATAATGAATAGAGGCCCTGCCTTCAACAAAGTTAGGCGACCTGACTGCAAGCCTGCGAATCAAAGATACTGAAAACCGACACGCGCCTCTTTGAGCCAGCCGCAGAAAGGTGCAGGGCAGCGATGTCATATCAACCTCTTGTTGCCCTAAAAGCACTATGCCTGGCCTAGTATTATGAAAATATAGTTCTAAAAATTGATGAAAAAAATCGTAATAGCACGATATTTATGAGAAATGTTTCTTCGATTGCACCCAAAATCGTGTCAGTTTTAAGTTCAAAGATTTTGAAGGTCTCCTCAAAATTTCTTCAAGATTGGATTAGCCATTTTTACTATAGAATGCAAACAAACAGAAAAAACAAACAAACAAAACAACATCCAAGCTATTTTTATCAGGAATAGTAAAATTAAAGTCTTTACTAGTATTCTCATCCAATAATATAATCTGATTTATCTCGTGATCAATATGTCTTCTTCTTCTTTTCATGTGCCCATATTTTTGGCTTACTAAGCCATCATGCATTTTCTGGTTTCTAGTAGAGACAGGCTTTATTTTCCTCACAGTTCATGGCTAGTGGAAGGGCATTAATTTCGTCTTTAAGAATTGAAAATCTCATCAGATGCTCTCTATTATGTAGTTTGTGTAAGATTCATCGATAATTGGCATCAACCCTATAGGCTAATCCATACCATAAAACATAAAATCAATGTTCGTATTTGAATTACGGCATGTTCCAATACAATGATAATATTAATGACTTAATGTTGTAATATAATATCTCTTTATAACAAATAATATAAGTTTAAAGTTTTAATTTAAGATCAACTGCTTGGAGTTGCTCATAGTTGTGTTTTGTGTACAGTATTCCTGCATACAAATTCAATTCATAAGAATGCTATCCTTGCAATAACAAAGTATTTTTTTGTTCAGGACATTCACTGAATGTGTAGTAGATTTGTAACATATTCTTAAAACAAAATAGCATTTATAATGATGACATAGAATTATAAAAGAAAGGGATGAATGAAAGGTCCAATCTGCTAGGTAGGTTAGTTTTCTGGTGGTGAGAGAACCCTTTATTAAGAGTCAAGCAGTAGACCTTATAATGTGGATTTTGTTTTTTTATTACGCAATTGTGTAATGAATGACACACCTGTTGACCATCTGTGGAGAGTCTTTAAGTTTGGAAGAGCTAATCTGGACCTAGATACTACCTCGGCTCCAGACTGTTACTAATATATAACTGTTCTAGGGTACTGTGTAAGCCATTGGGTTGCTTATCATCTCCTTCACTAGAAAGGTACCTATAGAAATAACAACATACTGTACGTAATGCCTGGTCACTGGAATGTACTAATCAGCATCATTATCTGTTGCCACGTCCAACTCTGCGTTGGACATAAACCTTGGACGTGGATGAACTACACTGAAATTTTACAATTAACTGTATTATGCTTTATAAGCAAATTGTATTTTATAATTACTTTATTTGTGACATTAATGTTTAAGATAACTATACATATTATATTATTCATAAATACTAGGCATATAGCCTATATTTTCCTTTTAATAAATCTGTATATCTCTGTGTAGCCCGTCTCATTTTTATCCTCATCTTCATGTTACAAACTAGCTTAAATTATAAATATACTACACAGTATATCTTTATTCTATTATTATATTTGTAACACACTTGTAGACTTCCTAAAATTTCAGGGGAGGGGGGGAGGGGGGCTAAAAAAATCACTGCATAAAAACCAGTGTTGGGTAAGTTCCCGCAAAAAAGGAACTTTTAAAAGTTAAGTTACTTGGCCTTCAAATGAAACTTTTAAAAGTTATAGTTCCTTCACAAAAAAAGGAACTTTTGAGTTCCTTCAATAATAAAAGTTCCTGATTAAAAGTTCCTTTATCAAATAAATTATGGTACATAGGATTTAGGTCGCGATTTTTTAGTCTCTTCGTCGCTAGCAAATATGACAGGTTCATCAATCGAGGTTATGTCTCCTAAAAATGATATGCTACTGTTTTTAATCAACTAATTTTTATATTTGTATCAGCTAAATTTGTTTTCAGTGGTGGGTTATGTCATCACTAAGTGTGAAAGGAACTTCTAAAACGTTTATAAAAGTTACCATAAATTTGTAACTTTTGTGTTGAAAGTTCCTCTAACTAAAAATGGAACGCGTTCCTTAAAAAGTTCCCGAAAAAAGAACACGTTCCTAGGAACGCGTTCTTTTTTTAAAGTTCCTACCCAACACTGATAAAAACTGAGGACATTGATATAAAGTTTGCTCTAGATTGGTGGTTTTTGATGTCCCAGATATTTTCAGTGATAATGTATGTAGCTGCTATTTTAGTTCAGAGAAATTAACATTACTAGGAAGCTTCGCAAACGCTTTTTCTGGCGCGTTGTTGGATGAGCATCTGTTTTTTTAAACGAAAAAAGTGTAGAAATTGCGATTTTCATGAGAAATTATTTTTCGATTGCGCTCAAGTTTTACACAAATATATAAATTCATAAAATTGAGGTTCTGTGAAAATATCATTACAATCGGATAAAGCATGTAGATGTTACAAGTCGAAGAAATTTTTTTTAAATCGAAAAATGCATAAAATTGCGATTTTCATAAGAAATTATTTTTTGATTGCGCTCATATTTCACACCAATATATTAATTCGTAAAATTAAGGTTCTGTGAAAAAATCATTACAAACGAATAAAGCATGTGTAGCATAAGTCAAAGAATGTTTTAAAAATAAAAATAAATCGTAAAATTGCGATTTTCATAAGAAATAATTTTTCGGTTACGCTCAAATTTCACAGGAATATATTAATTTATAAAATTAAGGTTTTGTGAAAAAATCATAATCAGATAAAGCATGTAGGTGTTTTAAGTCAAAGAAAATTTTTAAAAATCGAAAAACAATCGTAAAATTGCAAGTTTAATGAGAAATAATTTTTCGATTGCGCTAAAAAACGTGCAGTTCTAAGTTCAGGGATTTCGAAGGCCTCCATAAAATGTAATCGCAATTGGAGTATTAGACATTCAGCAAAAAAGGCCGAAGAACTCTCACAAAAGCGCGCAAATAGTATCGTATATCATTTTTTCCCAATACTCTGAAGAATATTATGTTGTATGATTTTCCTTCAGAAAGCTTCGAGCCTTGAAAGCCATGAAACTAGAAGAATGGTGAGATAATAATGTGTTTATGAAAAAATTGTAGAGAATATATCAATACACACGTAATATAATAAAATTGTTATGTTCATTGCAGGTAACAATGTCGTGACAATAATATTTCCCAAGAAGATCAATAGAAAGGTGATTTTTTTGTTATTTCAACCATATCATACAGGCCTAATAAGTGTGGTGTATAATTTTTTTAAATGCTGCACTAGCTAATGATACTACAAAAGATTTTCGACAGTATTTATAAATAGCTTTTTGTTGATTAACTGTAATCACTATTGTTTTGAAAGAGTAAGTTTTATGGAGGTCTATTTTTTACAATTTGAATATACCTACTTAAATTTGTAAAATTAAATCTGTAACAATGTAAGAAGATGAGTTTATAATTAGATAATTTTTATAAAGTAAATTAAAATGTGATTGTCATACTGCTGTACAAAAGTAAGGTTGAAAAAATCTCGATAAAAACATGTTTAACAAAAATTTTTTTTAACAAAGAAAAATCGTTAAAATGATTTAATAGAAATAATTTTTGTCGATTGGCTAGTGAAGCTTCTTCCACCACCATAAAAAAAAAAATTGTAATCGCAATGGAGTTTAGACATTACATTTTAAGGATTTGAAAAAAGGCCGAAGAACTCTCACAAAGCGCGCAAAATAGCTGTATTTTCTTTTTTCCCATTTTTTTGATGAATTTATGTTGTTTGATTTTTCCTTCCAGAAACGCTTCGGAGCCTTGACAGCCTTGAAACTAGATAGAATGGTGAATAATAATGTTTTATGAAAAATGAAGAATATATCAATACAACGTACTATAATAAAATTGTTTATGTTCATTGCAGGTTACATGTCGCGACAATATTTTCAACCATATCATACGGCCAATATGGTGGTGTATAATTATTTTAAATGCTGACTAGCTAATGTATGAAAAAGATTTTCGAAGAAATTTATAAAAGTTAGCTTTTGTTGATTAACTGTAATCACTATTGTTTTGAAAGAGTAAGTTTTATATTACGGAGGTCTACACTTTTTATACATATTGAAATACTGTATTATACCTTTTAAAAATAAATCTTGTAAATTAAAAGTAAGCAGAGTGTACATAATTAGATATATTTCTTACTTAAACGTTGAGTGACTAAGCTTAAAGGCTAAACTTGCAAGAAAGTGTAGTATTTCAAAGGCCTTGCGTAAAAATCAGCGAAAAAACGATGTTGCAAAAAATCGCATAAGAATGGCGAATTTTACCAAAATAATTTTTATAGGTAGAATTGAAGTAAGGTATTCTACAAATCATCAAAATAAATATTAAATAGATCATTTTGTAAAAACAAATCATCAAAATAAATATTGAAAACATATTGTGACCCCAGAGTGAAACAAAACCACTGCAACACTAAAAGTTTCATGTGTGCCAGATCTATTTGTGATAAAATCAGACTATACCTCTAAACAAAATACACAAACGAGACATTATTTAAACTTGAAATATTTCAATAAAAACAATGCAACCAAACTTGGATCAATCTGTTAATTAGTTTGTAAGATTACAACATGCCGTTGCGTTGGATGGAAAAATAGACGTCGGCCATGTTCGAAACGTCATGACGTAAAAACGGTTCCTGGTCTTAAAAAGCATTATACAACATAATATTCTTCAGAGTATTGGGGAAAAAATGATGATACTATTTGCGCGCTTTTGTGAGAGTTCTTTTCCCTCTAAATGAATGCCTATATCGGTTTAGCCGGAATCGTGTGGACAAACACAAAAATAAATAAATAAAAAAAAAACATTCCGGATTTTTTTCTCCGTTGTAGTGAAATGGAATCTTCGCTTCGCTCGCTACGCTCATCCAATTAGAATACACATTTTATTTATAAATATGAAACTAGTAAAACAGGTATTAAATTGTAGTTACTTGGACATACACTGTTCTTATAATACATCAACACTAATCAAGTGTCTTTATCAAACTGATGTTGAACAAAGGAATATTTTAACAATACAAATAAATATATAATATTAATAATTATTATTGTTATTATGTTATTTACTTACCAATTCCAAATTTTGATAAAAAGCAATTTTGATTTTACAACGAATTAATACTTAAAAAAATAAGGGTTGTTCACATTAAAACAGGTAAACGTTTATTTATAGATAGTTTATATATTTATAAAAATCCGAACCACTTGGGGATTGAAACAAAAAATCTCCAGCTTTACGCGGGCGGCTCTTACTATTTGAGCTACCGGGACCTCAATGCAAACCGTTATAACTAAATTGCTATTTGTTGTGATTGTTGAGTTCGATGCCCAGTCGGGGAAGGTTTTTTATAACAATTTCTATGAAACAATAACTATATCCTCTAGGCGGACTTGCTGAATAACCTTGTAATCATACAATCAAAAGCGGCTGCCTTAAACGATCAACATAACCCAACTGTTTTTACTAGCCCTGCCACACAAGCAATAAAATAAAGAAACAGTGGTGACACTGACACCTACTGTTTTGATTGGTGATAAAGTATCAGTGTGTCACGTGATATGGTACTTTGAAGAGATCTGATTGGAAGTTGCTAGCTTTTATTGCCAAGTAGTTGAGATTGTTGAACATTTTTGGGATGCTGCGCAACTCGACTTGACCGGGCGGGCAGTCGGTAATATGCATGTTATCAAATGCACATCAACTCACAGCAACATTGTTGGCCAACTTTTGTTAATCGTTTGGCAGCTACTTAACACTTGGGAGATGAGAAGTGATTAATTGGCTAAAACAATGTTACGACAGCACCGTAGCAGTCTTCTGATCGATTTATATTGTAGCAATTTAGCGTTAGAGTTTCTTAGTTTCTTATTTTACTTTGAGCTTTTGCAATCGGATTCGATAATTATGTATAGGTAGATAGATAGATAGGCAGTCTTTATTTTCGTTATACAATGGGTTATATATTATAGACTACATCCTTACCAAGCTTGCCAGCTTGGCAAAGTTGAACGTGTGCTACTTGAACTATGTCTTTAACATAGATATCGAATGGTCATTAAAGAATGTGAAGAAGAAGAAAAAAAGAATCGCAAAAATACATGTACAAAAATAAAATCTATATATCGATCATATATCGACAATTTTAGCACTCCGCATAGTATCCTCTTTCCTTCCCCTTAAGGTACTGGGGTTCAACTGCCTACACGGCAGTATTTGTTTACATTGCCAAGTAAGGCAATAATTTTTTGTAGGGTGTATTTGTTGATAAATAAAGAGGCGAGTAATATTTGTTTTAGTCATAAATAAGCCCCACATGAAATAATTTACCGCCAAGAACTCAAGATGAAATCGGACCACCGCCGTCTTGATGTAATTACTCCGACGCCGGTGAATCGGACCAACAACATAACCTAACTTTTGTTACACAAAAATTCCGGGAGCGAGATATCCGTTCCGATTATTACGGTAGGCCTAGGCTAATATACTGATATAAACTAATTCTGTTCAATAATCTTACATCAAAATATGTAGGCCTTGGCGTCTACATACTTAAATATCCTTTTCAACGTTTTATTCTTCCTAGAATGATTAAAATGCTGATTTCCAATCAACGAACGAGAGGCCGACCTTGCAGTTCATTCAGGCTCCCTCTTTCTAAACAGTCCCGTACAGGGACTCATACATACAGGGACTGCTAAAGATAAGCCTAATATGGTAAGTTGTCAATATTTTACTAGGAAACGCTCAGTTGGACGCGTTGATAAGCGAGCACGTGCTAGGCCTATAGCCCTAGCTAGACCCAAATTGCACATTTTTTTAATTTTAAAATTTGCGACGTTCGCTGTGCACAGGGCCATGTTTCCAATATTATTTATTATTGGCAAGGTATTTGGGTAAACCCTTGGGTAAACCTTTAAGGCCGATGCACAATTGCCCGGTAACGACAACGAGAACGACAACGAGAACGGAGAAGAAAGTTAAATCACACGTTTACTTACGACACGATGCACAATAAAGCTTCCCGTTGCCGGTCGTTCCCGTATCCCAGGAACGACAACGGGAACATCACCAAGTTTTAACTTTCCGTAACGTTCCCGTCCAGTACCTTACCGGAACCAATCGGAATCAAGATGTGCACGTCCTAAAACTATTTTATCAACTGATTGATGGTTTATACGCGAGTAATATGCGAAATAAATTGAATAAACTTGAGCGGAATAACAAAACAACAAAATATAATTAACACACTTATTATTTGATTTGTTCCCGTCGGCTTGCTTCACGGGCTATTGTGCATCAAAGACCTTAACGTTACCGTCTTCCCGTTATCGTTGTCGTTCCCGTTCTCGTTACCGGGCAATTGTGCATCGGCCTTTACTTTGTGGATAAAATCCACCGCCATCTAGAGGACCTGCTCCTTGGGAAAACTATTTAAACTCTTTGTTGACAAATAATAGACTGCTTCCTCGAAAGTATTTTGATTACTTCTAGGTGGCAGTGCATTAGAAACTTCGCGCGTCTTTCCGTTGCCATGGTAACAGTACTTTGTTATAATGTAATTTCCATCTACTAGGCCTACACTACTTATCGGATCAAAATAAAATTAACATATTCGTGACCGGACGGACATTCTAAATGATTTGGCCATCTCAGATTTTGTCGCCGGTTAGTTTGAAAAAAAAACTTTCGATTAACTTTAATGTAACTTTTTAACTTTTTGAACGATTTTGCCACAAAACTAATGGCATTCAATCGAGAACGAAGCTTGCGGATGGTCAAAATTTCAACTCGATCCGAGCCTCCGTTCGAACGTTATCGCGAGACATAGGCTACAAACAAACAAACAAAAAAAAAAAAAAAACAGTGACTAATTTTTCCGGCAGAGTCAAATGGAAACGCTCGCTTCGCTCGCTTAATTAATTGACCCAACTAGTTTGGCAAAATTGCAATTTTTTGTTTTTTTTTAGGCCTACTTTATTTTCTTTGCCAAATCACTGATATTTCAAAGTAAATTAAAAATAAATGCGCGGAAACCAATTAAAAATAATTTTTCGCTTAGCCTATGTTTTATAAACAAAAGTAAGTTATAAGTAGCGAGGAGCGACGCGCCCTAGGCCTACGCCTACCATGTTGTAGGCTCACTGCAAGTAACCTTACAAGAACATAATAAAAAAATCCAAAATAGAATCATCACGTTTTTACTGTAATAGCCTAGTAACAAAAAAAACTTCAAAACCTTTAACGTCGCTATTTTAAACGAAAATCCTATTGTGGTGAAAGTCCTTTATATTTAAAATAACGACGTTAAAGGTTTTTTAGGTGGAGTATTTTGCGAAAAAGGTTGATAGGCCTAGTAAGTAAAATCAAGACGTAAATACCAAACATGGCGAATCAATGACAGTGAAATGAGCGAGTGTTTGTGTTCAATCTGTGTTATTCTATATAATTGGTATATTTTCAGAGTGATTAGTATAAATAAATCGTTAATACCGAGTTCTTCTTCATTTGTTTCTAATTTGAAGTTGTTTTTTATTCTTTTTCTTTGAAAAAAAAACTGTGTTGAAAAGTTGGATCGCACCAACTGAACTAGGCCTCTAGTACCAAAACGACCGTTTCAAGCAAACTAAAAGCGTTAAACACCCAACGCTAAAAGTGATAAGTCCAGAAACTTTATTTCACTAAATTTTAATTCAAAATCAATGAATTAGGTAATTTAGAAATACACGTAGGCCTACTGGATAGCACAGATTTATTCTTTATTACCAATAGATACCAATAATACCAATAATACCAATAAATTTGATAACAGTGTTATAAACCGTTTACCCGGAAAAACCAGAATGCTAGCGTCTAAACTTGTCTCCGCGCCTGCCTCAGCAACTCCTTAACATCGCGTTTATTTAATTTTACAATTTTATTTTGAACCCAAAAAATTTAGGTACTGTAGATAAGGAATGCTTGAATTTGTAACTAAGATGAATAACATAGTAATATAAATTGAAAATTGTTAGAAACTGGTAAGACAAAGTGTGTGTAACATCCGTGACAAAAATCATTGTAACATCCGTGACGCACACAAAAAATCATAACAATTAATATCATTTATTTTTAAAACAATGAATGGGTGATTATAAGGGTTTATCTTTCATAGATAAGCTCTATGTGTATGGAAATGTAGCTGTCTGGGTCAGGGACCTGAATTTTCTATCTTTTGATGATGATCCGGGATCCACTTCCCAAACAATGTAACATCCGTGACACCACATTTCACTCAATATATCTAAAAATTACAATTCATTTAAAAATCTTTTTCACCTTATGGTAGGTAGTGTGTCAACACAATCGCCTCAGTACTAGGAAAACGCTTAAGTCCCGCCGCGTTGTTGGATGAGCGTAATTGGTGCATTGAGTTGCCAAGTGTTATGCGGATTTTCTGTTGTTCTGTGAAAAAATCATTACTAAGTTGAAGATTTTTTAAAATTAATTTAAATGAAATAAAAAATAAACTTTAATTTTTAATATTTTTAATCAATCGTAATTTTAAAAAAGAAAAAAATCGTAAAATTTCGATTTTCATAAGAAATAATTATTTGATTGTGCTCAAATTTCACACGAATATATTAATTCATAAAATTAAGGTTCTGTGAAAAAATCATTAAGATCGGACAAAGCATGTAGGTGCTATAAGCCAAAGAAATTTAAAAAATCAAAACAAGTCTAAAATTGTGATTTTTTAAAGAAATTTATCTTTCGATAACGCTCAAATTTCACACGAATAATATATCAATTCATAAAATTAAGGTTATGTGAAAAAATTATTACAATCGGACAAAGCATTAGGGCCTAGGTGTTATAAACCAAAGAATTTTGTTAAAAATCGAAAAAAATCGTAAAATTGCGATTTTCATGAGAAATAATTTTCCGATTGCGCTCAAAAACGTGGCAGTTCTAAGTTCAGAGATTTCGAAGGCCTCCATAAAATTTCATCGCAATCGGAGTATCGGTTTAGCCGGAATCGTGCGGACAAACAGACAAAATTTACAAAAAAAAAAGAAACATTCCGGAATTTTTTCTCCAGTGTAGTAGAATGGAATCTTCGCTTTGCTCGCTACGCTCATCCAATAAAACATTACAATTAATTAGTTAATTTAAGATTTGTAGCTCTATAAAGAGTGAAATGTAACATCCGTGACAAGCTGGAGTGGCTGAGGTAGGAAACACGTAGGGCCTACTGGCGTTCACACAAATGCGCTAGAACTTTTTAAAACATAGTTATAAACTTATAATGCAAAGGCCCAAGACACTGTTTTAATGCGTAAGATAGTTGATCAATTTTCAACTTAACGACAAAACCTTAGGCCTATGCTTAGGCCCTACGTACAAAAATGTTGAGTCAAACTAAAAGTCTTGTTACACTATCAACTTGTTGACTCAACTTATTGACCAGATGTAGATAGCATGGAAATGTGATGCTGCTGTCATACACACACTGAAATAATATGTTGACTCAACATTGACGACCACGGCAATATGTTGACAAGAAGTTTTCAACCTTTGAGAAATGTTGAAATGATGAAATCTAGGGTAGGTCACATTGAAAATACCACTTTTGCTCTCATTCATATTATTAAAACATGGGGGCCTCAGGAGAAGATCTAAATAAAACACTTCCAAATCACGTTGAGTAACCAAATAAGTTATTAAATGTAATGCCTAATACTAGGCCTAATCAATAGTACAGAATCAAATTTGATATGGAAACGTTATGTAAACACATGTCAATTATGACCGCCATAATCTAGACCTGAATCTAGTGTGCACTTTCCGATTCTTATTCTTATTACTTGATTTCGGCGAGTCTCTCAGATCACAAACATCAATATCAAAAATAATTTACTGTTGGCCTAACAATTATCAGCACACGTTGATAATTGATATAGACTACAGTACATTATTTATCAATGGGGCATCGCTTTTACTAGTAGGAATGTTATTTTATTGCTACGTGTATCTAGCTAGGCTATATATTTCTTCATTGTTGGAAATGCGGAGAGATATTGGTTGATTTTATTTTGGAACTAGGGGTTCTAGAAATCTCCTGCTTCATTTTACAGAGAGGAGTCGTTGAGGTTAGTGCGGAGTCGAGTCTAAGAATTCAACTTACTATTTTGTTCTTTGGGTGGCCTAAATGGTCAATAACATCGTCGTTATCATATTTCACGCAAACGTTAATAAAGAAATCAATTTCAAGTTCAATTTTAAGATCCAGTACCGACCTGTATGCATATATTCATCAATTACATAATAGACTTAGATTTTGAATATAAAATTTGTGATATCTATGCAATTTAGGTTGGCCTACTTAGGTAGGCCTACTTTTCTGTACCTACTCAATTTCTGTGAACTGAGGGAATTTATTCCTTGAAGCTCTTTATTTATTTTATTTTATTTTATTTATTTTCATACTGGATATCAAAGTTTAAATCAATGTGAACTCACAGGTATATATAAAAAAAAATATTGTATTTAGAGTCTACCCACTAAGTTAGCCTATATATAACAGTGATTTTCAGTGGGGGACAGTCCGGACAGTAAATCAAAGCGACTAAGCCTACCCTGTAGGCCTGTGTTCAAGTTCAATTTTAAGATCCAGTACCGGTTTGCATATTCATCAATTACATAATAGACTTAAAGTCTTGTTACACTATCAACATGTTGACGCAACATGTTGACTCAACTTGTTGACCAGATGTAGATAGCATTGAAATGTGATGCTGCTGTCACACACTGAAATATGTTGACTCAACATTGACGACCACGGCAATATGTTGACAAGAAGTTGAACAAGTTCAACTTTTGAGAAATGTTGACCAGATGTTGACGACGTTCAACCAATGGCTGACCGATATTTTGTCACGTGATCATTTCGTTTAGTTGATCCATGGTGTGGGCTATTATAAAACAAATTTTGTGGGAAGAAAGACTTATTTATGCGAGTAATTTACACTGAAAAGTTATAAAAATCGTACCCGTTTCAGATAAGACACAAACAAAAATGATGGGTCTAGTAAAAATGGTAAAAAAGTTTTCCCAAATGAGACTCGAACCGGCGATCCTTTGCGTGGTAGCCGAGCGCTCTCACCGTTGAGCCAGCAGCGAACTGGAATCCTGCGCCGCTTAGAGTGGTACTCATTAGCCCATCAGATACACACGCAGACTCGAGATGAACATAAAAGCTTCGGATGGCAATTACGACACTTTTAACTCTATTATATCGATCTGCCAATACTTTTTTAATGTTATTCACAGCTGTATATGGCATATGTACGTAATTACTATCTATTTTGGTATGAAACAGTTTCGAAGTGGCAGTTCTCTCGACGGAATGTTCCAAATGTCCGTCAACATGTTGATGGAGGTGACACACACAGAGTGTAGTCTTGTCAACAAGTTGAGCCAACAAGTTGTGTCAACATGTTGATAGTGTAACAAGACTATTAGATTTTGAATATGATTTTTTATCTACATACTTACCTACCTAGGTAAATATCCTTTTCAACGTTTTATTATTCCTAGAATGATTAAAATGTTGATTTCCAATCAACGAACAAAATAAATATTTGGTTATATTATATTTCATTTATATGGTGGTATATTTAGTTAGTTGTAAGATAAAAAACGGTTTATTAAAGGGAATATCCTGAATTGAAATCCATGTTTTGGATTTTAATTTCTCAAATTCTTGCAATGACTTTGTAAGGCTTATTTTTTGCAATCAAGTGTGGATATCATAAGAAGGTATAACGGAAATCAAACTGGAAGTGGACTTCCTTGTGATTATAATATGTCTGCCTGTTCGATAAAAAAACGGGCATACTAGCCTACTAGGTACCACTGCCTCCTAGATATTGCTCGTGGCTCCTCGTTCCCTGTCTGTCCACACAACAGGTTTTGATTGCACGACCAGTAATTCGCACTTTTTTCCCACATAGGCATTCTAGCGCTAATTACCGCCCCCAAAAGCTCCGTTTTGTTTTTGTTGTCAAGTAGAGACGATTAAATTGTCATCTCAGTGTTTTGTATTCAGACTTTCTATGTTCAAATAAAATTTAATTTTAATTAAATAAATAAAAGTTCAATTTATTATTATAAAATATCGGAGAAGACTTTTAATGTGATGCACGTCAAAACAACAACAGGGCTTTTGGGGGCGGTAACTAGCGCTACCAGGACAACAATTAACACTGTGCGCGTGAACAGGCAGGGAACGAGGAGCCACGAGCAACATCTAGGAGGCAGTGCTAGGTACCGGTACCTACTTTACCGACTGGGCTTAAATTTTTAAACAAATGTTTGGGACCAGTTTTGTGGGTGTTGTCAAAAAATTTAGCTACCGGTACCTACAATTTAAACTTGTAAGAAATAATAATTGAAAATAAGCTGAAAATGTTGAGTATTTACTATTTCATATACTACCTTTAGAACGACAATTGCTTAATTATTCTTGAACAAATAATTGTTATCGAATTCGTTATGTTTTGAATGTCAGGGGCAGGGGGTGAATGTATGGCAGGTCAAGATGTAGGCCTCCTGAATCTCCATGCTCAACTTGAGCCCTCAAGGTTCCCAACAGTTCTTCTGGGATATTGATTGAGTACCGGTAGACCTTTCAATCTTATCTCATATGGCTGTGTTTTCCATAGTACCGGTTCCGGCATTTCATGCATTTCAAAATATGTTCTATAAAAACTTTTCATGTAGCCCTACCTAGGGCCTAGACCTATGGTTAAAATATAAGATCATGAAATTCATCATGAAATTCTATATCGTTTAAACTTTGAACAACAATCAGGTTCAATACAGAGTTAAATACTGCTATATCCCTCGTCTAACAATGACTTTGACGTTTTTCGAGGTGACATTCATACAAATTTGGTACATAGGCCTAATAAATTGTAAACCATTCAGCTTTAATCATCAACACCTAAGAAGCGCGTGCATTTTAGATGTATCCACCTCAGCGCCCCCTCTTAAACACCTTCTGGGACTACCTCTACATCAAATAGCCCGTAACATGTGAAAATGTTTTAGTCCTCCACTCTCCTGGTCATACACTTGCAGGTTGAAGAAAATCCTCAAAGTCCTATATTGTTTTTAAATTACAGGCTGTCGGTGGTGCGTGGATGTCGGTGGTGCCTGGATGTCGGTGAACCTTGACGCGAGATGGAGTGGATCATCTGACGAATGTGACAACAGCGACCTGGACATGGTGAGTGGAAACCTGACCACACACAGTGGTGAAGTCGGTGCTTCCCGGTCAGACACCGTAAGACGGCTGGATGAGCTCGGCCTAACGTTTATTACAATTGAATCGTTTTTATTGAAGGGATATAAGTCAGTCAAAGTTAGTTCTGAGATAACTAAAAAAAAACTGTCCAGATATTCATGAACCCAAATTTGTCGCATATTTAATTGTCATATTTTGGAAGTAATTAATATAACTGACTTGTAGAATAAGTTTTCTCGGTCTTTGTGTGGCTCGTTGGTCTTGTTTTTTGGGCGTACCTCCCTTCGAATGCAGAAGGTCCGGGGGTTCGATTCCAATCAAAGTCAGAAGTTTTTTAACTTCTGATTTGGACTTAAGCCATCAGTTTCTTGTCACAGGAGTTTGTAAACGGTGACTTTGGAGCCGTCCTAGCAACGAAGCACATAGTAAATTCAGAATTGTTCTGAATCGGCCTTTTTGGGATTCTGGCTTTTGATTCGCGGGTGTTCGCACTGCCCCATACCACTGATTGCTATATTTCCTATTAAAAATTAGGGCTGGGCAAAAAATCGATATTTCGATATCGATATCGATATTTACACAAAAAATGCTAAATTTCGTAATTTTTGGTGGAGGAGCGGGTGGGTAGTCTAAATTAAATTAACCTGGTGGTGCATTTGGTGGAGGTGCCGGGTCAAAAAACCCCGATTGTGAGAACGTAAATAGGTCTATGGTGACACCTTATCAACCCTTTTTGGCCAAAATTATGAAAAGTAAACCCACTCTAAAAAAAAAAAAAAAATATTTTTTTTTTTTTTTTTACAAACAGGAAAACGTTAAGTCCCGCCGCGTTGTTGGATGAGCGTAATTGGTGCATTGAGCTGCCATGTGTTATGAGGATTTTCTGTTGTTCTGTGACAAAATTATTACACAGTCGAATAATTTTTTAAATTAAATTAAATTAAAAAAAAAAATTGACATTAATTTTAAATTTTTTTTATGAATCGTAATTTTAAAAAAAAGAAAAAAATCGAAAAAAATTGCGATTTTCATACGAAATATTTTTCGATTGAGCTCCCAAATTTACAAGAATATATAAAATTTATAAAATTAAGATTCTGTGAAAAATTTATTACAATAGGATAAAGCATGTAGGTGTTATAAGTCAAAGACTTGTTTAAAAAAAGAAAAAACATGTAAAATTTCGATTTTCATGAGAAATAAATTTTCGATTGCGCTCAAATTCACACGAATATCTTAATTCATAAAATAAAGGTTTTGTTTAAAAAAAACATTAAAATCGAATTAAGCATGTAGGTAGGTGTTATAAGTCGAAGAAATATTTTAAAAATTGAAAAAATTCGTTTAAAAAGGCGATTTTTATGAGAAATAATTTTCCGATTGCGCTCAAAAAAAGTGGCAGTTCTAAGTTCAGAGATTCGAAGGTCTCCATAAAATTTCATCGCAATCGGAGTATCGGTTTAGCCGGATCGTGTTAACAAAAAAGACAAAAAAAACAGAAAGAAAGAAAGAAAGAAAGAAAGAAAAAAAAAAAAAAAAAAAAAAAACATTCCGGATTTTTTCTCCAGTGTAGTTTAAATGGAATCTTCGCTTCGCTCATCCAACGAAATTTTTCGTGTGATATCGATAATTTAATGATGTCATAGCCCAGCCCTATTAAAATATTGATCTTTGGTTGGTTAAGCTCACTCGTCGATTGCGTCGGGGGCCCACAGGGTTGGCTTGGGCGCTTGATTTTAAGTTTCCCCCACTGAAAATCAGTTTTTATAACTGAGTGGATAGACTCTAAATACAATTTATTTATTTATTTTTAAAAATATACGGATGGCCAAACAATGAAAGGGTAAACCAGTTGACTTTTACCCTTTCTCAAATAAACGGAAGTTAATTGTGATTTGTTATGTTTTTGGTCCTCTACATGGCTAAAAAATTATTTAAAAAAGCTTAAATAAAATTAAATCAACTCATTTCATAAACTGTCACTGCCTGCCCGACGTTTTTCTCATACGTTGAAAATGGTCCGTTTGTTGTTGAAAGGGTTATAGGATAGGTAAGTCATGACTTATACCCTTTCAACAACAAATGCACCATGTTTTTTCTTTTTAGCGATATTCAACACAAGGACTAATCTTTTTTAAAAACCATTTTTTCACCAAACGATGCAGCGTACCTCATTTAGTAATATTCGATCATTACACTCATTTTGGCCAAAAGTTGACTTATATCCCTTCAACCATAAACGATTCAATTTATAAATGGGTCGTTCCATGTCAAATCAACAAACTCATTTTCGGTCACTATCTCCGATTTGAATAATTTTTGGCACATGTACTTGTGGCAATGATATCATCATACCCTATTTTTTTTATTTTTTTCGGTCGAGTAGTTTCAGAGATACAGGGCTACCAATTTTTAAGTCCGCAGTCTTCCGAGCGCGGGAAAATTCCACGTTTCTTAAATAAATGTTGACTCCATGAAGCTATAATGTTGAGTGATAGCTTGAATGAAAGGTAATTTAAATATCTATCCAACTACAATAAAATAATTGAGTAATTTTACATCAAACAAAATTTATTGTGAATAATGCATGTCTGAGGTCAAAGGTCAATATCATAAAAGCTCCATCTTGGATTTAGTTCAGATTTGGAATAAGTGTTGCTTAAACATACTTTCAAGTGCCCACAAAAATTCAGGTTGGGCCACCAACACATTTTTATGTTATAGTTGATTTAACCATGACATGCACAAGCTTATTTAAAGTAGGTAGTACTATATTGTTTTATGCACATTTTCATTAATTAGGTGTTGGCATAAATTATAGGGGTGGGTAGGTATGTGTAGGATTTTTAATAGTATGAATTTTAAAAATTGTCTAGATATATCAATGGCATCTGATGCCCTCCTAAGTTTAAATCTGGCTACTAGAAACCCAAAATAGTGGGTTTTCCGTGTGTGATATTCTAAGAAGTCTGGGATTTCCAATTCAAACTCTACAATGCCACTCTTTATAATGCACTTCAGTTGAAAGTTGAATGTTGCAAGAGAAGGAAGTTCTGTGCTATGGGTTCAATGTTTTGATTGAAGTTTATGTACCAAATTGATTTAAGCAGTCTTATTAACAATGTAAGCAGTGTGGATATGGTACAAGCCTTGACATCTAAGAGAAGTGTTTTAGTGTTTCATGTTTCACAACATTTTCAATCATGTGTTCTATTGGAGTTCATAATCAAGAAGCTTGTGATGTCGAGACTCCTTTTAAATGTGCATCTGCCCTTGAAAAGGAGAGTTTATTGTTGCTTAATCAACGCACTAATTGTGACGATATATTAAGTGTTTGTATGCTTCACGAGTCAAAATTTTGTAAAACATTACTTCTCTCAATCAAAAATCATGTTGTGACCCACTTTTAGTGCATCCACAAAAATCCAGACGAAAAAGTCTCAGAGAAATAGCTTCTGCTGATATAGAAAAGTTCAAAGATATTATTAAAACTTATACCCGGGAAAAAAAATGTGTGTTTCATGTAGAAAAGCTCTATTAAAAAGATTGAGTGAATACCAGAACCATAAAGAATGTATTGTGTCTCCTGAGAAAAGTGACCACGGTAACATCACAGATGATGACTTTGTAGTAAAAGAGTTTGAATCAGAAATCTTTAAAACAAGTCTCTTCATTTGTTTGGGTGAGTCTCCAATTGATACAACTAAATTAAAAGCACAGTGTATCCAAAGAGAAAATTCAACAAAATAAAGTCGCAAGTTAAGAAAAAGCTAAAGATGATTTCACCTGCCGGCTCGGGAATACTTTGTTCATCATCATCAGAAGAGGAACAGTGCACAGAAGATAACAACACGATGCTTTTACAACTGAAAGAAAAGTTTAATTCTGCCACAACCAAGAGTGAAAAGATAACTGTTCTTTCTGTACTTCCTAAAAACCTGGAGTGTACGAAGAGTGCAAGAAGAATTTTGGAGCATCTAACTATATGGTGAGGAAAACAAAGAAACTAGTAGAAGAGAAGGGCATCCTTGTTTCTCCAAATCCAAAAACCCGGAAAAACTTTGTCAGTTGAAGTTGCCAAGGCCATTCAAGATTTTTATCAAGACGATGATGTGAGCAGACTAATGCCGGGAATGAAAGACTATGTATCGGTAAGAATAAACGGGAAAAAAGAACACTACCAAAAAAGACTAATTTTAGCTAATTTAAAAGAAATATACTTGGCTTATAAAAACTAAGTATCCAGAGTCGAAGATAGGATTCTCTAAATTTGCCGAGCTCAGGCCCAAACATTGCATCCTACCAGGAGCATCCGGTACACACGCCGTTTGTGTATGTACCGTACATCAAAATGTCAAGTTGATGATGTTGGGAGGTAAATTGGCATTTATGCCCATGCCGGAATCAGGAACAAAACTTTCAAACATATCATCACGTCTTAGCTCAAATGATTTGTAATCCATCTACAACTAATTTTCATCTTGGCAATTGCTCGTTTTGTCCAGGCACAGAAAAAATTAAACAATGACCTAGAAAACCTCTTTGAAGAACACTTAATTGATGAAGTCACATACAAAAAAATGGCTGACAACGGACCGATGTGCTTTGGAAACAATTCAAAAGCCCGTAGAGGACTTTATCGACAGTTTTGTCGAAAAAGTTGAAGCTCTTCGAAACCATGATTTTATTGCAAAGCAGCAAGCTGCTTTTTGAAAGACAAAAAAGCAACATTACTGCCTGGGAGAAGTGATAGTTTTTGGAGACTTTGCTGAAAATTATTCCTTCGTAATCCAAAATGCGCCCAGGGATTTCACTGGAATAATAGTCAGGCTACGCTGCACCCTTTCGTTTGTTATTACCTAGACGAACCCATCACGGACAGACCAAACGTCTTCTTCCATCCAAGCTGAAACCCACTCTTAAACATCTCAGTGTTGTGTTCATTTCTGATTCTCTCATACATGACACTGTCGCTTGTGCACACATTCCAAAAACGCCTCATACCTCTACTTTGCGAGAAAATTGGAAATTTAAGTAAAATTTTTTACTTTTCTGATGGGGCTGCCTCCCAGTATAAGAATAAAAAGAATTTCCAAAAACATTTGCCTCCATGAAATGGACTTCAAGATATCAGCAGAGTGGCATTTTTTTGCCACATCTCATGGCAAAGGTCCATGCGACGGAGGGGTGGAGCAGTCAAACGCTTGGCAGCCAGAGCAAGTTTGCAAAGGCCTAATAATAATCAGATTTTGACACCCCAAGATCTGTTTGATTGGGCAAAAGAAAGTTTAACAAGTAGCATTTTGTATTTGTTCCAAATGAAGAAATCGAAACTAACAGAGAAGCTCTGAATGCAAGGTTTTAGTTCCTCCAAGCTATTCCTGGAACACGCAGCCTACATGCATTTGTGCCAATCTCTGAGAACACATATCGCGTCACGAAGTATTCAACAGCGGCTGACAGAACTGTCCAGGCAATATCACCGAAGACCACCATTTGCATTGAAGACATAAAAGATTTTGTTTCAGTTCATTATGGTCAGCAATGGTGGCTTGGTTTCATTTTAAACAAAAAATCTCTGTACAAATGAAGTAAAAGTACGGTTTCTTCATCCACATGGACCTTCTCCATCGTTTACATTCCCATCTAAAGATGATGAATTAACCTTGCCTGTAAGTGAAGTCCTCACTTTGCCAAGTGTGGAACTGGGAGGATCAACTGGACGTACCTACAAGATACCCGATAATGAAAGTGAAGCAGCTACGAGAATGCTTAATGCAAGGTTCCTGAAGTAATTGGTAAGCTAGCCTAAGGAAAACATACCCAGTAGTATTGAAGAAGAATATTATGCATAATGCAAATAATATTGTAAAATAACAAAAATAAAGATCACAAAACATGTTTATACGTTTTATCATGTAACTTTAGTACAAAACTTCTAATGTGTAAAATAGACATACGAACTACAAAAATAGTCATATTAAATTGCATGTATCTTTTGTTTTTATAAGTGGCCCAACCTGAATTTTTATGGGCACTTGAAAGTATGTTAAGCAACACTTATCCCAAACTTTAACTAAATCCAAGATGGAGCTTTTATGATATTGACCTTTGACCTCAGACATGTATTATTCACAATAAATTTTGTTTGATGTAAAAAAACTCAATTGTTTTACTGTAGTTGGATAGATATTTAAATTACCTTTCATTCAAGCTATCACTCAACATTATAGCTTTATGGAGTCAACATTTATTTAGGAAACCGTGGAATTTTCCCGCGCTCGGAAGACTGCGGACTTAAAAATTGGTAGCCCTGTATCTCTTTAAACTACTTGACCGAAAAAAAAAAAAAAATTGGGTATGATGATATCATTGTCACAAGTACATGTGCCAAAAAATTTTTCAAATCGGAGATGGTCACCAAATTTTTTATTTATTTTTGGTTGATTTGACATGGAATGACCCAAATGTGTGTTTCAAAATCTCTTTATTTTTTTATTTGACACATACAGCCATAGAACAAAATTTTGATTGTGTGTTATAAATCATAACAAGACTAGGCTAAACTACCGGTAAACTAAAACAAAGATTGCCAAATTCAACAAATTTCACTTATTTTCAAAGCTTTCAGAAAGGACGGATATTCACATGTCTCTATCAGAGTACATTTTTTACAATTGTCTGCTAGACATAAACTTGGGAAATTAATGTGTAGGTCTACTAAGGCTGTGCAAACAACAGGTTTTCAGTTCCCTACCACCCCTCCAGACCCTTTTATGACGTCTCATGGTCCAGCCTTGTGGTATTCCTTTCTACAACTCCTACCTAAAATGATTGATTATGTATTAATAATAATAATACCTCAAGGAGACATGAAAGATGTAGAAGAAGAATGGTGTGCTCTAAGAAACACACTAGTGAGGATTACAGAAGAACTATGTGGACGAGTGAGTGGGAAAAGAAAGCTGAAAGAGACACCATGGTGGAACAAAAATGTAAAAGCTGCTGTAAAACAGAAGAAAGAAACATGGAAGAAGAAGGAAGAAGACCGCTCCATTGAAAATATTTTGAAATATGAAACAGAGCAAAAAAGAGGTAAAGGAGATTGTCAAGCTAGGAAAACAAAAATCAATGGTTAATCTGGCTGAAAAACTGAAAAATTGACTTTGATGGGAACAAAAAGATGTTGTACGGTATGATAAAAAATAAACGTACAGACAGTAAAACGCCCAAATTATCTTAATTAACAAGGCGGTGACATTAACTTGAACTGTCATCCAAGAGTGCTCTTCACTCCAGTGTATTATTTTCGTGTGTTTTGTTAATTGTTTTATAAGATTTTTATATCAGTAGACTCGGTGAAAAGGTTAATATGTGTGGTAGTGTTAGTAAATACATACCTTTTGTATTTTAATTTATATAAGCGTTTGAAATTCAGAATATTTTTCATTATACAAACTGCTGTCAAACAAGCTGTGTTTACCATGGAAACAATGATTCATGATTACTTTTTGACACATTTGAGCATGGCTAAATGGTTGATTGGCATTAAAAATCATAGAAAAAGAGTATCTTCGAGGACCAAAGCCAAGGCAACTTCTATTGCCCATTGTGTGAAGAATCTTACTTTCATTTTTCTCCTTCTTGCTGGTATTATGTGTTTTGTGTACATCCGGGTGGAGTCAGCATTGTACTGTCGAATCACCAGCAAGATACTACAGAAATTAAAAAGTGACTGTCCATTTCTCGACACGGCTGTTCAATTTCTCTGCCTATGGTGCAGCTGGTCTTCCTACCCTACCAGCCCCGATGACTAGGTCACAACGGTCTACTGACAGAGAAAACGTGCGGTCTGGCCGTAGAGTAGGCCTATCCTTGCTAGTTCTGCATGTTATGTGTGTGATCCTGATGTCTGGGGACATTGAAGTTAATCCTGGCCCAGGATCGACATCAGCTGCCAGCGTTCCTCTTCTTGACAACATTAACACAGCAAATAGTGTGACACTATACCACATGAACACACGAAGTATAGGTGGCATCAAACTCATTGATCTCAATATTTACTTCTCTGACCACAGTGAGTTCGATATAATATGTCTTACGGAAACATGGCTAAGCCAAAATATATTTGACAGTGAGGTGCTTGACAGCTCTCAATTCTCTGTTCATCGTAAGGATTGCAAACAGATGAATCAGGCTAAATTGAAAAGAGGAGGTGGTGTTCTCACAGCAGTAAACTCAAATTTCTCTTCCAAACGGCGTGTGGATCTCAAGTCAGAAGAATGTAAAATTATTTGTGTTGAAGTGAAACTCCCAGGTGCATTTAGTCTTTTTGTTGGATGTGTTTATTTGCCTCCACCAATATCTCTAGATCTATTGGAAGAACTCCATGTATCACTGTCCCGTGTGCAGTCCTCGCTACGACCTCAGGACAGTATGCTACTGTGTGGCGACTTCAACTTGCCTCAAGTGACGTGGACCGCACCTCAGGATACAAAAAAACTATCTTCAGCCTGTGTGTAACATCAACTCCCAGATAGTGACTGCCATGTTTGAAATTATAAATGAATTCAGCCTGTGCCAAGTTAATCCATTTCCCACATGTAATAACAATTTCCTGTATCTTTTATTTGTAAACAATCCCGATCTGTCGATCTCTGTCAACCTAGCGGAACAAACTGTAGTTTCAGATCACCTTGCACTCAGCTCTGAAATAATATTCCTAATTTAAGTAAGAACTACTCTACAAGCAAGCTAACCGTTCAAGATTCAACTGGAAGAAGACTGACTTAAATCTATTAAACTTCAATCTTGATTCAATTGATTGGACTGTATTAAACCAAGCGCCAACACTTGATGATATGTGTGAAGCATTCCACAAAACTTTATCGCAAGTTATTGACTCAACAGTGCCAAAAATTACAGTTAATCCTACAAAGTACCCTCCATGGTTTGACAGGGACACGATATCTGCTCTAAAGGAGAAAAACCGATGTCATAAGCTTTCGAAAAACACGGGACTTGATAATGATAAGGCAGACTTCAAATTAAAAGCGTGCAAATTTAAAAAAACTTAAATGCCTGAAACACAAGCAATATTTTAATGAAAATAGACTCTTCTGTGTATGAAAATCCTTCAAGCCTTTGACTTATGTGCGACATAAAACTAGATCTAGACGCATCCCATTGAGGTAGGAATTTAATGGTAATAAAGCAAACAGCAGCGCCACTTGCAGCCAGTTGTTTTCAGACTTTTTTAAAACTACATTCCAACAGCCCATCCCGAAAGATCAACCCCTGCCACCATTTCCTGACGTATCTTCGGAGAGCTTATGATATCAACCAATATAGGCCCTATCACATTGGTGATCTTAAGATATCACGTCGAGAGGTCGAAGAGTGCTTGAAGAATTTGAAAACAGGAAAATCTCCCGGACCTGATAAGATTCCACTTAATGTAATTAAACATTGTAGACGATCGCTTGCTGAGCCTCTCACAATTATTTTCAATGCTTCTATAAATAGTGGAGTCTTCCCTACTAGATGGAAGCATGGAATAATAACACCTGTTCATAAAAAAGGAAGTAAGCACAATGTTACAAATTACAGACCAATTTCATTACTCTCTACATTTTCCAAAGTTTTTGAGAGAAAAATTCATAATCGACTCTACAATCATCTTAAGAAGTACATAGTCCCCGAGCAGCACGGCTTTGTAAGCAACGTTCCACTGTCACAAACTTGCTTCATTTATGAGTGATATATTGCTTTTCACTTTAACAACAAGAGCCAAGTAGATGCGGTCTACACAGATTTCAGCAAGGCTTTTGATAGCGTTGACCATGCACTGCTTCTCCACAAACTTGAAGGTTATGGTATTCAGGGTCAAGTTCTCTCACTGCTGGCAAACTACCTCACAGGTCGAACGCAGTGTGTTGTTATTGATAACTCAAACTCCAGTTCTGAGCATGTCACGTCTGGGGTGCCCCAGGGGTCTATCCTGGGTCCCTTAATGTTCACTATGTTTGTAAATGACATACCTGCGTGTTTTTCCATCCAGTAGTGTCTTCTTTACGCTGACGACTTAAAAGTTTATAAGCCCATCAACAAAGCTAATGACTGCAATGCTCTTCAGTTAGAGCTTGATAATTTTGCCACTGGTGTAGAACATGGAAACTTTACCTCAATGTTGATAAATGTAACGTGATCACATATAGGCCTAGGTACTAACAAGAAGAAAAATTCTATACATTATTAATACATCATTGAAGGTGCTGCACTAAAAATTGTTGATTCCATCAGAGACCTAGGTGTACAGATGTCTTCTGATCTTTCTTTTAATGACCACCTTAGCGTCGTTTCCCAAAAAAAGCACTAAGAATTCTTGGGTTTATCAAACAAAATTGTGCCGCTAAAATTCTCACCCAGAACTACAAGAAAGCTGTATGTATCCTTGATTCGACCCCACGTTGACTACGCCAGTGTTGTGTGGAATCCACATCACGTCACCAAAATTTAAACAAGTTGAACGTATTCAGTACAAATTTGTAAGTTTTCTTTGTTTTCAAAATTATATAAATTTTACCGATCACATTATGCTTCACTTTGTCAACAACAATTGATTTCAACACTAGAAAGTCGACGTAGTGCAACCGACGTAATTTTCCTTTACAAACTTCTCCATAACTTCATCGACACGGACTACTACAAATATAAACTTTCATATCCCTTCAAGATTTACAAGAAATTACATCCCCTTCAAAATTCATGTGCTCGTATTGATGTTTTTAAATTTTCCCCCATTAACCGTATTTAAGACACCCACAACAAATTATTAGCCATTAATCCAGAAATTGACATCAACCACATGGAACTTAAATTATTTAAAGCAGCTGTTTATGCCAGTTTACCAAAATGACTCATCACTCTTGTCACCTAATCAACTTTTCACCAGTTTTGTATTTTATAACCTCATTTTTTCTTCATTTATCTTGGGCTTTTAGCCGTTTTTTATATATATTCTTTTGGAACTCAATTTTTTCTTGTTTGTACTTGTTGTAAAATCTTAATTTTATAGTACTTAATTTTTATAGTGTTCATATTGGTTTGTATAGGAAACGTATTTGTTGAACGAGTGAGCGTAGCGAACGTTATGATTTCCATTCGACTTAAACGGCCCTAATTGTTTTTCTGCTTGTGCGTGCGTGTGTGTGTGTGTGTGTTTCGTTGAAAATCAGCCGAATCGCTGAACAGATTGCGCTGAAATTTTAAACAGACATCCGGTACGAGTTAATTGAGAACTGCTAACAAAATCAGCAAGATTCATTGCGATTTAAACCTACAAGAAAATGATAAACTGAAAAATAGACTTCCAATGTTTAGAAATTATTTTAACGACAATGTTTTAGATTTGGAAAATATATTTTTTGTTTGTTTTTCGCCTGGCCGTGTAATGCCGTGCCAATGCAAGGTCTGTCGAATGTTGCACGTCAAGGTACACCAAATTCCGCTCGTAGATTGAGTAAACTTTGCAATATTTTCACGTTTTTCGTACTGGCTATGTTTACCATAGTAGGCCCTATTGCCACAGATGATGGACTACACTGCGTTATATGCATTCAAAACATGTTTAATTATTTTTTAAATACAATCTAGAAATTACAAAATCTTTCCCGACCAGGAGATTGAACCCACGTCCCCCACATTTCGGCTACAAGGGCGCTTTAGCCAACTAGACTAGGGAAACGCCAAAGTCGTAGTTAGACGAGTGAGTGAGTCATGTGTTGAGTACCTAGAAACATTTGCATTTAATTTTGATAATTATATACGTATAAATAATAGGGTTTTGGGTGGAAATCACTGTGCCGGAGGTTGCTGTTGTTGGCAGTCTTCAACTGAATATTCCGTGTGACTGCCGGGTCTTGCTTAATGGTAGATTGTTGGTCCGGGAGTTGTGTAAAAGTTTAGGCCATAGTTTAGGCCAAAATGCTCCACTGTAGCCTATGATAGGCTAAAGGGAGGCCTAAGGTAAGGGGAAGAAAAGAAATGTTACCGGGTACTCAACACATGGCTCACTCACTCGTCTAACAACGACTTTGGCGTTTCCCTAGTATTATGTTGAATTGTATATTTTTTAATTGTTTAGTTTTAGCTATACCTAACACTTGTGGGTTTAATACCTGTTGTTAGAGATAATAAATAAAGATATATAAAAAAAACAAAGATTGAGAACTAACACAAGAAACAAGTGAAATACAAGCTTTGTGGAAAGAGCATTTCTCCAACCTACTCAATGATACCAATAATCAGGGCTGTGATGAAAGTATCAACAACTCTGTGGCGGAAAAACTGGAAGAATACTATGAAGAAGAGGAGGTAGAAATAACAAGAGAAGAAGTACGGCATGCTATTGGATATATGAAGAACGGAAGAGCAGCAGGGATGGATGAAGTATACGTAGAAATGATTAAAGCAGCAGGGGGTGAATGGATGTACCGCGTGGTAAAAGCAGCCTGGCAACAGAAAGCAGTTCCGAGGACTGGCGGAAAGGAGTGATCGTCCCACTTTATGAAGGAAGGAAGGAAGGAAGGATGTAAAAAAACTACAGAGGCATCACCCTAATGAGCCAAGGAGCTAAAATATATGAAAGAATAATACAAGCAAGATTAAATGAAATAATAGAACCACAGCTAAGGGGAAAAGCAGTATGGGTTTCGGAGTGGAAGGTCAACCACTGATTTGATATTCGCAGTGCGACAAATCATGGAAACTAGATGGGAGGCAGGACAAACGGTGCACATAGTGTTTTTAGACCTAGAAAAAGCCTATGATTGCATGCCCCAAGGAAAAGTGTGGGAGTGCCTAAAAAAGAAGGGTGTTAGCAACGGCATGATCGAGAGAATAATTAGTATGTACCAACAATGTACAAGTTGTGTTCAAACAAACCATGGAAATACTGAGTGGTTCAACACTAACTCTGGCCTAAGGCAAGGCAGTGTAATATCCCCATTACTATTCTCAATAGTAATGGACGAAATATTAAATAAGGTGGAACCAGAGACGGGAACTGGCACAAGGACAATGATTTATGCGGATGACATCCTGACATCCGGTATAGTGTGGGGAGAGACAGCTGAAGAAGTGCAGACAAAAGTGAAGAAGTGGAAATTTGTAACAGAAGAATTTGGACTAAAGATCAGTGTAGGAAAAAGTAAATCTATTGTGATGGAAAAATCTAGAAAGAAAGGAACAAGTAAAATAACTAGAGAGAAAATTAAAATTGGAGATGAGGAACTGGAAGAGGGAGAAGAGTTTGCGTATGTAGGTAGCATTATCATCACAAAGGAGGCAAAGATGGGGAAATGAGATCAGTTAAAAGGTGGCCCAGGCAGAATCCTTCTATCAGCAAGTAAGGAAGTTACTTTGGAACGAGGATTTCCCTAATGAATGCAAGGTGTTATTGTACAAGGTTTACTATCTACCCATCCTTACATATGCTTCAGTGACCTGGACACTAGGAGCTGTAGATGCAAGTAGGATTCAAGCAGCTGAAATGAAGTTCGTAAGAAGCATAGCCGGATTATCGAAGTTAGACAAAATTAGAAGCCAAGAAATCAGGACAAAAGTTGGAGTTGAGAAGCTATTATTCAAAATTGGTCAAGAAAGGTTGAGATGGTATGGATGGACACATGTCAGAAGAATGGGAGAAGAAAGAATTCTAAGGACAGATTTTGAAAGTGGGGACAAAGTTAAAAGACGAGTCGGTAGACCAAGAGAGAAGTGGAAAGATCAATAAGAAATGATATACAGGAAAGAGGTGAGAAGTGGGAAGAAGTCGAAGCAAGGAAACTGTGGGAAGACAGAAGTAGATGGCATGTAGCTGGTGGGAAGAAGTGCGAGTGAAAACCCGAAGAGGACATGACAGGCCTGGCAAGCCGGTGTTAACAAACTCATAAAAAGGCCCTAGAAAATTGGTGGTTATAGCCACCCCCTGACCTAACTTAAGTTGGAAACAGGAGTAAAAAAAATTAATACATATATATGTACGTATTAATTCATTTTATATTTTTTACAAAACAAGAAAGTATTCCGAGAGTGATCTTAAATTGTTGAAGAGAATCTAAAAGTGCTTGGCGGTGCCCCCATATTAAGTTTTGCCTGATTCACTTCATCACAACTTAATAAAATTAGGGTACAGTAGGCCTACCCTTTTTTCATTATTGTTGTATAGAAGAGGCCAATTTAAGTCTCATAAAGTCCCTAACCAGCTTATAGTATATGCATAATAATAATAATCATTACTCATTCCACCTACTATGTCGCGTTGAGTAGTGTTTTTCCACAATTATCTAGGGCATGAAACTGTAGACACTAAGCTTGCCAGACTCGTGTTTCTCCTCATCATCCTGTCCTCCCACAGCTTTACTCTTGCCACATGCTCCCACACTTCATCTCGTTTTCCAACGTCTTCTTGAATTAATCTTTCCCATTTCTCTCTTGGCCTTCCTACTTTTCTTTTCCCCTCCTCTGCTGCTTCAAATTCTCGTCTTGGAATCCTCTCCCTGCCCATCCTTTTCATATGTCCAAACCATCTAAGACGTTATCTTCCTAGTTTAAACCTCAAATCTCTCTAGTCCCAGTTCTTTTCTGATTAGGCTACATTAGTTCTTATATTGTCCACCTTGGTAACTCCCTTGACACTTCTTAAAAACTTCATTTCTGCTGCTTCCAGCTGACTCTTCTTTTGTTCCCACTGCCCATGTTACTGCCCCATACGTTAGTATAGGTACAAAATATGCCTTCTACAGCAAAATTTAACATTTTTGTAGGAACAAAACAACTCATTTCAAAGTAGCTATCTCACCAATTAGTAAAACCCTTCTGCTTTTTACACTCTAGATGATGCTTCCCTAACCACTTTAGCATTGTTTTTCAATATAGTACTTCCCAAATATTTAAATTCTTCTTTTTCTTAGAAGACTTCTTCATGGAGTACAATATTTTCCCGATCTCTAGGCCTGCCCTTTGTTTTCTTTTGCATACGCAAACATTCACTCTTTTTCTAATTGATTTTCAGACCAAACTCTGTAGGACTTCATTCCATCTGTTTACCTTCTCCTGCACTTCTTTGGCACTCTCACCCCAAATCAACACATCGTCCGCAAACACTAAGGTTCTTGTTGCATGGTTAAAAAAAAACATTTCAACAAGGAAAATTGGGGGTCGGCTTATATTCAGGAAATAAACATAATATTGTAGGTAGATCTAAGGGTTTGTACAAGTATTTTGATTCATGAAGCCAAAATTTAAATTACATTTTAACCAAAATAATTAGAGATGGACCGATTCTAGATTTGACTGATTCCGATTCTACAATCGGTGTGCGATACCAATTCTTGAACGATCAAGCTTAGGTATAGGTACACTGAAATGAAGACGTCATATTGTTGAGCGAGCGTCTCCACTTGACTCTTATGGCTCCAATGTCTGTTTTTTTTCCCCTCTGTTTATTTATTTCAGTCCACTGATATATGCATTACATATATATGAGACAAACACAAATTACAAATAATAACAAAAAATATAAGTACAATACAGATTATGGTAATTACAAAATACTACAAAATATCAATAACAATGCTAATTGCATTTTGTTATTATACATAATAAATAAGATAATATTACATGAATACATTTTACAATTTTTAAATCATATCCAAAGTGAAGAGAGAAAAAAAAAGTGGTGTGAGAGAAGTGTGAAAATAATAAGTTAAATTGTCCAATGGTCATCTAGGAATTCTCTAAATGAGTAATAAGCTTTATTTATAAGGAATTCTTTCAATTTGTGCTTAAAGAGTGTTAGTGAGTTGGAATATTTAATTGAAGCTGGTAATTTATTAAATATTGTACTACAAACGTGAGTCGGGCTTTTGTCAAAGAAAGTGTGGCTAGATTTTGGTATGAAAAATGTTAGTATTATATCTAGTAAATGGGAATGGTGGGCATTATTTAATGGAAAATGGTCAGGATTGGAATATACAAAAGTTGCTGCAGAGATAATTAGCGTACATGTTAGTGTGAGGATACGTAAATTTGTGAAATGTGCTTTGCACGATTGCCTACTGGATATTCCAGCAATTATCCTAACAGCACGTTTTTGAATAATAAAAATACGTTTAGCGTGAGGTGATGTACCCAAAAAATAATGCCATAGGAAAGAAGAGAATGAATAAAACGCATGATATACCATCGAAAGTATGGAGGGTTAACAATTAATTTCAGTTTGCGGAGCATGAAACATCCACTCAGGAGGCGAGGAACAATTGATTGAATATGGGGGCCCCAGTCTAACGAATCACTTATGGTCAGCCCAAGGACTTTGGTGGTTACTACTCTTGGTATACTGTGGCCCTCTAAACGGATTAATGGACTCGAGAGCACTTGCCGAGTACCAGTGCGGAAATTCAGGAAAAATGTTTTACTGGTTTGAATAGCAAGTCGATTATTTGTACTGTAAGATAACATTTGGGAAACTTGACAATTAGCAGCTTTGGTCAATTGCAAGGTAGTCCCCTTTGGATGACGTAAGTAAAGAATTGATGTCATCAGCATAAAGTGTGAGTAACGCTTTAACACAAATAGGAATAGTATTGTTGTTATGTAGAAATTGACGTAGATCATTAATGTATACTATAAAGAAAAGAGGTCCTAAAACTGAACCTTGTGGGACGCCGTTTTGTACATTTTGAGGATTAGATAGAACTGGTACGCTAGAGGTTGCTCCCTTGAGTTTGACAACTTGTGTGCGGTCGATAAAAATGAGTCGATCCAACCTAGGGCAGGTCCATTAATACCTAAAGATGCTAATTTTGCAAGAAGAATTTTATGATCAATAGTGTCAAATGCTTTGCTAAGGTCAACGAAAAGGCCAATGGCAGAGTCACCCTTATCTAGTGCCAAGTAGAGGGAGGATAAAAATGAGAAAATAGCAGTAGTCGTGGATCTCTTAGAACGAAAGCCATGTTGACAGTTATCAAGAATATCAAATTCAGTGAAATACGATGTAATGCGGGATTGCATGATGAGTTTCAAAGATTTTCGAAAATGATGAAAGTAATGAGATGGGTCGGTAATTGTTTGGAATATGAATGTCTCCTTTTTTGTGTATAGGGATAACAATCGACTTTTTTAAGACAGATGGGAATGTTCCTTGTTCTAAAGACATATTTATGATGTGGCAGAGGGGTTCGCTAATTAATTTGGCAGTCTGACAATAATGGCACTTGGAATGTCATCAAACCCACACGAGTATTTAGGACTTATTATACCTTTTATAGTGTGTTCCACTTCAATTGGAGTTTGTAGGTGAAACAAAAATTGAGTGATTTGTCTGGCATGATGAAATTGGGGAAGAACTTGGTGGCGGTAGATAACTTGACTCTTTAAAAAACGTATTGAACTCATCTGCTATTGTTTAGGATTTGTTATTGTTTTGCCATTAATTGACAAAGTTATGTCTGTAGATGGTTTGAGAGAACTGGTTTCTGCTTTAATGATGCTCCAAGTAGTCTTAGACTTATTCTTTGAGTTTGAAATGATTTGGCTATGAAAGAGGCGTTTAGTGGCTTTTATTTTTCGTGAGTGAATCTTTTTTTTCACATTGTAAGCAGCTTTGAGTTCAGGAATGTTTGGGTTTCGTTTACAGGCTGAGTGCATATGGTGCAGATCTGCCGATGACAAACGGACCTCAGGCGTTACCCATTTTTTAGATTTGGGTTTGTTGTTAATTCTGTACTTAGTGAGAGGGAAGGCAACATTAAACAGTGCTACGTAACGCGAGTGGAAAGCACCAAAACAGTCATCTACATTTGTCTCTGTATATGATGAAGACCAAAGTTCCTCCTGTAGTAAGGAGACAAATTATATACATTCTCATCAGAATAATTCCGTTTGTATAATGTAGTTATTTTAACATTAGGAATAGCTAGGAGTTGAAGGGAGATAGCATGGTGGTCTGAAAGACCTGGGTCTATAGTTTTGGTTTTAAGAGAGTTACCGTCAAGTGTAGTGAAAATATTGTCTAGGAGGGTTGAACTAGTGGGACTAATGCGGGTTGGTGTGGAAATGGTGCTAGATAAATTAAAGAAACCAATAATATCCTGAAGAAGAGTCTTTCTTTGGATGGTTGCAGAAAGTCAATATTAAAATCGCCACATATTATCATCTCAGCCTTGGGATATAATTTAGTGAGACGTATGAGAAGTTTATCAAATTTACATACAAATGTAGCTACGTCACTAGATGGGGACCTATATACTGAAAGGATTATGAAACTCTTATTAGATACAATAAAAGTGATGCCTGTACACTCAAATGTCTTCTCGATACAATATTTGTGTATTTCAGGAATAGGAGAAACATTAAGGTTGGTTTTGAAAGGACTGCGACACCGCCATATGGGGAATTACGACAGTAGATATTAGAATTTACGTAAGATGGTATGGCAAATGTTGTAGCCTCAATATCAGATAGCCAGTGCTCCGACATACAGAATATATCTGGAGACTGCTCATCAAGAAATAATTCAACCTCTTCGCACTTATTTTTTATCGATCTGACATCAGGGATATAATGTGTAGGTAGTTCTGTTTAATAACGGAAGGGTTTACTTTTGGAATAAACTGAACACCTTTATTTAAGTTTTGTGAAGTGATATCTTGCCACTTATGTGAAGAAGTGTGAAGAGGCGGAGTGTTAAGGCTAATGAGAGGTTTTTTGTCATTAGTATTTTTAACAGCCACGATAATGTCATTATGGCTTGGTATGTCAACTAGTCAACTATGCTTAGATTTGGATTGATTGTATTTATAGGATTTTAAATGAAGAGGTGGAGATCTGATAATTTTTTGACGCTGTTTTTTGCTTCTTCCGATAATGATCAGTAAGAATTTCTATTAACTCTCTGGGGGACCATGGTTTTTGAATTCGAAGTTTTTGCCCAAGACCCTCACTTGTCATTAATTCCCTTAGCTGTTGATAATTATAATTGGAGAATTGCCTTATACCACAACTTCGGGTTGTCATGTGGTGGTAGGTTGATTCTCCCCATGAAAAAGCAGCTGGTACAGCGTCCTGCTTGGAAGTGGACGCTTGGGCCGTCTCAGACGTTCGCAAGTAGGCTGGCATCTCTTCCGACTCAGGACAGTGTACATCATTCAGTTCGCTTATGGATGTGTGTCTCTGTATTGTCATCTCCTCCGACGCAGTGGACAATACAGCGCCCTGTGCCGAGCCAGATGATCGCACTTGGGCTGTCGTCCCCTCTTTCGGTTTTGAAGATAGGGCTACCTGGAGTTGTTGGAAGTCTTGATTCTGGGAGATAGGATATCCAGGATAAGATTTGTCCGATTTTTCTGCAGTTAAGGGAGTAGAGTCTATTAGAGGGAGTGTTAAAGAATTTGAATTTTTCAATTTTGTGGTAGCTGACAGATACTCAGTTAATTTAAACGAAGGATCTTGTGTCGTCTTCGGCTGATCCAAAGCAGGCACACTATCATCCTTGGTAGACGAACTTGTCAGTTGGTCTTTGCCCCTGCATTTGTCCTTGATGTGCTGGATTTGTCGGAAGTCTTGATTCTGGGAGATAGGATACCCAGGACGAGATTTGTCAGATTTATCTGCAGTGGAGGGAGTAGAGTCTATTAGAGAAAGTGTTATAGTATTTGAATTTTTCGATTTTGTGGTAGTTGACAGATACTCAGCTAAGTAAAGCAAAGGATCTTGTGTAGTCTTCGGCTGGTTCAACGAAGGCACACTATCCTCTTTAGTAAAAGAACTTGTTAGTTGGTATTTGTCCCTACACTTGTCCTTGATGTGCTGATCGTTTTCAGAACAAGTAGTCTCTATAGTTGTATCGTCTAACGCTGGTTTACTCTTAGTCCCATTTACAACATTAGTAGTTGTTTTCTTCGAATGGTTATCCCTGAAGCTAGGCCTACTATCCTTGTGCTGAGTAGATGTTGTTGGTTACATCATGGAACTTTTTGCTGTAGCATTTGTGAGCCTTCTTTTTTGCACCTGAAAAGTAAACGAATCTGGGCATGGCTTCCAGTCCATTGTACTAATCATTTCAGTGATCATATTATGTAATTTCAAGGTTCCTTTGCTATTTGGATGAAGACCATCAGTTGAAATATCAGATGATGTTAACCAATTATTAGTTTCAACAAAAACCACCTCAAGTTTACTGCACACCCATTTCAGAGAAGAATTAATCTCGGATATCACGTGGTTTGGACATCTTTACGATATAGCAAACTTGTGTAAGCTATGTCAGCATTTGGGTAATTTTTTTTAACAGCTCGCAGCAATTGGTAGACGTTATCCATTATCTGTAATGGCTCTAGATATCTTACAGAATTTGTGCCATTGTGGATTATAACAGTTCTTATGTGTAGTTTGGCAGGATTTTGGTCTTCTTCTATCAATTTTTTGTAGCTGGTGAGGCTGAATTCCTGGATATACTCGTAGGGAATACTTATCTTGAGAAACATATTCTTCTCTTTGGCATCCTTTAAAAATAGAGTCACTTATATAACTAGTCCCACTGTGCTAACAGTCTTTGTTATCTCGCTTTTAGATGTTTGAGTCTTTGTGAATTCACAGTTGGGCGTAGGTCCAGACCTAGGTCTGGTAATGTTTCTATTATTCATTGATCTTTATTTGTACTTACATCAAGAGAAGGATAGGCATCGTCGTCTAAGTATTCCAGTGGTAGGTACCTGTTACTAGTTTTTGTGATCTCTGTCCATTTAGGTCTAGGAGGTTCCTTGTAGCTTATTGTTGTTGTGTGCTGAACAGGAAAAAGTGTCTCTGTTTGTGGATTAGCATTTAAGCTTGTTTTACTGTATGCTTTAGGTTTTTGATATGCATATGCCTTCCTGTTTGGCATTAGTAGTGGAGGTCTAGGAACATCGTTGTGACGGACAGTGTGGATAATTGGTATAGAGCCCATTTCCTTCATATGTGGCATGTGGACAAGAGGCCTAGGTATGTCATTATGACTAACGCCGTGGTTAGGCTTAAACTCGGATCTTACATCAGCTGTCTTTTGGCTGAACCTAGTTCCAGTTGGGTGTTCGTTATTGTAAGAGCTAGTCAGATTTAGAGTTTGCTGTTGGTTTTCAAAAGAGTTAGGATGTGGCTTTGTCATTCCATAATCTTGTTGACATTGAAGAAATGTTTCTTTTCTGAGAAGTAAATTGTTGTTCCTTTCGGTGTCAACATCAAATAGTAGCACATTGATGATTTTTTTTATACATACCGCACTCGTGGCACGTCATTTTTAGTAAAGATTAGTTTGTTAACATTCACATTTAATAAATAACTTTCACAAAGCAGATGCAGCGGCCAAAATAAATTTATCATAACAAAATCTGCTATCTTCACATTTCGTTGCCAGGTTTCACAAAACAATCATCCATTTTAAATGGAATCTTCAAGTCAAAACTATTACAACTTTTCAAAATGATATAAATACACTTACCAATTATTATAAAGTGTTCCTAACAATACCACACACGTTCACGATAACGATACTTGATCAAATTCTATCAAATTAATTTCCTAAACAAACACATTATAAACAGAAAATGAAAAGAAACTGTGGAGTATGAATAGTTCTGTCAGTTTCAAGTCACTGCCTTTGTTTTGCTTTGTTACTGCTTAGGTACAGGTCGCACCGTTTCTTTGATCAACCTGAAATTTGCACACATGTATTAGGGATGACACGTGTACACATCCGTCTACGTGTACACGTGTACATAATTTAAAAAAAAAAATACACGTCGACTTTTAATCGAGATTGTTCAGTCGTTGAGATTTTAGATTTCAATAATTTTATTTGAAATACGAGCTCTTTCAGTCAGCCGCCGCCGTCGCCTTCCCTCAAAACGGTAAGTTGGTTGCGATCCCTTGCCATAGTAGCCTTGCCTTCCCCCTCCCCCCACCACCTGACCGGCCGACACGTTCCAGATGGTTCCAGACCGCTCGCAGTCGCTCGCCGCCCGCTTAGTTGTTTACGCGTGTTGAGATAAGAGTCAGTGACGCATGACTGTTTATTGTTTAGAATATCTCTTGAGTGGAAGTTCTTTGATAAGATAGACGCGGGAAAGAAGGTTGTGCGCGAAGGAGTTGCTGCACAATTCAAGTATCACGGGAATTATGGTAAATCACAAGCCTTATCTCCCTCCCCCCGCCCTCATCATCACCCAAGCCGCAACCATACCATCACCCTTCCAACTTTCCAATGTCAATGAAACATCAGCCACGTCATTTACTGACTGATAAACTGAAGTGAACACCGTCGCCGTGATAAACTGAACTGAACGCCGTTGCCGCGGTTTACTGTTCAGAATGCAATTAAAATATACAGTACATAAACATGTACAACTTTTTTTCAGATATCTTAAAATATACATAGTACACGCGTGTACTTGAACAGACAGCCAGCGTGTACACGTGTAGTAAGATACACGCTTTTGCCCATCCCTAACATGTATACCGCCTAGGCGGGTTGCTGTATAGTTTTTGAACAAAATCCGATCGTTGGTTATAAAAAATTAAAAATTAAATAAAAAGATAAAAAATAAAAATGTACCGATCGTTATGAAATTTTGCAGGGTTAATAAGTACAACATTCTCTCCTATTTTACAAATTTTCAGCTAAATCGGTCAAGACCTTAACCTTCTCCCGGCCCTAGCGTCCTAAAGCGTTGCACAGTGTCTGTGTTGCTCTCCTGTGTAATATGACCGGGAGAGGGTTAAGTAGTGTAGATAGAAATTACATTTTAACAAAAGTAACGTTACCACGGCAACGAAATGCACTGCCACCTAGAAGTAATCAAAATACTATCGAGGAAGCAGTGTTTGTTATCAAAGAGTTAAAATATTTTTTCCCAAAGAAATGATGTCAAGGTCCTCTAGATGGCGGTGGATTTTATCCATTCTCTCCTATTTTACAAATTTTCAGCTAATCGGTCAAGACCTTAAAGACTTATTGGTATGTAACATTATGGGAATGTCGTACTCGGGTCGTGCTGCACGTACCGGTGCTCGCTCAAACAATGCGACGGGACTTTAGCGTTTTCCTAGTTTAGTATATTGGTTACCAGAATAATGTACCAGGGGTTGAAATTAACTTTTTTGACACTAGCCCTTCGGGCTAATGGCAACAATAGTCCTCTAGCCCAAGAGCATTTTTACTAGCCCGCAATAAAATAGGTCATATCGATATAAAACGATCATACGTGAATGTTTGGCCCAACTCAAATGCGCACACTCAGATGTTGATTATTTCTGCTGAACAGTTGGTAGCCTAATATCATTAGGTAGGTACCAAATTTTGCATGAATGTAATAAAGTAGGTCTACTTTTATATTAATATCCGCAATTGGTTGTAAAAAACAAGCCTTAATTTTCCATTGCGAGACAAGTCCAAAACGTGAAAAAATGGGAAATTCAAAACATGGATTTCAATTCTGGAAATTCCCACCAAACCATTTATCTTAAGATAAAACCAAATTAACCTGCGCGTTCACATTGATTAAAACGTTGATATTCAGTATGCAAATTGGTGTTAATAAAATCTGTACACTGGGAATAAATTCCCAAAGTTGACCAAAATGCAAAATGAAGTAAATTACGGTGATTTCACTAATTTTTTATTCCAAATCAAATACCTAACTAATTTAGGAATACGTGCACTGGATATCATTAATTTATTCTTTATCAACGTACCGGTAAGTGTGAAATTTTATAATGTTGATATAAACCGTTTACCCTAAAAAAGAGAAAAAAAAAGAGGAAGCAGTGCGCCTAAACTCATGTCCACCCCAGCCTCAGTAACTCCTCTTAAATCACAATATTTGTACGATTTGACGTGTGTGCGTTACTAGGGAGTGACCGGAAACAATTTTTCACAATAATATCGATAATATTAACCTAAATTAAGAGATTTGGATTTGGATATTTAGAACAATTTTCCATAGCCTACTAGGTAGGACTAGGGTTGCCAACTCTGACCACGGAAAAAACTGGCCTTTTATGTAAATTCGTGGGAAAGGGACCAAGCGGCTCAACTATATAGCGCCGCAGGCGAAAATGTTTAAATTCAGCTTTTTAGATTGCATTTGGTGCGTTTTAGAATAAAGTGGTGGGCTGAATGCAATACCAAAACAATGTAGTTTTTGTGCAGTCAAAACTGGAAAACCACCAAAAATAAGTGAGTCACTGAGGTAATAGATTATAATAATAATATTACATCCGCTGATATGCCGAGAATTCATAATTCGAGTAGGCAATAGGCATATTTTTACTATTTATAAATCATAAGTAATTTAAGGATTAATTAATTCCAAATAAATCATGAATTTTTTTTGGTCTTTATTTCAATTTTTCGTTTCACGATTCTCTAAGTAGTAAATACTACGTAAACAGCATGAACAGATTTAAAGGAATTATGATCAATTAACAATTTTACTTCTTGATCTTGAATGAGTATTTAGCAGTTGATCTTGCTGCTTGAAGGAGAGTCTTGTTGGACTTTATTTTTCCCGGAGAGTCAATTTCATCGTCGGATTCGTGCATGCTCATTACTACAACATCTCCCAAACTTCCCGTATGAACGACTGACTTGAGTGTCGGCATTGACAGTGGACTGCAGTGCAGTGTGACAGTCTTTGGCCGGCCTACCGCCTCGTTCGCTGTCTGGTGAGGGGGTTTGCGGGTTAGGTCAAGGGGAAGTGGAGAAGAGCAATGTTTACTAATTAGATGGGATTTGGGAATGAAGCAATGATTAGGATGGTTTTTAAATATTTTTTAATTTTTTTGTGTAGGCCTATATGTACACATTTAGTAATATTTTTACTATAATGGGTTATTTACGTAAAAAACCGGCAACACTATTGCCGGTTGAAGGGTTTGACCGGCAAACGGCCAAGTGGGGCAAAAACCGGCGTATCGGTCAAAAACCGGCCGGTTGGCAACCCTAGATAGGACACAACTACTGGGAATTCGTTAGGGGAATTCGTTAGGATATCGGTGTAAAATATTAAGATGTTTTGAACGGCAATTGGGAACTATGGAAAAAGGACTCTCCTTTCGGGCTAGTAAAATGAGATTTTTACAAGCCCGACCAAAGTTTCACTAGCCTCGGGCGAGCGTTAATTTCGACCCCTGAATGTACCTAATGAATTAAATTTACAATTAATTCAGTCCTTCACTTGCTGCAAAATATGTAGTAGTTTATATTATGTTGTAGGTGTTTAGCCTTGTTTTATTGGTCTTAAAAGTTATACTCAATGCAAGGCATCTGGGCCTAGTTTCAACTCAAAATTCAAACAATACAGTACTGCATTTTGTTTTGGAATGTTTACGAAGTGCAAATATATGGTATATTGTACAACCAATTCAAGGGCTTTCCTGGATTAGGATAACAACTACTGAGCGATTCTGATTGTCATTTTGATTGATTCCGATTCCTACCGATTCTTAGAGAATTGGTGGAATTGCCGGTGTCAGAATTAGCCCATCTCTAAAAATAATATTTTTCTTTTAATATATTATTGAAATTTGCAGCAGCTTGGATTTCTAGAGGAACGATAGGCTATTCCATAGAGTAACGGCAATGTAGTAACAATGATTTTAATAGATGTTCTAGCACGGGAAGGATTCAAGATGAGACCAGTATTTTGACGTTAAGGCTCTACTGGACCCTGTATTATTTCGGTGTGTTGCAGTGGTTTCCGTACTTCCATCATAGCTAACGACACAATTGAGATATCGGTATAATTTTTTTTTATTCTGCTCAGTAAAGACGCCCAATGAACGTGTGTTGTGTACTTTTTCCATAATTGTCCTTGTTTTTTAGATTAAATTTGTTTACTTTTGGGGAATATTTTAACATTTAGGCCTACCCTTTTTTCGCGATTTTTTTTAGGCGATACCAAGCATTTTTTGGAAAAAGTACACAACACACGTGTAAATATACACCTTCAACTAGCATTCCTAAAAATCTGAGAATTTTTGGACAAGGGGTGTCCGCTGTACAATGGAAGTACGAAAGCATGTTTCGGCACTATTTTAGGCTTTTTTGACTCCAGCAAGTGGTGCAACCTAGCGATACGAAGCTTTTTTACCACTTTGAGTGACAGGTCATGTAATTTTGTGAGTAACTTGTTCTGATTGGCTGCATGACTTTGCTCGTGAACTACTGCAGGACACCATTTGCATCATTATGCGTAGATCTGCGCTATAGATTGATATTATGCTTGGCGTAAATGTTTATTGCACTCTTACAGACAATTGTTCGATACCGGAGCATCCCAAATATCAATTTATTATATGTACAGGGATCAGTATGTTTTGGGTTCGATCCCCAGTCGGGACAATTTTGTTTATTATTTCACAACAGAATGAAACAATTATTAATACATCCAGCCACGGCGCGTTATTACATTTATGCATCTCTGAATCTTTCAAGTTTACTGCACGTGAATTGAAGTAAGATAATTTTTAGTGTATCGCACATTGAGCGTGTGATGTACTTATGAAGTTGAGATGGGCAAAGGGGGGCGAGGGAGGAGGGTTCATGGCAACAGGTCCATTTGTTTGGGTACGAACATAAACATCTCTAATAGGAGAAAAAAATTGGTTGAAACACTGTGAAAACCACTTTCTAGGATGATAATAAACAAATCGGAATACAGTATTTTATTCGACTTTATTTGGCAATTTCAATAAACATTGTACTATATCTTTTAATGGTATTAAAACAGTGCTACCACCGGGGATTGAACCACGGCACGGGATCATTTTTATTTTCATTTAGAAAATTAATATAAAAGGGGTGAGAGCATCTGCCCAGACAGCACAGGTTCGGGGTTCAATCCCCGGTGGAGGCACCTTTTATTAATTTATGTCTATGATAAGACTACCATCATAACAGCGTCATTGTCGCCAACTATAAATAATATCTGGACATCAAGCAAAAGCAAAGCGCTCTGTGAATTCGCCTTTGGTTCACTTGCACCCACGATGTTATGAAAAGTAAATATTTTAACACTGTTCTCTCTCTCTAACTCTTCTGGAAGGAAACATGAACAAGTTATGCCAAAAAGAATTTAAAAAATCAATCTGTGTTCTAAAAATATAAACGAAATTAAAATCGTATTTCCGCATTTTATCTGGATAAGTTATTTGCCTATTATACTACTTATATTTGAAGATTTATCAAATATAATCACGCATCAATCGCATACCGCTATTATTTTTGTGCAACATGGCCGATGACAGCCACCGAGTCGTAAATTACCAATGTCAAGCGGACACCAGCTAGACGTTCATTTCGTTTCGTAACATGCAGTGACCTTGTAACCGACGCAATTCTGTCACATTGAGATATAGGCAAATCTGGTTTATTTTCATTCAATTATTTTTCGTGACTCTGTGCTAGTTATCATACTTAGAAAGTGTGTGATCTCCCATGAAAAATCATCTACAAGAAGTGTGTGGTGTAGATGTGTAGGGTTCATGTTGAAAAAACAATTGGGCACATGCGTGTTTATTATAGAATACGGTAATTGTAAGACATTTCGTGTTGTGTGTATAATAATATTTGACTTGGGTCCATGGTTTTACATATTTTTATTCCTTGTTTTCCTTTAACCTTGGCTTTATAGTAGGCGACTATGACGCTGTTATGTTAGTACTTTAGACAAAAGTGACTACACCGGGGTTTGAACCCGGGCCGGGACCTTAGCTGTCCGGGTTGTCTTACCAACTGAGCTATGCAGCCACCAATTTAAAACTGTATAATTCTTGGTCTATTTTGTACATTGCTAATATCGTGTGTAGAGCAGCTAATGCACTGCCATTTAGCTAGCTACTTACGAAATTAACTAGAGAATACAAACCATCTCTGTAACCCTAGAATTGGGATATACGATGTTTAACCTTGGCTTTATAAGTAAGCGACTATGACTCTGTTATGTTAGTACTTCAGACAGAAATTAAAAAAGTGACTACACCAGGGTTTGAACCCAGGACCTTAGCTGTCCGTACATGTAATGTATAAAACAGACCAAGAATTGGACGTATTTAAATTGGTGGCTGCATAGCTCAGTTGGTAAGAGCATAGCCCGGACAGCTAAGGTCCCGGGTTCAAACCCCGGTGTAGTCACTTTTTTAATTTTGTTTTTATATATACTCGTAAATATAATGTATAAGAATAGATATTATTTTCGTTGGAAAACAATGCTAAAACGTAGTCTAACGGTAATGTTTTATACGGTCTACTATTAGTATTTTTGTATTAGACCGTATTTACTTTTTTAAATGGAACTTAATATTTGTGTGGATACATTATTTAATAAAACATAACTAACAACTTATTTAATTTGAAAATGGCTATTTATTTGCCCATTTTATTTCCGCTCGAGATAGGGGGACCATTTCACGCAGTGATTATAGTTTGTTGTAATGTGCATATAAAAATATGAGTAGGGTTCAGTTTTGGAATTATTTTGTGTTCGATTCTACAGGACCATCCATTATTTCGATGGCGCGTGTTTCAGTAGATCCATTGTATTGACACACGCACACATCCACACGATTGACATGTTCGTATAATTTTGTTTAGCCCTGAGAAGTGCATTGGTGGGTTATCACGAAACAGAAATTAAAAGTTGGCTCCACGGGGTATATTATAGATCTCAGGATTTTCACTCTCCGGGCGGATACCAACCAACTAAGCATTAGAGACGACGTACATATTTAGTATATATTTTGCTAATTACACAATTTGTTAATTGAATATGAGTGAAAACATTGTACGCACTGCACTAGAAATAAAATCTAAAATAGGCTTGCATCCCGGCTTTCGCCTTAGGGCTCAAGAATTCCCGGATTAAACTTTGAGCTAGGATTGCTGGTGACGGGATTCATCCGTTTCCTTCCAAATCAGAGTCTCACGCCTTATGCATGAGCTATCTCTTAACGGTTATTCGGTCAAAGAAAGCCATGCAGGGTTTCAACAAATGCCATATCAGAGATGCTGGAGGCATGTCGAAATATTAGTGACGGAAACGGAGAGACGTGTTTTCGTGCAATATGCATTTGCCGCCTGCCGCCTCGAGTGATCCAATAACACATTGCCCGGCGATGAGTCATTCAACACTATAATAAGTATCATTTTTACCGACCTTCCGAGGATGTTCTAGTACGTCAATGCAAGGCTGAAGGGTATAATGCCAGAGCGTTGATTCCATGTAGTAATAATACAGTGTTGTATATCATCCAAATGGACTTGGTTCGAGCTCTCATGCACTCATTGGCTCATTACAGCAAAACGGTCACACCAGGGAATCGAAATCGAAAGCCGAATTGAAGTTGTACTTCAACATTTACACAATGGTTATATACTGATCAAAATATCATAATTTTTGTAAACATGTGATTATAAAAGACAAGTAATAATAACATTGACACAACAAATGAAGGCAGCAATGTTCATTCTGTATCAATGACTTAGACCTACTTTGTTACGTATTTGACTTAGCGAGAAATGGTGTTGCTTTTAAATTTATTTATGCATTCTAGAATAGGGAAAATAATGTGAAAGGTTATTTCAAATACCCCAGAATTAATAATATAATAAGTATAGGTATTGAAGAAATACATTTGAATGAATTGAATGTATAGGTATATCATGGAAACAGTTTGTACGAATATTCAATATTTATATTTCTTATTAGGCCGCCACCTACAGAACAAAATGCCATAATCAAAGGGCCGGAGAATAGTTGACTTTGTTCATCTTTCCGTTCAATGCAGTCAGAAAAAAATCGGAAGTATAAACTCAATGAGGTACTATTGTTGTACACTATACAGACTGTAGGCCCTTTTATGGATACGGACTTGATAGAGCAAAATGTGATGAATTTCAATCGTATTGAATATTCAAATGTCAAATGAATAATAAAAAACAGCACTTTCTTCAGAAGTCATTTCAAATTCCCATTCTCATATACCAGTCATCAAAGGATCAGTGCATGGTTGCATCAGGAGGTGGCTTTGCACAGCTAGCTAAAATATCATCCTGATTAAATGTATTCATAACCATATTAATATTATGGTACTTATGTACGTCGGTACGTAGCTATAGCGCAATAAACGGCACGTTACACGTACGCACGCTTAATAAATTGTAATAATAAGTAGATTAAAATATGTACCAATCATGCCTCCCAAGCAAGCGTGCGCTAGAACACTCAAGGCACCTTATACTGTAAGCAGAGTTGGGCCGTTTTCGAGGCATCGCACAGGCAACACGGGATGTGACATGAAGTTAAAAACTATCTTAATCGGGGGGGTTTGGGTACCTGACAACATATATTAAATTTGGTTGGTAAACATATACTTCTAACGGGCGTGTTTCGATTCCACAGTTGTCAGTCGGTAAGATTTATACACTTTTTTCATTCATCACATACATACATTAAATACCAATTTGGAATTTCCTGATCATAAAATTCACTCAATAACCCTAGATCTAGCACCCTCTGTTGTAACTCGTCCACGGAGCGAGACTGCGAACGATGTGGCTCGCAGTCGCGGGCCGTAGACCGGACTCACGGTGCCGCACCGTATCGCGGAGCTTCTGCAGTACATCGTGCAGTCACAGACGTACATTGCAACTACGGTCGTCTATTGGACGGCTATTTTTCGAATATTCTGAGTGACATTTGCGAAATCCCACCTCCAGCGCCTCTTTCAAACTCCCATTATCACCAACTTAGGCCTCCTGGCCAAACTCCGGTAGACTCTTAAACTGTTGTTCTGAATTTATATCCTATGTAATAAGTCAAGTTTTTAATGTTTCAGGTTGTGTCAAGTTTTTTATAAATAAATAATAAACTCACTGTGTTCTATGTTTTAGGAGCGGAGGGAGCCCACGTCCGTCAAGACGACTCCACAAGATGAGAAGATGCTGCTCCGGCCATCTTAAACATCGCCCCATTAACCCGCCAACGCTCGTGTTCTGTCGAGATGTGTGAGTCAGTTCGAGGAACAGTAGATTGAACCACTGATCCAATCCCGAGGGGTGAGCGAGGAGATTGTTCAGACTTGGGGCGGGAACGAGAACCTTGTAAAAAAAATTGTCTAGGCTAATTTTTTTTTTTTTTTAAAATTTGAATTTGATCAAAATTTGTGTTTAGAATTTTTGGCTTATAAAATTTATACCCAGTTGTTAGCTCTTGTCTTGTCTTTATATTTTGTATTGAAAAAAAATTGTGGTTAGCCTTTATGGCTGCAAATTATTCATCCCCCCAATTTTGATCCACAACTAATTCGGGGACTGATAGTGGATCAATGCTGATACCGGACGTCCAGAATCAAATTTGTCAGGTGCGGCTGCATCACTACTTAAATGAAACGTATAAATAAACCCCTGATATCAATTTGAAGAGTTTTTGGTTGATGATCCACAACTGATACCCGGGTATCAGTTCTGGATCAAAGCACTACTTTTTTAATTGGCTCATTTTAGTACCTTCTTAAGGCTATTCGACCGCGTTTTTCTATTTTCCAAAATATGCTACCAAGTCAAAATATAGTGAATGGCTGTGAAACCTGGCTATTTTTGAAAATCAAAACTATTTTTTTCAAATTTTTCTGATCCGGTACACGGCCAATAGCGCCACCTCAAAATAATTTCAAACTTCAATTCGCCAGGGCACACCATTCGACCTAGGGTGTTGTGCTTTTGTGACATTCATTTTTAACTGGTTTTCTATAGGCTGCCTGAGAGAAAAAAGATTTTTTTTAAACAATTGTCTTTCCTGCAAATTTTTTCATTTGGCGATATTTTGTACCGATTTGTACCGCTAAACGAAAAAAATCGCAGGAACGACAATTGTTTTAAAAAAAAAAAAAAAATCTCAGTCAGTTTATTGAAAAACAGTTGAAAATGAATGTCACAAAAGCACAACACCCTACGTTGAATGGTGTGCCCTGGCGAATTGAAGTTTGAAATTATTTTGAGGTGGCGATATTGGCCGTGTACCGGATCAGAAAAATTTGAAAAAAATAGTTTTGATTATCTAAAATAGCCAGGTTTCACAGCCATTCACTATATTTTGACTTGGTAGCATATTTTGGAAAATAGAAAAACGCGGTCGAATAGCCTTAAACTTTTTTTCATTTTTTCTTTTGCAAACATTGTCGGAAAGTTAATCAATAATTATATAGTAGGCCCTATGTGGGAGAAAAACAAAAACAAAATTCCTGATACTCAAAATTGTAATATTGCTTAACCCGATCCAGAACCAGTTCCCTTACTCTAATGTATTTTTAATTTAGTTTCTAGAAATGAAACTAAATTTGGGAATATAGGCCTAAAATGAATTCCGATTCCGTTCTGAAATTTCGTAGCCCTATCTCGCACACCCCTACTGATCCACTGTCATTCCTTTACATTTTAAGATTTCTCCTGCATGTTTGGTACAGGGCTCGACGGCTAACTCAGCAATATTGTACTATTTCCTTTCTTAACGTAGGCCTAGTAGGTAGGAAGTAGCTTAAATAATCCACTTGCAGCTAACACTTTGATCTAAGTGAATGTTTTGTGTTGATCTTAGGGATGACGACGGGTACCCGTTACCCGCCCGACAGTAGGGTACGGGTTCGTGTTTCCAGTACCCGTTTACCCGTAAAACCCGGTTCCTGAATTGAGGCGCACATTGTAGGCCGAGGACTAATGTATACATGCCCTTTCTCATATCTTTTGTGCTTGTCGGCATTTTTCTTTTGATTTATAATGTCCTTTGTTCATGCCGCTATCTTGTGGCAGTGTGCTAGTAATGACTAATAAGTATGCCCCCCCCTGCCTTACCCCTCGCACGATCTTCCCGAATTTATACCTCGTTTATAATTACCATATATGGGCATAACATCTTAAATGTTTTCAATCTGCTAGAAGTCAAGAGCTATACCTATGGTGATAACTGAAATAAAGCACTTATTTGGGAATAGAGATAGTATAAAGGCTGGCCTTTCCTTATTTTCTTACAATTATCTGCTCGCCAGCATTCCCGCTCTAGCACCCCCTCCCCCCCGACCCCACTCTGCCAATGCATTGTGACCGTGACTAGACTGTGACAAGATCTTAATGTCCTGCCACTGTTCCTCTTTCGTGATTATGAAATAGGTACCACTATCGGCAGTCGGCACGTCATTGTTTATAGGACAGCATTACATCTGGGATATTATGATAATTGATGAGCGCCTTTCTTAGCAGTTTATTAGGCACCCCACACGTGTTTGTGTTATTAGTACCCGGGTTGTAAAAAAGTCGGGTTTCGTCATCCCTAGTTGATCTCCAAGGTGTAGTTCACGACACCTGTTGTCAGTCAGTATTGATGATATTGTTGAGTTAGTGGTCATGAAGTTCGTGCCTAAATAGTACACCAGCTCACACCACAGTTTGTAAGAGCGGCTCGGGCCGTCATTACTAAGTGTTGTCAAGCACTGAAGATCAGTGACAAACATTCTCTACACTGGAGGGTGGTATTAGTTCCCTATGTTCATTCTTCGACTGTTGCTTTAGTTTCAATCATTTAAACAATGTTTTACGACAACCACAGGTAAGCCAATGGAGGCCCTTCTTTTTAGGGCTAAACAGCATCAATCTAAATGTGTTATGTTGCTTGCCGGCAATACTCTAGTGAACTGTGGAGTGAACTCTGGTGTCACATGGTAGTTGGTGTGGCGTATGTCAGTTTGGTACACTTGATCATAGACTTTCCTCACCCTGTATAAAACATCATGGAAACAAATAGGAATAGACAGTGAGCCTAAGGTTTAAATGGTGACTTAAATCCCTCAACAAGTAACAACAGCTAGTTTTTCAGAGCTTTGTATACCATCATACCTACGCACGTTTCACATTCCACTCCTACTGCAAATGCAACTCTCGCGCTAGAACTGCAGTTTTTAAAACATTGTGTAATGAAAGTGCTATGAATAAATATTATTCCAAGTTTAAACTAAAAGGGGCAAAGTCCCCCAGTGTTCGTTGTAATTAGGTTTGACTGTACGAAGATAATGACAGTTTTGTACTCGCTGTTTCCATATTGTTTTTGCAAGGGAATCACAACCTCTTCTTCTCCCCTGTTACTGGATGGATTACACAATTATGGCAGTAGGCCAGGCCTACAGTGTTTAATAGGTAGGTTAAACTGGTAAGGTCCTGGATCTGGGAACTCCATTTAATTTAAGTGATTGATCATCAACTGTTGCCTCTGCATTGCCCTTCCACCATATTCCAGTCTCCTCGCTGGTTCACATCTTTCCTCACACTGTCCTGCCATCGTTGTCATGGTCTGCCCCTTGCTTACCTACCATTATTCTTCTTGGCCTTGCTCTGTCCATCCATTTGACATGTCCGAACCACTTTAATCTTCTCTCTCCAATTTGCTCCATCAAAAGTCTTACGCCTACTTCATCTCAAATAGTACAAGTTGTATTATTCGGTCCCCTCTGGTCTTACCTGGACAACGCTTCACAATAGAAGTGAGATGAGAGCAGTTTGTTCAACTTAATTTTTTTATGCTGTATTTTGTACTCCATCCAAAAACTTGATGCTCGTTTGCCGTATGCATGTACATAACATGTATACGTAATTGTTTACATAAACAGATTTGCTCATCAGCATTTGTAATACTAGGTTGCATTGTAGTTTCGTATTTATATGCAAAAAATAGTGCTATAAAAATAAATGTTTATATATCCTACATGAAGTACAGTAGGCTTAAAATGCAATTTTCAAAACAAAATGCTGTTTATGTAAATAATCATTTCCCAGTAAATCAATATGTAGGCCTAGAATAATATTGTGTGTAATCAAGGTCAAAGGCAAATCTTAGCTAATTCAATTTTACCAACAGTTACACTACGAACATATGAACAAATTTAATGTTAAAATACAATGAGTGACTAGGTGATCTGATATTGCATTCATGCCTTTGTAACGTCATACCTTCACGAATTTGTAATTTGGTGACAGTTTTAAAATTTGTGTTTTTTGTATTATAGGCCTAGAAGACATTCTGTTGATTATGATTACAAAACAGGTTTTGGTTTCTCTGTAACTTTATTGTTCGGGAGAACTAGTATTTTCAAAGAATTAAGTAGGGTTACTTTTTATATTTTGGTCAGAGGGTCGACTAAAAACTAAAAAGCAACATAATTTGAAATTAAGAAATGTGTAGGCCTACTCTTGGGTAATGAGTTTGGGTTAAATTGTTACGACTTCAAACCTACAAACAAATCAAATGTAATAAATAATGATAAATACCTAATGAATATTGGTAGGAAATGTGTAAATTAAATCTTAAGTTTTTCTGAGTTTCTGGAACAATTACTTTGTTTGAAGAAGAACGGTCACCCTAGATAGGCTGATCACTAGAAATGTGTTGTTTTAGTTCAACATGTCTATGAAATCTAGTTTATCTAGTTTAAAATAAACATACAGTAAGTACTACTGTACTTAATAATACACAATGATTTTCATTTGACCTTGGTTGTATCAATGTTCCCTACAGGTGATTGGCTTTCTTGTTAGTGCATCAAGTTTGTACCACTGGCATACTGGTACAACTAGCAATAGATATGTTCATTTTGATTGCACCAATTGTTTAAAAATATAAATATGTATTCAGTCACTTGTCTTGCAGGGTAGGAAGGAAGCTTAAGAGTACGTAGCTGTACTTACAAATACTACATAGTATTCAAGAGTGTGATACGTATTATATTTTTTATCTTAGCTACTATTAATGTTAGGCTGTGTAAATATCAATCCTGTTTAAAACTACATTACGACCAGCATTGGAAAATAGTTTTAGCTAATTTAGAATTGTTGCAACTGAAAAGATGATGAAAATCGTACGACCTTGAGAAAGAGAAGGCTTATCTGAGAGGGTGAGATGGATAAAGGCTCATTCATAACCAACTTAGGCCTCTAACTTAGCAGCTAACTTAGCCTCTAACTTTAGGTTGCTGTTCATGATAGATATTTAGGCCGCTAACTTAACAGCCACTGCCTCCTAGATGTTGCTCGTGGCAGAGTGCTTTACAGCCATACCGTCGCCTCTAACTTTAGATGGCTGTGCATGATAGATGTTTTTAAACCAATCACAACACAGATTTGCTGTGTTTACTTTTATCGCGCCAATGCTTGACATACAATAACATTCAGCATTCAGTAAGTAGGCCTAGCCTAGCTCTACTTAGGTAGCATTATAGAATTGATTGACTATAGACTGTACAGTTTATTAAACAATAATTGATGGTAAAAATAATAAACGTATTTATTTAAGACAACGTGACGTAAGCCTTACATAACCTCACATGGCCTAGCCCTAGCTGGGGGCTAGGCCTAGTACCGCAATAAACGTTAATAATACTGACGGTCAGTTGACATTTCTGCCCCAATCGATAGCCAAATGTTTTCTTTTATATTCTTATCTTTGTATAAAGACGAAGATTTTACATATAGCAGTGGCCTTTTCATGAATTCGTTCAATAGCTTTTCATCGAACAATAGCTGATGTTTCTTGGGATCCATTTTTGCTGTTTGTTTACGTTTTCAATCGGATATGACCGGAAATTGTCGGCTCGAGTCTCTCTCTGATTGGTTAAAAGCTTAATGTTAAGTTAGCTGCTAAGTAAAACCTTGGAGTTTGCAAACATTCGGTTGCTGATAAATGTAAGTTAAAGGCTAAGTTTGGTCATGAACAGACGTGTTGTTTTCCATAAGACAAACCTTTAAGTTAGAGGCTAAGTTAGCTACTAAGTTGGTTGTGAATGGCCCTTTAGGCCTACTGGGTTTAATGTTTGACTGGAAAGACACAAAAACAATTACACACATCCTATACTTAAAGTAGCAGGTACTTTGTAATTTAAATTTTAAATGGTTTTATTTTCCTAAACTTCGTTTAAAAAAATTGTATAAAGTGAGTGTTTTATTTATTTTTTGCTTCCTCTCATTGGAAAACGGAAGAAATCTATCTACACACAAAATCCATCTACAATGCTACTATGCGTGATCATTGGTTTCATCTCCTTCATCCTTTAAGCTAGGTGTTATCTTGCTCTGTTGTCCGTGAGATGTAATATAAATGCCGACCTCCAATGGTCATCATAACGTAAAACACTGTTTGCTGGGGATGCCTGGTTATGGAAATGTGGAGATGAGGATTTCTCTAGACTGTTGAGTGGAAGTAAGGGATTTAATTTATGGGGATAGCCAGGTTATAGTTCAGTGTGATGGGGGGGGGGGGGAAAGGAGGAGGTAAAAATATGAGTTTAGAATTGAATCTCTTCTTTGCGTTTGCGGGCGGTGCGAGACCTTTCGAACATCGGCTACGTTTTAAAAATAGGGGAAACACCTTTGAAAATGAATGTACATTAGTATTTATATTTGTTATTTTTGTTGGCGCTGGTATTTTTATTAAAATGTGCTAAGGAAAGTCTGTGAATACTGGAAATAAATACTAACAATGTTTTTATGAAGGCAAATAGTAAAATTTGGCTTAATTTAGTTTTGGGACTTAAGTTTACGGCAGTTTTGAGGCGTTGTTTCAATTTTGTGGAGATTATTACTATAATACCAAACAACAATAAATGATAAACCTGACACGCATAGTACTCTATTCACCAAATAACACCATACTATTTTGCTATCTTCAAAATATCACCTTTATTTGCACTATACATCAACTTCCACTTTGGATTGCTGGTAACTTTAGTACGTTTTTAATAAAACTCAGGCTAATGCTTAACCAACCTAAATTTCAAAGTAAGCAAAGATTTTTTACAACAGGCTGTTTTTACGGACTGTAGGGACTTTAAGATTCTGAGATTCTGGCCGCAGTCGTGAGCCATTGATTCTAGTTGCGAGTCAACTGTTGTTGTTTTTCAACACAACTCACTCCCATCTACACATTCCAAAATAGTTTTGCTCTATCAACCGTTCGTTTTTCTTTTGCCTAAATTAATTAACTTTTATCAAAGTTTGCAAAGGTGTTCCATGCTTTTAACCAATTGCTGCAGAAGTGATCACACTCATCTGTAGTAGAGTGACAACAATTAATAATAATTATGGAATTTTCACTGTTTTGCAATGGAAGGAATGTGAAAAAATACAAGAGACCACCTTTTACACTTAAAAATCAATATTTAGGGGGAAATAAAACCATTATAATAATATATGATTGATTAGTTACTAATCACCCTTAGCTGCTCTGCGGAGAACAATGTACATAGACCTAACAAGTTTCTGGTATTGGATTGAAAAAAAAAACCCACTAATTATGGCTATTCATTAGCCAAACCTCACTCCTCAGGCAAGTCAGTTTGGCTAAGTTTAGAACACAACTCTCTATCATAACTAGACCATGCATACAAGTCTGGGTCCTGATTTAAAAAAAATGATGTATACATAATTCATAACTCTTGCTTCCAACCTACCCTCCTCTGTCAGGGACTTGTTGTTTGGGCACAAAATTTTTATTGATATTGGATTGCCAGTCCTGTCATGTTCTATATAAAATAAATGTTCACTTAGAGATTCTACCCATTCAGTTACAGAACTAGATTTCTTTAAAAAATATTCACCCAAACACTTGGAGAGGTGGTTGGGGGGGAGGAGATGACTAGCTACACTTAGAACAATACCAGTTCAAGCCAGGTTGTTATGCTGGTCAGGGCGTTCCGCAAACTTTTTCTAAACCATGTGGCACCTAAGGCTATAGGTTAAAATCCCGCATATGCCACAAACTTTTGTATGCAGTGTCAATTGATTTGTTTGTCCTTCATTCCAACCACTCATTGTCTCAAATGGCACCATTGCATAAGTAAAGACATTGCAACAAACTGAACAAACATTTTGACAGAATGGCACACAATAAAGCCTATTTTTATCAAACTTGACAAGAACTGACTATTACTTTGTAAAAACAAAATCTGTTTCAAATATAATGTCCCCCACTGAAAATCAGTTATGTGACTTGAGTGGGTAGACTCTAAAAACAAGGTATTTATTTAACCAGTTAATACCGTAAAACAAGCTTTAATATTATTTTGCTGGAACCATACTCTTGTTAAAAGACACTTCCTTAAAAGTGGTCTTGTGTATAAGATTACCAAACCAAGACCCTTACTAAGCTAATAATATAGACAATATGACAATAACAGGGAAACACACCCACAATCTTACAATTCAATAGTACATTGTTTTAGGTGTAAGAAAAAGCTTTCAAGTCTTGAGGTCGTACCATTCTCTTCGGTACAAACAACGATTGTCTACAGTTAAAATATGTAAGCAAGCGATGGTCACAATTTAAGATTGTAAATATACCGTTTTATTGGTAATATCTCAAGAACGTCAGACAACACTGTGACCGATCCCCGTTGGAGTTTGTTAAAATTGTAGGATTTACATTAAAGTGTAAAATAGTGTAATCAGTTTGGTTATGTATTGTTATTTTAAAGTTAAGATGTGAGAGTCCCGAGTTAATTGATTTCAAGTCACGTCCGAATAAAATAAAGTACTTGAGTCAAGTACTTTCAAGTCAAGTTCTAATCGGAGATATTTCGATCTTAACTTGACTAATCTTCGACTATATTTCCGTTATGCAGAAGGTCTAGGGTTCGAATCCCGCTATAGGTAGAAGAGTTTTAACTCCTGATGTGGACTTGAGTCCATCAATTTTTGGCTTAGGAATGTGTAAACGGTGACTTTGGAACCTTCCTAGCTACGAGGCACAATAAATTTTAAGGCTGTTCCGAATTAGCCTTGTTGATTCTGGCACTGTCTGTGGATGGAATCGTGTCCAGCTTCATTGATCGGTGTGTCTTACTTGCGTATGTGCCGGTCTGCTCGTCAATAATATCGGCGCCTACAGGTTGGTCTGCTTTAAATTTAATGTCCCCCACTGAAAATCAGTTATGTGACTCGAGCAGGCGCGCACGAGGGGGGTGCACCGATGGTGTAGCCGGCCCCCGCCGTCAAGTGCGGTGGTCCACGCGACCAACTGAGTGAATCGAGTTGATGAGTGGATGGACTCTAGTCTCTAGATACATTTTTTTAAAATTTAGTATTACTTTATTGCTAACTAATTCAATACTTATAGAGCCATACTGATTACAATATTTAAACTTCACTATGCCGTCCCATCATTTTATCAAAACCTTGTAGGGATTACTTAAGGTTATTGTACCACCTCTGGCCGATAGTTTGAAAGTCGATGAAACATGTCTGAAAAGTTTGCTGAATGAAAGAAGACCTTTAAAATAACAGAAAATAATTGAGAATTTTTTTGGGCGGGACATAACCTCACTTTTGGAAATTATATTTGGATTTTTGGACAAAAGTGTAGTATACAAGACTAGTTCAAAATTAAATTTTGAGAATCGGTTTTCTGGATATAGTTTCTAAACACCTATAGCTATAACTTGACTATAGCTAAAATAGTTTTCTGAAAATAACAGTTGGTGGTGGTGTTATTTTCAGAAAACTATTTTAGCTATAGGCCCTAGTCAAGTTGTAGCTAATAATCCTGTCAAATAAGATCTTATATTGACGTTTGGAGGAAATAATTGCGATGTCGCTGAATTTTTGCAGAGACCTACCTTATATAATACTAATCAAAATACTAAAACTCCCTACAATCGGGCTTTAGCTTTGGCCGCCATATTGGAAAATGGCGGCCAAATAGTGTTTGTTATCGAATATCTCCAAGAGATAGACAAAATGTCGCAATGGCAAAAATATTCCCCATTTAATTCTCTACAAAAAAGGTGTATTCTATAGTTTTGGTAGGGGCAAAAGTTACGTCACAAAATCGTGGTTTATATGTTGCTTATTGGAGTACCAGCTAATTTCCTAATTTTCAAGCCCAGCATCAAACGATGCCCGGTAAATTCGTAAGTAATCGGTTTAAATACAAAAGAACTTTTGTACGGGGTTCATGAAAGCTTCCATTAGTATTTTAAAAAATCAGGTCTGCAAAATCGGATTTTTCATTTACCTGGAATTTATGTTTTTCCATTGTTGGCATTTCCTCAAAAATGGCATCTTTGACTGGCCATTATTAAACACTAAATAGCATCGGAGGAAAAATTCTTTCTACGCACATTGAAGTGACTTAAAATAACGATGAGCAAACAACCAAAGTTTTAATCCAATATGGCTGATAATTCCTAATATCCACAACATCAAAGTGAATGATGTAACAAAAAGAGGGTAAAAACAGCACGAAAACAGTATTCATATTGTGAATATTAGGAATTAGCAGCCATATTGGATTTAAACTTTGGTTGTTTTCTCATCATATTTAAGTCACTTCAATGTGCGTAGAAAGAATTTTTCCTCCGATGCTATTTAGTGTTTAATAATGGACACTCAATTATGGCATTTTTGACGAAATGCCAACAATGGAAAAACCTAAATTCCGGGTAATTGCAAATTCCGATTTCGCAGACCTGATTTTTAAAATACTAATGGAAGCTTTCATGAACCCCGTATAAAAGTTCTTTTGTATTTAAATCGATTTCTTACAGATTTACCGGGCATTGTTTGATGCTGGGCGTGAAAATTAGGAAATTAGCTGGTACTCCAATAAGCAACGTATAAACCATGATTTTGTGACGTAACCTTTGCCCCTTCCAAAACTATAGAAGACACCTTTTTTGTAGGGAATTAAATGGGGAATATTTTTGCCATTGCAACATTTTGTCTATCTCCAACCAATTTGGAGATATTCGATAACAAACACTTTTTGGCCGCCATTTTCCAATATGGCGGCCAAAGCTCAAGTCCGATTGTAGGGGAGTTTTAGTATGTTGATTAGTACTAGGAAAACGCTTAAGTCCCGCCGCGTTGTTGGATGAGCGTAATTGGTGCATTGAGTTGTTAAGTGTTATGCGGATTTTCTGTTGTACTGTGAAAAAATCATTACTTAGTTGATTTTTTTAAAATTAATTTAAATTAAATAAAAAATAAACTTTAATTTTAATTTTTTTAATTATTCGTAATTTAAAAAGAAAAAAATCGTAAAATTTCGATTTTCATAACAAATAATTTTTCGATTGCGCTCAGATTTCACACGAATATATAAATTCATGAAATTAAGGTTCTGTGAAAAAATCATTACGATCGGATAAAGCATGTAGGTGCTATAAGCCAAAGAAATTTGAAAATCAAAAAAATTCCAAAAATTGCGATTTTTTAAAGAAATTTATCTTTCGATAACGCTCAAAATTCACACGAATATATCAATTCATAAAATAAAGGTTGTGTGAAAAAATTATTACAATCGGACAAAGCATGCAGGTGTTATAAATCGAAGAATTTTGTTAAAAATCGAAAAAAATCGTAAAATTGCGATTTTCATGAGAAATAATTTTTCGATCGATTTTTCCTCCCGTGCAGTTCTTCGTTCAGAGATTTCATAGACCTCCATAAAATTTCATCGCAATTGGAGTATTGGTTTAGCCGGAATCGTGTTCACAGACACACAAAAATACAAAAAAAAAAAAAAAAAAAAAAAAAAAAAAAAAAAAAAACATTCCGGATTTTTTTTCTCCAGTGTAGTGAAATGGAATCTTCGCTTCGCTCGCTACGCTCGCTACGCTCATCCAATTATATAAGGAAGGTCTCTGCAAAAATTCAGCGACATCGCAATTTTTTCCTCCAAAAATTCTTATTTGGCAGGATTATAAAGGTGTTCAGAAACTATGTCCAGAAAACCGATTCTCAAAATTTAATTTTGAACTAGTCTTGTATATTACACTTTTGTCCAAAAATCTAAATATAATTTCCAAAAGTGAGGTTATGTCCCGCCCAAAAAAATTCATATTTTTTTCTGTTATTTTAAAGGCCTTCTTTCATTCAGCAAACTTTTCAGACATGTTTCTTCGACTTTCAAATTCTCGGCCAGAGGTGGTACAATAGTTTTAACAAGTTTTGCTGATATCTACGTTCTAAGAATTTGACTGATAATTGGTTATTTTGTGAAGTGTTAATGTTAGTATATTGTCAGCACTTGTGGTTTTGCACAGAGTTTGTTTTTTGGCCTTGAGGTTTTAGGAATGAATCTTTGAATATTGTTAAATATTAAATGGTAGCCATGTTGTAGATTTAAGGAAAAAATTTAATAAAAAAGATACAACTAGGCTAGTAGGTCTACACACATTAGTGGCTAATATTAAGAAATAATTGGTGTAATCAAAATGAATATTCTATTGTTGTACCTTACAATTATGAGCATTATAATTTAATTTAAATATAAGCATTCCAGAACGTACAGACTGTGATGTGTCTGGAAAGTGGAATTTTAAATTAAATATACAACCCTTGATAATTATCTAGGTAATAATTTAGGACCCAGTGAAATTTTGTTTTTATACAAACTCAATCAAGTTTTTAAATTGCGTTATCAACTTGCATCAATTCTTTAAAAAGTCTCCTTTTGTGAGTGTAATGTATCTTCTATTCAGTTGTACAACTGATTTGCAAAGAAGTTGCTCAATCAAAATTCTTTTTTCATAGTCTAAAATTGCTAGCTTTATATTTTTAAAATTTAATTCACTAATACCTCTTTAAAAATCAGTGTGGGCAATGAGCTCAGATATCATCTTGATTTTAAAAGTACTTAATTTTTGGGATATTTTCTTCTTGATTAATTTGTACTGCAATACTAGTTAAATCTTAAAATGTTATCAAATAAATCTAAATAATATTATAATGCAATGTTTGAATAATTTTTGAGGGTTGCGTTTCATTCAACTTGCTTATAGGCATGTCTAATAATATTGGCCGATCTCTTGCCTGACCCAGACCATACATTCAATGCTCATAGTTGTAGGTGTACCATGTAGTGGGTGACGGTATCATTGCAAACTGTTCTTTATTTATTCCTGTTGCACAGACGGGACTGGCGGTGGAATTTGTGTGAACACTACTCATTGAAGTTGTTAGTTCTTGAACGCACAGCCTAGTTCAAACCTGTTTGGACTAACCCATGTTCTAGAACTAGCAACCGACATGGTAGGTGGGCACTTATCAAATTTTGCCGCCAATCCCGTCTCTGCATTGGGGAGAACACTCAGTTTAAGTGAAAAGTTTCGACGCTAGATATGGTAGCCCTGAAGTGCAAAAAAGACTTAGGTAGTATAAAAAGCGGTTTTTTGGCCCGGTTTTTATGTTTTTTGGACCATTTTTTGCTTGTTCGCTATAAATTTGTATAATATTTCCATATTTTCTATGTATTTTTATTTAATATTGTTAATAAATAATATATTTTCCAATGGAATTTGTTTATTTACTAGAATTGTGTATTAATTTGGATCCATTGAAAAATAGACTAAGTCCATAAAGTAGGTCAACAGTTGGCCTTGAAAAAAATGGCTAAGTCCATAAACTAGGTCAACTGCTAACCTTGCATGGTTAGTTAGCAGCTGACCTAGTAAATGGAAGGTAGGCCAAGATGGCCTTGGAAAAAAGACATCACCATAACTTTAGTCAATGGGAATAAGAAGGTGTTATGTACAAATGAATTATCACAACAATGGAAATGGGTTAAACAATCAATATTTATTACACAATTAGTATGTACAATGTACGAGATGTGGCTGCAGGAAAAGAGGCTATGTCCATGGCCTTGAAATTGCAAAGTGGCAAGGATTAGTACATTGTCATCTCACCAAATGTGTTTCGAAGGTAGACTGTAGTTTGTCCTGTGATACGTGACATAGTAGACTGCGACGTAGAAGTGCTGCGAAGTATGTTGAAGCAGAGATGTTTGCATGGAGAGAAGATGTACGATGCACAGTTTTTGCAATGCACAGCAAGACGTCTCCAATTCTGAAACGACCACAACATAGGATTAGTTTTAAAATAGCAACAAGCAAAGCAAGATAAGCATCATCAAGTGGGAGCAAAGAGAATCATGTTTGTTGTCGAAGAGCTGTAAGGATGGGCAATTAACTTGAAAAAATGTCATTCTAGCAGCTTCTGTAAGGGGGATAGAAACAAACTAACATTGACAAAACACAAATTTTAATGTTTTAACTTAAACAGCTCCCTTGTTGGGCAACTGAAAACTTTTGGATCTCAAAGCATTTTGATGCATTATTGAATTCTACTATGAATCTAGCAATGAAAAGGTTTCTTCGAGTAGTTTATAAGTTCAGATTCTGGTTTCCTACCTACACTTCTATCTAATATAGAAGTCACTTGGCCCTCCTATGTGATATTGCACTCCCATTTTACTGCATCTCATGAAGAGACTCATTCATTAATGAACTCCCTATTGTAAGACGTAAATCGTTTGAAATTAAATGCGCGGGAAAAAGAAAATGACACTGTAATGGAAATGCAAACCATTAATTAAACCTGTAATTTAATTTTACATATTCAAAACTAAATGTGGAAAACTAAGTAGGCCTATGCTATGCTGTTTGATTTTGGCAATTTGATTACAATAACATGGAAAACAATCTGAAAATTACTAGCCTATATCTCGGAGTTGCCACCAAGTAATTATTTTCATCCTTGGGGAGATAAAAATCCTGAGAAATCCTTGAAAATATCCATCTAGTATTTAACCTATTGTTACTTGAAGGAATTATCAACATTTTCAGGATTCCATATGATACGTTATGCCAGATAGATTTTTGAGAATTTAACTAACAAAATTACATGCAATCAGAATTTTCTTAGAATTTGTATCAACATTTTAGTTTTATTTTAGGAAATATTTCAAAGATCTGCTAAATGTAAAAGTTTGTGGAAGTTTAAATGCAGAGAAAGAGGAAGATGCAAGTGGAGAAGATGAAGAAGACGAGGTAATGGAACAAGAGGTGGCACGGGCGTTAGGAGCCATGAAGAACGGTAGAGCTCCGGGAGTGGATGACATTTCTGTGGAAATGATCAAAGCATCAGGCGTGGAAGGAAGAAGATGGTTATTCCGAGTAATAAGTGCTGCTTGGAAACAAAAGAAGGTACCGGAAGATTAGAAAAAGAGGTATTGTACCGTTGTTTAAGAAAGGTGACCGTAAGAAATGTGAAAATAATAATAGAAAATAGAATAGAATAGAAATATAAATGAATAGAATACAGGAATAGAATAAATGAATGAGTGAATAGAGGGGTGACATTAATGTGCCAGTGTGCAAAAGTCTATGAGAAACTTATAGAAATAAGACTGAAGGAGGTATATGACAAAGATCTAAGAGAAGAACAATATGGGTTCAGAAGTGGACGGTCTACTATTGATCCAATAGTTGCTTTAGAGTAGAGTAGAGTAGAGTAGATCTTTATTCACTTAAGAGTAATACATGACAAAAGGCAGACAATGGAGGGTAGATGGCAAAATGGGAAAGACATGCACATTGTGTTTTTGGATCTGGAGAAGGCATACAATCGCCTGCCTACCTAGAGAGAAAGTATGGGAGTGTCTAGAGATAAAAGGAGTGGGAAGAGGTTTAATAGACAGGATACAAAGTACATATCAAAGGAGTGAAAGTTGCGTACAGACAGATATGGGTAGGTCAGAATGGTTCCAAGTAAATGAGGGCTTGCGACAAGGTAGTGTGCTATCTCCAACACTATTTACTGTTGTAATGGATGAAATTATAAGAAGAGTGGAACCAAATACAGATGGAAGGGACACAAGAACCTTAGTGCGGTAGTAGTAGGTAGTTTGCGGATGTGTTGATTTGGGGCGAGAGTGCCAGAGAAATGCAGGAGAAGGTGGACAGATGGAATGAAGTTATTACAGAGTTTGGTCTGAAAATCAATCAGAAAAAGGGTGAATGTTTGCGTATGCAAAAGAAGACAAAGGGCAGGCCTAGAGACGGGGAAAATATTGTACTCCGTGGAGAAGTCTTAGAAGAAGAAGAAGAAGAATTTAAATATTTGGGAAGTATATTGACAAAAGATGCAAAAGTGTGTAGGGAAGTGTCATATAGAGTGCAAAAAGCAGAAGGGTTTTACCAATTGGTGAGAAAGCTACTATGAAATGAGTTGTCCCCACAAAAATGTAAAACTTTGCTGTATTATAAGGCCAGTCTTGGGCACGATCCCCCAAAAAAGGAACTTTGAAAAGTTAAGTTACTTCTGCCTAAAAAGGAAGTGAAACGTTCCTCGTTACTTTTCAATAAAAAAGGAACTGAAACGTTCCTCGAAAGGAACTCGGTTCCTTTCACGTTCCTTATACCATCACTGATTTAAACAAAAATAAATGTGAAATGAGTTAGTTTATCATTACTCTTATTTATTAAAGTTAGTCCCAGGCCATCTGACGATGGTGGCGCCTTTTTTGAAAACACAAGATGTCACATTGATGTTTTTCATACTGCAGTTTACGATATCAGGTACTGGAATTCGACGGGATTATGACGACGAAAGGAACTTATAAAGGAACGTTAAATTCGTTCCAAGTTCCCACGAAATAGTAACTTTGACGTTACAAGTTCCTGATCTAAGAAAAGGAACGCATTCCCACAAAAGTTCCTGAAATTGTAATGTGTTCCCGGAAACGCGTTCCTCCCCAAGACTGTATAAGGCATATTTTGTACCTATACTAACATATGGGGCAGTAACATGGGCAGTGGGAACAAAAGAAGAGAGTCGGCTGGAAGCAGCAGAAATGAAGTTTTTAAGAAGTGTCAAGGAAGTTACAAAGATGGACAAGATAAGAAGTAAGGAAATAAGGAAAGACCTGGGACTGGAGAGATTGAGGTTTAAGATAGGAAGAGAATGTCTAAGATGGTTTGGACATATGAAAAGGATGGGCAGAGAGGATTCCAATACGTGAATTTGAAGCGGCAGAGGAGGGGAAAAGAAGAGTAGGAAGGCCAAGAGAGAAATGGGAAAGATTAATTCAAGAAGACGTTGGAAAACGGGATGAAGTGTGGGAGCATGTGGCCAGAGTAAAGCTGTGGGAGGACAGAAGAGAGTGGAGTAAATTGGTGGAGAGGAAGGAGTTAGATGATGTGGAAGAAACACTGAGTCTGGCAAGCTTAATATCTACAGTTTCATGCCCTAGATAATGGTGGAAAACCACCACTCAACCCGACATAGTTGGAACTGAGTTATGATGATTATTATTATTTTAGTTTTTGCCACACTGGGTTTATTATTACTATTACCCGGTGCTACTGATGATTTTATTACCCACTGTTATTCACTTTGGTGCCCGACTCCGGCTAATGTATTGATTTCATGTATTTTTAACTGTGGTAGGAAATCCTGAGATTTTACCAAAAATCCTGGAATCCTTGAGACACCTTAAAGATCCTTGAAAGTGGCAACCCTGCTATATCTAACTCAACCGGGGATTGAACCAAGGTCTCCCACTTGCTTTCTTGCTGATAGTGGTTAAGACGTCCGCCAGGCAGCCCGGGTCAGGCTCAATCCCCAGTCGAGTTGGATTTTGTCATTTTCAGATTGTTTTACATTAGAGATTGGACGATTCTAAAACTTGACGATTTCACCGATTCTCTAAGAATAGTAAGAATCGCGATTACCATATTTTTAGACCATTTGAGTGATTCCAATTCCTGTTCAAAAGATCAACAAGGTTGCACAATGTACGCACTCCCGAGCCTCACAGCAGGCCTCGGGCGGTCTCGCATATGCCCACCACAATAAGAGAGATAGCAAGCTACCCGGACGATGGTAGGCGGTCAACTGTTGCTGGGCAGGCACAGCACTTCTTCATTGTAATCTATCTTTTAGTCCACATATCCCCCCACTTCCACTTCATGTTGAACGTCTAAAACAGCCACCCTGATGCTAGGTTTTGGCAGCTTCATTCTGTTTTCTAGATTAACATCTCCCATAAGCTCATTTCTTAATTCACTGGCTGTAGTTATGAAAGGTTTTATTAGTTTTTAGTCTTTCTGTGGCTCTCTGCTCCAATATTGTTCATCCAGCTTCATTATCTTTTCATGTAGACACACTGCAGCCACATTTCTTCGAGACTCAAGTGGCGGGATGTTTGTTCTGGCCTGTAGAGCTGTGATTGGAATGGATTTAACTGCTCCTGTGGAGATTCTCATAGCTTGGTTTTGCACCGTGTCTAGCTTCTAAAATTTACTTTGTAGGTGCTGTGACAAGCAATGCACTTGTGCATTCTAGTAGTGGTCTGATGTAAGTCCTGTATGTTGTGGTTAGAACTTCCGTGTTGGCTCCCCAGGTAACTCTTGCCACCATCTTCAGCTAGTTCATTCTTCTTTTACTTAAAGATACCATCCTATCAAATTGCTTCTCTCCCGTCATCTTACGGTGACTTGCCATGCCTAGGTACACGGCATTTTCATCTTTCTCATTTGTTTCTGCTCCATACTTCAAGAGTCTCCACGAGACAAATATGACCTTGGCATGCCCGTAAGCACTCAAATTCAGATGTACAACGCTCTGGAGAAAAATTGAAACGGCATACGGGAATTGTAAAATGCACAAAACACAGATATTTTTATGCAGAAGAACATACAACAAACAGAATTGGTTTATGTAATATACCCTATTAATAATAGGCTATTATTCACCATTGTTACGCATAAAGACAACGCGACGGGATCAACCTCTTCTTTTTCCCCGTTGCGTAGACTTTATGCGTAACAATGGTATATAGTAGGGTTTATTACACACATCAATTCTGTTTGTTGCATGTTGTTCAGCATAAAAATATCTGTCTTGCGTTTCAATTTTATTCCAGAGCGTTGTACATCTGAATTTGAGTTCTTACGAGCGTGCCGTGTACATGTCTGTCTCATGAACACTCTTATTATTGAAATCTGGTTCAACCTTGCTTGTTGAGTGATAATCATAGACTGTTAATGTTTTATTGACTACCATACCATTTATCTCAAGACCATTCATGTAATGCTTTCATAGCCGTATTAATTTCTTCCTCCATTTTCTTTGGCTCATCACATCATCTGCATAGAGCTTTACCTCTACTTCGCTTCTTTCTTTAACGTATGCTGCAATCCGATTCTTGTCTGCCTGTATTTTGATCTTTTTCCTCTGTATCTAACTCTCATCATTCTCATACCCATGAAAATGCTGGATATTGTTTGGTACTTCATCCTTCTTTCACATCCCGCATAAAGTATATAATTTGGTCCACAGTGCTTCCGTTTGATCGGAATCCAGCTTGGTGTGGTGACAGTAAGTCATTCTCTTCAAGGAAGAATTTGAGTCTCGAGTTTACCATATGTTCCATTACCTTAGCCAGAGTACTTGTTAGCGGTATCGGTCTATAACTCTTCTACTTTGGTTCCATCTTTCCCTTTCTTCAGGATTGGGATTATTTCTGTGTTTTTTTTCATGTGTCTGGCATATTTCCTTTCCATGATAAATTGATCCGATGTAGTATTGCTTCCTTTCCCTCCAAACCAAGGTTTTTACAAATTCTGGATAGATTAAATCCACTCAGGTGATTTCTTGTTCTTTAAGCCTTTTTAATGCTCCTTACAGCTCAACCATCAAGAATGGAGCACTATGTGGATTTTGGTTTTCATCTTCATCTTTATTTTTACCTATTTTTACTCTTCCCATTCTTCTTGTGTTACTTTGCTGGGGAAAAAACTCCCCTAGTGCTTCTGCCTTCGTTTTATCTTCTACCAAAAGCCCATTCTGTATTGTATTGGGTTATTTTCTGTTTCCTTAACTTTTTTTTTCATTTTTGAGAAGAAGGAATATGACTTACTGCCATCTTTTCTGTAGGCCTAGTCGATATTTTCAGCAAATTGGTGAAGGCTTTATTTTTGCTTTCAGTGATGCATTGTGCAAATCTGTTTAGTAATTGCTTGGTTAGATGTTTTCTTACTTCAGGATCAACTGTTTTTTTATATCTTTTCTGATTTTATCTCTCTCATGCTTCATCATCTTGTATCATTCCAGTATGGCTTGTAGTTTGCAACCTTGCTTCTAAGTATGCTATGTTTTGCTGCCTCTTGTAATATTTCTGCTATTCCATCTTACTCGTGGTCTACGTTCATGTTTTTTTCTCTTTCAACATAATTCTTGTAGTGAACCTTCCTCACTAGTACATATTTGTGTTTATTTACAGGCTATGGCTAAGCTTGGTTAGTATAAGAATCAGAATCACACACAATAATTTAAGAATCAGAATCGGTCAAATCTGGAATCGGACCATCTATGTTTTAGATACTACCGGTATCAATGATCTTTATAAAAAAATATTTTTCCACGAATTAAGAAATCATGTAAAAAGTAGGGTTGCCATTCGATGATACTTTGGTTCATCAGTAATCAATAATTACTAATCTGGACTTAATGTGGACTTGTCCACATCATAAGTTACAAAACTTTGATCTGCAGCCGGATTCAAACCCTGGACCTTCTGCATTGGAAGCTGAGACTCAAACCACGACTCAAGACCAACAAACCATTTTGTGACAATATGGAATATTCTACAATATTCTAATATTCTAATACAGAAAAAGTGCAAAATTTTACATTAACGTCAAGATATTTTGGAAGGAAGGAAAAATTATTGATTACAGAGGATCAATTATCAGCGGCAACCCTAGAAACAAGCCTGGTTGAAGCAGAGGCAGAGCTGCGGTAGAAATAGTGGAACACAAACTTATGAACATGACTACGCGACTTACGACAAGTTAAAAGATTGCACGATTTGAAATCCTATTTGATTAATCGATCCATCTATATTTGTGTTGATTTATTCTTTGTAATTTGTATACATGATACAAAAATTACAGAATGAAACAGGAAAGCAGGCCTATTGTGGCCCATCCACCGCAGTGATCCTGTCCCATTATTAACATTAATAAAATAACATAAATTCTCTTATAAAAGGATGATAATGATAACCACATTACTATTGCAATATTTATACTAGGAAAACGCTTAAGTCCCGCCGCGTTGTTGGATGAGCGTAATTGGTGCATTGAGCTGCCATGTGTTATGCGGATTTTCTGTTGTTCTGTGAAAAAATTATTACTAAGTTGAAGATTTTTTTAAATTAAATTAAATTAAATAAAAAATAAACTTAAATTTTTTAATTTTTTAATTAATCGTACTAATTTAAAAAAAGAAAAAATCGAAAAATTGCGATTTTTATAAGAAATAATTATTCGATTGCGCTCAAATTTCACACGAATATATAAATTCATAAAATTAAGGTTCTGTGAAAAAATTATTACAATAGAATAAAGCATGTAGGTGTTATAAGTAAAAAATTGTTTTAAAAAAGAAAAAACCCACAAAATTTCTATTTTCATGAAAAATAATTTTTTGATTGCGCTCAAATTTCACACGGATATCTTAATTCATAAAATTAAGGTTCTGTGAAAAAATCATTAAAATCGGATTAAGCTTGTAGGTGTTATAAGTAAAATAAATTTTCAAAAAATAAAAAAAAATCGTAAAATTGCGATTTTCATAAGAAATAATTTTTTGATTGCGCTCAAAAACGTGGCAGTTCTAAGTTCAGAGATTTCGAAGGCCTCCATAAAATTTCATCGCAAACGGAGTATCGGTTTAGCCGGAATCGTGCTGACAAACACACAAAAATACAGAAAAAAAAAGAAAGAAGGAAAAAAAAACATTCCGGATTTTTTTCTCCAGTGTAGTGAAATGGAATCTTCGCTACGCTCATCCAATAAGAGACTCTTGAGTGACGATAGATTAAGTTGAAGGTCACTTACAAAAACCCATGCGTAGTGGTACGTGTATTTCGCTACAGACGATAAAACCGAAATAGGAATTGATCAAATCTAGAACAGAAAATGTTTAAAAAAAAAAAAAAAACCAAAATTGAATCACCGCCAAACAGCGAAATATGTGTAAATTACACAATAACACCGAAATTCACAAAAATCGTGTTTTTAACGACGAAAAGCACTAAAAATGGGAATTTTTGTTAAATTACGGTGTAATTTTCACTATTGTATGCAGTACAGTTCAATCAACAAAAGGTGTTATAAAATAACTATCAGAAAAAATTATGAATTTAGTCTTAGTAACTAAAACCAGTCTGTTTATAAGTACATTCAAACTTGTTTGATATGTGGCTAGAATAATACGACAGTCGCGAACGAATAATTACACGCATATATGTTGGTAAATATGGATAAAACCGTTGAAAAAGAGCTTTAAACCAATAACACCGAAATCTCCAATTTTAAAAACAAAATTTACTACAAAATAAAACCACTTTCACGGACCTGGGCCCATGCCTTATGCTGGATTCGAACCTACAACCAAATCGTATGAGTTACCGCAGATTCGAAATTAAAAATCTTGACTAGTATCAATTTTCTGTGTCAGTTTTAGAGCGATTGTTATTTTATTCCGAATCGGTGGTCTTAGTGAATTGTAGATGGTGTTGCAATCCATGGACTACTTCTGGACTTCTACTTATTTCGTGGGAACTTGGAACGAATTTAACGTTCCTTTATAAGTTCCTTTCGCCTTCGCAATCGCGTCGAATTGCAGGACCTAATATAAGCAGGCTACAGTAAAAAAATATCTTACTCAGTGTTTTCGAAAATGGCACCACCCCTTACTCAGATTCTGAATGGCAAAAGTAGACGGATTCCTTTAGAAATTTTCAGCATTTTTTCTATTTTCCACTTCACAAAATAAAAGTAATGATAACTAACTTAACTCTTCATATTTTTATAGTATTTAAATCGGTTATTTTTAAAACCAACGTGAAAGGAAGTATGTATCTTTTGACGAACATCTGTTTCTTATTTTGAAAGGGAACGGGAACTTGATCAGTTCCTTTTTAAGCAGAAGTAGTTAGTAAGTTAACTTAAAACTTAACTTTTCATAGTTCCTTTCTAGAGGGAACTTGCCCAAGACTGCAGGTTACCATATGAACCTAAACTAAAGGCTACTTGACTAATTTCCTCGTCATTTAAATTACAAAATGCAGGGTGTTAAGTTAATTACATTATTGAGATACAAATTTGGATAGATTTGTTACTTGCCATCTGTATTCGTGTATTTCAGTATATGTGGTGTTGTTGAAATTATCCTAAAATTCTCTAGGAATTGAGAATGAACGTAATGGCATAAAAGAGCAAATTGTGGACACCGTAGTGGGAAATGGATACTTTACAGGGAAGCTAAAGGTAGGTCGAGTTAATGAAAAATTGAAATTTTAAAACTAAAATTTTTCTAAAAGTTGTCAAAATTCTCGCGATTTAGTTTTAAATAATAACGATTTTTGAAATTTGGATATTTATGAGAACGACAAAGATGGGCAAGATAAGTAGCATGAAGATCAGGACAGAACTGGGAGAGAAGAGTTTAAACTAAAAGTTTTGAAGATAAAGACTGGCCCGGTAACTAAAGAATTCTGTTCCTACCCAACACTGAAGATATGCACACTCTTCTATAGATGTAGAGTAGGCCCCTACTACTTAAGTTTGTGTACGGTTCTTCTCCTTCAAATATTCGACCATTTTCCCAAATTCTAAATTGTAAACATTACTTTATATTATTTTTATCATGTCAAATATTACTCATAATTCATAAAACATTAATTTTCCTAATTGTAACTAACTTTAACCTTTGTTTAACATAGAGCAGCATTCAACATGGTCAGTTGTGTTTCTGTGTGATTAATGTGCAAGCATTTACTGATATTCTCTTCAAGCCAAAATGTGATATTTTATCGATAAAATGTTCCCGGCAAAATTTGTAATTTACCGTTACCTTTACCGAGGCTCAGTTTTATTTTAGAGTGAATTTTGCATTTCAGATTAGAAATCTCTGTTAAAGACTTGCGCACTATTTTGGCCTTGCGTGAAACAAGTTTAAATATGCTTATTCTTATTTTGGCTTTAGTTACTAGGCTGGGTAACTAGATTTGAAATAGGAAACACCAACCAAACAAGTTGGTCCAACTTTCCAACATTCCACCTACAGACAGTGCCAGAATCAACGGGGTTTATTTTAACAACCTTAGAATGTATTATGTGCTTCGTTGCTAAGACGGCTGTAAAATTAACATTTACGCACTAGTCCACAAAGGAAGTTAAAAATCTTCTTACCTATAGCGGGATTCGAACCCCGGACCTTTTGCTATTGCATACAATAGCCTTAACTCAAATGCGTGCGGATTGCAGCTGAACGGTTGGATATATCATTACCAAATTTTGCATGAACGTTAATAAGAGTTCCTTTATAAAGATACCCACACTAGGTTGCAGAGAATTAGACTAAAAAAAATCAATGCAAGAGGTAGGTCCAAAATGTGAAAAAATAGAAAATCAAAAATATGGATTTCAATTGAGGAAATTTGAACCAAACCGTTTATCTTACGATAAAACCGAATTAATTTGCACGTTCATATTGATTTAAACGTTGATATCCAGCATGGAAATTTGCGGCAAAACAATTTGTACATTTGTATTAAATCCCTGAAGTTCACCAAAATAGAGTAAATTATGTGATTTTTTAAATTCAAAACTGATGAATTAATATAAAAAAGACTTTTAAAAGAATTTTTGGCCAAAAACCTAATAGATGGAAAAGTAAAACTACCATGCTTATACGTACTAATTTCTTGGCTACCGGTCATTCAGGTTTACATTTTAACCAACAGTCATGTAACATTTGCTGTGGACTCACTAAAAAATATTTTTGATGGAAACTGTATGGGTAGCAGTAGGAGAGGAGTATGGATCATAATGTGTAGGCAAGATGTCAAGGGAAGTGTTGGGGGCTTACATGAATGTTAATGTTGTGCGAGTATGAAGATGCAAGGATGATGGGGAGAGATATTGAATAGGCTGGAGGAGGTGGTGGGTGCTGGAGGTAGGTTGTGTATAAGGAGGAGAGGGGGAGGGAGAACATAGGAAAGGGTTTCTGTGATGATTATTGAAGGGTGTGCACAGGGTGGAGGGGAGGGAAGTGGGGAGACTGGGAGTGAGGCATAATGCTTTGGAAAGTTGTTGGTAAGGCTGGAAGATTTAATTTGATATTTTGTTTATTATCATCTATTATTGCAAACTTGTTATTTGAGACAGTGAGAGATCTGAAATTACAAAAAAAAACATGCGCCATCATTTCCCCCTCATGCAGGATTCGAACCCACGTAGTGTCGTACGCTTCGGACCAGAGGCCTAATCGTATGATCCCACCGCAGGGTGGTGCAAGGTTTGGGTTGGCTCGGAGGTAGTGAAGGGAATTGATCGTAGAGTTCCTCCAATAGTTGGGTTGGCATTAGATTAGGGAACGTAGGGAATAAAGGCTAAGTAAGGACAATGGACTGTAAGGTGTGAGTTGGTAAGAATGGAAGCAATGGAAGCAGAATGGTCCCTGGAGGAAAGGGGATTACATTTAATGTTGGAGATTTTTTTCAATATTTTTGGGATGTTTTAGAAAGATTTGTGGTGCATGCAGGAAAAGCAGGTACAGTAGTGGGTAACTAGATGTATTATATTTATAGTAGCAATGAGATGGTAGAAGACATTTAGGGGCATGAGGTTTATAATCTGTACTGCTAGGTATGATTAGATGATGTGGTGATTTAATTGTATTTTTATTGTATTTTTTTCACCAAGCAAGATGGTCATTGTAGGGCACAATGCCCTCTTTAGCCTTTGTGTTCAGCTTTTATACCTTTGTGTTCAGCTTTTATAAATACAAAAAAGGGTGTATTATTTATTGTATGCTCAAGGGAAATAGGAAGATTTTCACCAGTAACCAGGAAAAGATCGAGGCTTTGATATTATGAGGGGGCTGGAACGAGGATGAGGATATGGGGGTGGGGTGGGGGAGGTGACACACCTACATTTCAAATAGCTATGTTAGAAGGGTGTTGGTGATCAAGGGTGCAGAGAAAACTGCTATATGTTGTGACCGTTGACTTACATGACATAATTCACATTTTAAACTTTCGTAGACCATTAATATTAAATCAAAGGTGTAAGAGTTTCGGGTTATTTTGTCGCGTTGCGAGTAAACATTGTATGTACCTCGACGTTTTGTTACCTCTATCGGTAACATATTCATGAGCACAGAGGTAACGAAACGTCGAGGCTCGAGGTACATACAATGTTTACTCGTGACGCGGCGAAATAACCCAAAACTCCTACACCTTTGGTTCAATATTATTATTATTATTATTATTATTATTATTATTATTATTATTATTATTATTATTATTATTATTATTATTATTAATATTTATTTACCTAAAAACTTAATTGCAGAATAAATGAGCAATAGAATAGGTATAGGTGCCTCACGCTATCTATGGACTTGCTTAGTAGGGGAAACTACACTCAGGTATACCCCCACCATCGGACCTCGACCGGACGGACAAAGGGAGGGCAAGCGATCGAGATGAATAGAGAACTTGAGAAGGTGGCTTCAATACATAATTCACTTGTCATTGTTTATTATCGCTAGTTCCTAAAATAAAATAATATGAGATTAATTGCCACTTTTACATATGTAATTGTACACAAATTGGTCAATACGATCAAATTGTCTTTTTAATTTAAATTTTTAACCTAAATTTGGCTTTAGTACCCGGCAATCGATGTGTACTTAAAATGGCCTACAATCAATAAAACGGATTGCAGAGATCTGTTCTTGTGAGGGTGCAAAATATTGCCATACGTTAGCATCGATTTATAATTTAATTTGGGAAAGAAAAGTAAGATAAACATAGCCGTAACTAGGGGTTGATAACCCGCTTACCATGTAAAAATGTGTAGATAAACTTTATTTAGCTATTCCGACAAAATGAGTAAAATATCAAAGCAGATGAAGAGTATTGGTAATCCAATTGGTGTCAAGATTCACATTTTTGTGTTCTACAACGTAGAACCCTTCCTGCTTTTCAGGTCCAGTGCAGGTTAAGTGTGGGTTAGAAGAAGGAAATATATAAATATAAATATTAAATAATTACTATTACAATTAGTTTGGAAAAGGCCAAATGGCTAGTTAAGTTTAGATTGGAGAAGGGTTGACAGGTTGGGAAAGCATAGAGAACATAAAGCCCAGCCTGAAGTCCCAGAAGGACGAGGCGTACTTGATTACGGTAACACTTTAAATGTAGCTAAAGTTGTTATCAGAGTGAAAAGTTTTGTTCGCCACCGGAGCCCTTCGGGGCTTTATGTTCTCTATGCTTTCCCAACCTGTCAACCCTTCTCCAATCTAAACTAAATAATTACTATTAGCTTCTCAGAAATATTGTTGTTAAATAATTGTTTTAACACGCACTCTTCAACCTGTGTTATCATATTCATTTACCTAAGCTTATTTAACTTCTATCTGATTCAGTTAAAAACCGATTTACGAAGGAGGATAACTAAATAAATCTAATTACATAAATGCAGACACAACAATGAACTACAGTGAAGTAAAATTTGAATATTATTTATTGTAGGCTTATTATTTTGATTATTGCCATTTTTATTACACATCGATTACATGGTATACTTAGGGTGCAACGTTTATTGTGCTTGTTTGGTTCTCTCCTGGACGTCACGTAGCTTGTACTCTATATTTATAAGTAGTTCATAAGTACGGAAAATAGCTTCATTTTGGTTCAAAATTAAAATTAAAAAGACAATTCGAGTCGTATTTGCCAAATTGAGTTCGATTTCGTAGGCAAAAGTAACAATTAACCTCTATTTTATATTTTAGGCACTAGTGATATTAAAGAGCCCGTTCACCTCTTTAACAAGTTATTCTTAAAACCCAGTACGAACATAAAAATTAAGTTCATTGTGTATATTCCCAGACCTACGTCAATAGGGGTCTTTAAATTCATCGGCGCGCTTCGGGTCAGTGACGTCACTGACCCGAAGCTGGCGAGGTGTTGCAACACAGCACAGCTACTAGCGGCGAGTAACGCGTGAGGCAGGTCCCGGTCTATCTATCGAGATAGTCTGTTCTACTGAAAACAAAGCGGAAGGCCTGCGATCATCTGATTAACAATACGTTACAGTTAAACCAACACCTGTTTTTTAAACACATACGTTGTTGTCGTCATTTTAATGGAATAAATATTATATTGGCACGTTCTTATAAAGTTATATGTTGCCAATCATGACAAGTAGGCCTAATAGTGGAGTTGAATAAGTATTGCCTATACAACAACATAATACACGCGATAGCGATTCTCACACACACACAAACACACACACACACACATGATACAGAATTACTTGCACTTTAAAAAAATAAAAGCGATTTGGTTATAGCATTTAAAAAATTCAATTATTCTTCCACAATAAGTGAAATTACATGATTAAAGTAATTCTAAACGCTATGGGCTAACAGCAGTTTCCGTAATCATGTAAATGTCAGGATTGCCAGGGGTGAGGATCGACCGCGGACCTCCCGAATAACTCTCGCGCGTTATGCATGTACTACATCTATCCGAAAACCGATTAACAATGTATTATTATCCCAAGCGGCATTTTATTTTATTTTCTCATGGAATACTCTGTATATTTATTATTTAAAGCCGCCTTATGACCACACTTGTGTATACAGAATGAATAACAAATCTATGTTGCCTGTTAGATCAGTTTCTGTTCGTAATTGTAGACATAAACAATGAGGAGGTATGCTTACTTTATTACGCCAGACATCAATGTTTCTCTATATTGTACTGATGGATGTTTTTTTTCCAAAGCTTTTCGTGGCGTAAAATATTGAGAACATCTTTGAAAACTATCATCTGCCCAAAACTACTATATGCTTAGTTTTTATACACTGCGCCGACTCACGTTCAAGCAATTCACTAATAAAGTCACTCTCTTCGCAACAATTTGACTCTTTGTCGGTTGACATTTTGACACTTTGTGTACAAACTCTACACGAACACTACTGAATAGAATTCGCTTGCCCTGTAACGTATAATAAACATTCTTATTTTTTTGCACCTATTACACCACTCCTCAATGTCATCATGAACGATTAATCGAAACGAGTGCACGTGTCCAACTGATGTGAAGAGGTATTCTCTTCCTTCTTAGTCCCATTAGCTTATCGCTTTTTGTTTATATCGTTCGAGTATGCAGGCACACCCCACTCATAATATATCTTATGGTATATAGATTAATTAGAAGAACCATTCCAAACACAAACAAAGATTTAAAAATCCACATCAACAGCATATTCTACAAAAGGATGAACAAATGACGTACAGGCATCAGCAGTTAATATATATTTTGGCTAGGTGTACGGTGTTTTGAATGTGTATACAGCAAGTGCGCTGTGCGCTTATCAAGTCGATTGTCAAAACGACATAACTTCGTAAACACCTCTACACTTGACACTTGAGCCGAATAACACATGGCATGCGTTTTTATTTCAACCTTATTTGAAGCGAGTATGCCATACTTGACTACATGTCATATCCCCCCTCGCCAAGCATCTTTAAAAATGTCCAATACGATGACTCAGTTCGCCGCGACACTGGCTACTCGACTCCGAAGCCAAGGCCGTGTCGTGCGTTGTTGCCAGTACAGCGAAGTGGCGAAAACATAGTCAATTTCATTACATATTTAACAATTAATATATGGTGATTATGATTATTTTCGAGAAAGAATTTGTTGTAAATGGAGTCTACTTAGGTAAATAGACGTCTGGGTACACCTTTACATAAGAGGTGAACGATCCCTTTAAACAATGACAGGTGAATTTTGTATTCTAGCCACGCTCTCAAATTTTCTATTCATCTCGATCGCTTGCCCTCCCTTTGTCCGTCCGGTCGAGGTCCGATGGTGGGGGTATACCTGAGTGCAGTTTCCCCTAGTAAGCAAGTCCATAGATAGCGTGAGGCACCTATAGGTTTTACTCCAGTTCTAAATGTTCAAGCTTATGAATACATAAAATCTTGCTTACTACAGTGGCAGAATAAAATTATGTTATTATGTTGATAATTTGGTTTTGCTGTGAAATACTCTGCTTGAAACCGAAGACATCAATATCAAGCTCGATAGCAGTTGAAATATTCGACACACCGAGTCGAGAATTTGTGTAATTTAATTCTTATACTTGTCTTATGTCTATATCCTAATGAGTAGGGAATACAATTTCGAAATGTGGCTGACTTGCTGCCCTGACAAAATTATGAGAAGGTACAGAGGAAACCAACAGATTGGGATTGGACTGAATACTTTAATGAGATGGTCATTTAAGAAGAGTGAAACAAGGTTCAAATAAATGTTTAGAAGAGAATTTGAATGTACAAGAAGGGGAATTGGGAAGTGTAAAGGGGAGGCCCCAGAGATACACGGGTTGGCAAAATAAAACTGAGCGTGGCAGATGAACGATTCCATTATTGCAATATTGCTAATGCTATAGGTATTCAAGACGAGTGACAATAGACGAGGGTGAAGGACAATGACAAAAAGCTATGCCTTGAAGTGGAAATCAAACCTGCATCATCCTGATCTAACACACCAACACTACAAATCTGCGCCCAAATCGTATGAGCCACCGCGAATGGCCAAGGGTAGCAGAAAGGTGTGTCTATGGGAAAAGATTTGATACTAAAAAAATTGCAAGGATAGGAAGAAGTGGAGACAATGCATCCATCCATCTTGGGGGGCACGTGCTGAGCCCGACTAGAAAGTACTACAAGTCTATAGCTCAAGTTACTGGTGCCCTACTCGTGTTGGAACTGTGTGTTCAATCATTAGACCTACATAACCTATTTAGCTAGTACCTAAATCTGAAGATGAATAATAATGCAAAATCCATTACTACTGAGATTCAAATCAACTTCTGTATGGTGGGTCAACCTATTTTTTTAATTTTTCTTTTTATAACTACCGGTAGGCCTACCGAGATTCTTATAACAGGTACCCCTATGTTTAATAAGTATAAACAATATTTGGACTCATCATGTTCTTTTAATAAATTAATATATTGCTTTGCTGTAATTAAATATATTAATTTATTAAAAGAACATGATGAGTCCAAATATTGTTTATACTTATTAAACCTAACTTTTGTTTTGTTTGCAGATTATTTTAAAAGTACGTATCTAGTAGCTTCTCAAATATTAATTCATGGCATTTAAATTTGTACAGTGAACCCTTTTTTGTACAAACTCTTGAGTTAATTACTGTATATATAAGTCAAACCATTGATTAAGATTATTGTTTATATGCTATTATCATAATGTCTGTTCTAGTTGATGTATAAAAAGGGTTTACTGTACTACAATAGAACAAAAATTTAAACACTACTGATATCAACTTACCGTAAGTCTGGGCTGGTCTAGGAGCGGACCCCATTCTTGTGGTAGGCTGCGAAGACCGGAGAAGACTGAGGCAAGGACATCCTTGGAGGGCGGTGCATTGTCCAGTAACCAGTGCCGTACAGCAGCTGCAAGGACAACCTTGGAGGGCGGTGCATTATCCAGTAACCAGTGTCGTACAGCAGCTGGAAAGAAGAAATATTTTATTTAACAACCTTTTAGCGTACTTTCAAATTACATTGGAAGGCAATCTACCGGTATGTTGTAATGTAAGATGTTTTAGCTTATTCAGTGTTAACCCCTTTCATACTAACTCAGATGTAGGCCTGTCCATTTCATAGACTATTCAAAATTATATGGTTAAATTCCAGCATAATTAAAAATAGCATTTGCTCTAGTTGGAATAAAAATGAGTTTACTGTAATGAAACAAAATGGAGACTACTGAAATCAACTTACCACAAGTAATCTGCTTTAACTCTGCTCGAGTGGGCAGACTTCAGCATTCTGGTCGGAGAAGACAGGGAGGCGGGGACACACCCAGGTGCTTGGTCCAGTGACCGGTGTGGTACAGCAGCTGGAAAGAAGAAAATATAAATGAAATGGAATTTCGAATTCAAATAGTGACGTGTATTAATTTGAGATGTTACGTGAATGGTAGAACAATTAGTTGTTGAAACAAAGCAAATTTTTTAAATCATGTAGCTCTCCCATCAGTGGTAACAGCCCAACCATATTTAGAAAATATTTGTGTAGCCTAGAGCCCATTTAAATTAGTGGACTGATTAGATAATACGTAGTATCCTCGTAAAAAGTGATATTAACGAAATCAAACTGGTCAGAACTTTGAGAGAACTTTGAATTCATGACCAATCAAAACAAAGAAGAAGAAGAGACTGATTAGTCTTAAGTGTTAATTTTCATCACGATTGGTTTAAACAAGCAGAGCTGATGTCGTATCACTACCCTACACTTACACTACAACTTAGGTAATTTAATTTAGGAATAGAACTAGCAGTGTGGAATTACTTCAAAAATGTCATGTACCGGTAATATTGACAATAAATATTAATAATTATTAAGGATCGAAGGCTTTTGCGAACCGTAATATTAATATTAAACAGTTTTCGGGACATTGTACTGCTGGAGCAACTAGGAGCAACGCAGGCATCTCTTAAGTCTTTGGACAATGCGGCTCACAGTAGGCTTCGAAACGTAAAGGGCGCAATAACACAAGTACGTGCTATTTAAATAAATATTATATAATAAAAAATAAATTCATATTTAGAGTCTACCCACTCAGTTATATAGGCCTAAATGATTTTCAGTAAGGGACATTAAACCAAAGCAACCAAGCCAACCCTGTAGGCCCTGACGCAATCGACGAGCGAGTGATAACCAACAAAAGATCAATATTTTTTAATAGGAAATATAGCAATCAGTGGTATGGACAGTGCGAACACCCACAGATCAACGCCAGAATCAACAAGGCCGATTCAGAACAACTTTGAATTTATTATGCCTTGTTGCTAGGACGGCTCCAAAGTCACCGTTAACTAATTCCTAAGACAAAAACTGATGGACTCGAGTCCAAATCAGAAGTTAAAAAACTTCTGCCTATATCAGGATTCGAACCCTGGACCTTCTGCATTGGATGCAGAGACGCTACCCACAAGACCAACAAGCTACACTCCAATTGACGCAGTACAATGTCCCAGAAACTGTCCAGTATTATTAATAATTATATTTGGCAAAAGTAAGTAACCCAGGTTATAGTTCAGTTGAGTGATTGTATTATATTAGTCTAAATATATATTTTAAAAAGTGTAGCCTACCGGTATTCATATAATTTTAATTTCTTCATTTTAATTGAAGTTTTGGTAAATTATTATTTTACAAGAAACAAGAAATTACATTACAACCTTCTTTCTTGTATACATCAATGATCTATCCAAATATATCAGAGATAGAAGCAAGGTTGAAATAAAGATGTTTGCAGATGACGTAGTGCTATGGTACAGTGGAAGAGACATGGAGGCGATGGAGTCAGAAATGAATAGGGCCTAAGGCATTAGAAGCACTAGAATGTTGGGCTAAAGAAAATGGAATGGAAGTAAACGAGGCAAAAACTGTGTATGATTATCACACAACTGGACGAATAATACCAGAGTTTAAGTTAAAATTCAAAGATGCATTGCTAAAGAAAGATGACGAACCTATATACCTAGGAGTGAAAATGGACCAAAAAATGTCTATGACTAACCACATAGAAAAAATAACCAATACTGGAAACAAAAGACTAAATCTAATGAAGAGAGTAGCTGGAGTAACATGGGGAGCAAGCAAGGACACCTTGGCAACAACATATAAAACATATGTAAGACCGGTTCTAGAGTATGGAAATGGTCTGATGATAAATGCACCTAAGACATCCCTGGATAAGTTAAGGAGGGTACAGAACAAAGCACTAAGGCTAATAACTGGTGGAGTTAAAACAACACCAATAGCGGCAATGGAAGTAATAAGCAAAGTGCCACTCCTGGAAGCTAGACGGGAAATAGCTGCAGGTTGTCTGTACGAAAAGCTTGTAAGAATGGATGAACCATACTGGAATAGGGAGCCACATGAGAATCTAAAAACACAAAGAACGTTTATTACAGAATCAAAAAAACATTCTAAGAAGATTGGTTGAAGAAAAAGTCCTAGAACACAAGACATTACAAAACCCAATATATATCTATCAGCGCTTGACATCTTGCACAGATTGCATATAGAGGGTATAAACGGTAGAAAGGACAATCACCAGGATCTTGAACTAAAAATGACAACATACTAATATCTGTTTAGAGAGTATCCAGAGAATGTGTGGTTGCACGTTTACACGGACGGATCGGCCACACCACGGCAGGGTAATGCAGGGGCTGGAGTATACAGCAGGGAGTTTGAAGACTCAGTCCCTGCTGGAAGGAATGGTAGTAACTATGATGGGGAAGTAAAAACGATACATAGAGCCTTGGAAAAAATGGAAAAGTTCATAGATAGGAAAGTAGTTATTTTGATAGACAGTAAGGCAGCTATAGAGGCAATAGTGAACAAAGTGGAAGCAGACTATGAAATTAAGAAGTGTAAAGTTAAGATTCTAAGGTTAATGCAGACTGGGAACACAATAGTTCTGCAATGGGTGCCTGCCCACTGTGGTATCAATGGGAACGAAAAGGCAGACTTCCTAGCAAAGATGGGAAGTAAGAAGGAACAAATTGCAAAACTCGTGTCCTACAGTGCAATAAAATCACATCTCAAATCGGCCCACAACAATGAAGTAAAAGAAAGATGGAAAGAGGAGTCAAAGGATAAAAGCTGGGAGGCTTATGCTAACAAGAAGAGAAACTTAACATACAAAAGGAAGATAAAAACAGGAATGTTTCGCTTGGAGACGGGGCATGACCTGCTGGCAAAACATCTCCATAGATTCAGAATAATCGAATCAGATGTATGCAGATTGTGTAACGACGGAGTGCAAGACAGACGACACTTGCACGTATGCACTGGACTGAAGAAAGTGACAGACGAAATGCCAGAGGGCATGGATAGGAATGAGAGGGAGGCATGTCTCTACTGGGCGGCTAGACGCATGATGACTTTATAAAGTAGTTGCGGGCATAAGAAAACAACAGAAATTACATCCCCTTCAAAAATTCCATGTGCTCGTATTGATCATGTTTTAAAATTTTCCCCCATCAACCGAATCAAGACACCTACAGCAAATTATTTAGTTAATTGTTGTCCTGGTGCATAAATGCCATGGGAGACCGAACCCAAACCCACGTGCATTGAAAGCAGAACTAAAACTACCGTAATTCAAGAATCCTAGAATTAAATGCAAGAAAATAAAACATTTGTACATGAATATTTAAGTACCTATATATACAATTATTTAGTAGCCTTTATTCAAGTGGCAAATTATTAATCAAAGAAATTAATAAATGCAAATAAATTTAACTAGGAAAACGCTTAAGTCCCGCTGCATTGATGGATGAGCTTTTTTGTAAGTTTTTAGTTTGCGTAGGACCACTTTTCCTTTGCAAGTGCTTTTTGAATGCATTGTAGGTGATTGTTGTCAAGTTTCTATTGTTACTTTTTAATTGTTATTATAAACCTAAAAAAACTCATTAAAAACCTTTATTCTATGGATTCTGGCTAACTTTTTCAACTTTTTCTTTCAGAAAGCAATACATCACCATAACCTTAATGTCCATGTGAAATATGAACGTTGTAGCCCCACCCGTTTGGCCAGAATCAGCCCAAATGCCACGAAAATATCGCACTTAAAATCGTTAAGTACCATATTCATTAGAAATATTTATTCGATTGCCTCCAAAATCATATCTAAATTTAGTGATTTCAAACGTTCCCACAAAGTTCCCATCAAGATCGGAGTAGCCGTTTGCCCGGTCGCGAGCCAAATATCACGGAAATATCGCATTAAAAATCGAAAAAAATCGTAAAAGTACGATATTCATGAGAAATATTTCTTCGATTGTACCCAAAAACGTAGCAAGTCTAAGTTCAGAGATTTCGAAGGTCCCCTCAAATTTTCATCAAGATTGCATATGCCGTTTGCCCGGTAGAGACCGAACAAACACAAAAAAAAAAAAAAAAAAAAAAAAAACACCAGAGCTAATTTTTTTGGGCTACGCTCATCCAAAAATTACATGAAGAGGCCAAAGTATGCTCACCTAACAAGCTGCCAGGTTTGTCATGACGTCACGGCCGATCAGTTGATGACCTCGAATAGAGACAAGGGCGAGGTAGTAGTCGCCGACTCCACGAGTCCTCCACCCTCCCCAGACAGGCTGGCTGTAGAGGCCGCGCATTCCTGGCTCATCAGGCTGTAAGATAAGATAACTGGTGATGATGAATGATGAACCAGCACGTTGTCATACGGCGACAGAGGATGCTTGGGGGGCGTTGCTCGGCAAGGACAGAAGTGGAAAACTTTACTTTAAATTCCCGTCTGAATTCTGATAAGGTATTTTAGAACAATATTGCCATTCACTATGTTCCGGGAAAACTGCCAAAAAAAAAAAAGGTATGATACAGTGATACACACAGTAAAGTGGGTGGATGGACGGACGTGAAGGTCAAAGTATTTCTGTTTAGTGGGTGATGTTGACTGATAAAGCATCAGGCCAGGCTTTTACAGAAATAAAGGAAACAATAATTAATTGAATGAAAACGTCAAGGAAATAAAACTCGCTGTTTGGGGCCGATGTGAATGATGTTGAACAATGTTGAATGAGAACGCATGAAAATGCAATGTCATTGCTGCAGTCAAATGGTAATCTACGTGCGATATGAATAATAAAGCCACGCTTTTAAGAAAATCCGAAATATAGTGGATAAAAAGCTGCAATCTAAGATAATATGGAAGAAAATCCGAATGAAACTCGGTGCATATCTAGTGTGGATGATGTTGAATTATTGAAAGCATGCAAATACACCATACGTAAATAAGTAATGGGGCGATAAATGAACGTTGTGCGACACGAATTATTAAACAACGCTTTTCAGAAAATATAGTAGGCCTACATAAAACACAATAGAAAACAGCAAATTGGCCCATTGCTTGGTGGTATCTAGGACTAATGTGAATAAGCTAAGCTTAAGCCACGTCATTGTACTGGAATTGGGCACTTGATAGCGAACTTACATGAAATGAAATTATACTTTTAAGCAATATAGTAGACCTAAATTAGATGCAATTCTATTGAAGGAAAACAGCAGACATGAAAACTCACTGCGTATAGTGCTAATGTAAAAGATTGAAATCATGCAAGTAGAAATAATGCCGTGGGTAATTACCTTGTTGAGCTCGCCGAGCGACCTTCCACGTGCCTGTCTACCGATGAACTGACTGAAGCTGAAGCAAAGATGGAGGCGAGCGGCGAGGCTCGAGCTGCGTGCGTGCGTTGGCGAGCTAAAGGATACTAGTCTGCGCCAACACTCGCCTCCTGTGACTGGATTGGACGGTGGCTTCTACGCGCATGTGCAAGACCACGTATAGCTATACGAAATAAGAACCCGGACATGCCACAGAACTAAAGTTCATAGTGGGAAGGTTTTGGGTTCGATTCCCGATACGAGATATGAACCCGGACATGCCACAGAACTAAAGTTCATAGTGGGAAGGTTTTGGGTTCGATTCCCGATACGAGATAAGAACCCGGACATGCCACAGAACTAAAGTTTATAGTGGGAAGGTTTTGGGTTCGATTCCCGATACGAGATAAGAACCCGGACATGCCACAGAACTAAAGTTCATAGTGGGGAGGTTGTGGGTTCGATTCCCGTCACCGAAAAGACCGACTGAAGGATTCCTCAGCCATAAGGCAAAGGGTTGACTGGAATAATTCGTAACACTTCTCTTTTGAAGGGACGACGTAATGGAAAAATGTTTTGACGTGTACGTAGCAAAGACATTTACGTTCTTTTATGTTTTGTATTGCTATGAAAATGTCCTCAACTGCAACAGAAGCGAATTTGGTATCACTGGATTCAGAAAAACTAAATAACCTGCAAAAAATCCCCTGAAATCCCCATAGGGTAGGTAGGTCTAATCAGATCCTAAATTAAAATGTTATAAATTTGAATAAAAAAATTAAACCAATAGCAACCATGGTAGGTACGTAGTTATGCAATGAAAACCTTCCAATATTGGATTTTTAGAATTTTGTATTATTATTATTATTATTATTATTATTATTATTATTATTATTATTTTATAACTAGGAAGTTTCGCAAAAAAATTGTATTGTAGCTTGTTGATAGCCATAGCAACCATTACTTTGTAATAAGCATGTTTCAGCTATAAACCTGTTTTTTTCAGAATAATATAATTTTGACACAATATGTAGGTACCTTTTTCTCCAAAATCACTTAACCAATTTGCCTAAAATTGTCAGGTTATGAGATGTGTTACAATACACAACCCCTAGTAAAATAAATTTGATTGGTTCATTGTTTTTGTTTTTTATATAAAAATTTTTAAATGTGACTTTTCCATTTCCATTTTAACTTTAGCATTTTTTTATTATTTATTAAATTTTTGCATAAATTTTTCATGTAGGGGGTTAGTTTAGCTAGGGCTTGTTTGTGTATAACATGTTCTTAAACATACTCTCAAAAATGGAGCCAAATTAACCTAATGTTTGGTCAAAAAAGGTACACATGAGGACCAAGGTTAACAAAATTAGCATTGCAAGCATTTGGCAAGGACCTCCCCTTAAGGTACTTTCCAATAAAAACATGTTTCAATTGTTTAAAATTAAATTTGTGGTCAACAGAGTCAAAAGAGGTCAATTGAGTATTTTTTCATGGAAAAGTCTTTCTATTGGCACAATAATGTTTTATGATTGTCACATTATTGTAAATAATTAGTAAATAGGTCACACTTTATAAGGCATAAGTCAATGCAATGCAAGGTTGCTCGATGGGTTTCCTTAACCCCCTCTTGCCGAGGGCTCCCAATCTCTCAGGGCCCGGGTGCAACTGCATCCCTTGCACCCCCTTTTTATACGACCCTCTAAAGAAGGTTATTATTAGTCTGTATAAAACTATGAATCTACGAGTGTTAGTCAACTAATGGTTTGCTAGCATTTAGGGAGCACACAAATCATGTTACGTAATAATAACATAATTCACCGATACAGGCTTCTCACGTACTATGCATTGACACTATACTTGGGACCTCTCCAGTTCAATATCCACCTCTGAAAATCCTAACTAAATGTTTATCTCAGATCCTTAACCGTCATTAAATATATTCATATTCAACAAAACTCCGACTAAGCCCCATAAAATAGCCCTGGATTTGTTATTCAATTAAATTCGCACCCTATATTTTATTTCACAAAACTATCACCTAGGTGCCCACTATCATAGGGCAATGCAGCCGAGTCGCGGTGCACTCGGACACCTCATACAGAAAGCTGTTGTGGTGTTTTCAAGGCGTTACCCAGCCGTCATGGTGTGCATACATTTCTTTTGGGTTAAATAATGGGAGGAAACATGCTTTAAATCATTTCTGGGTTAGTTACTCGTGCCTAGTGCCTTGTTTCAGTTTAGATTTCCTGGCAATTCTCACTCCGACCTGGCCTTATACATTACATAGGATGCATACCATACTTTGCTTCACTTCATCTAGTGCTAATGGATACTTTATGGGTCTCTATTGTAGGTAGTATAACGGGTGCATAAAATGAAAGGAAAATAAGACAATTTAGAGACGAGTGGGGAGGAAACGAGTGTCACAATGAAATATGCTAATAAAATTATTAATGTCAGGGCGTACTAGTATGTCAACAGGAACCAGTACACCTGCCCGGGGAAGCGATTGGTATTTGAGTTGTTAATCTTCCCATGCAGCTTTACTAAAAGAAATGCAGTGTGAAATTTCTGAAATATGATCCCATTGGGATAGACAAGTCAGGTTCCCTCAGTGGCGGATCCAGGGGGGGGCGGTAGGGGCGATCGCCCCCCCCCCCCGACCTTGATCCTTGAAAAGCTAACTTTTATTCCAGGGGATCGAACCGAAAAAAAAATTATTTCGGTTCGGTTTTCGGTACGTTATTTTTTCGGTTCGGTTTTTGGTTCGTTTCGACCTTTCTAAAAGTAACGGTTCAGTTCGAACCAGTTTATTTTATTTTACATTTTATAAGGCAAAATTTTTGTAAAAGTATCATTTTTTTGAAAGTTGAAAACATTTGTAGGGATATTTACTAACATTAATTACCGATACATGCCCACATCTATTAATTCCCAACATAAAGTCCACATTCCACAATGTTCCTCAGTCCTCTCTCCTCAGTCCAAATCAGGTCTGTGTCTGTAGAGGCCGAAATAAGAGAGTGGGATAATGAACGTTACGGGACTAAGGCAATCAATGGGTGCGGTGACGGGGAGCGTCGTCTATTTACATTTAGCCTTACTACACTAAATTAAAGTGACCTTAATTTGATTTCCACGGTTAACAACAACATTCTGAAGTCGGCATTTATGAAAGGTGTGGTAGGCAGGTGTCTTTGGACTTAAGAAAAGAAGGTATGAGCCGGACTTGTGAAAGGGAAAATTGAACTTTTTTTTACTTTTTCCCAATTTTCACGATTTTTAGACTTTGTGACCGAAACTGCCCCCTGAACCGAAATTAACTGAAAAAACCCGAAATAAACTGAAATAAGAAATTCGGTTACGGTTCGGTTTTCGGTTCAGGCACTTTCTTATAAGGGTTTTCGGTTCGGTTTTCGGTTCCGGAAAAATATCTTTTTTTTTCGGTTTTTCGGTTCGTATCGGTTCGATGCCCTGTTTTATTCTGTTATGAATATGTTCAGCCACCAGAAATATCAATGTTTTCTTGCGATTATGATTTTGTTTTAAAGTTTATTGCTTTTAGTCAATTCCTCACAGTTACACGATATTATTTTCTTTGGTTTTACCCAAAATCGAAACACATCTATAACTTCATAAGTTTTGAAGGTCTAATGAAAATTTCAGCATGATTAGAGGAGCCATTTGACCAGTAGAGCGCAAGCAGACAGAAAAAAAAACACTTTAGATATTTTCCTAAGGGGAGCGAAATTAAAGTCGTAACTACTCTCATCCAATAACATTAATTTTAACACTGATTTTGAAAATGTGAGGGTATAGAAACACATGAGCGATAGCAATTATAAAGGGACTTAATTTAATTCAGTTTGTTATTGGGCTTGGGCTTTTTTTTATTTTGTCGGTTTTACAGGGACTATTTTAGTGAGCAACTGAATATAAAATATTTTGAAATATACCCTCTCAAAAGCCATTAAAACTCGATTTTGAAAAAAAAGGCCTCAAAAAAATGTTTCACCGCGGGGTTAAGCTGGGGGGCACAGGGGGGGCTGTGGTGCGGGCTGAGTCGCCCCTCCCCCCTTTGAGAGGTCCTGGATCCGCCCCTGGGTTCCCTTGCCCATCCCATGTGTTTTGTTTCACAGAGCTGCACCCCCATTCCTGGCAGGGGTAGAACAACCCCGACCATAAGTCACATCGCTAGAACTCGCTGAACTCGAAGCCAAGCGCGTGATACAGAATGCGCTCGGGAACAGTTTAAACTTTAAACATAAAGCTTTTCTATAGTTGCACGAGTGAGATAAAATTAAAATGTGCACTGGCCATCAGCAATTTTCTACTCGCCAATGGCGAGCAGGCGAGTGGAATTGTTAAGGGTTGGTGTAGAGTAGACCTATTGGTACTGCACAGTGTTGTTATGTAGCACACTAGTTCTCAACCTTTTAGGTCCGACGACCCCCTTGGAAACTTCCATATTATGTGCAACCCGATCACTTATTTTAAGTCGTACTTTTCAAACTAAAGTGTCAATTTAAAAAAAAAATAGTACATTGTCACTATTAACTATCTTTGTTTTATATCCCGCTTTTAGATAATATTTTGCAAATTTCAAGTTAATTACACAATTTGTGCTTATTTACTGATATCTATTGGTACAGTTTTAAATAATTACCAATTACCACCACCACTACCACCACTAATAACAAAGGCAGAAGCCAAATCAATAATAATTTTAAAATATAATATAATAGCAATAATGATAATAAAGATTGATTGGATGAGCGAAGCGAAGACTTCAATTTCACCGACCCCCCAAAAAATTTAGCTCGGGTGTTTTTTTTTTTTTTTTTTTTTTCTGTCTGTTTGTTCGCTCTCTACCGGGCAAACGGCAAATGCGATCTTGATGAAAATTTGACAGGACCTTCGAAATCTCTGAACTTAGACTTGCTACGTTTTTGGGTACAATCGAAGAAATATTTCTCATGAATATCGTACTTTTACGATTTTTTTCGATTTTTAGTGCGATATTTTCGTGACATTTGGGCCGATTCTGGCCCATATTGTTCCGCTGCTGATCATATAGGGCAAGTAGAGGCAATGTCCATCTCACAAACATCAGCTAGTTAGTATGGATGTATTTGGACGAGCGAAGCGAAGACTTCAATTTCACTGACCACCAAAAAAATTAGCTCGGGTTATTTTTTTATTTTTTTTTGTATTTCTGTTGGTTTGCGCTCTACCGGGCAAACGGCATATTGCAATCTTGATGAAAATTGGAGGGGACCTTCGAAATCTCTGAACTTAGACCTGCCTTGTTTTTTGGTATAATGGAAGAAATATTTCTCATGAATATCGTACTTTTACGAATTTTTTTATTTTTAGTGCGATATTTTCGTGACATTTGGGCCGATTCTGACCAAACGGGCGAGGCTAAAACGTTCATATTTCACATGGACATTAAGGTAATGGTGATGTATTGCTTTCTGAAAGAAAAATGTGAAAAAGATAGCCAGAATCTATAGAAATAAAGCTTTTAATATAAGTTTTTTATTTTTTGTGCGATATTTGCGTGCCATTTGGGCCAATTCTGACCAAACGGGTGGGCCTACAACGTTCATATTATACATGGACATTAAGGTTATGGTGATGTAGTACCTTTTGAAAGAAAAAGTTGAAAAAGTTAGCCAGAATCCATAGAAATAAAGCTTTTAATATAAGTTTTTTACGGTAAATAATACCAATTGACAGGTAACAAAAGAAATTTGACAACAATCACTTACAATGCATAGGTAGCAAAACAAAGCACTTGCAAAAGTAAAGATATCCCACGCAAACTAAAAACATTAAAAAGCTCATCCATCAACGCGGCGGGACTTTAGCGTTTTCCTAGTATGACACAATAATATTGAAGATATTGACTTACAAATTTGTTAATGTGGTTACTGGTTAGTGGTGAGCTTGAGGCTGACACTCATCAACGAGTTTTCGTATTTCGTATCGTATTTCCTATTTTTAACACTTTTAATTGTTTTACTTTTTTTGTTTCTAATTCCGTCACCGATTCACTGTCTTTTCGCTTTTGCGAGGTAAACCCGAATTTACTCAACATGTTCACGGTTGTTGTCACTCCCGGTAAAACACCAACTGAATTCCTCTGCTGTTTCAGAATGACTACTGTGATGTTTGTACATACCAAGTAGAACTTGGGCTTTTAAATGGTTAGTGGTGGTGGAGGGGGTTATTCAATAGAACTGCCCCATGACTAACAATCAACAAATGCGATGCAAATGCGACATAGGATGACAGCTTTAAGAACAATCTACAAACACAGACTGCAAAGAAGGGAGGACACCAACATTTTTGTTTTTTGAAGAAGAAAGGGTGAATCTTTGAAAGAGAGACATCTCAACTTGTGTATTATCAGAAACTCCAATACAAACCTGCTCTACCCATCCACCTGGATGTCCTGAACCCAGTTTCCCTGAGAAATGAAATAATTACAAACTGTGTTCCTACTGTCCATTGATACAAAAAAGAAAGGAAAAAAAATATTTTTAAACAAAAATAATATTGACCGCGCAGAACAAAAAAACCAAAACCCTTCTTCCATTGCGACCCACCTGAAAATTCTCGTGACCCACTGGGGGGTCGCGACCCACCGGTTGAGAACCACTGATGTAGCACACTAGTTGCACTTTGCAGCATGCTTGCTAGGCCTATTTTGATAGCAGTGTTGACTAAGATACTTACTTAGATATAACCTAGATACAAATACTCTTGTTCTAATGTACCTATCCAGATACAAGATCCTTTTTTAAAATATACCTCTAGGTAAAGATACCTTTAAAAAGTACCATACAAGATCCTTTTAGTTTTTTAAAAAGATCCCTTAAAAAAGTACCTGTCAGATACAAAGATAGATTTTTTGTTTGTGACCTAATGTTGCATTTTTATCTTTTGCAAATTTTGGGCAAATAAGCCTTTAAAAAAAAAACACTTTTCCAGTATGGTGTCTTGGAAAAAGTATCTTGTAACTGTGAATCGTAGACACATTCAAAATTAAATACCTATAGATAGATACAGGTATAGGTAATACAAATACCTATAGTATAAGTACAAGCCAACACTGTTTGTAAGCAGATCGCTACTTTTAAATACTTAAAAGTTTAGTTAATCATGAGAAATTATTGTAGGCCTACAAGGGGTAATTTTGTAGTGTTGCCTTCGACGATTTGGACTTCAGTGCCAAGAGTAGTGTGTAATAAGCTACATTTATTAATTATTACCGATATAAACAGGAAGGCCTAGCAGCGTCCAATCAACACTACCACTCTAGTTTTGCAAGAAAGTACCGGGAGCAACAATACAAATCTGTATTTTTGGATGAGCGTAGCAAAGATTCCATTTCACTACACTGGAAAAAAAAATCCGGAATGTTTTTTTTTTCTTTCTGTTTGTATTATTGTGTGTCTGTTAGCACGATTCCGGCTAAACCGATACTCCAATTGCGATGAAATTTTATGGAGGCCTTCGAAATCTCTGAACCAAGAACTGCCACGTTTTTGAGCGCAATCGAAAAATTATTTCTCATGAAAATCGCACTTTTACGATTTGTTTGAGTATAAAAAAAATTCTTCGACTTATAACACCTACATGCTTTATCCGAATGTAATGATTTTTTCACAGAACCTTTATTTTATGATTTTATATATTCGTGTGAAATTCGAGCGCAATAAAAAAATTATTTCTCATGAAAATTGCAGTTTTACGATTTTTTAAATTTTTTTAAACTTTCTTCGACTTATAACACCTACATGCTTTATCCAATTGTAATGATTTTTTCACAGAACCTTAATTTTACGAATTTATATATTCGTGTGAAATTTGAGCGCAATCGAAAAATAATTTTTCATGAAAATCACAATTTTACGATTTTTTTTGTTTTTTTATTTTACATTTCTTTGACTTATAACACCTACATGCTTTATCCGATTGTAACGATTTTTATACAAAACCTTTATTTTATAAATTAATATATTGGTGTGAAATTTGAGCGCAATCGGAAAATAATTTCTCATAAAATCGCAATTTTACGCTTTTTTCGTTTTAAAAATTACGCTCATCCAACAACGCGCCTGAAAAAGCGTTTGCGAAGCTTCCTAGTAACTATACTATCAGACACCGTTTATATTTCTCGCGTTTGACGCAAGTTGGTGGATAACAATGAGTTATATTTGTTTGTAGTGTAAACGGACGGGGGTTGTAACAACCATTAAATTTTAATGCTAATTAAAATAAATAAAAATAAATTGCATTTCGAGTCTACCCACTCAGTTATATAACTGATTTTTTGATTTATTGATTTTGATTTCAACCATATTTCCAGCCCACGTTTCAACTCGAGTCGAACGCGAGTAATTTAAACAAAGTCATAGACATTTTGTTAATCAACACTAGGCCCACTATTTGAAAAATAAATAAAATTGACAAAGACCTAAATAGATTGGGGTTTGAAACTCCAACAAAAGAACAATTGATTTAAATGCTTTTAAAAAGTGTACTGTATATTGCCTGATTGCTGTGTATCCCACACATTCCACAACAACAAACAACTCCCCGAGTCGGAGCAGTTGGCGCTCCGATGCGGCCGCGATGCTAGCACCCCCTAGCGTCGACTGGCATCACCGACTTCTGCTCACAGCTGCTGTGGGGTAGGCTGTGAATCGAGCATGGCTGTTTTTTGTATTGTGGATTTTAAACTGTATTTTATGGAGCAATCCAATATTCTTTCTTGTAATATTCATCAGTTAATAAACACTTATTCAGCATTTCTATTCTTGAATGTTAGCCTATATGCTAGCCTATACACGTGAACCTGAACTCACTTTACTTTGTAGTTATACAAATAGAAAAAAAAAACTATTTTAAGGAGAGCTATAAAAATAAGTAGATAGCAGTGCTACTTTCTATAACTAGCCTGTACAAGTAGCAAGCTAGTCCAACTTAAAAATGAAAGTAGCCTAACGAGTATGGTCTATCGAAGCACTTTCTTAGGTTTAGGTGACGTAGAAACTTCAAAAATACCTTTTAAAGGTAGCTTTAACAACCCTTGTAGGCCCCCCCTAAAAAATGGTAAAAGCGAGGAGAAACAAACCATATTTTTAATTTATAGTAGGTCTAATGTTAGACCATAATAGCTACATTAACAAGGAAATATTATGGATTTGAATTTAAAACAGCGTAAAAAATTTTGATTTTCACGAGAAATAATTTTTCGATTTCGCTCCCAAAATTTTACACGAATAATAAGTTTATAAATAAGGTCCTGTGAAAAAAATCAGTACCATCGAATAAAGCATGTATGTGTAATAAGTCGAAGAAAGTGTAAAAATTTGAAAAAAATCGTTTAAAATTGTGATTATCATGACAAATACTTTTTTGATTGCGCTCAAAATTTCACACGAATATATTAATTCATAAAAATTAAGGGTTCTGTAAAAAAAGTTATTACAATCGGATAAAGCATGTAGGCTAGGGTTATAAGCGAAGAAATTTTAAAAATAAAAAAATGAAAATTGCGATTTTCATGAGAAATAATTTTCGATTACCTACGCTGCAAAGGTTGCCAAAATTTGAAAAAATTTAATTTTTTTTTGTAAAATTGCGATTGTCATCATCATCATTATCTGTTGCCACGTCCAACTCTTTCGTTGGGTCGGCATGAAGACGGCCTCTCCATCTTCTTCTGTCCTGCCACACTCCTCTTCTTCCACCACATTTCCCCTCTCCTTTCCCCCCTGTTTTAATCTTTCTCACACTATTCTGCCATTGTTGTCGTGGTCCGCCCCTTGGTTCCTACCTGGAATTCCAATTCCATCATCCTTCCGGTAATCTTGATCTTTCCATTCTCTTGACATGTCGAAAACCACTTAATCTTCTCTCCCAATTCGCTCCATCAAAAATTCCTCACGCCTACTTGATCTCGGATATCCCCATCCGTATTCGGTCCCATTAGTCTTACCTACAATGTTTTCAAAAACTTCATATTTTACAGCCTGCACAAGACTCTCCTCCACTGCTGTCAATTCCAAGTCTCTGCTGCATATGTCAGTATTGCCATTGGAACAAAGTAGGCTGGTAGATGGTAACCTTGCACTTCTTTGGTACTTCTCTGTTCCCATATGAGATCTCGGATAGATTGGAATAACCCAACAGCTTGCTGTGTCCTTCTTCCTATCTCTGGTTTAATCCTTCCATCGCATGCTACCATACTCCCCACGTACTTGAAGATTTTCCACTTGCTTCAAAATCTGTCTCCTAGTAGAATCCTGACATTCTTTGCTTTATCTCGTGTCATCAGCATTGTTTCACTCTTGCCCCTTCCAAACACCAGTCCATATTTTCCTGTCACCACACTCCACACATCAACTTGAGATTGCAACTCTCTTATCCTCTCCCACACCAAAAGATTTTCTGCAAATAACATTTTTCATACATTCTTCCCAATTCTCTCTGCAACTTTCCTGGTGATTTCGTCCATGACAATAATGAAACAATAGTGGAGACAGTACACTTCCTTTTTTTAACCCACTCCTAATGTCAAACCACTCTGTAATTCCACCTAATAATTCCACCAAATAATTTTTCGATTACGATAAAAAGTTTGGGGTTAAGTCAGAGATTTCGAAGGCCTCCACAAAATTTCATCGCAATTTGAGTATCAGTTTAGCCGGAATCGTGCAACAGACACATAAAAATACAAAAGAAAAAAGAAAAAAAGAAAAAAACATACCAGTCAGGAAAGGGAATTTTCCTCCGGCAAAAATGCGAGCAAATGCACATCTAACATAGGATGACAGCTTTAAGATAAAAATCTACAAAAAAGGACGCAAAGAGGGAGGACACCAAATTTTTTGATTTTGAAAAGAAAGGGTAATCTTTAAAAGAGAGACATCTCAACTTGTGTTTATGGGAAACCCCAATACAACCTCCTACCATCCCTGGTTTCCTGAACCCATTTCCCCCTGGAAAAAAATAATTAAAACTGTGTTCCTACTGCCCTTGTACAAAAAAAAAAGGAAAAAAAAAATTTTTTAAAAAAAAATAATATTGACCGCGCAGAAAAAAAAAACCCAAAACCCCTTCTTCCTTGCGACCCACCTGAAAACTCGGCCCCACTGGGGGGCGCACCCACCGGTGAGAACCACTGATGAGCACATAGTTGCACTTGCAGCATGCTTGCTAGGCCTATTTTTGATACATGTTGAAAAGATATTTCTTAATATAACCTAGATCAAATACTCTTGTTCTAATGTACCTATCCAGATAAAGATCTTTTTTAAAATATACCTCTAGGAAAAATCCCTTTTAAAAAAGTACCATACAAATCCTTTTGTTTTTTAAAAAAAGATCCCTTTAAAAAAAAGACCTGCGATACAAAGATAGATTTTTTTTTGTGACCAAAATGTTTGCTTTTTTATCTTTTGAAAATTTTGGGCAAAAAAGCCTTAAAAAAAACCTTTTCCGTAGGGTGTCTTGGAAAAAAAGTATCTTGTAACTGTGAATCGAGACACATTAAAATTAAATACCTATAGATGTAAGGTATGGTAATAAAAATCCCATAGTAAAAGTACAATCAACAGTTTTAAGCAGATCGCACTTTTAATATTTTAAAGTTTTTTATCATGAAAATTATTGTAGGCCCCTAAAAGGGGTAATTTTGTAGTGTTGCCTTCGACTTTTGGTCTTCAGTGCCAAGAGTAGTGTGTAATAAGCTCATTTATTAATTTTTCCCGATTAAAGGAAAGGCCTCAGGTCCAATCACACTCCACTCTAGTTTTGCAAGAAAGTCCCGGGGAGCAACAATACAAATTTTTTTTTTGGAAGCGTAGCGAAGATTCCATTTCACTACACTGGAAAAAAAAAAAATCCGGTATTTTTTTTTTTTCTTTCGTTTGTATTATTGTGTGTCTGTTAGCACGATTCCGGTAAACCGATACTCCAATTCCCGATGAAATTTTATGGAGGCCTTCGAAATCTCTGAACCAAGAACTGCCACGTTTTTGAGCGCAATCGAAAAATTATTTCTCATGAAAATCGCACTTTTACGATTTGTTTGAGTATAAAAAAAATTCTTCGACTTATAACACCTACATGCTTTATCCGAATGTAATGATTTTTTCACAGAACCTTTATTTTATGATTTTATATATTCGTGTGAAATTTGAGCGCAATAAAAAAACTATTTCTCATGAAAATTGCAGTTTACGATTTTTTTAAATTTTTTTTTAAATTTTCTTCGACTCATAACACCTATATGCTGTATCCAATTGTAAAGATTTTTCACAGAACCTAAATTTTTACGAATTTATATATTCGTGTGAAATTTGAGCGCAATCGAAAAATAATTTTTCATGAAAATCACAATTTTACAATTTTTTTGTTTTTTTATTTTACATTTCTTTGACTTATAACACCTACATGCTTTATCCGATTGTAACGATTTTTATACAAAACCTTTATTTTATAAATTAATATATTGGTGTGAAATTTGAGCGCAATCAAAAAAATAATTTCTCATGAAAATTCGCAATTTTACGCTTTTTTCGTTTTAAAAATTACGCTCATCCAACAACGGCCTGAAAAAGCGTTTGCGAAGCTTCCTAGTAACTATACTATCAGACACCGTTTATATTACTCCCGTTTGACGCAAGTTGGTGGATTACAATGAGTTATATTTGTTTGTAGTGTAAACGGACGGGGGTTGTAACAACCATTAAATTTTAATGCTAATTAAAATAAATAAAAATAAATTGCATTTCGAGTCTACCCACTCAGTTATATAACTGATTTTTTGATTTATTGATTTTGATTTCAACCATATTTCCAGCCCACGTTTCAACTCGAGTCGAACGCGAGTAATTTAAACAAAGTCATAAACATTTTGTTAATCAACACTAGGCCCACTATTTGAAAAATAAATAAAATTAACAAAGACCTAAATAGATTGGGGTTTGAAACTCCAACGAAAGAACAATTGATTTAAATGCTTTAAGAAGTGTACTGTATATTGCCTGTATAAAATTAAATTTTTCAGTAGGTAGCTGTTGTGTATCCGACACATTCCACAACAACAACAACTCCCCGAGTCCGGAGCAGTTGGCGCTCCTGATGCGGCCGCGATGCTAGCACCACCTAGCGTCGACTGGCATCACCCGACTTCTTGCTCACAGCTGCTGCTGGCTAGGCTGATGAATCGAGCATGGCTGTTTATTGTATTGTGGATTTAATCTGTATTATATGGAGCAATCCAATATTTCTTTCTTGTAATATTCATCAGTTAATAAACACTTATTCAGCATTACTATTCTTGAATGTTAGCCTATATGCTAGCCTATAGGCCTACACGTGAACCTGAACTCACTTTACTTTGTAGTTATACAAATAGAAAAAAAAATATTTTAAGGAGAGCTATAAAATAAGTAGATAGCAGTGCTACTTTCCATAACTAGCTGTACAAGTAGCAAGCTAGTCCAACTTAAGAATGAAAGTAGCCTAACGAGTATGGTCTATCGAAGCTACTTTCTTAGGTTGAGTTGACGTAGAAACTTCAACATACCTTTTAAAGGTAGCTTTAACAACATTGTAGGCCCCTATAAAAAGTGGTAAAATGAGGAGAAACAAGCCATATTTTTAATTTATAGTAGGTCTACTGTTAGACCATAATAGCTACATTAACAACGAATATATTATGGAGTTGAATGAAAACAGCGTAAAATTGTGATTTTCACGAGAAATAATTTTTCGATTACGCTCAAATTTTACACGAATATATAAGTTCATAAAATTAAGGTCCTGTGAAAAAATCAGTACAATCGAATAAAGCATGTATGTGTTATAAGTCGAAGAAATTGTAAAAATCGAAAAAAATCGTAAAATTGTGATTATCATGACAAATACTTTTTTGATTGCGCTCAAATTTCACACGAATATATTAATTCATAAAATTAAGCTTCTGTAAAAAAAATTATTACAATCGGATAAAGCATGTAGGTGTTATAAGTCGAAGAAATTTTAAAAATAAAAAAATAGTAAAATTGCGATTTTCATGAGAAATAATTTTTCGATTACCTACGCTGCCAAAGGTTGCCAAAGTCGAAGAAATTTAAATTTTTTTTTGTAAAATTGCGATTTTCATCATCATCATTATCTGTTGCCACGTCCAACTCTGCGTTGGGTCGGCATTGAAGACAGGCCTCTCCATCTTCTTCTGTCCTGCCACCACTCCTCTTCTTCCACCACATTCCACTCTCCTCCCCGCTGTCTACCTGGTCTCCTTTCGCCTTGTTGTCGTGGTCCGCCCCTTGGTCTCCTACCTGGAATTTCCAATTCCATCATCCTTCTCGGTAATCTTGATCTTTCCATTCTCTTGACATGTCCGAACCACTTTAATCTTCTCTCTCCAATTCGCTCCATTAAATTCCTCACGCCTACTTGATCTCGGATATCCTCATTCCGTATTCGGTCCCATCTAGTCTTACCTACAATGCTTCTCAAAAACTTCATATCTACAGCCTGCACAAGACTCTCCTCCACTGCTGTCATATTCCAAGTCTCTGCTGCATATGTCAGTATTGCCATTGGAACAAAGTAGGTCTGGTAGATGGTAACCTTGCACTTCTTTGGTACTTCTCTGTTCCATATGAGATCTCGGATAGATTGGAATAACCCAACAGCTTGCTGTGTCCTTCTTCCTATCTCTGGTTGAATCCTTCCATCGCATGCTACTATACTCCCCACGTACTTGAAATTTTCCACTTGCTTCAAAATCTGTCCTCCTAGTAGAATCCTGACATTCTTCGCTTTATCTCGTGTCATCAGCATTGTTTCACTCTTGCCACTTCCAAACACCAGTCCATATTCTCCTGTCACCACACTCCACACATCAACTTGAGATTGCAACTCCTCTTCATCCTCTCCCCACACCAAAAGATTGTCTGCAAATAACATTATTTTCATACATTCTTCCCCGATTCTCTCTGCAACTTTCCTGGTGATTTCGTCCATGACAATAATGAACAATAGTGGAGACAGTACACTTCCTTGTTTTAACCCACTCCTAATGTCAAACCACTCTGTAATTCCACCTAATAATTCCACCAAATAATTTTTCGATTACGATAAAAAACGTGGCAGTTCTAAGTTCAGAGATTTCGAAGGCCTCCACAAAATTTCATCGCAATTTGAGTATCGGTTTAGCCGGAATCGTGCTAACAGACACATAAAAATACAAAAGAAAAAAGAAAAAAAGAAAAAAAACATTCCGGATTTTTTTCTCCAGTGCAGTGAAACGGAATCTTCGCTTCGCTCGCTATGCTCATCCAATAAATAAATGCAAATTTATTACATGTCCTTATTTATTGATGGGCTTCGGCTTAGCTATTACGTTACACTGTGGTACATTGGAATTATGCTCATTTAACCTTGGACATTAATAAGTTCCTTATGATGAACCGTGAATTAAAATCATAAAAATTAACAACATCTAGACACAATAATTATTAATGTCCCACTTGATTGGTCATTTCTTTGTCAATTTTTCTGTAGACTTCATTCTCATAATCTTTGCTTTGATCTGCTTGGCAGTTTCTTGATAAAAGTTCTTAGGGTCTCTTGCCATTGCCTGGTTGAAAAGAAAGTTAAGTATTATGTACTGGTACATGAAATCGGTCTTACACTCCAAATTGATGCAGTTAATCAGCCAAGTACGTACTTAAGAACTGGACTGTTTTATGTTTTTGTTTTGCACATGGGCATATGCTTACAGCAGGGTGTCTTACAAATTTTCCATTACAAAATTCCCTGACTTTTCCAGGTTTTCCAGATGTAAAATTATATTTTTGCAGGCTGCTAATCTGGCTTTCCCGCACATTATCATGAGGGACAAATTGTGTGTTATTTCAATGTCGATTTCTGCGGGAATTTTAAACACCAGACAAGGCAAAATAATTTAAGAATTGTTTTTTTATAATTGAGAATTTCTATTTTCAGTTTCAGCAACAAAAAATGTATTGAAATTACTAAAATATATATATTTTTTTTACATTTCTAGTAAAATTCCAGAAAAAAAACAAAATTCCCTGACTTTCCCGGATTTGTTAAATTCCTTGACTTTTCCAGGTTTTCCAGTCTTGTAGACACCCTGAATAAGCAGTAGAATTTTTTTTTTGTGTGAACTTTCCCAAAGAGGCTAGACCCAAACATGATTGGGTCTAAAGTAATTTCTGTACTGGTCTGGTATGTATGACTGTTAACTTGAAATGTAACAAACAATAGACGCTCAGCCTACCTAGTGAATTACGGTAATGTACAAAAAACATACTGAAGTTAAATTAAAATAACAATGACAACAAATCAACAACTAGCGGCCTAGCCTACTAGTATGACAGGCAGATCCAGGACCTTTACAAGGGGAGAGGGGGAGGCGATCGAGTTGGCACAACCCAACGTTAGGGGGTCACGAGGTTTTGTCTAAAACGTGTTTAAATGGCTTTAGAGAGGGTATTTCAAAGTTTTATTAGATTAAGGCTTACCATACAGTTTGGTATGTTAGGCCCTATCATCATGTTGCAGGATTGTTATAATCATTAGGGATGCACATTGATACTTTTTTCATTATCGATTATTAAAATGGTTATGTCTTATCGAATCAATATTATCGATAGGCCTAATATCGAAATCACCAACAAAGCCTGTTCCGACCCTATAAGTAGAACCTTAAGTGTGGCAAGTGTAAGTCAAAACAAGACAATCACATTCCGTTTGCTGCCTCGCTGTCTTTGATGTCATATGTTTGGCTTCCGTTATCGATTGATAGCTCATTTCCAAACATAAATCTTGAGTGTGACACCATCAGCCCAGCCAGTGCATGGCACAACGTGAGATAATCTCTGTATTAAGAGTTTGGTTCGTGCCACTATTGACTAATTATTTGATATTTCGATAATTGATAGTTAATTTTGGTTATCGATTATCGAAATTAGGCCTATAATCATAATTGATTATTGATCGATAATATCGATTATTGTGTGCATCCCTAATAATCATTATAAAATTTAACCCTTTAAAAATCATGGGGGACAATCGACCCTACCTCCCCACCCCCACCCCCCCTGGATCCGCCACTTTTCTATGAAAAACTGTAAATGTAGGTAGGCCCTAAGCTAGGTACCTCATAATCATCTTTGTAGCGTTTGACCAAGCATGTCAGGGTATGCACTGTACTTGCAGGTAGTTTGAAATCACGAACTCTTGGTTGCTTTGCCTCCATTTCAATTGCCTCGGCAACTGCGTAAGTGCCTGAACTCTGTCCAGACAGCGAACATGTGGTCGATTCAGGATCATTTGGTTGAAGTATAGTTTTTATAGTAGGAATCGAAAGTGCCAAGTTTGGATCACATGCTAATCCCATCTTTGTGAGGTTTGTTGAGATGCTTTTTCCTTTATTCCATGCATTTTTTATCTGCTTACTATAATAAAAAAAAACACAAAACATTTGAGAATGGTCCTAGCAGTGATTCACATTACTTTTTTAGTCCTAGTTTAAATCAAGTAGGGCGGGGCTTGAAGGTAGATGCACAATATCACCATATAAACAGTTTTTCACACAGGCAAGCTAAACATTTCCTAAGTTTTTGTTAGGGAACAGGAATGTTTAATGTGTCCATCTTATCATACGTTAACACGAGATCTAGGCCTACATTCCCGTTTTTGTGCAAGTCAACCAGGGTAAGAGAAATCCACAATAATTGCAAGGTTAGGTTTATGACATGAGTGACATTTGTTTATTCTCAAGTAGGCCGCTTCGCGAACGCTTTTTTTAGTTGCGTTGATGGATGAGCTTTTTTGTAGGTTTTTAGTTTGCATGGGATCTCTTCCTACTTTTGCAAGTGCTTTTTGAACGCATTGTAGGTGATTGTTGTCAAGTTTCTATTGTTACTTGTTAATTGTAATTGTACCTCCAAAAACTCATATTAAAACCTTTATTCTATGGATTCTGGCTAACTTTTTTTAACTTTTTCTTTTAAAAGGTACTACATCACCATAACCATAATGTTCATGTAAAATATGAACGTTGTAGCCCCACCCGCTTGGTCAGAATCGGCCCAAATGTCACGAAAATATTGCATGAGAAATATTTCTTCGATTGTAGGCCCTACCCAAAAACGTTGTAGGTCTAAGTTCAGAGATTTCGAAGGTCCCCTCCAATTTTCATCAAGATCGCATATGCTGTTTGCCCGGTAAAGAGCAAACAGACAAAAAAGCAAGCAAAAAAAACAAACAAACAAAAAACACCAGAGCTAATTTTTTGGGGGGTAGGGCCTAAGTGAAATTGAAATCTTTGCTTCGCTCATCCAGCAACTACCAACTTAGGCCTACGCCTACCCTAGGCCTAGAATATTTAAAAATTTATACCAAAGCACAAAACTTAATAGGGCGTATTAGGAAATGATCTACCTAGGCCCTACCTATACTGCATAGGCCCTCTATTTGTACCATGTAAATAAACTTGATCTAGGCCTAGAGCTTACACATTTTTTTGCACTAACTTGCCCTTGAGGCCCAAATTGCTGAGTGCACTAATTTCAAATTATTCTCAAGGAAAGCAATCAGATGGTCTGGCTAGGTACGTTTTTGGAATAACATCAAAATTCATAGTAGGATGTCGTGACTTTGCCTATCACTGACTTTTACATGTAGGCCTAGCCTAGGCGGTGGAATATACTGAACCATATGGAAAATGTGGAGGTGTAGGGCCAAATCTGTGTGGCCTAAACCAAAAAATTTTGCAGGAATGACAATGATGTAAAAAAAACTTTTTTCTCTTCTACAAAATTAGTTAAAAATTAACGTAACAAAAACACAACCTAGGCCACAACCAGTTTCAGTTTCAGTTTCAGTTCAGTACTAGGCCTACGTTGAATAGTGTTATAGGCCTAGGTGGAATTGAAGTTTGAATTTATTTTGAAGAGGCAATATTTGCCGTGTGCCGGATCAGAAAAAAAATTGTTTTGATGTTCTGTAAGATTGGGTGACTTTGGGCCACTTTGGTTCTTTACCTGTCAATTGCTCGGTGAGGATAACTCATGGGAGGTTCAAATTTTCAGTGAATTGTCTAAGGGTAAGGGCTTACCTACATCTGTTGTGTTACCAAATTTTCAGTGACTCAAGTAGCCATAGTTAAAAAAAGAGGGTTTAGTTTAGTTTATTATCCCTTCGATATGTGTAGCCTACATGATACACATATAGGATTTGTCAGATTATACTTAAAATACAAGATAAAATACCACATTATAACATTTGTATACGGGTCATTCTCAAATAAAATGACCCTTGTGCTGTCCCACCTTAATATTATTATTTTTTAGATCAAGATATTGATTTGCATAAATTTTGGTTGTACATTTTCAGAATACTTATAGTCTTTAATAGCTCCATAAATTTTTGCACTTCTATCTTGTAAGGTTGACCTTTAATTCAATGTCGGGTATTGCAAAATGTGTTAAAACCCATGTCCCTATCCTCAAAACCAGAAGTGTTTTTGTAAAATGTTTGACTTTAAGACTAAAATTTATTTAGTCTCTAGATTGGAATTAATGCAGAAATAACAGTTAATAACTGTGTGTTAGTGACTTTTTTTAACAATTTACATTTTCAAACAATAACTAGTGGAAAGTGTTTGTCCCTAATGTGGCAATCATAATAATGTCATGACTGTTACCATTGTAAAAGAGTTTAAATAATTTTTCAAGAAGGCAGTGGATCAATCTAGAAGAAGAAGAAGAAGAACAGCTCCTGACATGGCATCATGGAAGTTTGGTTTGTTTTGACATGAGAACTCTTTAAAATTGAAAAGTAAACATTTTAACGGTGAGTATTTTAATTCAATGTCATGAATGTTACCAAGATAAAACAATTTATTTTGTATTTAATATTTTATTTAACAATTGAGTTAAGTTACAATCAAGTTCCAGCTCATAGCAAACATAACCCTACTTTTTCAAATGGGATTGTTAACAGCTAATGAATTAATGAAGTTGAAATGTCATGCATGTTACTTGTCAGGTATGTTACTTTCAAAAAGTAACATTACCAAGGGCATCGTGGATTACTGCATTAATTTCCTGCAACTGTAGATGTGTTTTGAAGGGAGAGGTTGTAATTCATTGCCATACTCAAAAGTAACAAAACACTTGTTTTTATTGATTTTCAGTGATCACTTGTCAAGAATGTTACTTTTTGTCAAGACCGTTACCCGTAGTGTCTCTTTACTTTAAACTCAACACAAACTTGTTGGATTAGATGGATTTTATCTTTAGGTTGACTGATTTGTACACTAACAAGCAACATGATCTTAGAAAAAAATTATTACTGTTAGAAAAGTAACTTTTTTGTCAAGACTGTTACTTTTTGTCAACACCGTTACCCGAGCTAATTATTAAATTAAGTCTTATTTAAAGTTTAAAATAACTGAATCACATTTTTAATCTTATTTATAATATTAATACTTCATTGCTAACAGTGATCTTGATAAAATTTGATTTGCCATTTGTCCATTATTAGTAAGTTAATTACCAGGTTTTGAAATTTGAGTAACATTCTTGACATTTTGGTATTATAAAAAGTGATTAAAATAAAAATGTATATTTTATTGAATGTATTAGTTTTGTGTGATAATGTAACTAAAACTATTGTGCACATGAATATAGATTTAATAAATAACTTCTTACATCAATTGTCACTTTTATGTCCGGTAACAGTCATGACATTTTCGTACACTTGGATTGATGAAAATGCTTGTATGTAAAAAATTTTTGTTTTTTTAGATAAACCCTTTTAGGGCTGTAAGAACAAATTATTGGATAATGTATTGTTAAAGGAGGCATCCAATTTTATGTTATAATTTTTTCTTGCAAGCATTTTTTTCAATATGGTCATTACGTTTGAGAATGACCCATACAATAAATAAACAATTACATTTGACATTTAACCAGAAACAGCATATTTGCCTAATTCTGTAGGCCTACATAAACATTAAAAACATTAAAATAGAACACTGGGAGATCTTCACTAGCTTTCCATAAATTCAGATAAGGAATAAAAACATTTGTTTAAAAGGTGCTTTTTTAGTTGCAATTTGAAGATGTCCAGAGATTGTGGCTCTTTGATCTTAACTGGAAGTTTGTTATTGACAGACAAAGGTAGGTGGGCCCCTTTGAGTATAGGTGTGTACTGTGCTGCGGAACATGGATATTAGAAGCAGATCGGGTTGCATGGGAATGTATAGAAGCATTGACTGGGAAGAGATGTGGGTTTGAGCGAACTAAGATCGAGGCCAGATGAATTAGTGAGTTCGTGAGTGTGAGAATTTGAAGTTCGGGAAAAATATTTCTACATGATTTACGTCTTGAAGCTCCAACCATGATTCTTATAGCTCGCTTTTGCAGGATAAAGATGCGTTCCGCATGAGAGGAAGACCCCCAAAAAAGACCATATAAAATATGGGAGTGGACATGCGCGTGGTGGACTAGTTTAAGCATGTGGGGGTTGACAATTCCCTTCAATCTTCTCAGCATGAAACAACCACTTTTTATTTTAGCGGATACCTTGTCGACTTGCGCTGACCAGTCAAGCGTCTCAGACAGCAAGACCCCCATCACTTGGGGTGACTTTGGCCAGTGTTAAAATGAAGTCACAAAATATGATGAAAGTCACTTTATTACAAAACACATGATCATTGAATAGATTAAATAACATAAAATTACTATTAGGCCTACATGCACTAATCCAACAACTAAACAAATAATCTAACTGGAACTGCAATTAGGGGCAAAAGTTTACCACGTGATAAAAAAATAATTTTGGGGGGAAGAAGAGCCTGCAAATTTATTTTAATTTCTTACTGGTATTTTATAATATGTAGGGCCTACTAATGTACTAATGTAGACATAGCCCTAGGCCTCATATATTTAACTTGGCAGTTAATTTAGGCTAATTGCAAATTCTCCGGAACATTACATTTCTATAAATTCTCCTTTTGTAGCATGTATGGGGAAAATAATACATTTATATAAACCAGTGCCATATAGATAGGCTTAAAAGGCATATCAACATAGACAGGATTAGCCAAGGCTAGGGCCTACCGGTAGGCCTACTTTACATTTAGGGCTCGGACCTAGTAGGCTAGCCTATTCTACAGACAATAGGACTAAATTGTACGAAGTGGCTAGTTAACCAACCGCATGCTACGGAAGAAATAACAATAACAAATTGTCCGTAGCTAAAACAATGATCAGCCCGAAGGTAGGCTACGCAAAGTACACCCGGGCAGTGCGGCGGCGGCAACGGCAGCCATTCCTGGTCAAATACCTGCGTGTAAACTCGTGTTCCTAGGACAAGTATTTTTCGGTAGCATGGAGGTTAAAAACTGGTTTTGTGTTGGCCTTGGTGACAAGTTTGATTCAAGAAAAGAGTTGATGAATTTTCAGCAGTAAATTTTGATAAGTTATTCATTAAAGATGCCAGGAAGATCGCAGCATGGATGGAGATTCTACCATTCTTTCAGAGTAGGTAGCTGGCGCAATTTGGGTGTAGGGTAGGCCTAGGTCAACCTGCAATCGCTTTTGATGAAAATCTCTAGTTTAGTTCTACATTACATATTGTAGGCTAGGCCTATTGCCAAGAGCAAAGGTGGTTTACATACCTACCTTTAAGTAACAATTAGGTTCCTAGCTAAAAAAACAGGGCAAACTGATTCGTACAACTCTGCATACGGGAGGTTTGGAAACACCACCCTAATTTTTACATAGCGGGCAACACGCAACACCTCCTAGGCTTACCCACATTCGTCTTGGAGCTTGTTTGTTATTGATTCATCCGTAGACCTTATGTTGCAGTGCAGCAATTACTACGTTTACATGCACTTTTGAAAAAGTTTTGAATTGAGTCAAGTCAAAACGATGATGCATTTAGGGCCTACATGATAGGCCTACAGATCTGAAAACGTTCTCAAACTATTATTTAGGCCTAGTTCATTTATTTCCCGGTAGTCAGCACAATGTATTTAAACAAATTCCACTGTTTTCTAAAGAAGAAAATGGAACTCTTTTGGTTGGTGTGCTCCCCTTTTATAACACAGTAAAAACACTGAAAAACAACTACAAATGAGAAATGAATAACTAGGCCCTAATAAGTCAATAATAACGATGTGGTATCACTAAACACTCAGAAAATACACAATTCTATAAGTTAATTACCTACACTTACAAAACGCTCGCATATTTCACCGTTTTCTGTCAGCCATCTTGTAAGTCTGTGTGCACTGTTGGTCACTCACTGCCAGTAACCTTAGCTACAATAATATAACTTTCATAATCCAAAATTTAATAATCACATTTTTGCTGTTAGGGTAGTAAAATAAAAACTTTAAAAATCTTAACGTCGCTATTTCAAACGAAAATACTTTCCGTTGAAAGTCCTTTATCTAAAAACAATTGTGACGTTAAAGATTTTGTAGGTGGAGTATTTTTGTGAATAAAGTTGGTACGGAGTGAGTACAATGAAAGAGGAGTGAACTGCGCTGCGCATGCCCTACAAGACGACCTGTGCGAACAGTGACATCGCCGAATATTTGTGTAGGCCTAACCAAAATATGTATAAATTAATGAATAACATTAAATAAAAAATAAATAAATAAATTTTATTTAGAGTCTACCCACTCAGTTATATAACTGATTTTCAGTGGGGGACTTTAAATCAAAGCGACCAAGCCAACCCTGCAGGCCCCGACGCAATCGACGAGTGAGCGATAACCAACCAAAGATCGATATTTTTTAATATTATTATTTATATTGTATATTTTCATACCGTTTTCTATAAATTACATCATTAATCATTAATAATGTGTTGATTTACATTTATTTCTCGTTTATAGTTGTTTTTCAGTGTTTTTAGTGTAAAAAACTGTGTTATAATAGGGGAGCACACCAACCGAAAGAGTTCCAAGAAAATTTATAGGGCCTAATTTTATTGCGTACCGTATAACCATTTACATAAGTAACCTTTGGGACCTGGATAGGCCTACACAAAGCCATAACTAAGTAAAATAGCCTCCTAGCCTAGCCTAGGGCCTACTGCCTAGCCTAGGCCTACACTTACCGGAACTCTTTCGGTTGGTATGGATAGTTTTTGATCAGTAGGTAGGTACTTTAGATTTAAAATAGCGACGTACACATAAAAAAAACTGTAGCTAGGCCTACATACCAACCGAAAGAGTAGGGTAGGGTAGGCCTAGGCCTACCCACTTACCAATGGATTTCAGGAACTTTATTTAGCTTGTTCCTTAAACGTTTTCTGTTCACACTAAAACGATAACGCTTGCTTCGCTTTAATTTTCTTATCTTCGTCATGTCTTCAGAAATATATTAAAATGAAGCAATGTAATGTTATAGGCGACTGTAAAAACACCAAAAGAGTTGACACGAGGAAAAAAGTGAGGTTAGGGAGGGGATATTGATGCAGCGCCTTCTAAACAAAACATTTATCGCTAGCAACGTTCAAACTATAGAGGGCGCTGCAATAGAACTAGACCGCGCGCTATGAATATAAATCATTGGACTTTTTCACTGTTTTATTTGTAATCCAGAAATCTTTATCAAAAGTCCAATATATTCATAACGTTACTACCTATAATAGACCGCGCGCATTTTGAAAACGAATTACATTTTATTTCCGGTAATTATATAGATTACAGTGTTTTCCGTGAAAAAGGGCCTTTGACTTTCTCAACTTGTAAGAAAATATTTGTAACTTGGAAGCTTCGCAAACGCTTTTTCAGGCGCGTTGTTGGATGAGCGTAATTTTTTTAAACGAAAAAGCGTAAAATTGCGATTTTTTTAAGAAATAATTTTCCGATTACACCCAAATTTGGGTCGGGGTATTTGCACAGAAATGCCTTAGCACAGAAAACGCCGTTACACCGAAAATAAAAGAACATTTTTCTAAGTTTTTACTTTAAAACTGAAAACAGTGTGGGCCTTTGCACCGAATCGCCGTTACACCGAAAATATCTATACTTTTAATTTATTTTGGTCCAAAGGCGCACTCGGTATGGGCCTTAGCACAGAAACGCCTTAGCACAGAAACGCCGTTACACCGAAACTAAAATTAAAAGTTACCGAGTAGGCCGTTACACCGAAAATAACCAAACAGTTAAGTAGTACGACCGTGTGGGTCTTTACACCGAATTGCCGTAGCACCGAATCGCCGTTACGCAGAAAATTCTGCAAAAACTTCTAACTTGAGACTGAATTACAGTATGTGACTATAGACCGAATAACAGTATATGTCTTAACACCGAATCACAGTCTGTGTCTCAAGACCGAAATTCGGTGTAACGGCCCATCCGGACGGGCCGTTACACCGAATCACAGTCTAGACCGAAATTCGGTCTAAAGACATATACTACACCGAATCACAGTCTAGACCGAAATTCGGTGTAACGGCCCACACCGAATTTCGGTCTAAAGACATATACTGTGATTCGGTGTAACGGCCCATCCAGACGGGCCGTTACACCGAATTTCGGTCTAAGGACATATACTGTAATTCGGTGTAACGGCCCATCCGGATGGGCCGTTACACCGAATTTTGGTTTCAAAGCACACTCTGTATTTCGGTCTCAAGTCAGACACTGCTATTCTGAGAGGAATTTCCACCCATTTTCTTTTCGGTGTAACGGCGTTTCTGTGCTAAGGACCATGCAGTTTGCTGGTTTAAAAGTACTTGTTTCTGTGTAACGGCCCATCCGGATGGGCCGTTACACCGAATTTCGGTCTAAAGACACATACTGTCGTTTTTGCCGAATTTTCTGCGTAACGGCAATTCGGTGCTACGGCGATTCGGTGTAAAGACCCATACTGCTCAAATAACTTAAGACTAAATATCAATTCAATTTTCGGTGTAACGGCGTTTCTGTGCTAAGGCACTCCTGTTGCTAATACCCCGACCCCTCAAATTTCACACTAATATATTAATTCATAAAATAAAGGTACTGTGAAAAATCATTACAATTGGATAAAGCATGTAGGTGTTGTTAATCGAAGAAATTTCTTAAAAATCGAAAAAAATCGTAAAATTGCGATTTTCACAAGAAATAATTTTATAAAGTTCAGAGATTTCGAAGGTTCCCATAAAATTTTATCGCAATTGGAGTTATGTTTAGCCGGAATCGTGCTAACAGACACACAAAAATACAAACAGAAAAAAAAAACATTCTGGATTTTTTTTCTCCAGTGCAGTTAAATGGAATCTTCGCTTCGCTCGCTACGCTCTTCCAATAAATGTGTCTTGATAAATTTTTAGGTGGCGCACTACTAACTACGCCGGAACTTCAAAATACAAAACCAAAAAAATTCTATTTAAAATATAAAGGACTTTTAATCGAAAAGGAGACTCGGGTTCGAACCCCGATCGGGATGGATTTTTTAATTTCTGGATTGTACTAAATATTAAAAATAGAGACGTTAAAGGTTTTGTAGGTTTTTATTATTAATGAGACGTCACGCTGGCATAATGTCACTACCATCATTGCCAATATGGCGGAAAACATTGATATCGCGGATACACTACCTCCGTTGGTAATTACACAAATTAACATGAGTAGTCGAACGTTTAGAATGCGTCACCTAACAATATCAAGAAATATTTATCGAACATACATTTACAAGTTGAGTAAGTTTTAGGCCCTTTTTCACGGATAACCTGTAACATAATATATAATTACCTTATTTCCAAATAATTAAATGTCATCTCTTGCGACTTGCGAGATGTCAGAGTAGAAGAACAATAATATGGAAGCCAGTGGCGAACCGAGAGGGGAGGAGGACGGTTTTACCGCATAGACCTTAGTCTATGTTTACCCCCCCCCCCCCCCCCCCAATGTCCAAGGGGAATTTTAAACTCAAAATCATAAAGAAATTGCTTTTATCTATTTATTTTATTTTATTTATTTATTTAACGTCTATCTTATTCAGTTATAAAAACTGATTTACAAAGGACAACTAAATAAATCTAATTACATAGATGCAGACACAACAAAAATATTTGAAAATAGTAATATTACAACAACAATGCATTAAAACACAACAATTTTGGAAAAAATTTGCTTGGCCAGTGACTTTTTAGAGTTCTCGTAATATATCAAATTCAATGGCCTAGCAATTTGTTTTATGATTTTGAGTTTAAATTTTTTTACTTTTTTTACTACGAAAATGGTTGGCTTGGCGCTCGTCAACAGGCGAAATGATCTTACATATTATTTTCAATGCGAAACAAGGGAGAAAGAATGAAATGCTTGGCTCAACTTCTATATCTCACAGCATTCACAGTCGAAGACTTTTGAAGGGGTTGGTTTTACAACGCTTATATAAGCTTCATGTGTTTGTCTGGACGGAATCTTATAATCGATAATTCACCCACTTCTCAATTTCCAATCGAGCTGAAATTTTTCACACATTCGTATTCTTGATGACAATAGGTGAATCAATTAACAGATTCACTAATAAATCAATTTATTCATCGTAATTAATAATTTAAGTTTTAAGGCATAATGTGGCTCGTTGGTCTTGTTTGTTAGCGTATCTGCTTCCAATGCAGAAGGTCTTCCCGCTAAAGTCAGTAGTTTTTTAACTTCTGATTTGGACTTAAGTCCATCAGTTCTTGTTTTAGGAGTTTGTAAACGGTGACTTTGGAGCCGTCCTAGCAACGAAGCACATAGTAAATTCAGAGTTGTTCTGAATCGGCCTTGTTGATTCTGGCGTTGATTCGCGAGTGTTTGCACTGTCCATACCACTGATTGCTATATTCCTATTAAAAATATTGATCTTTGGTTGGTTATCGCTCACTCGTCGATTGCGTCGGGGCCTACAGGGTTGGCTTGGTCGCTTTGATTTAAAGTCCTCCACTGAAAATCAGTTATATAACTGAGTGGATAGACTCAAAATACAATTTATTTATTTATTTATATGGTAATCGATATTTCACCCACTTCTCAATGTCCGATCGAGCTGAAATTTTTCACACAGACGTATATTCTTGATGACAGTAGATGAATCAATTAAAAGGGTCACTTATTAATCAATTAATTCATCGTAATTAATTATTTAAAGATTTACATGGGAAATAGATATTTCACCCAATTCCCAATGTCCGATCAAGCTGAAATGTTTCACACAGACGTATATTCTTGGTGACAATACATGAATTAATTTATCACATTCACTAGGTAATCAATTAATTCATCATAATTAATTAATCAAACAAAGCTTCACGTGGAAAATTATATAGTCACAGCTACTGAGAATGGGCCAACCAGATGCAGAAATTCGGACACGTCCAGTGAGCACATATTCGATTACAACATTCGTTAAGACTAAAAAGTATAAAATAATAGAACATGAAAAAAATTTATTTTTTTACTTTTTAGTACATTTAAATATAAGCGTTGTTTTAAAAAAAAAAATTTTTTATGAATATTATTTATATTTGCAATTAGTTTTAGCAGTTCATATACGTTAATGCATGGTACTGAGAGAATTTCTAGTTTTTAAAATAATTACACACGACTCCCTTATCCTCATACCTCAGTGTGCTTACATCCTATAGTCTACATTCTACACAGTTTGTCAAGTTGGATAAGGATGATAAACTATCGCAACAATGTAAGTTCAATAATTTTTTGTTGCATTATTGTTAATTTTTGCAATATTTTGGCTATAATCATACGCAATTTCTATGACAACAATTCCATATTTTATTTGTGTTCGATCAGGCGTTTCTGTTAAGTACTACCCCTACCAGTTCTTTTAAAATTCTAGTTATATATTCTTAAACAGGTTAACGACGCGAAGATGGCGAGACACACCGGTAGGTTACTCAGTATGGTACTGGACAGCAGCTGTCATAATAAAGTACTCAGTTCACAACATACACGCCTTTGAACATGCCACACACAAGTTTTCTTCTGTGTGATGCACTTGATTGACTAAATAACACTATGTCATAAAGATTACATTATACTGTCGGTAGAGAAAAAATAGTAGAATGTATAGAGGCAACCATTGAAATGTATTATGCAAGTGCCAAGTGGTTGAATTACTCCAAAGATTATCATTAATACTTCCGTATGATAGCGTACTTGCCCGACGCCGTACCAACCGCGCAAAACACAAGGTTTTTTGTTAGTCCTTTATATTTAAAATAGAAACATTAAAGGTTTTGTTGGTTTTTCATATAAATGTGGGCAGGATTTTCAGATTGACTTTTGTTTTTCAAACGTGGGATTTCAAGCTAAAATTGAGCGGAAAATCGGTGCGCTATCATACGTAAGATTCACCAGATAATCTTATCTGCTTGTTATCTTCTTTAATTATATTGGTGTCAGCACTTATACGACAAAACGGAAGTAACCGAAGGAAAGTACCTTAGATCCTCCTAGAATAGGACGAAGTGAAAACTGTAGCGAGGGTGTTGAATCTCTACATTCGATGTCTTAGTCTGTTTGCTAAAAACTTTGTTGAATGCTCAACCAAAGGGCGCACCTCTAATCCTTGTCCTCGTGTCGTAGGCCCTGGTCCCGGTAACTACGCGCTGCCCCCTACAGTGGGCTACGAGAAACATGACTTCACTCGGCTGCGGAACCCCGCCTACTCCATGGGCGCGCGCACGGGTCTAGTAAGCAAGGGGTTGCCGCCCGGACCCAAGTACGATGTGGGGAACTTCACGCGGTACGGCAAGAGCGGAGTACCGGTGTACTCCATTGGACCGAAGATCAACCCTTTAAGTATGAATTTGTTCACTTAGTTGCCCGTACTTACGCAATTATTATCATACTGTATCATAAACCAGTGAACCATTTGTCGTCATATTCCACCATAATCTTGTTCAAAGACAGAGGTGCTGATTTTATCGGACATAAACAATTATTAGGGCCTCTATGTTTTATTCCACGTTTCGCTGAATGCATAAAGGAAGTCAATTGTAAGGCATATCTTGTTTTGCAACTATATTACACCGAATGCCTCTCCCGATTAGTGGTTGCAACGTTATTCGTTGGAGGCATATTTATTCCATTCGGTCTGATACAGCAATTTTATCCACACAAAAATGATACCATACAATCCTAAAGACGATTCCTATCCAAAAGTTGTTTTGAGTTATGTGTACTATTGTTTTGTTGGAAAAAAACTAATATTGACTCACATCTTGAGAACCGAAACTAAATGGAAGGCACGACAAATGCAAATACCCCCGTAGTGTAGCCTCTGAGTAGTGGCTCTGAACCCGCTAAGAAAGTGCACAAGGTGTGCACAACGGATTGTGGGCTGCGTGGATTATTACAACCTATTTCTTGGTTACAGGCCCCTTCAGGGTCCCCGGGCCCGGCACTTACGCCCCCGAGGCTTGCCCTCCGATGAAGGAGACTCGCCCGCCCGCCTACAGCATGGGCGGCCGCACGAACCAGAGGAAGCTGGACCAGACTCCGGGACCCAACGTCTACTCGCTGCCCTCTTATCTCGGTCCGAAGATACCGAACAAGGAGGCGGCGGCGGCTTACAGCATGTGAGTGATGCTGAGCTAGTGTGTTCTGTGCCAATCTGTGGTCTCATTCACGCTTCCAATGTAGGTCCAATGGAGGTATTATAGTCTACCCACCCAGTCACATAATTGATTTTCCGTGAGAGACATACAATTTAAAACCGACCAAGCCAACCCTGTAAGCGCCGACACCATCTACGAGAGAACAGTGGCCATCTAGGAAACACCAATAAATCAAGCTGGACACGATTCCACCCACGGACATCGCCAGAATCAACTTAACTAATTCGGAACAACATTAGAATTTATTATATTTATGTGTGCCTCGTTGCTATAGGATGGCTCCAAATTCAAAATTCTTTAATGGATTATCTATCATAAAATAAATGGTTATGACTTGTGACTTTGGAGTGAAGAAGAATTCAATACATGGTATCTAGCACCCCACTGGAAATCCCACCACACTAGAAATCAGGTCTTTGTCTGAGTACATTTGAGTATCTATGAGTACGAAGTGAGTGCAAAGTGGTGCATTTTATAAAATGTATTTACGCCTGTCTCAAAAGTGTATTTTTTTTCAATATTATTGTGCTCTCAAGGAAAATTACTGTGTTATGTTTTGAGCAACGAGGGTTGATCCTCCAGGGGTTTTGTGGGACGAGTTTGATCGTTGTTTTCCTGTGACAGGGGCGGAAAGTCGAAGCCTCTGGGAGGTTTCCAGTCGCCGGGCCCTGCTACCTACGACCCAGGCAATCTGAATCTCTACAAGACCAAGTTGCCCCAGTTCTCGATCGGCGGGCGAACCGCCGGCGTCGGCAACAAGTCTCCGAATCCCGGCCCCGCCGGTTACTTGCCGATGTACAACAGGGGCAAGAACGAACCGAAGTTCTCGTTCGGCGTCAAGCATGCAGAGTTCACCACCCCTTGCGTCACGGAGGAGGACAATATGTGAGCACGTGGGGTGCGGCGAAATTATCCAGTCACGTATCACCAATTCAACGATGGGATTTCATTTAACTTATTTTTCCAAATCTTGAAGAACAGAGTGAGAGAGTGATTTAATACGAGCATCATGTCCAAGTACAAACGCCGCAACTAGATCACAAGACTGAATGTCAGGACAAGTGATTGCTTGTTAGGGATGTACATTTTTATTAAATTTACACACTTGAACTGAGCAAACTTCAAAGTCTAATTAAAGTTTGCTAGTGTTTATAGTTAACAGAATTTATTAGTTACATACACCATATACACAATTATAATTTGAGTTTAGGTGAATAAAATCCAAGTCTACTATGCAGTGTTACCATTCTTTTTCTACATACAGCTGTAGATGCATCGACCTTATAGGATAGATAGTTTCCTCTACTAAGGTATTGACGACCCTTTAATTTTATACTGTGTGTCGGCGACTGGTCGCCATATTGAACATTGAACAGTTGGATTGGAGTTGTGTTAATATGGATAGTGATGGAGTAAGGAAAGATGTCCTCATGGAACCAGTCTGCAAGCCAGCGACGTAAAGTACGGGTAGAAAATACATTAATTATTTTTAAGATCCATCAAAATTAGCGTGAGAATTGAGATGCAGGGTGCCAAAATATCGACTTTGCCAACGTTCTTGCTAAAAGCAAACTATATTTTCAAAAGCTTTGATAAACTTTGATTTGGCAAGTGGGACTTAAAATTTAAATAAAAGCATAACTCGACACATACGCGTATAGGTGCGCGAAAGCGCACCGGGCCAAGCCACGCGCGGCTCCGCTTCCACTAAGCGCCTATTACCGCACGCCTACATTGGCACTTTACACGGTGTTGCCGATGCGAAACCATGGGAGATAGAAACCTGCAACTTGCTTCAATCGATGGGCTTTTACTATGAGATGACCCATTTGAAGTTTCATCCCAATCTGCTGATGCGTCTAGAAGTTATTGAGACGTCATCGTTCAAAAATACTTTCTTCTTCAGTTGGGTGGGTGGGTGGGTGGCTAGTTAGCTAGCTAAGGACGTATCAGTTTGTGGGGTCTCAATGGATAATGTTAGAGAAGCCAAAATTTGCACCGATGTCAGTCATCTAAGTGGCCATGTGCTTTACAAACGGTAATTGGATTAAATGACCGGAAGCTTAGATAATGCCAAAATAACAAATTATTTAATTCGTTTTTTGGTAAGAAACGGATTGGCATAGAGTTACAGAATGACGTGTCGGTTTGTGGGCCCTCAATGGATAATGTTTGAGAAGCCAAAATTTACACCGATGCCAGTCATCTCAGTGGCCACTTGCTTTACGGTAATTGGATTAGATGACCGGAACTGAGATAATGGAAATATAACAAATTATTTAATTCGTGTTTTGTTGAGAAATGGATTGGCGTGGACCCCCAATGGATAAAGTTTGAGAAGCCAAAATAACAAAGCTTAAACAATTTGATCTTTATTTTAATTTACATTTGAGGTGCATACGAGTGGTGGTCGAAACAATAAAAAGGTATTTTTGTGTTAATAATTAATAACTGCGATGCTCAAACCTTCTAATTATCAATGAGTGAGATTTTATTTTCAATCATTGTAAATAAAGTAATTTTATCTACTTGAATAATAACATCCATACCGTGTACGTTAAAAAAAAAATATTGATATACTATACAAAAATGCAAAAACTTGCAAAAAAGGGGCCAAGCCGAAAACGAGGAAGATACAAGTGGCTGGACTGCATAAAGTGGTGAGATCTAGAAGTGTGGCCAAGCCCATTATTTTGTTTTAAATAATAAATATATTAAATAAATAGGCCTTATATATAAATTTTATTAATTATATAATAAATTAATAATATATCAATATTTATATTATTATCTAACTATGAAATAAATATATTAAAAAAATAACATAAAACATAAATAAATTTATTGAAATATTTACATATGGAAATATCACAACTAACAGACACCATTCAAAATTAAAAGCTTGGTCGATGGATTTAGATTGGTTTGGTTAGTCAGTAACGACAACCAAGTTAAAAGTTCATCGACCAAGCTTTTAATTTTGAATGGTGTCTGTTAGTTTTGATATTTCCACATGTAAATGTTTCAATAAATTTATTTATGTTTTATGTTATTTTTTTAATATATTTATTTCATAGTTAGATAATAATATAAATATTGATATATTATTAATTTATTATATAGTTGATAAATATATTATTATTTTAAACAAAATAATGGGCTCACCACTTTATGCAGTTGAGCCACTTGTATCTTCCTAGTTTCCGGCTTGGCCCCTTTTTTGCAAGTTTTTGCATTTTTGTATGGTATAGCACATAATTAAATACCACATAACACGTGCAAATAAAACAAACAGTTTAGTTTCTTTAACATTTATTTATGTGAGATAAAAAAGAAGTTGTTTCTCAATTTCATTAATCGGGAAACAATCCCGTAGGTGTAATTGATTTTATGGAAATCAATCCAGAAATTTCAAAAAGTTGTTTCAATCTTTTTAGATCTACAATGCACCAAACAATCCAGTTGTTATGAAGTTAACCGTCTCGGTAGCTTAGAGTTAGGGGTACTCGACCGGCAATCGGGAGACCGGGGTTCGATACCCCGCTGGGATGGATTTTTTTATTTCTGGATTGATTTCCATAAAAAATATGTTTGAAATAAATTTAACCAAATAGTAATGAAACAATGACATGCAGAATCTAAAACCATAAAAATAAATATTGTTAGCTTTTGTTGAGTGAATCTATGTATAAGAACGGATACAGAAGTACCGTACCGAAAATAGGGAGGGAAGTAAACCGGGGTTATACAACGTATAGCGTTCGTTCCAGCGTTCAATTCTCTTTGGTGGAGGCGACACTTTCAGTGAGACTTGTCGCGTCCTCTGATCACCAAGGGCACGACAAATATTTGGTCTCATCCTTGTTTAAGGGCAATGCAAACAAAAAGCCGTGTGTAATTGGATGAGCGTAGCGAGCGTAGCGAGCGAAGCGAAGATTCCATTTCACTACACTGGAGAAAAAAATCCGGAATGTTTTTTTTTTTTTGTATTTTTGTCTGTTTGTTAGCACGATTCCGGCTAAACCGATACTCCGATTGCGATGAAATTTTATTGAGACCTTCGAAATCTCTGAACTTAGAACTGCCACGTTTTTGAGCACAATCGAAAAAAAATTCCCATAAAATCGCAATTTTACGATTTTTTTTCGATTTTTAAAAAATTTCTTCGATTTATAATACCTACACGCTTTGTCCGATTGTAATGATTTTTTCACAGAACCTTTATTTATGAATTTATATATTCGTGGAAAATTTAAGCGCAATCAAATAATTATTTCTCATAAAAATCGCAATTTTACGGGGTTTTTCTTTTTTAAAACAATTCTTTGACAAATAACACCTACATTCTTTATCCGATTGTAATGATTTTTTCACAGAACCTTAATTTTATGAATTCATATATTCGTGTAAAATTTGAGCACAATCGAATAATTATTTCTTATGGAAATCGAAATTTGACGATTTTTTTCTTTTATATTACGATTAATTAAAAAAATAAAAAATTAAAGTTTATTTTTATTTATTTTAAATAATTAAAAAAAAAATCATCAACTTAGTAATGATTTTTTCACAGAACAGAAAATTCACATAACACATGGCAACTCAATGCACCAATTACGCTCATCCAACAACGCGGCGGGACTTAAGCGTTTTCCTAGTCATAATCAACATTTGGACGTGTTACATCATAAACATGAACGCGAAAGTGACAGAATGAGCAATATATATTATGTTATTGTGTTGTAAGTTTTGTTTGTATAGCTGATTTTTGTCGCCACCATCCGCCTGACGAGTCCCATGGAGGACGAAACGCGTCTCCAAATTAGCTGCAGTTGTCATCAGCAGGTGAAAAGTTTTGTCACCCCCAACCTTTCAGGCTGGGCTTTATGTTCTCTATACTTTGCCAAATTGTCAACCCTTCTCCAATCTAAACAAACTATATATTGCTTATTATGTCACTCTCGTGTTCATGTTTAGAATATCACACGTTCAAATGTTGATACATAAATATTAAATACAAAATTGTGTATCAGAATTAATGTTTCATTCAAAATATTCAGGTTATCTCCATTAAATTTGGTGGTTTAAACATCTTTTTCGTTACAACAAGCTCAAACACTACCAAAAACCATATTCCAATAATTGTTACCGTGCTTACAAGTTACAGACAATAATAGAATCATAACATGATCATACATTGTGCGCAAAACGAATGCAGCGCTGTTATTGTAACTTGGAAAACGCTTAAGGCTATTGTACCACCTCTGGCCGACAATTTGAAAGTCGAAGAAACATGTCTGAAAAGTTTGCTGAATGAAAGAAGGCCTTTAAAAATAACAGAAAAAAATTGTGATAATTTTTTTGGGTGGGACATAACCTCACTTTTGGAAATTATATTTACACTTTTGTCCAAAAATATAATTTCCAAAACTGAGGTTATGTCCCACCCAAAAAAATTCACAATTTTTTTCTGTTATTTTAAAGACCTTCTTTAATTCAGCAAACTTTTCAGACATGTTTCTTCGACTTTCAAATTATCGGCCAGAGTTGGTACAATAGCCTTAAGTCCCGCCGCGTTGTTGGATGAGTGTAATTGGTGCATTGAGCTGCTATGTGTAATGCGGATTTTCTGTTGTTCTGTGAAAAAATCATTACAAGTTGAAGATTTTTTAAATTAAATTAAATAAAATAAAAAATAAACTTAAATTTTTAATTTTCTTTAATTACCTAATCGTAATTTAAAAAAAGGAAAAATCGTAATATATTTAAATATTCATAAGAAATAATTATTCGATTGCGCACAAATTTTACACGAATAAATTAATTCATAAAATTAAGGTTCTGTGAAAAAATCATTAAAATCGGATAAAGCATGTAGGTGTTATAAGCTGAAGAAATTTTTCGATCGAAAAAAATCTTAAAATTACGATTTTAATGAGAAATATTTTTCCGATTGCGCTAAAAAACGTGTCAGTTCTAAGTTCAGAGATTTCGAAGGCCTCCATAAAATTTCATCGTAATTGGAGTATCGGTTTATCCGGAATCGTGTTAACAAACACACAATAATACAAACAGAAAAAAAAATAAAAAAAAATAAAGAAAAACATTCCGGATTTTTTTCTCCAGTGTAGTGAAATGGAATCTTCGCTTCGCTCATCCAACAATGTTAATAACACATTTCTACTAATTACGTGCTGGCATAGAGCTTCTGGAATGAAGTAAAATTTTTAATCACTGAGCAAAACATAACCACAGCAAAAATAACTAATATGTACAGAGAACACAATTGGAAAAGTAATATTTCACAAACCACACTTCAATACTAGGTGTTATTCACATGGTATAACTATGACATGCATGCTATTACATCAAGTTCTCACGGATTGTTGTTAAATAAAACTTACACATAATAATTTATGTTTTATGCTTGCGTTTATCGAGACGATGGATGCATGTATTATGCTCAAAAAAACTAACTGACTTACGTGAATTATAACATGTAACATTTTCCCCAACAATGGAGCTTAATTTTCCTTGTTCTCCATGGACTCCATTCCACTCCCACAAATCTACAAAGTTCAAAGCCAACCCTTATCGCCCAATCACATCGCATCAGTCGTATCAGCAGCTTGAAATGTTGTGTTGTTCCTGCAGCTATTTGTTGTTTAGGCCCGGGTGCCATAGACATCGTGCAACTAGCTCATGTTACTTTGGGCCCCCAGTGTCATGTGACTAAATGGATGAAGAAACAATTATAATAGTATGATCATAACATGTTGTGTAAAATGGTGAAAAATAGAACATGAAAAAATACCTTTATATTATAATGTTATTTCCTCCAAAGATTTTTTGCAGACTTTTAACCTCCATCAGGGAGAGAAATTCTTGTAGACCTTGGATATAAAAGGGCGAAAAGTCAGAGTGGTGGCCATTTACATCTAGTGAAGCGCGATGGGGAGTTTATGATGGTGTTGACTCGGGCGTCTCGAGTGCACTCTCGCGGCGAAGTGACGCACGAGGTTCAGGGGAATCCCCCGTCACTGCCAGCTCGTCCTCGCAGTGACGCTGAATCAGCCTCTCCATGAGGTGATAGTCGTTGTCCTCGGCGTCTCTCAGTTGTTCCTTCTCTAGGTAGAGCGCCATCTCCGGGTTGGACATCTCGGAGTGATGTCGTTTCCCCATGTGCTGTGAGGGTGACTGTCTCGACCGGGGCGGTCTCAGCAATCCGCACACCGCCTCCAACTCATCTGCGATGCTAGTGTAGTCTGCAGGGTAACTTTGGGGCTTCTTATCCTTCAGTCGTGATTCTGCCCACACCACGATGCCCTCCTCTGTCATGTTGCTTTCATCTTCCGATTCTTCTTCTTCGTTTACTGTCTCTGGCCCAGGATACGTATGACTCCGTTGACGTTGAAGCAATCTTTGAGGCGGCGGTGTCTGAGCCAATGTGTCTTCACTGACAAACACACAGTATCTCGCCGTATATACGTCACGCTTCCGTTCTCGTGGTGGTGTGTCTGCTGATGATGTGGCTAAACAGCCTTCTGACCCCTCTACTCTTTTCAAATGTGTCTTTCTTAAACTTTTCCCAATGTTCGGGCCGCCATCTTGAATCTTCCTACGTCATGAACAGGAACTTGAATCTGTAAATCCAATACTGATCTGTTTTCGTTATCAACGCTTCCTCCCTCATCTTGCTCTTCCAAAAGCTCATAAGCGATTTCTTCTGTACCATCTGATAACTTTGTACAGCTGTTATTATCAATCTTATAATGCAAATATTCTTTATGGTTAAAGATGCCTGTCCTCTCTTCTGTCAGTGACCTTGTTGGTCGTCTACGCGAGAGGTGATTTCCAGACATCTCAAAGCTCCTTGCTTCGGGGTGTTCACAATGGTCTTCTGTTCCTCGGTTTAGTAACATAATCTTTGGGTCCGTCGTTTGAGTCGACATGAACTGGTGAATGATTGGTAGTTGAAGCAGAGCCTGCTCTGTTAAACCCTCTAATTTCTGCAGTCGTAATTCTAAAGACTGAATAGTAGATGAATGGCCCTTTTCTATTGTGTTTAAATCTTCTACGTGTTGGCATATATTCTCCACTTGCTCAGCAGTATTACTTATCCGTTCATCACTGGATTTGTTAAACTTTTTTTCCTTTTCACGGAAGTGGCCGTCGACGCAAAAATTTTCAAAGTCGGTGAGTCGCTCTAGTCTGACACCATCCAGGAACAGTTTGAGAGAATTATCATAAGTTTCACGTACACCTCGAAATTTTCTTCTGCAATATTTTAAAAGCAAGATAAGGTGACATAGCAAGACGAATGGCGGGGGAAGAATTGGCTTCTGTTCGTATTCCATCACCACTTTGAACCTTCGAAAAGTCCAGACTTGATGAGATACTGCCTTCACTTCAAAGTAGATATTGTTGAACACTGCGATTAACAAGTTGACAAGGAGTATGTTGGCTGTTAGATGGTACATGCCTTGCGCTAAGGGGGCGATCCAATTTCCTGTTTCACACGGTTGTTGATCAGGATCGTCACCACAATCTGGATCAATTGAATCATCGTAAACTTCGCCATATATCATAAAATACGAATGGTAAACCACATCTCGCACTGAGGTCCAATTAAACGCACTGTCCGGAACCATGATTGACTGGCGACAAACACCGAAACTCATCAGTACGACCAACACTATCACCAGAAAGTAGATTGTGTTTATCATCATCCTGCCCATCATGGTGATGAGAGGACCGAGATATTTGTTGACGCCGAGGATGTTGAGGATGCGCACATACCAATACATGATATCTACGCAGAAGATGACGTGGCCTATGTCCATCGAAGATGTCGTCAAACGATGACCAAGACCAACCATGAAGACAGTGATAGCTACAGCGTCACAAGGATTCCACATGTTCCAGGTCCACACGGAAAATTTTCGGCTGTGGGGAGAGAAACATGTAAATACTTAAATGAGACAAAGAGTAAATATTTTAGTTGAGTTAATTGAGGAAAAGAGTTCCAAGAAGGATACACCTAACACGAATCATAACTGCTTCAATGGCTCAGTTAGGTAGGCATAACACAATTTTGATATGCTGATGTTGACTACAACGTATTAGAATTAATTAAATCCCCTCACGATTTCCATTTCATTAGTTTTTTTAGGATTAACACGGATCTTATTATGCACCAACATCCAGAGGTTAGCTACCGGCTCAGTAAGCGGAAGACCCTAGTGCAATTCCTGGTAGAGTTGTATTTTGCAGTTTCATATTATTACAAATCTCTACACGTGGTTTGTTATGAATTATTTAATTACCTTCTTCATGAACAAGAATTCATATACGGCAACCACAATACACTAAAGACTAAACCAAATAAACGATTTGATACGTATATGGAAAGCCGCCCCTACACTAAAATATTCAAAATGAGTAAGAAGCCTTCCCTCTATACTCCATAACTAGACGATAGAATGATCATGTCTAGCCTCTAGCAGTGGCTTCCCGTTATAAGAAAGTGGAATTCTCGCTCTGATATCTCCTACAAATCTTAAAGTGCTGTAATTAGTTGTGGCATGCCTACCTCAGCGCCTCTGGTTCAGAAGAAGCGAACTCTGTTATTTTCTCGCATCCAATTGAGATGATGTACACGATCACATAGTATTCTTGCCAGGTCAGATCTGGCTCGGTTCGTACCAACACAACGTAGCTGAAGATGAGCAAGAATATGACGTACGATATCTGGAAAGATGAGGCACGTTATCGTATCACATTGACTGGGTTCTAAAACAAGCTTCTCTGTAAAAGTATTATCCTCGTCGACGAACCATGTCCAGTCAAAAATTGATGCAGAAATCACAGCAGTATTTTATTTTCCAATATTTGAACAATTCATCAAAGTGTCATACCTGTTGGAGATCTGCGATATTAAAATTAAAATCAAACAAATAAACAGGAAAATGGGTTCATCAATGCAAACAATAGATACAAAGGAAAACCTAAGAATACAGAAAATTGTAAAAAAATACTTTTATAAACAGATATCAAATGTTCTGACTTTTCTAAAAATAATTTTGCAGCCTAAGATTAAATAAATAAATTCGTACTACAAAGTCTACTCACGCAGTCACATAACTGCAAGGTTTCAGTGGGGAACTTTTTAAAGTGATCCGAGCCAACATTTGTGTCTGCTTAAGTTATCAACGAGCGAATAATGGACAACCAGACACAGGAATGTTTAAAAGGAAACACTGACCTAGCTCATTGGACACGATTTCACCCTTGGGCGAAGACAGAATCTACAAGCCTTATTCGGAACTACTTTGTTGCAAGGACAGCTCTAAATTTAACGTTTACACATTCACAACCCTATAATGTGTGGCCCATATCAGAAGCTACCAATCTTATGCCTGGTGCGAGTTTCGAGCCTGTGACAGTTTACACTTTAGTAAGTGTAACAGAATCTAATTAGAAATAAACTGTTTTCAGTGTACACGTTCCTCAAATATTTTTTTTGGTAGTAACGAACACGAGAATAATTATAAAGTATCCCAAGTGATTTGGATATGGAAACAACGAACTATGAGTAGAAAGGATTTCCACATTGAAAACGACGAGACAAAATTCGCTTATCATACTCTCACGATACTTGCCACTTTGCACTTGAGGGGTTGGTCAGAAGAAGTCACAAGATGGAATTGAAATTCAAACAATTATGGAAGTTTTATTTCTTTAATACGTAATTTAACGCATGTTTTGGTCATACATGATATACTTTTATAAATGTATGGAATACACAATAAATTAATAATTACACCGTGTTGTAACATAATACACTTAGAAACCCTCCACCAATATATTGTTTAGTTAGCTCATAGTTTCTTAGGTAGACTTCTAGTGAGTCATCTGTGTCAGTATGATGTGTTCTTACTTCTAAACAGCTTTCTTTGACTCTAAATAGTTCAACGGCTGTTGTGAGTTCGTGTCTGTGCAGAAAATGGCGAGTCCTTGATGTTGTTGTCGAGCCCCAGCTGTTGGCGACTCGTGCATCTCGAGTGCACTCTCGCGGCGAAGTGACGCACGAGGTGGAGGGGAATCCCCCGTCACTGCCAACTCGTCCTCGCAGTGACGCTGAATCAGCCTCTCCATGAGGTGATAGTCGTTGTCCTCGGCGTCTCTCAGTTGTTCCTTCTCTAGGTAGAGTGCCATCTCCGGGTTGGACATCTCGGAGTGATGTCGTTTCCCCCTGTGCTGTGAGGGCGACTGTCTCGACCGGGGCGGTCTCAGCAATCCGCACACCGCCTCCAACTCATCGGCGATGCTAGTGTAGTCTGCGTGATAACCTTGAGGAATCGCATCCTTCAATTGTGACTCTGCCCACGCCACGATGCCTTCATCTGTCATTTGGCTTTCGTCTTCTTCACTCACAGTCTCTGGCCCAGAATATGTTTGACTCCTTGGACGTTGAAACAACTTCCGAGGCCATGGCGTCTGATTAAACGAGTCCTCATTGACAACCACACAGTACCTTGCTGTATATATGTCACGCTTCCGTTCTCGTGGACCGATGTCTGGTGTTGTAACCAAGGAGCATGTGGTCTCTTGTATTTCAAGAATTATTGTGTTTTTACTTGGCTCGTTGCTGGACTGGTTCTCGCCGCTATCATAGAAAGGGTTATTATTCTTTATTCTCATAATTGATCCATCTTCAGTGCTCACACACCCCTGCTCAGGATACTTCACCAAACATGTTTCCAGCTTTTCATTGGAAGATTCTGGTGTTTGCACAAAATCTCTCACGTCAACATTGGAATCCAAACCAGCATTGAGAAAGTTGTTTGATTTGACTTCAGACAGTGATTGCGTTGTCCCTCTAAGTGAAAACATTTCTCCTACCAATGGCACTCTTCTTATTCGTTCATGGTGTTGAGATAACTCTTCATAACCTTTGTCTGAAGTTGGTTTTATTGATACTTTCTTTGATCTTATCTCCGAGAGTTTAGCAGAAAGCTGCTGATTATAGGTATGCGACTCCATGAACTTATGAATGAGTGCCAGGTGATGTATGGCTTGTTTAGTTAAATCCTCCATTCTTGTGATTCGGCATTCTACTGTCTGAATATTGGAAGTTTTTTCATTGTCTTTTTTATTGAAGTCTTTTACTCTTTGGCTCATGTTATCAACTCTCCTTGCCATGTTCTTTATCTTCTCATAGCTAGACAGATTATCTTTTGTCTCCAGTTCTCGAAAATATCCCTCGACGCAATCTTCTTCAAAGTCATAGAGGCGCACTAGGTCGTCGCTATCCAAGAACAGTTTGAGGGCTATGTCATAGGTTTCTCGAATACCTCGCACTTTTCTAATGCAATATTTAAGACCTAAGAAAATGTGGTTAAGTATGATGAAAGGGGGAGGCAGAACTGACTTCCGTTCGTATTCCATCACCACTTTAAATCTCTGAAACGTCCACACTTGGTGAGATACTGCTTTCACTTCGAAGTAGATATTGTTGAATACGGCGATCAACAAGTTGATGAGAACCAGGTTTGTTGTTAAGAGGTATAAAGCGTGCACAATGGGAACAATCCATTTTCCTGTTTTACATTCGGGCTGTTCTGGAGCTCCACCACAATCAGGATCAACTTCGGAGTAGTATATCGTTCCAAACATAATAAAAAACGGATGGAAAAACACGTCTCTTACGATTGTCCATTCAAAAGGAATATCTGGAAAAATGATTGCCTGTCGACAAACGCCGAAACTCACTAATACGACCAGCACAATCACCAGAAAGTATAACATGTCTTTCATCATCTTGCCCATCATGGTGAGGAGGGGACCGAAATATTTGTTTACGCCGAGAATGTAGAGGATGCGCAGATACCAGTAAGCGATATCTACACAATAGATAACATGGCCAATCTTTATCGAAGATGTACTCATTCTCAGGAAAAGACCGATCAGGAACAAGGTGATGGCAGCAGCGTCACATGGGTTCCACATGTTCCAGGCCCACACGGAACAGACGTCTCTATGACAAAGACAAAAAGTAATTACGTCATTAATGTTATATGTTAAATTTCATTCGGTCGAAAGCAGTTTTTTATATATCCAAAAGTTTTATTATAGAGTCTCTCCAATTGATTAAGATGTTAGAAAGGCTGTAGATTATCCTAAACTATGTAGTGTGTTCCCTTCGTAAACACAATTATTATACATATATTAATATTAACAATCACACAGTCATCATATAGCTATTTAGTAAGGGTTTGTACCAGTAACTCAATTGGTTAGAGCTATGGCACGATAAGCCAGAGGTTCTGGGTTCGAATCCCAGTCGGAACAAACTTTTACGACAGTTGCTTTTAGCCAATGATATATACAATGTTAAGAATTATGAAACGAGTCAGTCTCAACTGCATCATAACCCAGGATCTTGTCATCCGTCATCCGGTTGACTGTTTAAAAATTGAGTCGATATTGATAATTTCGCCAGTATAGTTTACACTATAGTGTTGTTGTCTTTACCTAATCGCAACTGGTTCAGCAGACGTGATCTCCCTCAATTTCTCGCAAGTGAAAGATATTATGTACATGATCACGTAGTATTCTTGCCAGGAGGGATCTGGTTCCATTCGTACCAACACAACGTAAGTGAAGATCAGCAAGAAGATCACGTACGCAATCTGGAAAGAAGAGATATTTTAGTATATCTCATTGTTTGCTGTGTAACTATTTTACCTCAAGAATTATTAAATATCTCTTACTAAATACGATGCATTAAGCACTCGGGCCCACATGGGTTATATTGATCCCACTAGCGCAATTGTAATTTATCACAATAATAAATAGTCTGTACGATACCATAATAACCACGATTAGGTAAGTGCAGAATACATTAATAATGTAGATCCAGTTAAGTATTATTTTTCAATACATGATTACTATTAAAAAATGTCCAACCTGTTCTAAAATGTGATATGGACTGTGGATTTTTTTAATGTATTATGATTAATCTATTAATGTATTGTCTCATCTCCTGATCAAAAGCTGCTTAATAATGGACGAAATGATTAATGATCATTCAAACTGCACTTTCATCAGTTTACTTACATTTTAAAAAAGTTTTACAAGAAGCACCGTTATAAATTAATTATTTGACAAATCAACCTGTTCAGTTCTGAGTTAAGCACGTGTGTGTACTGCTGGCATGGCTGAGTATCTGTGGTAACTAATCCTCAGCCTGCTGATAATCTTTTGTGTTTTGTTATCAGTAGTAAAACTTTCCTGTGAACTGTGTTTATTTCACAGTAAAAACTAAAACAGAGTTCATATTTTGAATTATTTTATTTTTAATACATAATGACAGCAGCCATTGTTTAAATATATTCAAATGATACATAGTCGTTCTCAGTTTTAACATATACCAAAAATTGCTTAAGAGTTACAATAAAGGTGAAAGAATCTATTGCAACAAGTTTTAAGTTATCTAGTAAGTTACATAACCGCCCTTACAATGGATAACTTTTCAACTACCGTAATGATATATACTACTGTTTTATAAGGTGTTTATTGTATTTTGTGTGTGGAATCCACATCACGTCACCAAAATTAAGCAAGTTGAACGTTTTCAATACAAATTTGTAAGTTTTCTTTGTTATCAAAATAATATAAATTTTCACCGATCACTGATCACATTATGCTACACTTTATCAACAACAATCGATTCCAACACGAGCAAGTCGTCGTAGTGCAACTTCTCCATAACTTCATCGACATGGACCTACTTCAAGATATAATCTTTCATATTCCTTTAAGATTTACAAGAAATTACATCCTCTTCAAAATTCCATGTGCTCGTATTGATGTTTTTAAATTTTCCCCCATTAACCGAATTCAAGACACCTACAACAAATAATTACCTATTAATCCAGAAATTGACATCAACCACATGAAACTTCAATTATTTAAAGCAGCTGTTTATGCCAGTTTACCAACATGACTCATCAGTCATCACTCTTGTCACCTTATCAACTTTTCACCAGTTTTGTATTTTATAACCTCGTTTTTTCTTCATTCATATTGGGCTTTAAGCCGTTTTTTTTCATTATAAATGTATTCTTTTGTTATTCAATTTTTCTTGTTTGTATTTGTTGTAAAATTTTAATTTTATAGTACTTGTTCATATATTTAATGATTTGTGTAGGTAACGTATTTGTATTGTTTTGAATTGTATATTTTTGAATTGTTTCGTTTTAGTTATACCATAGCCTTGTGGTTTTAATACCTGTTGTTAGAGATAAATAAATATAATATAAATATTTAATAAGTATCATTACTTTGTCAGTGCTTTATGTGTGTTGCATCGTTACATTTCATCAATTCATATTCACATAAATCATTGCATAACATTATCAATATATTAACTTTTGTTGTACATTTAATGTTCTTAAGTGTTCATTGTTAATCTATTGTGTGTTTAGTATAATTTGTTTGCTGTACTGTTTTTTTTAGGTTTTATATTATTTTGAATTCAAGTGTTATACATAATTAAATAAATAAACTAAAGAAACGCAGCTTACATATGCACACTAACAATGTAAGGTGTAAGCCAATCGATAACTCAAAATAAATCTGAAAAACTTAACAGAAAGAAGAACGAAAATTACATATGATATTGATTTGCATACAGTACCAGTAGAAATGGAAGTACTAGAAATCATAACAAAGGGGTCCAAGCAAGTATCGAAATAATTAAATTACGACGTGATTTCTCAAAACACAAAGTAGAGAAAAACTGTAAGCCATGTGATGAAATATTTCAAGAGGACATTGTGAACTCACTAACACAATATAATGTTTAGTCATACTTCCACGATTCCGTTTTGTTACTGTCATTTTAAAACGAAAGGTTGGGTTGATAGAAAATAAACAATCTTAATGTTCGTATCATGTTGTAACACAGCCAGGAGGCGAAGTCGGATCCACAATGAAACTAGCAATATTCTGTGAACATGTTGCAGTATTTTAAAGTGTTTTGTCCTTGTTGGGCTGTGACGTCCTCAACAGCTTGACCTGTTGCATGTCCGTGTCTGTGCAGAAAATGGCGAGTCCCTGTTGTTGTTGACTCCCAGCTGTTAGCGACTCAAGCGTCTCGAGTCCACTCTCGCGGCGAAGTGACGCACGAGGTTGACGGGAATCCCTCGTCACTGTCAACTCGTCCTCGCAGTGACGCTGAATCAGCCTCTCCATGAGGTGATAGTCGTTGTCCTCGGCGTCTCTCAGTTGTTCCTTCTCTAGGTAGAGTGCCATCTCCGGGTTGGACATCTCGGAGTGATGCCGTTTCCCCCTGTGCTGTGAGGGTGACTGTCTCGACCGGGGCGGTCTCAGCAATCCGCACACCGCCTCCAACTCATCTGCGATGCTAATGTAGTCTGCAGGGTATCTTTGGGGCTTCTTATCCTTCAGTCGTGATTCTGCCCACACCACGATTCCCTCCTCTGTCATCTGGCTTTCATCTTCCGATTCTCCTTCTTCTTCGTTTACTGTCTTTGGCCCAGAATATGTATGACTTCTTGGCCGTTGAAACAACTGCTGATGCCATGGCATCTCAGTGAAGGAGGCTTCACTTACAACAACACAGTATCTTGCCGTAAATATGTCACTCCTCCTTTCTCCTAACCGGCTGTTTGACGCTGGTGTTGAGACGAAGGAGCCCGTTGAATGTTCCATTTGAAGGCTTGCCATGCTTTTACTTGCTTCGTTTCTTGTCTGGTCAGCTCCGGTATCATAGACAAGGTGATTATTCATTACATTAGTTACAGATTTGTCTCCATTGCTCTCAAACTTCTCATTGTAATTCACAAAATACTTATTAATATTAACATTAGAAGATTCTGGTGCATGTATAAAATCTCCTGCAATAAACTTGACATCCAAACTGCCATTGAGGAAATTGTCTGATCTGTTTTCATTCTTCGATTGTGTTGCCCGTCTACGTGGACGACTTTCTATCAATGACGGTTTTTGTCTGATTTGGTCAAGGTGTAAATGAGTATCTTCATAATCGTTGTATAAAGATGTTTTCATTGTTTCTTTCTTTAGACTTACCTCTGAGAGTTTAGTAAAAACTTGCTGATCATTGGTGTGAGTTTCCATGAACCTGCGGATGAGTGATAGACGATGCATAGCCTGCTCAGTTAAATTTTCCATTTTGGTGATACGGATTTCCACCGACTTAATAGTGAATGATTGTTCGTCTTCTATCAGGTTGATGTCTTTAACCCTTTGTCTCATATTTTCGACTCTCCTTGATGTGCTCTTTATTTTCTCATAGCTAGACATACTATTTTTTGTCTTCAGTTCTCGGAAATACTCCTCGACGCATTCTTCTTCAAAGTCATAAAGGCGCACCAGGTCGACGCTATCCAAGAACAGTTTGAGGGCTTTGTCATTGGTTTCACGTATTCCTCTCACTTTTCTCACAAAATATTTAAAAACCATGAAAATATGAATGAGTATGATGAATGGGGGAGGCAGAACTGGCTTCTGTTCGTATTCCATCACCACTTTGAATCTCTGAAACGTCCAGACTTGGTGAGATACTGCTTTCACTTGGAAGTAGATATTGTTGAATACGGCGATCAACAAGTTTATAAGAACCATGTTGACTGTCAAAAGGTATAAAGCGTGCACTATTGGAACTATCCATTTCCCCGTTTCACATTTGGGTTGGTCGGGACCTCCACCACAATCTGGATTAACGTCATTTGGGAAAATGACCCCAAACATCATAAAATAAGGATGGAAAAGCACGTCTTTTACGATTGTCCATTCAAATTCGATATCTGGAAACAAGATCGCCTGTCGACAAACGCCGAAACTCACTAATACGACCAGCACAATCACCAGAAAGCATAACGTATTCTTCATCATCTTGGCCATCATGGTGATGAGTGGACCGAGATATTTGTTTACGCCGAGAATGTAGAGGATGCGCAGATACCAGTAAGCTATGTCTACACAGAATACGACACGCCCAATCTTCATCGAAGATGTCCTCATTCTCAGGAAGAGACCAACCAGGAACAAGGTGATTGCTGCAGCGTCACATGGGTTCCACATGTTCCAGGCCCACACGGACAATACGTCTCTGTGAAAACAGACAAACCGCAAGTTATAACGTCATAATGATGTACACGACATATCACTCAGTCTAAAGTAGGTTCAACTACAGTCCTAATTAATTAGGATATTATGTGAGAGGCTTATGATTATCTGATTAACTCCGTTGTTAAACTCTTTTCAATAATACACACAATATGTATTTTGATCAAACATTTAAGAATGATGATGAGTGCCATTCTCAACTGCCTCACCGTCTATGATCTCACCTAGCAAGCAAACGCAAAAAACAAATGGTTGAAGGTGATAATTTCGTCAGTATGTTGTTGGTTTTACCTAATGGCAACTGGTTCAGTAGACATGATCTCCCGTATTTTCTCGCAAGTGAAGGACAATATGCACACGATCACGTAGTATTCTTGCCAGGAGGGATCTGGTTCCATTCGTACCAACACAACGTAAGTGAACATCAGCAAGAAGATCACGTACGCAATCTGGAAAGAAGAGCTACTATAGTCTATTATTTTCTCTATTGTATTTAGTCTAATTGTTTGTTGTATACATGTAACATGGTATACCTAAAAAATATAAAATATCTTATTACATCAATGAATAACCTTTCGCTGGTACTTTTTGCTTGAAACAAGCAGGAAGAGAAAGCCTAATTTGATTTATTTGGGCGATATCAACCGACTTACAATATATGGCGGAAGGCTCAACGTTTTAGTAAACTTGATTCATCAGATATCACCTGTAATAAAAACATGGCGTGTTATATAAGCCAGCTCATAGACTAATTCATACAAAAATGTTCGAACGGTTTAGTTATTCCCAGACTCTTTTAAATCGATATAGGCCTAAATCAAAATAGATTAAATACTAAATCGCAATGATTATTAACACAATTGAACCGTTTTCATCCTCGAGTCGTTGGTATGTCAATTTAGCTAGTGTGATAAAATGACAGTTATGCAGATTAAATCATTCAATACCACATCACACAAACCACCAGGTATATTGCTCACAAAACTGGGCTCTTACTTGGGTTCCGATTACATAAGAAGTTTGAATAACCACAAGATTTTGATGCTGTTTGATTTAAATTTCGCCTTGCAGAATAAAAACTTCTATATTCTTCGGTTTTGTTTAAAGAATTACTCAAACGTTAAAAGTTTGAGTGCATATAACATATACAGGTAGCGATGTTTGACCGTGAGCTCTGGAAATGTCTAGTTCTACAGTATTCCACTTATTTGTTTCGTTAATTATTGTCAAGAACACAGATAGATAAAAAAAAAACAGGTACGAACTCTTTACGCATATTTAAGGCTGTTGGATGAGCTCGCGCAAATCTGGCTTGGACGCAGAATGTGGAGGTGAAGTCTGGATCACTTTGAAGATCTATGATTTGTCCTGTTGAGTTGGTGCTTACCACATTTTTTAAATACTAGTTCTTACTTTTTTCAGTAACGCAGTAAATATGCCACCAATCCGGTAATATATGTATAGTAATTTCCCAAGCATGTGTAGGAGACAATTATTGAAAATCTTTAAATGTGCTCTGATCATTGCGCTCATAATTTATAAACATCACAGAAATTCAAATTTTTGTGTGGAAATTGGAGGTCGAAAAGTGATCCAGAATGCATGTGAAATTAGCTGGATTTGCCGATCAAGTGAATTATTAAATGGATACTTAACATTGCAAAAGAGTTGTTCAGGGCTCAAACAACCGTTTTATAAGACCTAAAGATAATTTAATGCGTGGCTTCGAATCTGGCTAGAGTTGTTGGTGGTAGCACTCCACGTCCTCGAAACCAGGCAAGAGGGGTAGTTGTGACATCAGAGTAATTGAAGAAGCTCCAATGTTAAGTCTATATAACTTCTTTATCGACTCTGAAGATCGTCGTTTACCATATTATTGTGAGTTTGCATTGCCACAAAGCTTTCAGGATAAGTTAGCAGGATAGCAGGAGACGTTGTTTAAAAAAAATTCTTGTCTGAAAAATAAATTGTAATAAATGCACGAAAATCCAGGAAATCACAGGAAAAGGGCAACTTTATACTCATACTATATGGAACGGATCCTTTTTCGTAAAACAAATGTGCGAAACAATACCCAAATTTTGTAAAGCGTGTTTCAGAATGGTTGAGAAATGGAAACACTGTCAGTGATATAAGGATTTACTAAATAATGTTTGTTCTTTTGAAAATGTATTGTTACTTTAAATATGGCTGGTTTTCTAAATGGTGCCACAACTATTATTTATATTAGATAGCTACGATAACAACTACCCTTGAGGCCCTATCGACGTTATGGTTAGTATACTATCAAGTTCAGTGATTGTCTACTTCAAAAAATTCCCAGAAGTATAATTCATTGATCAGTCTTGTAACTTCGGAAATAAACTAACAAACATAATGTATGAAAAAAGGAAAACCCAATATCTTGACATATTAATACAAAAGCTATTGCTTACATATTAAAATTATGGTTTTCAATAAACCCGAAGCTTCTTAGTGTAGTAAGATTATTATAGAAAGTTTTTTAACATTCTCAGTATTTACCGTAATGAATTAAAAAAATAATATACATTCGAGGAGATGAGTAGATAGTATGTGATAGTAGATAATGATACTAGGTAGATGACGGTAAAGGACGATTACAAAATACTCATGCCTTATGCGGGACTCGAACCCACGTCCTCGTAGAGAGTAAACGTAATTTGAGTATACAATATATTCGAAATAATTCAATCAAATATCTCAGTTTTATCACCATTAGTTTATAATTAGTTTCTACTATACGTGAGATTGTATGCTTCTAGTGTCGGCAGTGAAATGATCGTATACGTTAAAATTATTCTACGTATAGCTGACTGTCTCCTTTTACGTGTTGACAAAGCCTTATAGCGTTTCACTAAACAATACTTTGTGACTTCTACACTAAACAATGCAATCCATTGCGATATCGTACATTTTAAGTACGTCCTATAGTTGAAATGTTACAATAGGCACCCATTATTTGAATTCTATTATACGACTGAATTATTCAATTCATACCCTTTTTATAAAAAATTATTTCCATACACACCCACACCATATTAAATCCTATACAAAGACAAATATTTCGTTATTGCTACGTTATTAATTGGATCATTTCAATAACCTACTTGGATTTACTTGGAACGGACCATTGAACCGTCTATGTAGGCAAGCGAGATAAGATTGTTGGATAAGGACTTTAAATTATTTTGTATATTAGCTATTTCCTTGGTTGAACTGATTTATGGAATTTAATTCTCATCCTCCTGATTAGAAGCAGTCGAATACAGCAGGAAAATTGTTTGATAATAAAACAAACCACACTGATGTTTCTCTTTTCAAGGGGCAACATTTCAATTTAGATTTAGACCGTTAAACAAACCTCCGTATCAAAACATGTTTATGTGGAAAGCAGTAATTTTGGTTCAAGTTGATAAAAATAGTGTAACAACATGTTGTAAAGTCGAGTGTTCATGCCGGGCGAAATAGTAATTGAATCCTGAAAACAACTTACTTTCACGCACTGCAAGGAGACCTAATGCACTTCGCTATCCAAAATCTTTGACATCCGTATGGTAGAATAATAACTATTTGTTTTCCAAACTAGATACCCAAGATATATGTACATAATAACTTTATATGGTTAAGTAAGTATGTTGATTATGGTAATTTCCCAGAGTTAATAAAGTGATGTGATTCAGCAAATCACCCCACATAGTCTAACTTCAAGGTGGGAAGTATATTAGTTTGGTTGACCTAGTAGTCCTATGCATATTTTCTTTTAACTTGGTATTTTGTTTGGGCTAAGCTCTAATTCTTACTACCAACAATGTGATTGTCATGTCACGTCATGGTCATGTTGAATATAACTAATTATATCAATTCGTATTAAGCTTACCAATAAATGGAGCGTGCCACGCAGCCGTCTTATGTGTGTCCGTCACATCATTGCAGGTGGCGAGAGAAGCTAAATCGCTTCCTGAGTTGAAGTTTAGCTACAGTGATGAATAATTTTAAGTTGAACGACATATTTGGGGGAGTGGGAGACCCGGGCTCACATCCCGGTAGGACTGGATTTTTAATTTTAGGATTGTATAAAATACTAAAGTATTTAAGGAAGTGTTCAAAATTTAGATTTTCGACTATATATAGTCATTCGCTTTGCCTTGGCCTAGTTTCGCATGCAAGCCGACAATAAAATTCTAATTACTTCGCATTTAATACAACAATATTTTTGACATCAATATTGTATGTAAATAAACGTCCCACTGAAAACTATAAACCATTGTCCATGTGATTGACGCAAATACATTTTTAGAAAGTGATGCAAAACGAGTCAAGTTTAGAATTAAATACTCATAATATTGCATATAACACTTTTCGATTAATTACACGCTTGAGGATAAATAAAAGCGGAAATAAATAATATGTATCTTATCAAACTACTTAATGTTTTGGATGAAACATGCCCATTAATAAATTAACTTATAAAGAAAATTTTTAATACAATTCAGAAATTAAAAATGTCCATTTCGACCGGGGTTCGAACCCGGGTGTAACACATTCCAGGTAGGTACCTTAGACAACTAGACCACCGAGACGGAAACATTTTAACTTCTGAATTGCCTTTGTAGTTGCATTATAGATCTGAATGGATGGAACAGTACTGCAACGAATATCTGTTGCCTTTGAACTGGCCACCGAACATTATTTATGATGTCATTACCTAACGCAGGTCAATACCTAACCCCGGTCGGGATGGACTTTTTTTATTTCTGAAATTAAGAATTCCACCCACGGGAGTGTTTCCCGACGAACCAAATCGAGAAATGTTAAATTTATTTTGTCACGAATGATCGCTTTTAACCATTGTTTATCTGTTTAATTAAATGCAACGCTTGGCTCTAATCCCGTGTAAGAATGAGTTTTCGTAATTGTTCTTCATCCTCAGTTATCACCCACCACAGCACCACTTAAAAATCATTTAGCCGTTCAACTAATAATATTCTATCAGGACTTTCTAGAGAGCAAAAGCTCATCAAGCTCATTTCTGATCTGTTATTGAGTTCTTAGTTCCCTCATTTGAGTACTCTCGTACCGGTGCTTGTCCTAAACAACCTGATAAGTTCAGAGCTATCACGTTTGTGTACTGCTCGCCTGAGCTTAAAGCGACAAACCTCCAGCCTCGAGGATTTTTTAAAGGATATTGTAATCTGTGGTGAAACGGTTCAGTTGACCGTTTTCACTACACATGTAAAAGCTAAAACAAAAGAAGGTATCATCATTCTAAAATAATTTTATTTTTACATCATTATCAAAAATATTACCCTTTGTTCTAATGCGGAATAAAACATGTTTGTTCCAACCGCCATTAAAAACGTCTGAAAGAAAAGAAGGTGTATGGTACATTTAAAATACCTTAAATGACTTAGGGATTAAAAAGACTTAAGCATTAGAATTCATTAACAGTGTTCGCGAAGACGCGAAATAATCTATCGCAACATGTGATTTAAACTTTCTACTAAGCTTTATCAATAATTGTCTTTAAAGAATAGCATGATAAGTAAGAGATAAATACAAGGTGATATGTGTACAAGTAATAAGTATGACTAACAATGTTGAAGTCCAAGTTAATCGCTTACTAAAAAGCCCAATAAAAATAGGTAAAGTGATAAAGCAATTTAAAAAAAAATCGATTTACAAACAATACAAGCACTACATTGATGTAAACAAAGTATGTTACTAAGCATCTAATTGCAGTTTATTTAAAAATTTACACTTAACAATTATTCAATTTTTATTTTTATTCCTCAAAATTAGAAAAAAAACATATTTGCCATTGTCCTGAGGGTGTGAATAAAAACAAATTATAAATTTGCTGTAAATTATTTCAAGGGACCCTGTGAGTATAATAATTAATAATACTTAAGCTAGATATTATGCACAATTTGGTTCATATCTTTTGATATTCTTAAATATACGTTGGGTTGATTGATAATAAACAAGAGTCAATTCAATGCTTTTAGCATGCGAAAACACAAAGTCGGGGTGTGGTGAGTTTTACAATGAAGTTCTGGAAGGGAAGCTTTTATTTTACACCCTGTGAACTTGTCCGCAAAATCACAAGTAAATATGGGTCACGATCAAAAATTGATTTAAAAAATCAAATTAAAATATAGTGAGACACAATGGCAAAATGTTGTGTTAAAAATTAACCATTCAATTGTGTCACTTCAAAACCCACTATTGAAATCCACTACACTACTTATTATACAAAACCTAGCAAGTCGTTTCAAAGGTAGACTTCTATAGTGTCTTGTCCTTGTTGGGCTGTGACGTCCTCAACAGCTTGACCTGTTGCGTGTCCGTGTCTGTGCAGAAAATGGCGGGTCCCTGTTGTTGTTGACTCCCAGCTGTTAGCGACTCGGGCGTCTCGAGTGCACTCTCGCGGCGAAGTGACGCACGAGGTTGAGGGGAATCCCCCGTCACTGCCAACTCGTCCTCGCAGTGACGCTGAATCAGCCTCTCCATGAGGTGATAGTCGTTGTCCTCGGCGTCTCTCAGGTGTTCCTTCTCTAGGTAGAGCGCCATCTCCGGGTTGGACATCTCGGAGTGATGTCGGTTGCGTCTGCTCGGCGAGGGCGAGGGCGAGAGGAGGTTGTGAGAGCGGGGCGGGCTCAGCAGGCCGCACACCGTCTCCAATTCGTCTGTAATGCTCGCGTACTCGGAGTTCATTGCCAACAGCACTGAGCGAGAACTACCCCAAGCCATGCTACGCTCAACTGTTACTGGGATGGGCACTTTGCATTCGTCTTCTGAAACAATCTCGTATCCGGAATAGGTTCTACTTCTTTGACGTCGATATAAGGGAGGAGGTCGTAGCATCGAGTCACCTCCACTCACGTCAGAGCTTACACGTTTGTGCGGTCGGAAATCTACAGGGATTGTGTTTAAATAACCTCCGGACCCTTCTATGCAGTCTACATTGCTACTACTTGGATAATTGTTAGCAGTGTACATGCTTTCGGACTGATTCTTGTATGTGTTTAGGATGGGAACTTGAATAGTTATTCCTGTTATCGATTTGCTTTCTGCGCCATCTTCTTCGCCGTCTTCCTTATGCTTCTCTAAACGTCCACCATGGAGTTCGGTTAACCTATCTGGTGACTTTCTTTCTCTACCAGATTCAATCTTTGAAAGGAAACTTTCTTGAACGATGCTGTCTGTCCAGATTTCATTAAGCGATCTTGCTGGCCGCCTACGCGAGGGCTCATCTCTTGCCAACGTTCCAAGCCCTGATACTTCAGGAGGTTCTTCAGACCTGCTTTCTCGTGATAGTTTCCATTTTTCGTTCTTTTCACTAAGCTCGGCCAGTTCCTTGGCAATTGGCTGATCCTTTGTGTAAGTTGCCATAAATCTGTGAATGACTGCCAAGTGCTGAAGAGTTTGTTCCGTTAAATCCTCTAAATTTCTGATGCGTATTTCGACAGTCTGAATAGTGGACGTTTGAATCGTATCTTTCTGGTTTATGTCGTCAACTTTTTGATACATGTTATCAACTCGTTCAGCCGTGTTCTTTATTCTCTCATCACTGGACATGTTCAGCTTGGTCTCTTGTTCTCTAAAGTACCCCTCGACGCATTCTTCTTCAAAGTCATAGAGGCGCTGTAGGTCGTCACTATGCAAGAACAGTTTAAGCGCGTTGTCATAAGTTTCTCGTACCCCTCTGAATTTTCGTTTACAATATTTAAGGAACATGAAGATGTGACAAAACATGATTAATGGTGGAGGAAGAACCGGCTTCTGTTCATATTCCATGACTACTGTGAACCTCTGAAACATCCATACTTTGTGAGATATTGCATTTACTTCAATGAAAATATTGTTGAAAACTGCAATAACCAAGTTGACAAGCAGGATGTTTGTTATTAGAAGGTATAGTGCTTGCGCAAGTGTAGCGATCCAGCGTCCATGTTCACACTTTGGCTGACTAGGATCGTTGCCACATTCTGGATAAATCTCATCTACATACACTTCACCATACATCATGAAGTATGGTTTGTAAAACACATCTCTTACAATGTCCCAATGAAAATAATTGTCCGGGAAGAGGATTGATTGGCGACAAATACCGAAACTCATGATTACCACTAGCAGCAGCATAAGAAAGTAGACCATATTTTTAATCATTTTGCCCATCATTGTAACTAATGGTCCGAGATATTTATTGACGCCAAGTATTTTGAGAATTCGTAGATACCAATATACTATGTCCACACAGAAGATGATTCGGCCGGTTTTCATCGAAGACGGCTTCAACCTTAGGACTAGACCAATCAGGAAGACGGCGATGGCAGCTGCGTCACAAGGGTTCCACATGTTCCAGGCCCACACGGAGAACTTGTGGCTACGAGAACAGATAAACACTCGGGTTAGTTGGTGGGTAATCCTAGCCTGTGTCCTCTGTGTGTCCTCTGGCTCTTGTGCCTTCGTCTGCTTCCTCATGTCCTGCCCTCTCTTCACGTGATGATCCTGGACCGCCAACCTACCCGCAATCTGATCTTCAGTTGACTCAACATCTCAATTTCTGTTGTTGAGAATGTTTGTTTAATGACAACAAAATAAAGCCCTTTCGTACCTTACCCAAGTTAGATCTGGAATATATCTTTGTAGTCAACCCCCAAGGCCAAATTGCTAAGGGGATAGCTTTTGCCGTGAAGAAAATTGCTTCAAGTTTTCTCCTATCCTAATTCAACGAACAAGATTCAATTTCAGATTTAAGATTTCTTTAGCAAGTATCTCCTAGTTATTGTTAAGCGGTGTTTCACAGCTTGTGCCTCTGACTTGTTTCAGGGTGTATGATTTATGCTCTGTTAGGCAGGCCTCAGGTCGCACCTCATCTTGTAGCCTAAGGTGGCATCCAGACGCAACGAGGCCAAGTCAAGGGTCGCGTGACGAGAGGGCAGACATGCAGAGGAAGATGATGAAGCACCGCGATGGTGGACCGTAGTCACCTTCCTTGAGAGTGTATTTATATTTAAAAGACGAAACAAACAACTGTGGATGAATCATTTTACCGATCAAGATTAAATGACATTAATTCGTCAATAAAAATGTAAATTTTAATTTGTCAGGTGTTTTAAAAGCCATGATGCAAGGGCAAGGGCAGAGTTTCGTGCAATATTTTATGAGGTATGCCCCGACTATGGAATTTGTTTTATAGTTTGGTTATATTTTATGTTGACTTCTCTGAGGTGTAAAAACTAGTTGTTTTAAATTTATCTCTCTTCACAATATATATCTAAATATCAGTTAGCGGTGCATGGTGATACAAACTCAGAAATGGCCATACCCTCTTTATGAGTAGGCCTACGTGAAGATGATTTTTGTTGCTTATAGTCATAGTCGTCTCATATTAGTGGATACGTTAAGAAAGTTCACGAATGATAATAACAGTCTCGAACGTTGTTCAAATGTTGTTTCTTTAATTGTGAGAACGTCATCACTTTTGAATGCATGGATATTGAAATATGAAAAATACGTATTGAGCGTATCGAGTTATTCAATTATTTAGTTCACAGCTTGAAAAAATCTTACTTAAGTCAGGGCACATAACTTTGCTCGTCTATTTGACGTAAACAATTTCACTATATACAAATTAAATAATATAATTACCACTACCCCCTCCCCCCCCATCAACCAGATAACAGGTCCTTGCATCTTCCAATTATGGTTGTGTTGTTTTATTGTTTATTTTACCTAATGGCAACTGGCTCCGAAGAAATAATCTCCCTTATTTTCTCGCAACCAACCGAAAGTATGTACATGATGACATAGTATTCTTGCCAGGAGGGATCTGGCTCCATTCGTACCAACACAACGTGGCTGAAGATCAGCAAGAAGATGACGTAAGCAATCTGGAAAGAAGAGATCGTTAGGTATGAAGTAAGTACCCTTATTTAGACTTTGGTATGTTGTGATTAGGATGACTCACGTTATCAAAGTATATAAGGAGCATTGTTCGCATAATATTGTTTGAATTTAATACATGCAGATTGCAGATACAATATAAAAACATCCCATCAAATGCATTTCCTTCGGTAATACAAATTCGCTAACTCAATTCGAAACTAAAAGGTTGGTGAATGTTACCTTAATGATAATGGTAATGGAATTGAAAGAAATTACTTGCTACTTAATTTCATTAATTAACCCACAAAATTAATAAGACGCCTCGATCAAGTAAGAAACATCACTCAAGTAGTCAATAGGATAACATTATTATTTCCAAATAATGATTACTGATGGTGACTCGGGTGTGCGTAATGCCACATTAGTGGATGATTATGAACTACTATCTAGTCTTGTCCTGAGAGTAAAGCTTGTGGCTATATTTTTTTTTATAGAGACTACCTAGACATGCGGAATATCGTATTTCAATACGGTACGTTACAAGTTTTCTTACCTGTTCCAATGCAGAAACACTGTAGAAACTCACAAATTATTAATGCGATTGGCGTGAAACTTTCGAGTTTAGGAATTTAAATCAGTTTGTTATAACTTATTTTTATTCGTTATTAACAGGCGTATAATCAATGCCTGCATTTTAGTTTCGTGACCAATCAACAACAGAGAATTTGTTATACATGCCATTTTGGACTATAAAATATAAATTAAGTAATTCAATATGAATCTCTAAACAATTACAATTAATTCTGTCTCTATTTTAGGAAACTAAGATTCATTTTGACAGTTAATTAAAATTAAAAATAATGACAAACCTATAAGAAAACCCTCAATTATTAAATTATTATAAGAGGGAAGGTTCTGAATCGATGTGCACCACAATTTTTACGGAAAATGATCTTCACTAATGTACTTGGAACAATCAGTATTTCAGTAATTGATTTTGTAGATATAATGTCTTCGCTATTCAATATCGATATTATTAATTATGCTATGTATTTTTAAATTCTTTACCTTAAACTATTATAGTTACTTAAAGTTTACATACACTTATTATTTTAAAGATAAATTAATAGAGTGGCAGGGAAAGGTCCATTGTTTTTATTTTAAAGATTACTGTGACCATAATGCGATTTCAAAATATGGGTGTAACGTAAAAGAAATATTGTATTTTGATTTTGTTTCAGTATCGATTGGAACTATTACACTGTGTTAATTAATGGTATGCACGATCAAATAGTGTATTCCACTCAAGACGAAAATTTTCAAATTTTTGCTAGAGCTAGTGAAACGGCGCGATTCAAAGAAGGCAATAGCTGAAACTCTCATAAATTATGTCCACAATGCCTCGTTACTTACCGTCTAGTTTGCTCATTCTTTTAGTACCATAATAATTATTTGGCGTGCACATATTCTGTAAGCAGCGACGCCACTTTTCATTCAGAATATCAACTCCTCTTTGACATCACTTATAATGAGAGGCAATGAATTTTCTTGTTTCTTTGGTTACTCACCAAACGAAAAATCGATTGCGCCCCTCTACAACAGCAGCGGAAAATGCTTCTATTCAAGTCTAATCGAATCAACAAATCTGAGTTCTTATACGACTCTTGCAATTATTCCTCATTTTCTTCCCCTCATTAGTACTCTCTGAATTTGAATGTTTCTAACTTGTTAAATAGAAGTACTGTTAAACCTAAATCAGAGTGTTGATTTGCAATGGAGGGGTACTGAGACTAATATCCTTGTTTCCCAATATAAATGTGTGTGCGTTGTGCCTGGACTTAGAAGTGGTGATATTATATCGCACGCAGAATTAACTTTCTCTGCACTGAGCGTGTTGTAAGGTATTAACCTTCAGAGTTGTGGTATTTGGTGTCAGTGTGGTGGTGTGCGGCTTTGAGAACCATCTAGGCTATGGCCATTATTTAAGCCCTCTTAAACCTGACTGACAGCATTTACCACTTTACGTACAGTCCAAAACACGTTTGAGTTAGTGCCCACCAAGAGATTTGATCCTCCACTATCACGACTCTTAGGAAGTGGAAGAAACTCACCTTCTCAGGCCTAAACTGTAAATATGTACCAAATGCAAATTGTTAAAGGCTACAATGATTAAGCTGTCAGTAAATTTGTCATGTTTTAATTAGCTTGTCTAATTAAAAATAAAGCCTAGACCTCACTGAAAATCTGACCAGACCATAGAAAACCTACTGTAACCTAGCTACTACAACTAGCTCCACTATCACTCTCTGTCCATGCGGTACGACCGCGATAAACGATTACTACACTTAAATCAGTAAAGAAGATTTAATAAAAAAATAGTTTATGACAAGGTAAACAATAAACGGGGAGTTGGGGATGTATGCTAGCGCAAATTGAACCATCTCTTGGCCAAATATAGTGATTTGCATTACAACAATCAACAATGTGCGCATGGACAGGCTTTGAAAGTGGAAACTTGTTTAATTATCACGAGACTCGCAGTTAGTAAAATTGTTATATAAATTAATGGCAAATGTCGGATTTCCCTCAACCAACACACACTCCGTCTACCGTTGACCCTTGTTTTCGATGAGAAAGATAACAGTGGTTAGTTACAAAGCAACCGTCTAGGAGACAGTTTTAGGTTTGAATTGTTTTGAAGGTCCAAAGTTAACCCATATTTCTTATCATTTTTTTAATAGTAATAATTTATAAAGAACATCTGTTCTAGGTTGGTTTGAAATTGTGTTATCACCAGAGTCAGTGGTATAACTGTTCGATAAAATATTAAGGGAAAGGGTCTGAATATGGGTACTCCACTGGAAGCAATACGAACTAGAGTACTAAAGCCAAACCAGACATTCAAAGTGACAACCATAAATTTTTGCCCCTTACCACGCTTGATATGAGTTAAGTACAATGTTAAGACACTATAATTTGGGTTGAAGATATATAGCCAAGTCCAGTCGATACAGTTAACAAGAAGCAAGAGGCTGTATGGTCCACTGGGCATGCGCGACAAGGAAGCCCAACACGCATGTACACACGCCGTCAACAATCGCACTTGGTCACTTGATATGAAGATTAAGTCACAAGTAGAAAAATAATTTCGAAGTTCGAAGATATAGGCCAAGTCCATCGATACAATACAAGAAGAGACAGACTTTGAGTACAGTGTCTTAGTTAAGTAGCGACAATATGGGATGGTAGGAATATTGTCAAACAAAGTGTACACATATCACACAGACACGGTAAGGGTGTGAATAAGTGAGAGTTACATCATACAAACCGGATGGATCACAGCGAATAAAATTACATAAATACACGAGTAGGAATCACATAGTGTCATACAACACTGCTATCACAGTGGAATGGGAAACATTTTTCGTCTGTAAAAAGTACTTTTAGATGCGGTTTAAGAGTGCATCATATATTGCAAGCTCGCTGTATGTCGTCACCATCAAAAGGCTATTTTCTGACTTACATTAAAACAATACGCAGTGATTACAATGATATATCTTCATTTTGTGTCCCGGGCCTAGTCTTGTTAACCACATGATACAGTTGGAAACGCTTTCTTCTAACTGCACTTCCAGATAAGAATCTACCGTCGTAGTGGGTCCGTCCAACAGGCGGCCAAGATGAAACATAACTTACTGTTTCTCAATTACACTCATCGGGAAATACTCCCGCCGGTGTAATTACTTACATGGAAATCAATCCAGAAATTACAAAAATCCACCTCAGCCGGGTATCGAACCCAGGTCCGACCGACAATCGAGAGACCCGGGCTCGATACCCGTCTGAGGTAGATTTCTAATTTCTGGATTGATTTCCATAATATTATAATCGCCGTTGTCATTTCACGGGGTGTTATCGAGTCTTATCACCCCATTCCAACGATTCAGACCGTTTTACAAGAGTGTGTTCTATCATCTACTATATGTTCAATCTGGTCATAAAAATACTTCTCATTCCTGTGTAAAACAGTGAGTGTATAGAATAATTTATATCCACATTTAAAGTACGTAAGTTGAAATGGATGCTACATCGGTTACATCTTACCTTTGACAATATCACAAAATATTACGTAAACGTAATCGATATTAAAAATGAATTAAGTACTTGCTATCCTAAATCACATAGTTGGCATTGAAATTATAACTATTAAACATCAAAGATTATTTTCACAATGGTTCACAATAGGCCTGCCAATATTATTATTCATTTTGGGAAGTTATTTTAATCTCAATGCTTACCCCGTATTGCTTTATTATTATTAGTAGTTCTATTATTATATTATTATTATTGTGTACGCATACTAATATTGATTGATAAAGTCATATTGTGCTATTGTTATGTACCAAAATACTAAAGGAACACTTCAGGGAGTCTACAAAAAACATTCACAGTAAAATCGTAATGATTGTCATGCCGACAGCGTGTTACTTGACACGCGAAACGCGACTGACATGCAACACACCAGAAATGACCTTCAAAACACTCCAATAATAATAACATCGCCTAACACATCGTTTCCGAGGTTGGCTTTTGAAGGGTCTTGTCGCTGTCTGACTGTGACGTTCTCAGCATCTTGAGCTGATGCGTGTCCGTGTCCGTGCAGAAGATGGAGGGTCCCTGTTGTTGTTGCTGCTGCTGTTGTTGTTGAGCCCCAGCTGTCGGCGAGGGCATCTCGACCGCGCTCTCGCGGCGGAGAGAGCGACCCTGGTTGCGGAATTCAGGGGAATCCCCCACTCCCAAGTAGAACGCGTTGTCCGTGGACTCGTCCTCGCAGTGACGCTGAATCAGCCTCTCCATGAGGTGATAGTCGTTGTCCTCGGCGTCTCTCAGGTGTTCCTTCTCTAGGTAGAGCGCCATCTCCGGGTTGGACATCTCGGAGTGATGTCGGTTGCGTCTGGTCGGTATGGGGGACTCCCCCGGCCGAGGCGGGGTGAGCAGGTGGGGGGTGCGGGGCGGACTCAGCAGGCCGCACACCGTCTCCAGCTCGTCGGTGATGCTCGTGTACTCCGAGTGCATCGCGAGCAGCATCGAGCGAGGATTCCCCTTGGGCTTCTTGACCCTCAGTCGTGACTCCGCCCACGATACGCTTCGCTCTGCCGGTGGTGGATGCGGCGCGTCGATCTCATCTTCTGGTCCCTCTTCTTCGGTGACGTCCTCGGGCTCGGAATGTGTTTTGCTGGCCTGTCGTCGCGTCAAGAGGGGAGGCCGCGGTGACTGGGGTACAGATTCAACGCCTCCACCCATGTCACAGCTCATTCTCCGCTGGATGCCGGCTTTCCGCCCTTGCGATCGGAAGTCTAAAGAGTTGCTCTTGAGGAAGTCTGGGAGCGAAGTGTCGAAAGAACCTCCTGACCCTGCTATTCCTTCGGGATGTTTACCACTCGAGTTGGCAATACTGGGCACGCTGCCAGACTGTTTCTTACCAGTTTCATGAATGGGAACTTGAATCGTTATTCCCATCACCGAATCGTCTTCAGTGTCCGCGTCTTCCTCCTCCTCTACCTCCTCTTCCTCTTCTTCTTGCTCCTCCAAGAAATCATCTGATTTTTCTTTTAAAGTTTCCGGTGACTTTTTACCGCCAACATCATCCATTTTGAAATGCAAACCGTCATTTAGGATAAAACTGTCCGGCCTGACTTCTGTCAGTGACCTTGTAGGCCGTCTCCGCGACAGGTAATCTCTTCCAAACGGCGTAAGTCTCATTCGTTCAGGGTGATCAGATGACTCGTCTTCAGTCTTGTCAAGAGATATCTTCCTTCTCTCCTTCTTTCGACTTAGCTCAGCCAGTTCTGCAGCAAACGGTTGATCCTTGGTGTAAGTTGCCATAAACCTGTGAATGACAGCTAGGTGCTGAAGAGTCTGTTCCGTCAAACCCTCTAATTTCCTAATACGGAATTCGACCGACTGGATAGTGGACATTTGGGTGCCTTCCTTCTGGTTGATATCTTCTACCTTTTGATACATGTTATCAACTCGTTCAGCCGTGTTCTTTATTCTCTCATCACTGGACATGTTCAGCTTGGTCTCTTGTTCTCGAAAATACCCCTCGACGCATTCTTCCTCAAAGTCGTAGAGTCGCTCTAGGTCGTCACTATCCAAGAAGAGCTTGAGGGCGTTGTCATAGGTTTCTCGAACACCTCGCACTTTTCTCCTGCAGTATTTGAGTAATAAGAAGATGTGACTGAGCATGATTAATGGTGGCGGAAGAACCGGCTTCTGTTCGTATTCCATGACCACTGTGAACCTCTGGAACATCCATACTTGGTGTGACACTGCATTCACCTCGATGAAGATATTGTTGAACACGGCTATTAGCAGGTTGATGAGAAGTATGTTGGCCACGAGCAGGTACATCGACATCACGACTGGAGTGATCCAACGACCAGTTTGACACTTCGGCTGGCTCGGGTCGTTACCACATTCTGGGTCAATTTCAGTCGCAAATACTTCTCCGTACAACATGAAATACGGCTGGAAAAACACATCGCGAACGATCGTCCAGTTGAACGTATTGTCAGGAAAGAGAATTGATTGGCGACATACACCGAAACTCATTAATACTACGAGTAACAAAACTACAAAGTAGATCATGTTCTTAACCATCTTTCCCATCATTGTGACTAGTGGACCGAGATATTTGTTTACGCCTAATATGTTGAGGATGCGCAGATACCAATAAACGATATCCACGCAGAATATAAGACGACCAATCTTCATTGAAGATGTCCTCATTCTCAAACAAAGACCGATCAGGAAGAAGATGATGGCAGCTGCGTCACATGGGTTCCACATGTTCCAGGCCCACACGGAAAACTTGTGGCTGTGTAAACAAACAAACACACAAATAAAAAATTACTTAACTATGAATATAGACACCGCTGTCATAAGGTTCACACATATCGACATGTATAAAATTAAGGATGGTTCATACAACTTTGTTGCCCTTACGACTTTTCTAGATGAACCGTGTTATTTAAATCTCTTCTCAATCCAATCTTTCAGAGTATGAATTTGAAATGAATATATATGAAATAACAAGTTTGGAGCAAAAGAGTTTTGGGGAAATGGGGATTGAGACGGGTTGAATAAAATGGTTGTAGGCTCAAGTACATAATATGTTCCTCATTTTTGAGTATAAAATAATGACATATTTGGTGATATAATTAATGAAATTACTAATTATTAGCACTTGCGTTTGAAGATGGATGTTAAAAACATCATGATGTACTAAAGTTCAAATAAATAGCAGTTCACGACATTAGTAGAGAAAAGTATTACATTCGCTTCCATTTTAATTCACAATTGTTTCTTATTAACAATGAATCATGCAATTAGTCATCTAAAATGGCAGTGATCTGTTACCTGACGGCAACGGGCTCCGACGAGGCAATCTCCCTGATTTTCTCGCACCCCAGAGATCCTATGTACATGATGACGTAGTATTCCTGCCAGGACGGATCTGGTTCCATTCGTACCAACACAACGTAGCTGAAGATCATCAAGAAGATGACGTATGCAATCTGGAAGAACAATCACGATAATTAGCACCGAGTTTTGGAATAGTCGGGTCATTCGTTGAGTCAATGCTTGGTGAGTTTGTCCAGTCAAAGACATAAATATGAAAATTAAATAATATGGTTCATAAATGGTGGTTATTTCCTTTCACTCAAACAATATTTTAAGCACATTCAACATTCCTAATCCTATTAAGATCACCAGAACAGTGAAGAAAGGAACTGCTTACATTAGCTTAAGTTCATTACATTGTTTGAAGGGTCTGTGTTCGTTGATATAGGAAAATGAAATGCAGCTAAGCAACTATGCAAGAGATTACAAAATGGAAAAGCTAAATTAATATCTATGTACATTAGTTAAGATTAAAGAATGCAATGGCAGTCATATGTATACACATGAGTATGATAGATATGAATTAAAATGCCAGAATCAGTCATTTATCTCCATTTATACAATTAAACTTTGTGTTAATATAAAGTTAGCCAAGTTAAAGCAAAAATAAAATAAGTGTGCTTGATGAATATACATTTCGTGTCAGCAATGTTATAGTACATTGGGAATACCATTCATGAAAGTTGGTATTGGGAAATGATACAAAAATAATTATCTTATATTACAATTATCAGCACAACCAAAAACAAAATGCAAACAAATAAAAGAGAGTTCATTCCTGAACAGGCCTACACACAAAAACTGGGACTTATGAACAATAATAAATGTAGCGTTGTAGGTTCTGTTCCAAGATAATATCTAGCCCAAAATAAATAAAAAAGTTCCGTTGGTTCGAGCTCGATAAAAAACAAAAGCGAGAGTCGTAACGAAACGTAAAATATTGCAAAAAGTAAAGGAAAACAGCGCAAAAATTGCAAAAATTGCATGAAAGGATACGCTTATCCTGAAAATATCGATTTGTAAAAATGGCGTTATTAAAAAAAAAAACACATTTCAAGTTTTTAATCAACAAGTCGTTATGCCAATAAATCCAAAGTGACCGAGAGTTTAGTTGCAAACGTATCTAGCTTTCCTGGCCAGATGGATCAACTATTGATAAAATAAGTAGTGATGTCTTCTTACCTCTACATCGACATCACACCGGCATGCAGACTCGATTTGACTCGAGTCGTATTTAAAACATTTTTGTCAACATTTTCTTGTTTCTTTTCCAGTGCGAAGTTGAAACTCGGCTCAGATCAAAGTAATTTTTCGTCAGAATCCATCATTGCTTCATTCAAACGTTCGTTTCCATGATAGCATGCGTCACGGGTTCGTGAACGTTTTGACTCCGAGAAAACTTGATGCTTTTGCTTAGATAGCGTCCATTGAAGTTTTCACTTCTTTACTTAAAGTGAGTCAACATTTAAAAAACCGTACTTCTATAAGTTACAAAATTTATTTTTTCTACGGTTGTCACCGAATTCTAGTACCTACTCTAGGATTAAAACTGCTGTGCTTACTTTGTTTGTACTATTTTGTACGAAACTCAGCTCACATCTTAAGTAAATGACGTCATATCACGTGCAGGAAACTACCAACCTAACTATTTACCGTTTCTAGTTCCCGGATAGTAACTTTCATCGCTTTGTTGGTACTGGAGTTGCCTGATTAGAGTGAGCTTGACTGCTTGACTTATTAGGCACGAACTGAGCAGCAGACTTAATGACAGATTGGCGTTTAAAGTCATGCATTAACTAATTGAAAACAAATGGACGAGTCTTCAAAACTCCGTATACTCATTTAGAAGACTGACAACTTCTCTTCCTCATCGTCAGAATACCTGCTAAGTTTGCAAATGCAAATGAACCATGATTCTCAGCCATATTCTATAGAGATCGGTGCTGAAAACTGTAAACAATGATTATATCCTAGATTCTATAGTCAATATCATTTAATATAATTTGACGAACACCACCACCGTGCTAATGAACGTTTAGTAAGTTTTATTTAGTTTTTTTTTTGTAAATCAGTTTTTGTATCTGAATAGGATAGAATATGTTTGATAAATAAATAAACATAAATTGAACAAAGTTACTCAAAGGACGAGAATCACACACAGCAGAAAATATCGCAGCATAACATACACACAAGCGAAAGCAAGCACAATCAAATAAATAACTTCAAACTTAATTTAAATTCTGACCATTTTGTCGAACATGCTGGAAATAAAGCGTTAGTTGAATTTCAATGACAATTTAAAAACGAAAATCAATGGTACACACCAAGCATATTTTCTATTGGTGTGCGAATCCAAGTTTTTCATTTCGAATCCGAATCCGAATCGAATCTTTCCGAAGATTCACGAATCCGAAGCGAATCCGAATCTTTTCCAATGGAATTTTGCGTAGCCTATCGTTAAGAGATGTGCAAAAATGTTTTTTAAAGTTTGAAAATTCACTCTTATAAATAAATAAATACAATATTCGCAATCTTTCGTTATTTGCCTACCAAAAAAACAATTTGATAATGCACAACTTAAAAAAAAAAACGCCTAGTTATCGCCTAGAGACCTAGAAGCCTATCACAAATTCCAAGACAAGTTATGATTAATTTAAAAGAAAAACAAGCACATGAGAGTGAAGAATCAGTTTTAATTTTAAGCTCAATTTCAGCCTTCAGTTAAAGTTTCTGACAGGTTTTACCACCAGATTAATTTCTACTTCCCGGCACCTATACCAAAATTACGAAATTATGCATTTTTTGTGTAATGTCAATATTTTGATATGAAGTATTTTGAGCTTACTCCCGTACAAACGATTATTACGACCTCACAATTGCGCTTTATGACCTGTCACCACACCACCATATGTACCAACCAGGAGCCCAGGATTAATTTAATTTTGACTAACTACCCGGCACCTCCACCAAAACTTTGAAAAAAGCCTTGTTTGAAATTTCGTGTCCTAATTTGCGTTTAAAAACATAATTGTTGCCTTCCTGATACACGCGGAAAAAAGGTGGGTAAACGGCAGGAAATCCAAATTTTCGAATACTTTGAAAACTCGATTTTGCTAAAATTGACTCGAATCCGAATCTATCTTGGATTCGGATTCGAATTTCATGAATTCGCACAGCCCTAATATTTTCCTTTATAAGTTCAGGAGTGACCCACAAAAAAAAACATTTGAATGTTGTAGATGGTGACTGGCGATTTCAAGGAATAACAAGTTTAATATTAGTAAAAAATAATATTTAGCAGGTTTCTTTGTAAAAATACACAGCTTTAAATATCTACAAGAGTAACAAAACAACTATTTAGAAATTAATAATTCAACATAATTTTAAAAACGGATTTAGGGCATGGAGGTAAATTAATTGATTTTACTATCTGACATTCGAGTGTGTTATTAAAAAGTGTGTAAAAGTGAACATTGGCAACATCAGCTTATTATATAGAGCCGTCTTAGGTTTTGTCTGTCTGTTGTGGCAAGCTTTCATTAGCCCCACAGTGCTGGATGGCTAGGACCTATTTACCTGTGAAAAGCATTATGAATCAGACGAACAGGGTCACAAAGAGACGCACAACACACACTTTCCAGGCAAATAAACTTTTTATGAACTAATTATTTGGTATAACGACGCAGGTACGTAATAATTATGAAAGTGTATGTTTTTTTCATGGACCTTGCAGCAATGCGCATCTCTTGAGATGAAGTTTAACACAATGTCAAAATTATTGTGAGCTATTTTGCAATTGAGAACGTTGTGTAAGTGGCACGGACAAAACATACAATAAAGGGAAATAATGGCAACCAAAAATGGGCAAATGACGATGATGAAATGCTTTTAAAGACATAACCACACGATTAGTTTTAAACTGAGACAAATCTTTAATTATTGCTTGAATGTTACTTGCGTTAAAAACATATCCATGACAAGGTATAAAAGGACGGTTGTAAGTCGTTGTACAATGTTGGTGTCACATTTTAGAGAGGTAAGTGGGTACATATTGTTCAATCTTGTTGGCGGATTTTATTTTCTAGAGCCAATGTATATTTGGTTAGCACAAAAACAACCCACCACCATCTCCTGTGCTTTACATTCAGTGACAGCACATTTATTATATTCTTGTTTGAATAGACACAGATTCACTCTCATCTGTGTCGTGACCCCACAAGGTCATGGTGAGGTTAAGATAGCCTATCACCACCAGTGAGAAGATTGTGCAAGTGCTGCCCGGTTTACGATGTGCTTAGTCGTTTACAATCGCTGTGCATCACACAAAGGCGAAGAAGAGCTGTACATCATCCATGAGTTTCTCTTGAATGTCCAACACGATCGCAAAGTAGTAGAGGTGATTCAGTTTTGTCAGACATTGAAGATACTCAAATGTTAGGACCGGATGAAGAAGAAGGATGTGCTCGCGAAAGCGGAGATTCCTCCCGTATGTGCATCGCCCGCCTTGATTCAGCTTAGGAGGAACTGTATTTATTTCTTCTTACCTTCTATTCTGGAGTCGTGTCATCGTGGACTTCTTCAAGTTCGATCAAACATGTGCACATACTTCACAATTTTATCCTCTTCGATATAAATGTCATACGTCACTTTAACTGCAGATTGCCCGAAGTCCCGGAACTTTCAATCAAGCATGCACCTAATACCGAAAGGCAGGCTGAAGACATACGATAATAAATAGCTCGTTGTTACATATTGTAGTAAAAATATGTAATTTCAGATCGTTGTACTGTCTGAGATGGAGGGTGCAGCTGGGTGCAGAGTGCTACGTCGTATTCCCATAAACTAACCAGGTATACGAGATTTCTACATACCTTTCAGTAACTATCTTGATGATTGGTGAGGCGTTGAGTGAAGATGGCAGCCCAGATAACTTGTAATAGAATTCACACACCCACACTTATTGCACTCACGAAACTGATCCAAGGCGCTGGATGATGTTTTGGACTTGGTTTTTGAGTGTCCATAGTTCCTTGCAACTCGCTTATCGCGATCTTCGTGATCTGGTGACGTTGGTGTTCTTGAGGCTCGTCTTGTTCACTCTAACCATTGTCTTCCAGCATATTGACGAATCACTTAATGTTGGTAATCTTCAATTCGATTCACTTATTGCAACACCCGGCTGGTTGTGCGTTAGTCTGCTACATAGCAGAGTGATTGTGAACAATATTCCGTTGTTGACAACAAGATGTGTAGGTTGTGCGGTCACGATCGTCAGACCTCATATTCTTACAAACACATTTGAGTTTTCCTAGAATTAGTGGTCTGAAGGTACCCGGGGCAGTTGGTATTTGGGGACCGACCCGACAGTCAAAAAAAGTACCCAATGTTCGTGCAAGGAAACAATATTTGTTTGTGGTGATGGTGGAGGTGCCGGTTCAGACATTTTTTATTTATAGCCCGCATGGAAAATGCTATATATACAACTAACATCCAGACAATAGAACGTTAATTGGCAGAAAAATATGGTGTAAGATTCTTCACAAGAAAATTTCATTATCCAATGGACTAGTTAAATAATATGCAGTATTAAACGGCCGTCTTTTCCCTACCCGAACCAGACTATACTGTCAAAACCTCTACACGCACAGCCCTACCTAGAATACAAACCCTATCATTAATGGAAGCATTAGCATTAATGGGATTTGCCCCTTCTATAGCAAACGATTAAAACAATATAATTTATACTTACGATAACAATCTAAAAAAAGGGCCAAGCTCATCTACTCTTCCACATTTGCGCATTCTTAATTCATAAACGTACAGTGTCCCATAACAGCATCCTCGAAAAGCTTGGCAAAATAGAATTTGCGATTATTAATTTAAACGAAATAGTTCATCCAAGTTCTTTTTTCTAATTAATTAAAACGTAATAACATGCAAATTTTATTTTGCCAAGCTTTTCGAGGATGCTGTTATGGGACACTGTACGTTTATGAATTAAGAATGCGCAAATGTGGAAGGGTATGAGCTTGGCCCTTTTTTTAGATCTCATTTCTTTTGAGTGTGTAAGGTTTGGCTGTATTTCTACAAGTTTTTGTTATGTGTGTGATCTCATTACTTTTTCAAGTTCCATTGCAAAATTATATGTTAAAATATAATAATTTTATCAAAGTTGATTTAATTTCTATGGTATTAGCAATAACAATATAGGATGTAAAATATCTAGACCCGGATTCATGTACATCCTGGGTATAGGTGGTATAACCATGGTATAACGACGGTATAAGGACTGGACCCCAATTCTTGAGTTCGTGGGAGATGACTGTTGAAAACGCAATTTGAAAACGAAGTCGTTTTCGTTTGACACTTTAAAAAGATATGCGTATAGCAAAGAGCTCGAAAAAGTTCTATATTTATTCTAGATGGCAGTGCCTTCATAAACGCGGGCCAATCGAAAGACGAGTTGCGTGAAATGATTTGATTGTTGCAATTATGTAAACAAACAGATGAGCAAGCGCATATTATTTTGACACCTTGCTTCGACATTGTGTTTGTGTGTATTGTGTGACAGAACTATGTTGTGCTGGCCTAGGGTTGGCTAGGCTTGCCAAACATGTAATGTAAGTAATAATTTTATCTAGTCCTATAGCCTAATGGAACTTTAGACCTACACTGTTGTATTATAAATAATTTTCTACATCTGGGCCTAGGTCAGGGACGGTTTCTGATTTGTTTTATGAGAGTATAATGACAACTTTTCTCATTTCACACATAGAAGCAAAATTTAAAATGTCCGCCATTTGTTTACGTATCGCACTTTCCCGCCGTACTCTGCTTATACCGTCAACAAGTGTCAAGTAACTATGGTTACTTGTTGATTGTATAAGGCTTATTTTAAAACCTTTATTTGGAAGCCTTCCAACAAACTTTTTCAACTTTTTTTTTCAAAAGAGACTATAATACTATAACCTTAATGTCCATGTAAAATATGAACATTGTAGTCCCACCCGTCTGGTCAGAATCGCGGGCCGACGTATTAGATGTAAGTAGCAGTAGTAGCAGTAGTAGGAGTAGCTAACATCCTTAAAGTGATTTTGAGCATGTTTCAAGCCATTTTTTCACCAAGAAGGAATGGTCGTACCCCAATAAAATTTGGCATGTGTTGTCAGGTACCTAAATCCCCTCGATTGTGATAGTTTTCAAGTTCACATCACGTTACATGACGGCTGGGTAACACCTCGAAATCACCCCAACTCTGCTTGGTGTATAAGGTGCTTGAGTGTGTAGCGCACCGCGGCTTGGCTGCGGCGCCCTAACGGGCACCTAGATAATACTTTATCTGTAAAATTAAAATGATATTACAATATGCTTTATATTGATACAAATACATTGACTTACCGCACACGCACATTACAGTCCATACTAGAGTAATATATTGATTCACTATTTTTTTTTAAGAAGAGATGTCAGTATAGGGTTTTTAACACAGAATTTGTGAACAATCAATGTTAATTTGAAATAGTTTGGAGCGAAAGCAAACACGGACGAAACACATTGCAACAAAGTACAAACTATGGTCGAACACACACATATAGGACCTGGACGGCCTGATTGTTAATTGTTTTAGTAAGCGATTAGAGTTTGAATAACCTACGACACTTACTTGATTTAAACGAAATGTTTTAGTGTGTTTCGAATGTCACCAGCTCGACAGAATCGATGCTTTTCTACTCTCGGATATATAAGTAAATACAAATATTTGCCATTGATGTTATGTCAAGAGTTATTATGTAACCCCCTTAGATTTTTAGCGACACCAGTGTAGCAGTAGGTACGTAGAAATCTAAAGACTGTGTTAAAAAATGTATAAATTACTATCCAAAGATTGTTCGACCAATGACTTTTCTGTTAGAAGACAACCTCAAACGTACACCTAGTACGGTGCTTACTGAGGTGGTGGCCAAAAGACCCCATGTCGACGAAGTCCGCTAACCAGATGATCGCTCGCAATATTTGAGCATCATGATCACACCTAGGCAGGACAATCTTACTTAATGGGAGTTCTTCTGATGTGTCGTCTGTCGTCCCAACAACTTTTTTAAGACGCCACCCATGAAAGACAACACGTGGAGCTTTTGTGTTCGGTGTTATGCAAACAGTATGATGTTAAGTCAATTGGTGTTCATAAAATGTACGGTTACTCTTACACAATGCCAATACCTTTATCTGAAATATTTTTGCCCAACCAATGGACCTACCAGTGTGTTCCTAATAGTTAACTTTCCAAAATATCGCCTCTCTTGAATTATTATTGCTTTTGGAATGTGGAAGCATCTTATTCAAGTATGTATAATATATATTTTTCTTTTGCTACTCAGTACAGAGGCCAATATCAAGTACCTTATGAGCGTAGTACCGGTACCAAAGCTACATACGGGTACCTCTGTGAGAAAGAAAAATATAATTCAAATATGATATCTTACTGGCTTGGATAAAATGAAGTTTTCTACAATGGAGTTTCTATTTGTATTTCGTTTCGGTTTTGTATGAAAGAGTCTCAATGCGTGTCTTAGTTTAGTAATTACATTTATATTGTGTTTGAATGTGTTACTATTATGTAAACAAGAGAAACAATAATAATTACCGAGTGTCCCCAGAACTTGGTGATTGGCGCTGTGTAGAACTCGTAGAGCTTCTTCTTGAGCCTGAGCGGTCGGTTGGCCTTGAGGTCGTAGTAGTCCAGGGGCAGGTGCAGCACCTGACTCACGTAGTCGCCCTCTTCGGAGATGACCCGCCCGTTCTCCTGGATCACCGTGTCTCTCATGCCGAAGTTGTCGTGGGAGATCAGGGCCTGGATGCGAGACAACGTCGTAAGCAGCTGCCTTGCATGGCCTTCTAACGTTGTGTGTACATTCGTTGATAATGTGAAGTGAATTATGAGCGGGCAATTTAAATTTATATCTGTTAAGTTCAGAAGGTATTGTTTTATTTATGTTGTAAGTCTTCCATATAATGTAAACGTGTCTTCAAAACCACCAATAATCTTGAACCTTCCATTTAAGACATTAAGAATCACAGATTTTAACATCAAGGAACTGAGCCCGCCTATCAATTAACTGCATCACTTCCACTGGAGCCGTCCCACAGTGCCGCTTCCCGTAAGGCCATCAACCTTTTTTTTCCCCCTATGCCATCATTACTACCTGTCGATAAAGACCAAGTTACACAACAAAGTTTGTTGGCCTTAGGGTAATTGATTTATTCCCGTAAGGCCAACAGCGTATATGTATCATTTGAGGTAAGGAGCGGGGCGTTGTTAGCCTTGGGGTAATAGATTTATTCCCCTAAGGCCAACACCCTACCATGCATTTCATTATTAATTATTATTATTTATTATTTATTTTACCCCACAGTTAAGCCTTTTTCAGGCTTTGTGGGTTTTTTGATTATATTCTTGTTAGATTTATTTCTGTAGGCCTATGTAACAATAATTATTTATTTGTACAATTTTGCAATGTTGTATGAGTCATGTATGTTCTATGTTCTATGACAATAAATAAATTTGTATATAAAAAAAATAAAAAAAAATGAAAACAAGGTTTGTTGGCCTAAGGGGAATAAATCCATTACCCCAAGGCCAACAACGCCTCGCTCCTTACCTTAAATATTTCATGTACGCCGTTGGCCTAAGGGGAATAAATCAATTACCCCAAGGCCAACAACGCCCCGCTCCTTACCTTAAATAATTCATACACGCTGTTGGCCTTACGGGAATAAATCAATTACCCCAAGGCCAACAAACTTAGTTTGTGTAATATGGTCTTTATCGACAGGTAGAAATGATGGCATAGGGGGAAAAAAAAGGTTGATGGCCTTACGGGAAGCGGCACTGTGGGAAGACACCCTTCCACTAAGATCCTTGAACTTACCAATTTAGAAGTTAGTTTCTGAGATTTTTGAGTCAGCTGATTAAGAAACTTATCTTTTATAAGAAATTGTGACAAGTAAGAGTGGCAAGAATAAGAAAAGTTATTTTAAAATGTCTGATCGATATATTTTTACAATTGGCACGATTGCCTGTTTCTTTATGATTAGATAATTTACTTGATCAAAAACCAGCAATAACAATAAAAAACTTTAAGAACGATTCACAAGACCTTCAAAATAATGCGTAGTGATCAAGGCATTGTGTTACTTTTGTTTTTGGAACTTATCAATTATGTACTTGTTACTATTGACCTTTCGTTCAATTGAAGTTTAAATACACATGGACAACTGGAGATAAACATAAACTATCACCAATACCACAACATGAAAATAACGCGAAACCATGTGAATGTGAGCACACACTAAACATAATGATCTTTCAATTCTTGCAATTTAAGCACTCACTTCAACACTGTTATTTTAGACGAGAAAATATTCGGAGCTGGAGACTTTTAAGAGCCAACACAAGACATAACATAAACTGTATTTAATACCATTGACAGAAAGGGAATATGTAAGGCAGTACGTGGGTGAAGTATAACGGAGATAAATATGAAAGAAAACATTTTTGCGAAGCTTGTATGATATTGGCTTTTAACATCGCAGTTAGGTTAACAGGTAGACAACGAGGATAATTGATCATGTTTATCTTAAATATGTTATAAGACCACGCATGCCAACAATAATTATTGTATTTATAATTAATTCACGTGGTCGAGAACATTAGTCATTTAAAAACGCTAAAACATGTATTATTATTATTTTTATTTGTAAAACGTACACATGTAAGCACTAATATTCTGGCGTAACTTAAATGATTAAAGTTGATGTAAAGTCAGGAATATGATGTAGTTTTTTTAATCAATAAGTTTATATTATCATTCATGTTAGACTGGGTTCACAATCGATATCATGAAACACAATAAATAAACATTTGTTAGGGCATCTACATTTGCACACATTTGGTTACTGAAGTGGAAACTTCTAGAGTTTTACTTTTATGTTAAAGACGGCTCGTTTGCCAAATCCAGAGAATTTACAATACATTCTGCTTCTGGAGAACATTTTGAGCTCGAAATATCGAAAACTTATGGTGGTAATGAAGGCAGAATAAGACATTTTCCCATTCCCATTACTTCACATTGTTCCTATATGACACATTTACGGTCAGTTACCAAACAAAGTAGTAATATTATAAAACTGTATTCTGAGAGGTAAGCACATATCTTTTGTAAAAAAAACTCCTTAAGCTACTTTTTATTTGTATGATAATAAGAGGTCAAAAAGTGTTCCAGAATGAAGCCTGGCATTTCGAAAAAAACTGAATCATTTTACGTTTTATATCAATACATAGAGGTTATGAGAAATGGTGATATAAAACCCAAATTTCATTTTAAAAAAATATCAAATTTCGCGTTTTTCGCAATTCCAACAAATTTGTCAAAAACGTTACTTTAAAATAAAAAAAATAAAAAACAAAATTGTACGTACTGTTATTTTGGTGGACTATTTTCGCGGAATCGATGATACGCGTTGTTGTTTTGGAGGTCTATTTCCGTAAAGCCCGTGACGTCACGGTACCGCCTACCGCGTGCGTAATATTCGGTCTGGACCGGCACCTCCACCATCGCCTCACAACCGCGCGCGTAATATTCGGTCTGGACCGGCACCTCCACCATCGCCTCACATTTTGCACACTACTAGGAAAACGCTCAGTTGGACGCGTTGTTGAGCGAGCACCGGTACGTGCAACATGACCCGAGTACGACATTCCCATAAGGCCCACCACACAGTGTAGGCCTAACTGGATATTGACATTGTACACTGTATACTATTCCAACATCTTTGCATTGTACTAATTCACGTCATGCCTTCTAAAGTGTATCTTTGTATCTTCACTGCCTCCTTCGTTTTTAAGCTTTATTTTTCGAACTATGATTACCAATAAGTCTTTAACGTCTTGACCGATTTAGCTGAAAATTTGAAAAATAGGAGAGAATGGTGTACTTATTGACCCTGCAAAATTTCATAACGATCGGAACATTTTTATTTTTTTATTTTTTTATTTTATTTTTATTTTTTATAACCAACGATCGGATTTTGTTCAAAAACTATACAGCAACCCGCCTAGGTGGTATGTACATGTGTGAAAAATTTCAGGTCGATCAGAGAAACGGTGCGACCTGTATCGAAGCAGTAACAGAAAAAAAAAAAAAAAACAGACATTCGAGCCATAAGAGTCAAGTGGAGACGCTCGCTACGCTCGCTCAAAAAGGTTCAATTTAGCGATTTAATTCGCGTTTTGACCAGTTTGATACAATTTCGTTCGTTATTTCGCGCTATACGCTAAATTCAGCGAAATAAGCGTTTTCAAATAATGTGTTTTTTCCATCTCTAAATGATGTAATTAGTCGACAATATTACGATGTAGGCAATAAACAGGACATTAAAAAAAAATCGCGAATTTCATTATCACCACTTTTCTTTACCTCTATCAATACATTATAATTATCTGACTTTGGGATCTTTAAAATAATTGCAACCTGCAAGAACCAACGAAAAGTTTCGTAATTGTAGCTTGCCAATATTATTTTAATTACGATGAGGGCTAAGTAATGGTTTACACTTGTCATTATTTAGAATCTAGGTGCGTAAGTATAACGAATTTGTTATGACTTTAAATAATCAAAAGTGTATATAATATTACATGTTATTATTTATCATTGAGGTTATAATTACGTGTAAGGTAGAGAATATATTTTATTATACTCCAATATATTTCTAGGATTACTTCTTACTTTGTCAATGTTTCAGACAAAACCAAAATTGAATACAAAATACAAAAGAGAAAATGTTAGTTGACACATACTAATAATAAATATTATTAATTAATAAGATAAAGAAGAAGACCTTCAAACATGGCAGCTTTACACATACCTAATTTCGTATTGGTCTTATCATGTATGTATTGTGCTACACACTGTTACTTTATTTATCAATATTAATGCCCTAATAATCGCTAAGATAATAATAATACGTGGTAATAAATAATTTATTGTTGAACAGAACTAATAAAATCAACAATACTATATCGTCATTTAAACTTATTATTATTATTATCTAGGGCGACGGTCGTTCGCCCGCAACCAAGCGCACGCGACTGCTAGTAGGCGATGATAACTCGGCCCTGTTTACAGCTACCCGAGTTGGGGGGTTTTCAGCTATCTGCACACACCGCCCCGAAAGATTTACAATCTTGAAACTCGGTATATGACCTGATATGTGGTCCATGACATACCAAAAAAAAAAAATCAGCCCGATCCGATAACCCGTTCTGTGTTAAAAAAGTGCGTAAAAATCGACGAAAATCTTTCGGCTGGCTGGTTGGTTGGGGTGGATGGGTGATTCTGCCAGAGAGGAATAAGAGCCTACAGAGAAAACGGTACATCTTAGAACTATGAAACTTGGACCACACTTAGATGTACCTCAGACTCACATACTTCCGCCGAGAGACAAGCAATATTCTACCCCCAACACCCCCTAAATCATCCCATAAAATTAAAATAATTCATAGCTCTAACCCAAAATTGAATTTTTAATCAAATTAGTTATTAAAATTATGTTCCAATGTGTTTTAACCTAATCGGCCTATTCTCATTATATAAACCACATTTTGTCAACCCCCATCCCCAATAGTTTATATTATTATTTTTACCTTGATTTCCAGCATTCACCACGAAGGCACCTAATGAGTGATCATCATGAAATTTGACATGTTAGTACATAATAATATGAAAAATAATCCGCCGAGAGGCAATCAATATTCCACCCCCAACACCCCCTAAAATTGGAATAATTCGTAGCTCTAATCTTAAATTGATGTTTTATTCAAATTATTTCTCGATTTGGTTGATCGGGAAACACTCCCGTGGGTGTAATTGTTTTTATTTACTACAATTCAGAAATTAAAAAAGTCCGCCCCAACCGGGAATCGAACCACGGATCTCCCACATTCCAGGTAGACGTCTTAACCACTAGACCATCAGGACGGGTACATTTTAATCTCTGAATTGTAGTTGCATTATACATCTGAATGGATGGAACAGTACTGCAACGAATATCTGCTGCCTTTGAACTGACCACCAAACATTAATTATAATGTCATTACCTTTACGCAGGTATGAGCAAGGGTTTATTTCTCGATTTGGTTGGTCGGGAAACACTCCCGTGGGTGTAATTGTTTTATTTACTACAATTCAGAAATTAAAAAAGTCCGCCCCAAACGGGAATCGAACCACGGATCTCCCGCATTCCAGATGGACGTCCTTAACCACTAGACCATCAGAACGGGTGCATTTTAATCTCTGAATTGTAGTTGCATTATACATCTGAATGGATGGTTATGTATCCTATGTATCCTATAACCTATGGTTAATGGTTATTTAAAATTATGTTTTAATGTGTTTTAACCCAATCGGCCTATTCTCATTTCCTAAACCACATTTTTTCAACCCCCATCCCTTATAGTTTATATTATTTTTACCTTGATTTCCAGCATTCACCAAGAAGGCACCTAATGAGTTATCAGCATGAAATTTGGCATGATGGTACATACTAATATGAAAAATAATTCGCCGAGAGGCAAGCGATATTCCACCCCCAACACCCCCTAAATCATCCCCTAAAATTGAAATAATTCATAACTCTAACCCAAAATTGAATTTTTATTCAAATTAGTAAATTATGTTTTAATGTGTTTGAACCCAATCGGCCTATTCTCATTTCCTAAACCACATTTTGTCAACCCCCCGTCCCTAATAGTTTATATTATTTTTACCTTGATTTCCAGCATTCACCACGAAGGCACCTAATGAGTTATCATCATGAAATTTGACATGATGGTACATACTAATATGAAAAATAATTCGCCGAGAGGCAAGCGATATTCCACCCCCAACACCCCCTAAATCATCCCCTAAAATTGAAATAATTCAAATAACTCTAACCCAAAATTGAATTTTTATTCAAATTAGTAAATTATGTTTTAATGTGTTTAACCCAATCGGCCTATTCTCATTTCCTAAACCACATTTTTTCAACCCCCATCCCTAATAGTTTATGTCATTTTTACCTTGATTTCCAGCATTCACCATGAAGGCACCGAATGAGTTATCAGCATGAAATTTGGCATGATGGTACATAATAATATGAAACATAATAATCCGCCAGGAGGCAAGCGATATTTCACCCCCACTGTTCCCTACCACCCTTAACTTTGGGAAAAACTTTAGGTCGTATTTAATAAAATTTTAATATTTTAATTGCTGATTAAAATTATGTCAATGTGATATATTTCGGTCAGCAAATCATTCACACAAACACCCAAGACGACTTTAACCATAGGAAATTTAATAAAAACATTGTATATTGCCAACTACAGATTGTAAACAAAAACAATAGATGGTAGCTTTTGTTTCTAGACAATCTGTTTTAAAAGGCACTGTATCCACCTTTACACGTATTTCACGTATTTCACGCCTTGATATGATACAAACAACAAAAAGATGTGATATCCCCCCAAAATACAAAAATTTGTAAAAAAAAAAAAAACGGCAGCCAAGCTCTCCTTCCAAAGTCTTCGGCTGTGAATGGTGTGAGATATAGAAGTTGAGCCAAGCATTTCATTCTTTCTCCCAAGTTTCGCATTGAAATAAGTAACATCATTTCGCTTGTTGACGAGCGCCATGCCAATTATTTTCGTGGTAAAAAAAGTAAAAATTTTAAACTCAAAATCATTTAAAAATTACTTGGCCATTGACTTTTTAGAGTCCTCGTACCAAAATGATGGCGAAATGATCTTACTTATTTTCAGTGCGAAACTAGGGAGAAAGAATGAAATGCTTGGCTTAACTTCTATATCTCACACCATTCACAGCCGAAGACTTTGGAAGGACAGCTTGGCTGCCGTTTTTTTTTTTTTTTTTTTTACAAATTTTTGTATTTTGGGGAGATAATTTATTCCTCTTGTCTAAAAAGAATACATAATGATAAGTTAAGATTGTAATGTATGTAACTTGTGGAGATTATCAGGGCAAGGAAATACAAATTTAGTTCGTCTGGCAGGTCTTGAAAGCAATCCCAATCATTATGTACATAGTGTTGATGTGAAAACAATATATGCCCTACATTTAAATGACGAAATAGTATTGTTGATTTAATTATATCGAAAAGCTATCGGTTTTTTAAGTATACACCTAAAGTACAATGAAAAGAATTTAAAATATATTAGTTTAATAATTACTTACCTTATCAGAGTGGGTGGTTAAATTGTTACCCATTATTTTAATGTAAAATGTATATACTAGGTAGTACGACTATATACTTTTGTAAAGAATGTAGTATAAAGTAATAAAGTCAAATGTTGAAATATAACGTAATATAGCCTCACATCTAGTTAAGTTTTCATACACTGAATATATGAACATGCAGAAGTGCTTACCGCAAAAATATTCTACAAGAATATTTGTTTGAAATATATTATTATATTCATAGTCTACGAATACGAATACGCACTCTCTCTAATGACATCATCTTGCTTAGAAAAGTGGTGTGTCATGTTAGAAAGTCAATAAAAAGGTATGTTGTAAAGAGTAGTGACAAATTTACTATGTGTACTTCAGATGAGATTTGTTTCACATCTATAGCTGAATGTGACTTGAGTAAAAACTACTATACCAACTAAAACACCTTATTTGTAACCTAATTACAAGACAGTAGTTTAAGATATAATATGGCAAAAATAGATTTACTATTTAGAAGATTAAAATATTAGTCTCGAATGTAATTCTTCAATATAAAAAGAAACAGCATAGCAGTCGATGTAAACAAACGAGAGAGACATTCACAAAATAGATTCCATGTCCTGGAATTTATGTGACAAGAGAAGCGAACAAGTAGTAGAACATTCACCTGAGATGAGACGAGAAAGACAGTGCACATTGTAAAGCAGCACATTGCAGATGCGGTTGGTGCAACACAATACAGTACATCGAAACAGAACAGAGAAACTGAGATGAATACCTTGATGCCCTGTGGACTGCAAGACTTGCTCTTGACGCTACACTTTCTTGGTTTTGGCTAAAAGAAATGATTCAAATGTAATTGTTTATAAAGAATCACCATTTTGGAGGTTGTAATCAATCAATCAAACATACATTATTGTTCCTTAATATATGGTATGTTATTTATCCTCACAGAATCACGTTCTCTTAGGAGTATCATAGAACACAAGAAATAACCATGCCAAGAGTTAAAAGTTGGAAGTTTATCCAAACTCCGTTGGCCAAAGTTATCTAAAAAGCTGTGCATTATATCACGAGTTAAGTAATGATGAGTTAAGAGTTATGATGAGTTAAAGTATTTAAGATAAATCAATGTATTTGATTAAAATGTTTTGTTTTGTAAATTGTTTTGGTATAGTGCAGAAACGCAGAAGTCTTTTAAAGGCTGCACTTCATTTACAATGTGTTGTGCATAGGTCTCGTAGCCAACACAGCATGAGTTAATTACAGTAAGATTACACTGCTCTATATTTTTGCTTGTCAAACTTGTTTCAAAAATATTTAATTGCCTTTACTTTACTGTATTTACTTGGTTGAGAATCACAATCACAACAATAGTAACAAAATTCTTTTTCATTAAAAATGAACACTCAACAATAATTAACATTAATGGTAATATTCAGAGAAACAAACTACAAAATATATAGTTATAGCTAAACGCTGAGGTATTTTGTCATATTCTGAACATAGATGCATAATTTTTTGTGTCCATAATTATAGTAGGATGATGAATGTGTACGCAATATAATATGCAATTTGACATTGAGGTTTTAAATAAATTAAAATTCTTGAACTACAAAGAGAAGTAATACAACAATAACTACAGTCTCACACTCAATGGGAATAATTATAATCCATATGATTTGCTAAAAAAAAAAGGAGGACGATTTGCTGCTCTGAGTTTTCAATCCCTTAAGTGAAAACACGTAATGAAAATCAACGATGTTTGAATGCATTGAAAACTACTAGGACAATATAATTTTGTGCAAGTAAAAAAAGTAAATTGTACAATATATTGTAATTTTGTCATCTAACTCAACACTTACAGCAAACTAGATTTTACTTGCCAATTAAGTTTTCAATAAACTAAAAACCTAATTGCTATTGAAATAATGAAACTCATATTTCTACCTTGCAATAAAAGTGTTACGGTACTAGCAAAGCTGAAGCAATTGCAATAATGTCCAAGTAAGTTTCTACCAACAAAGTGTTACTGTGTTAATGGGGGCACTGCAAAGTTTACAGCATTTTACAAACACAATGCTCCTACAAATTCCAGTTATTGCATTTTAGAGTTCGTATTCTATAACATTTCAGAATTAATTGTTCACAATAACAGTAAAATTAAATGTGACTAGTATACAGAATACTAAATAAGGGTTATGCACTTATATTGGCTTTTTGTCATTTCATGTCAAATAATATTATTATGATATGTTTGCACCTATGAATGTGTCAAATATGATTGTACAATAATGTGCAATTTTTTATTGTTGTATTGTTGTGTTTAGATTTATCGTAGACATGAATAGCTCAGAATTACACTTTTAGTTATCGGGGTACATCTACCCTTTAACGCAAAAACAATTGCACACGTTGATTCACGAGTCTTACTCGAATGGTACATTAAACACATTATTTTTGTTTCGCGATGTTTGCTAGTCAATAATAAATTACAAATTTTATTAAGCATTGACTACAAGCAAACAAAATCTTAAATGTATAAAGTGTGACACTAAAACACTAAGTTGAAAACGTTGCAGTAAATTTTTCGAAAACTACAAAATTGAAAAATTTCTACAATAATTATTGCTGGAACACAATACATGAAGATAACGTAAGTAAATAATACAATTTACGTGGAATACTAATGTAAATATTTATAGCAACGGCGAGAGTAAATTAATACTGTACATTTTGGTCAATAACAAAGATACGCTGCATAATGAGAGAATTCTTTATTGCGGGCGATATATGTTAATGTTTTTGTTACTTAAATAAAAACTAAAGAAAATCATCATTAGCGTAATAACAAGACATCGAGTATCTCAGTGGTATAACAATGGATTAGGAGAGTGCAGTCTGACCACCCAAAAATAACTGACAACGGTCTAACGCTTAGTAACATCGGTTTAACGATTTATAAGTACTTATGTTTTTGGTTAAAATTTTGGGAAAATGTATTAGCACTATCATTTGAAAAATGGCCAACTTAAGTCAAAGTTAAAGAGCTGGTGAAAAGAAAGTCTCACCTCAACATCTGGCTCCGTGTTCCTGTGGAACTCGACCGGTCGTCCCTCCAGGCTCTCGTTCTCCTCCTCAAGACCAATCAGGTGCTCCTCCTCTGTCTGAGGCATTAGTTGTAGCTCCTCCTTGGACTTGAACTCCATCTTCACGATGTACGGAGGACAGACCAGACCCAGGATCACCTGTAGGCAGAAACATGCACGTGAAGCAGTAGCAGACCAATCAGGTGCTCCTCCTCTGTCTGAGGCATTAGTTGTAGCTCCTCCTTGGACTTGAACTCCATCATCCTGAGGAAGCCACCAACATGGGTGGTGAAACGTTGAGCTGCCACTCTACATCGACACGACGAAATAACCCAGTGAGCAACCAGAATAAAACAACCATTGTTTTGGTTTACATTTTCATTTCCGTCTTTATTTTGTTAAATTTGTTATAATTCGCACTAAAATTTCTAGGTGTGTGCTCTGCTAGGCTTGTCATATCAATAATTAGACCCAATCCTTTTATTGATTTAGCTTTGACTATTTCCATTTCCACTATTTCCATCATCCCCGATGACCCAACACTACCATATGAAATTAGAAGTTGCTTTAAGACGAGCTGCTGAAGGTATCAACAACTCTCACCTTGAGGTTGGTGTTCTTGCGCGTGCGCAGACCACCCATCCACAAGTCAGCCAGGATGATCTGACTACAAGGATGAGCGAGCAATGCCCGGTGGTTGGCGGCTACCGCCAGACTCAGGCAGGTCTGACCACTCCAGTTCTGAAGCTCACAGGTCAGCAGCTGTTGTGTTTGATCGTCGTCCTGTCGGTAACAGAAGTCCAGAAGTTCCAAGGCTACACAAACAAAACACGTCGCCTTATTGAATGTTCAGTTTGTGTATTCAATATTAATAAAATGCCATGGCCATTTCTTAAGCTGTCATGGGTATTTAACATATAAGAGCATGGTTCTAACATTTAATTCTGACCAGAAGACTATAGAAGAGAGCTTAATTTAATTGTTTGGATGTTGATACCATTCCTTTAATGAAACAAACATACGAATGCATTTATTTTTAATTCCTTGTTCATGTAGGTTTAATTTTACAGTAAACAGCTTTTGTAAAATATGATTAATCTTCTAAAACGCAGACGGTCTTGTTACATTGGTTAATAACTAACAAAGTACATCATATCGATTTATTTCAACCAAATAAACATTAAAACTGAGTCTTTGGTGGAGGTGCCGGGTTAAATTTCCGTACCCGGCACCTCCACCAAAACCCGAAAATTTTTATTTGCCTTATAATTAATTAGTGTTGGAGTCTCAGAAAATGAATGAGTTAATCATATGATACAATAAACTAGTACAATATAATTTACTAGATACTTGTATGAAATCTACTTTGTGTAGCCCAATTATCAAGGCATCCTTGACATATTGCACAAGCAGCCTCACTCACTGTACTCACCTATGTTCTCAAACTCCTTGCCATAATTGCGCAACTCCTCATAGATCTCCGTCTCCAGGTCATCTTCAGCCGCCTCGTGTGCCATGGCCTTGTACAGCTTACAGGCTACCAGCGCCTTAGCCAAGGCCTCCTCGCCATGTTGCCACATCAGCAGGGCCATCTCTTGTCTCTTGGTCAACACTGCCCACGTCTTCACAAGGAAACAAGAGGTTTATCAAGACATAATTGTGTTGAATTCATTTGACTTCGTTATGAATGAGCAACGGGAACAAATTAACTGTGAATAATTGGTAACAGATTAGCTTCAAGCTCATATATACAAGTTTGCAACGATATATTATTAATTAATATGTAGGTTACATTTTGATAAATTTATTACACAACAAAAAAACATGTAAGTACTTAAATAAATAATGATTTGCATTCATGATAAATTTAATTAAAATTAAAAGGAAATTTAAGGAACGTTGGACATTAACCTTGGCATAAAACGATCGATCATCACTTGCAATGGACGAGATAATAACCAGGTGAGCGTGGAACGTGAATGAGAAGAGAAAAACTTTGAATTCATCCAATGTTCTTGTGAAATGAAGATAAACATTTGCATTTGAAAAGTAAACGAGTGGCTAAAAATCCTATTTCCATTTACAATTCAGCGTTTTGTTATTCTAGTATAGTTTCCATTTCATTTTTGAAAGCTGTGAACGAAATAAGAAAAGTAAAGTCTGTTTGCCTTTGATAAAATCTAGTTAAATCTCCACGAGATAAATAGAGCGAAGTCCTCGGGTGGATTGAATAATTTATTTGAAACATAGCAAGCACAGACGATCCATTTACTTTTAATTTACGCCAAGATTGAAATGAGTTGAGCTGCTACAGTTTTTACGGCAACAAATATAAAGGAAACTCTTGACAATTACTTAATTAAATGTTTATTGTTCGTGCAAATTCATGAATAAACTAAATATGCAATATTAATTACCTCACTTCCATTAGCACTTAAATTTAAAAATTCAAACATGAAACAAGATTTAAAACAGTCGAGAATATTTTGGTTTATTTATCTAATTCGTAGGGTACTTACGTAATTGGTGTGACCCAACTTTTCAATACCGTTTTTTTTTTTTTTTTTTTTTACTCAACCTACAAAACCTTTAACGTCGCTATTTAAAACAGAAAATGACTTTTAATGGAAAAGTACTTTCGTTTAAAAACAGCGACGTTAAAGGTTTTGACATTTTTTTTGTTACTGTTAACAAAAAACGTGATGATTCTATTTAGATTTTTGGTGCGGAATGTAATAAAATAGTACACAATGAGTTGTTTGACTTATTTCATCAATGGTGAGTGTTTATGTTGATTTTAGTTGAAAAAAACGGTATTGAAAAGTTGGGTCACACCAACTACGTAAGTACCATTCGTAGTTTAAACAATGAGCAAAGTATAAGTTGGGAACAAATAAAAGTGATTCATAAAATACTGATAATTTTACATAACCACAATTTAACATAAAACAAATTTTTAAATTCATCTTGGGAATCCTTCCCAGGATTCTATGCATGCCCCTCTTCAGGTATCTATCATTCTTTTGTCGTTTTTATAGGGTTTTATTTTAGGATTATTTGTTAAAGGGGTATTTAACCGCTAAACTCAAAAAATATATTTCATTCAGGCTAACTAGTAATGAATTTAGCAATTAACAGAAAAATTATTGGGGCCACCATGACCTCCCAAAAAATTGTCAAACATGACATTTTTAGAGCTAGGTCCCATCGGCAAAAATCTCCCATAAGAAATAACATGGGGACGATCTTTATGCCCCGTGACCTTGGAGGATTTTGATCCAAAAAAATATTGGCCATTATTGACGTACTCTACAGCCTTTTCTGTAAATTTCTCTATATTTTGTTTTGTAATTTGGGCAAGTAGTTCGGTCAAAATATGCTGATTACCAAGATGGGGTGTGATTTGGAATGCATATTTTTGCGTGTTTGAGGGTATATTTGGGCAGTGTTTCAAGACACGATGTTATAAAGGGGCATTTAAGATTGGTACTATGCTCTAGTATCTATTTTGACCAAAAAAGAAGCAGGTTAAAGCCGATATAAGAAATTTCCCAAACCACCAATTTTTACAAATTTCTGGATCAAAAAAATTAAAAAATTCGTGTTAAATTTTTTAAACAGTCATTTAAGTGTAGTATTGTGCTATAGATCACGTGGTAAAAAATATTTTTTTGGGTTTTTAGCCCCTTTAAGACATTTTGAAGGGATGTCCGAGGGCTGTTTTACCATAACATAAAAGTATGATTGCCATAACCATATGATAGCTTACTGTAATATATCTACATGATAATTAGGAATTACACCTAATCACGAAAGACCCTTGGTGAGTCGAGGAAGTCTTACCAGAAGCTCGTTAAAAGGATAGTCGAACAGCGAAGTTTCCCTGGTTGTAGGGATGGTCTCGGCTAGCAGGCTGAGAGTCAGATTAGCGTGGCCGTAGTACCGGATGAACGAAGCACTGTTGCGATGTACATGGGGTGACTTCTTCATCACTTTCGCGTAGATAAGTCGGAACTTTCGCCGTGTGTAGTACGACCTGCGGGGATTCAAGGAGAACAACGCTTAGGACAACAATGGGGCTGTATTTTAATGAGAACAACTAGAGGCTGGCGTGGGCTTTGTACGTGTTTCTAGGGAGGTACAATTAGCTTCAACTAAAACACTATACAATTTGGTTAATACAACAGAAAATACGTTTTGTATCCGTAACAACCTATTTTCTCCACAGTTTTGTAAAGGAATTATTTTGTATAACCTTTATAAAAAATTAGTGCAGCAAATTAAGATAATCAAGCTGGAATTTTTGAATAATTACTGGGTGGCGAACGCAAGAAGACTTTCTACATCAAAACATCTAGAGTTCATTATGAATTCATGAAAATAAAGACATATGTTTTCCATTGTCTTCGTCATGTATATGAAGTAGTAAATAAATATCCTTTCATTTGAGACAGAACACTCCAAGCTTATTACAATGTGAAATGCAAGATATTCTTGCTAGACGGAATGTTGACTTTATATTATAGTGTACTCTAGAAACTGGATTATTTTAAACAATGACATGTAGAAGCCTTCCTACTTTAGTTTGGAATTAAACTTGGCGTGCAAGACTGATAACAAAGCTTTCAAACATTGTTTAATTAAAAAACGAGATTCATAGCTGTATTTTTGTTAAACAATATTCAGAAACCTATTTTTTGTTGTTGATAGTTAACTCCAATTACCACAAAAAAGTTAGCAGATTTCGTGTGTGTCGGGTAAGGCTGCAATTCAATGTTACAGATGTGGTATTGATAAGATAGAAATCAATCCCTAAATACGGGTACGGTTTTAGTAATTTCTGGATTGATTTAATTGAGAACTAAGATAATATACGTTCAACTCGAGGGTACGAGTGGTGATCTCACCTGTAGGCTCCTCCCATGAGCTTGTTGATCACCAGCCCGATGTCGTGGAGAGTGTACATGTAGCCTCTAGGAATGTGGGGCCTCACATCGCGCAGGATGTATCCCAGCGTGTTGGTGGGCCCTTGTTTCTACGACAAAGATCAACCTCTTTCACTCGTTAAACCCTTTCCTTACGAGGATAGGGATTAACTTGTCGCTGGCTTAGCTGAGTAAATTCAAGCCATTTAACACGGTCACATTTAATTATTACAACCATTTTATTAGCCTGAGTAAATGCAGGTTTATGTAAGGGTAGGTAATAAGAGTAAAGAGTATAAATTGTTGAATACACTTCTAGAAATGTTCAAATGAATAAACATAGATGACGGCAAACGATTGTCATTGCAATAACAGTATTAAAAAAACAGGTTTGTAGTAAACAAAAATTGTTGAGAAAAGAATAGACGATTAAGAGAAATCACAAAATAAATCCAACACAACATGACAAGATAGAGTACAAAAATATATGCATAAATTTGCAAGAGAACACAAGTGGCATTCGACAACGTAAATACTCCAAAGTATGCATTACGGACCAATTAACGTTCCGATACCGACAAAACAGGCCTAGAGCGTGCGCTATGAAGTCAGTTCACGGGCGTATAGTCGCACTGTAGGTACAGCATGTACATATCGTCTGACAAAATACTTTGATAAATACACAGAGCTGATAAATCGTTACACTTTATTTGCTTCCGAAAAATAATGCATCTATGGTGGACACACTACACCAACGCGTGACATATTGTTTTCAACTCGACATGATAAACATTGGCACGAAGTACTTAATCGTCCATTGTTAGAAAATAATGTGGTTGTGTGCAACTGTGCATACTATCAACATTTTGGCATTTAAAAATAATGATATTGAAATATTAGCCGGGACAAAAAATAATATTGTTTTATTACAAACAATGTATTATAATTCTATATGATACATGATTGAGAGAGATCAATTAATCTGTACTCAAACGAGCACACAATAGACAGCTTAGGGGCCATGCTTTATTGTTCAAACAGTTCAGCTTATATAAAGTGAAGCTAGCTACCGTGTTGTACAGCTCCTCTAGCCGAGGCATGGACAGGAACTTCCTCATAGAGACTCCGTTCTCCAACAGCAGCTTGACAAAGTCGATGCGGTCGTGTTCAAGCGCTTGCATCATCGCCTCGTCCAGAGCACCTGCCACAGAACAAACACTTGAGTCACCTGTGGCTAGCAGTTAGTGACAGTAATGAACATATCACACGTTCGATTTGATTTTTGATTTTGATATTGCTTAACGTCTCGTATTAATGCACTAAGGCTATTCGAGACGATGAGTGGTGACAGATGAGGAATGAGGATGAAGTATGAATAGAAGGGAGGAGGGGAAACCCGGTACCGGAACGTAGCCTACTTCTTTCGAAAAGTACCAAGGGGACCAACTGCTTTACGTCACCATCCGAAAGGACGAGGCTAACCTTGACAGTCATATAGGTTCCCCTGCTAACCTGGACTTCCGAGCAGTGTCGAGGAGAACGAAGCCGTTACACAAGAAATCAAACCCTCCATCTGCTCTAACCAGTGGTATACGCGTGTCTCAGGGCAGAGTGTTTCACCCAATGGACTGGCGTCCCACACGTCCGAGAAACAGTTGTGGATTGAGCTGCTCAGACGGCGACAGGTGTTTATGACTCTTGTCCACCTCCCTCCCTACCACCCACCATTCACCCCCTCCATCACCCACCTGGGGGCCACTCCTGGCCGTAGACGAAGACCTCGGACCGTGCAATGTCCACCCGGTTCCACGTCAGAGCCAGGCTGAGCTGCTCAGACGGCGACAGGTGTTGACTCTTGAAGAGAGCAGACAAGATCGTCTGGTCCAGCTCCTGGGTTCGATCCTCTGGGCGGTCGTTGATGCGGAATACTGTTATCTGAGGAAGAAACCGTTCACATTAATTATATAACAATGGAAATTATATAACACTATAACTATTCCTTCAGGGTTTTACAACTGATTTCAAGATCGAAATTTAAAAATTTATTCTTATACATAGTAGAGCAGTAATCATTCTCTACAGTTGACTCCCAAAAGGATTTGGACTAAAATTCTTCTGCAACTATTTGTAAAACATAAATACTTTTTTGTCATGCAAGTGATGATATAACAAATTTCCTTAAGAGCAAGTCAAACACTCACTAGGTTTTTCTTGCGTGTACATTGGAGTAGTTCAGAGTAAAGCCGCTCCGCCTGCTCCAAGCCAACCTCAAACGTCCTCTGAATGGTGCCAATCAGATAGTCCTTCATGTTCTCCAACACTGTCTGCTCGCCGCTCTCCGTGGCGTACCTAGCGTGACACAAACCAGCATCCATGTTAAGCAGCCCACACGTACTACACTAGAATATGATGGGTTCCTTCGGTGAATGGTTTTGTCAAGGAAACGCAAGTACATAATTACTTGATACTCATCTAGACTAGAGAATTAACAAGAGTTACTACAGCTAAGATTCTAAGGGCACGCTTCGCAAAGTGGTGTTACAAAACAACTATTCGGAGGTTTAAAAAAAGGTCCTAATAAGATCTTGCTCGTTTTTGTTTTTTTTTTTTTTTTTGGGGGGGGGGGGGGGGGTAGCGTATTTTGAAATAGGAACATAACACGATATAAGAAGAGAATACAGTGCCAAATTTTCTTCAGAATAACAATTGAGTCATGTTTCAGTTTAATTTCAAACCACGATAAAGTTACACTGAATGTTTCTGCGCCCCTACTTGTGGTGTTATATTCCTTACACTCCCCTGGGGGGTGTTTCTGTTGGTAAACATTAATCTACACTCCAGAACCTAAGTGACCGACTTCAGTATTTACATTTAATGTCGCCCACCTCGGTTGACTTACTTTCAGAAGTTCTACTCTTACCTCTATACTGAACAAACAAGCCTCATACCGTACACCTGTCAACACCGAGCAGTATAAACTGTTTTCGACTTCACTTCGTCTAAGCTTGCACAAGGGAAACAATCAACTGTATTCAAACCCTGGTTTGTCTTACTTGTGCGTGAAAGCGATGAGATCCGCTGCGCGGCCAGAACCATCACACACAACCACGGGTACAGGGGGAGTGTCCGTCACATACTCCAGTACTGCCCTGATAGTATTGGTCCCTCCCTCTATCACTAGGCACACTACGGCTTGCGCAGTGGGTGCTTAACACTAACACATTGGAAGATACAAAAGAACATCCTACAACCACGGGTACAGGGATGTCCGTCACTACTCAGTTGTCTGATTATTGTCCCTCCTCTTCACTAGGCAGCACACGGGCGTGACTGCAGTGGGTGCCTGTAACAATAACATAACCCTGAGTAAGATACAAGAGAGAACCATGCACAAAACCACGGGTACAAGTGGGAGTGTCAGTACTCTCAGTATGCTGATAGTATTGGTCCCCGTACCATTACACTAGGCACATACGCGCCGCTGCTAGTGGTGTCCTTACACTACACCCTGGTAGATTACAAGATGGAAACATCAATCACACACCAGGTACAGGGTGATGTCCGTACATACTCCAGTACATGCTGGTAATTTGTCCCTCCTCTATCATAGGCACACTACGGGCGTGTGCAGTGGGTGCTGTAACCGTACACCTAGTAAGATACAAGGGAAGCTCATCACACACACCACGGGTCACAGGGGGAGTGTCCGTCACATACCAACTGCCTATAGTATTCGTTCCCTCCTCTAGTGCACTAGGGGAACAATCACGGGTACTGTCAACCCGTGGTTGTCCTGTACACAGCGTAACACCTGTAGATACCAACAAGATAACAAATCAGGTATCTTATTATTATTGTATGCAATCCAATTAAACATACCAGTACCACTTTACCATTCATAATCATTTTGTACACAAATTAATCAATCCAATTTACATGCAATTCCATAAATACCATTTTTATTTTTTATTATTTACTATTGAACTACGAATTAATAAATTAACGTAGTGCTCATTTAAATACATCAACATTTGTTGATTCACTCATATTCGAAGGCACCTTTCTAAAGACTTTCGTTTACGATCAAAATATTCATTTCATCCGTTTCTTTGTTTGTTTGTGTCCTCGTATTTACAGTTTGAAATGCATTCTTTATGTTATTGACTAATTTGCATCATACCACTTATATAGTTTACAATAATGTTAAAACCCAGTACTCACTATTCACCCTGATTGACATCCAGTCCTTCATTAACAATGAGGGCTGTTCCGTTCCGCCACAAACTCATATAGACTCACTTTGAAACCGATGGTTCTAGAACCTTGCCTCTTGTGATGACGCAAGAACGAAGAGCTTTAGAATGTAAGGGAGGTTTGGTGAAGTTTGCTTTTTTTATTTATTTTTTAACGTCAATCCCATTCAGTTAAAAAACTGATTTGCAAAGGTGGACAAGTTTGAACTTATTATTCAGTTTAAAGATTTTTGTTTGTGTTGAGTTCAATCTAAAAGAAACATGAGTGCAGGTTGTTTTTCACATTTACCAATTATTTATCCTGCAAACAAAGTGAAAGCGAGTAGAAAATTTTGTGCAAATGATTTTCATATTTGATAGTTTGCCCCATTTCTATTATCAAGCACGTATTATATCGGTTAGCTTTAGATAATGTTAAGCCAGCATATTATGCAGTTAGATACTACTTTAATACCATATAAATATCTGCCGTAAAGCCATTAGCAATATCGATAGTGTTTTATACTAAAGCTTCAAAGCTGAAAAGCCCGAGGAATATTAATTGCTATATGGTATATGTCCGATCTGTTGCTTTGTGTATATCCTGACACTGGTGGTATTAGTTTAATTGGGTTTGTTATGATTCATGCTGTGGATAATATATACGTACACCCATTAGCGTGTATACTAGTTTCTAGTTTAAAGTCTCGCCAATGGCGGTCAGTAAACAGGTGTGGAACTCAAAATCTATATTGTGATAAGTTGGACATTTTTATAATTTAATAAAAATGGAAAACTACAACACTTGATTGGTTTATTGATTGGAAGTCATCTGATGCCACACCCAAGGATAGTTGGAGACCAATATTTGAAATGTAATGTTTTTTCAATATTAAAATAATTAGTTTTCTTTAACCTAAGGCTAAACCTAAATAGTGAAACTATAAGAATTTGAAAGTTTGAAATGTATTTCCTACTGTAATATTTTAAAAACACGTTTACGCTTTCGCCACTTTTACCTCATGGCCAATGAATCGGTCCGATTAAAATAATTATTAACCATTGTGTTTTCCGGAAACAGCGACAAAACGGACTAAATCTTAAAAAAACGTAGTTATGCTCTTATATTTAGGGCTTATATTCGTGATGAAAATATACACTATATTGTTGTGAGCTTTGGTTTGACGTGGAACCGAAACTTTAGTTTACAAAACAGGAATCAATTTGACGTTCGAAGATAACAGGAGGGAAGAAAGCGTCGTTATAGACCATTTTATTAGTTTTGAACTTGATATTTAGCTGGCCAAAATTTTTCTTAAGTTTGTTTTGTAGTTATTATTGAAAGTAGTTCATATGACTAAAAAGAAAGCCGTGCAATATAAAGAAGTTTATACGTAGATCTCTGCACCGAATTTGTTGGATTAGAATCAGAATTAGGAGCTGCAGTCCATTACTACAAACAAAACTATTACATCAAAAAAATGTTCGTGGACACAGAAATGATTGAATTACATTATTTAAATGAACTTTATAGTTTATCGTTTGAACATTGATTGTAATCGACATAAACATCATCATATCTAACTAAATGAAAAACATGATGAAATTAAATTATCGCTTAAAGGCTGAACAGAAAAATAGCTTGATGTGCAATATATCGCAAGAAATGTGTTGTTCCTTACACCAAAACGGTTCATTATTCAAATAATCTATCCTGATTCAATCATGTAGTAAGAGTATTTTCTAGCGAACGCTGTTTGATAAAAATAAATACACGTCTTGGTGGAGGTGCCGGGTCCGTGATGCTACCCGGCACCTCCACCAACCGCAGATCATTTGTGTGTATTGCTCGCTTATACAAAAATACCAAGTTTTTTACTACTACTTTAATCATTATAATTATTGTTAGGGCATGTATACACAAATTTGAACACATACTATGCCATAATATATTGTAGAAAGTGAGTTTTCGTCCATGAATAAGGTAATTTGTTTTTAACACAAAAAAATTAAGGCATCAACGCTTTATAGGCTACAAATGGAAAACATAACGCAGTGTCTTTAAATGCAGTTGAGTGTGCAGCCATCACACTCCGTCCTCTGGAGTTGTTGTTGTTTGTCCGTCCTTGTCCTGCAGCCATAAATCATTACATCTGAATACAACTTGGCACACTTCATAATGAATAAATAAATAAATATATCCGTATTTATAGAGTCTTCCCACTCAGTAACACAACTGATTTTCAATGGGGGAACAGTAAACAAAAGTGTCCAAGCCAACCCTGCAGGCCCCAACGCAATCGACGAGTGAGCGATAACCAACCAAAGATCGATATTTTTAATAGGAAATATAGCAATCAGTGGTATGGACAGTTCGAACACTCGCGGATCAACGCCAGAATCAACAAGGCCGATTTAGAACAACTTTAAATCTACAATGTGCCTCGATGCTAGGACGGCTCCAAAGTCACCGTTTACAAATTCCTAAGACAAGAACTGATGGACTTGAGTCCAAATCAGAAGTTAAAAAACTTCTGAGTTTAGCGGGAATCGAACCCTGAACCTTCTGCATTGGAAGCAGGTAGGCTAACCACAAGACCAACGAGCCACACAAAAGACCAACGAGCATCTGGACATCAATGTCAAGGACAAGGACATCTGTAAGCGCCTATCATAACAGATTTCCAATATTTATCATAGATCAACCAGAAAATGTATGGTCATTTGGGTGTTTTTGACTATTTTCCAGATTCTAAATTCTAGAAAATTGAATTTATTTTTTGTTTATTTTCTATAATCAATTAATGGAAATGTGATATGATAGACGCCTTCATAATTAATTTTTACACAATTATATAAAATCACAAATAGATGCGACTAAAATTGGTTGAGACATTTGAAACCGCGTAAAATGAGCACCTTCTCTGAATGCGTTTGATTCACTGTCGCTTTCGTAAAACGTGCAATACATACACACTGTTATCCATGTGCGTAAATGTAGCCTTTCCCTACATAGTCCATCGCTCAGGTAGAAACCCTACTATTGGACGGAGTTATTTACCGAAGCAGCATGAGATGAAATTCGATGAGAGATTCGAATGAGAATAATGTGTTGCAACAGTTGTTTTGTGTCGAGCTGGTTCGTGAGTGAAGTCAGTCACCTCCCGCGCTCTATCGTGTCACGTAGTAACTACACAGAAGTAAATTAAACTCGGTTCAAAGGTGTTCGGAAGTCGGCAGATGGTGATGGACGTTGAGTTTGCGGGCAACTGACGGCGACATCCTAACATGGTGGCTCGGAAAACAACCGCCTTTTAGTGGAATTACACGTTTCTCTTATCGGATCACTGCGCTCTTTCGGGGGCTGGTGATCAATATAGAAGAATTGGGCATTCGACCAACTATCGCTATTAAGAAATAATCGTTACATGTTGTTTTACCTAGCCAATAACAAGAATGATGTGCGACAATTAAAAATTATTGGATGAGCGAAGCGAAGACTTCAATTTCACTGACCCCCCAAAAAAATTTAGCTCGGGTGTTTTTTTTTTGTTTTTTTGTTTGTTTGTTTTTCTGTCTGTTTGTTAACTCTCTACCAGGCAAACGGCATATCCGATCTTGATGAAAATTTGAGGGGACCTTCGAAATCTCTGAACTTAGAGGTGTATTGTTTTTGGGTACAATCGAAGAAATATTTCTCATGAATATCGTACTTTTACGATTTTTTTCGATTTTTAGTGCGATATTTTCGTGACATTTGGGCCGATTCTGACCAAACGGGTGGGGCTAAAACGTTCATATTATACATGGACATTAAGGTTATGGTGATGTAGTACCTTTTGAAAGAAAAAGTTGAAAAATTTAGCCGGAATTCATAGAAATAAGTAAGTAATATAATAATATATATAGTAATAAGTTTTTTTGATTTTTATGCGATATTTTCGTGCCATTTGGGCCAATTCTGACCAAACGGGTGGGGCTTCAACGTTCATATTATACATGGACATTAAGGTTATGGTGATAAAGTACCTTTTGAAAGAAAAAGTTGACAAAGTTACCCAGAATCCATAGAAATAAAGCTTTTAATATAAGTTTTTAACGGTAAATAATAACAAATTGACAAGTAACAATAGAAACTTGACAACAATCACCTACAATGCGTGGGCAGAAAAACAAAGCAACAAAGCACTCGCAAAAGTAAAGATATCCCACGCAGTCTAAAAACTTTATAAAAAGCTCATCCATCAACGCGGCGGGACTTTAGCGTTTTCCTAGTTAAAACAATTCTTCGACTGTTAACACCTACATGCTTTATCCGATTGTAATGATTTTTACACAGAACCTTAATTTCATGAATTAATATATTCGTGTGAAATTTGAGCGCAATCGAAAAATCTTTTCTCATGATAATCGCAATTTTACGATTTTTTTTCAATTTTTAACATTACTTCGACAAATAAAACCTACATGCTTTTTCCGATTGTAATGATTTTTTCACAGAACTTTAATTTTATAAACTAAAAATATATTCGTGTGAAATTTGAGCGTAATCAAAAAATTATCTATTAAAAAAATCGCAGTTTTACGCTTTTTTCGTTTAAAAAAATTACGCTCATCCATCAACGCGGCGGGACTTAAGCGTTTTCCTAGTTATTAGAATTGTAATTCATCGCAGATTTCATATCGTACACGTATCGCTGAACTTTAACCAGCGTTCTCATTTCCCAACCTTTTGATTATTCGATACGAGACTAAAGTTAACGAGGAGGAGTAGGAGGTGTGAAGAACATTTTAGGATACACTCACACCTTGTCTCCACTTATTTCTTTACGACCGATAAAAATAATAGTCTATGAATTGAACAGCTGTTGCAGATTAATTCAGTAATCTTTGGGCTTCATTGGGACAACTAAATATGTTCGAAAACAACAATTATTAACTTCACAAAAGCATGAACAGCCTATCACCCCCCGCCTCTCACACACTTGTTTACATTAGAAATTAATATCAATGCGTTGTATCGTTTTAGTGTCCAGTAATAACTGATTGGGGATACATTATGCACACAATATTCCCCTTAACTTGTTTAGCAACAACATATTACACTTGATTTTCTTAATTGAGCTGATGCTTCAACATAAATACCGAAATTATGTATTCTGTATTCTCTTTGCAGTATAAACGACGTTAGAAGGTAGGTATTCGTCTGGTAGAAAACCACACCCGGTAATATATTCTCTTTACTGCAAAGATAAGTCTATAAAACATATATTCCCACACCATGGCTCACTAAAAACTTATTAACATTCTGCTTTAATAAGAGTGATAGCATAAGCTATAAAATGCACCTATCTTAGCGATAATGTTTGTCAGGGTGTTTTATATGGTAGAACTTGGCTTGTATAACTGTGGTGTAACATTGAACAGGATAATCCCATTGGCTCCGGTCCAAAAGCAGTTGAGCACCGAGGGGTAGAAACTGTTTAGAATTGAGGCTAACGCGATAGTTACTTAGCTGTACTTAAGTCGGTCCTCCTGTCTTTAACTCTTTGTTTCCCAAGGGGAGGTGGAAGTAATATCCGGCTAGGGTGAGTAAACCGATAAATAAAGCATGCGAAGACCCATCGATATGTCCCTAAAACTATTGCTGCAAATTAGGTTTTTACCCGTTAACCGTTGCCAAGAAAACCAACCATGCTAACCAACCATACCCTCACCTGGATGCAATCGCTGTATTGAGATGTACTTCTCCAGCTTCCGTCTTAGGATCACCTCGGCGCCATATTTGCCACCCGTTCCATTATCCACCAACAGGAAGTAAGCGTGGCGATTGTTCAGAACGGCAAACTTCGACCTGGAAAAAATGACATTTACATAAAAACATGGTACAACGATTTATGGCGTAATGAAAATTATTGTGAACGTAGGAGAAGAAGTTTTGACTAAGAACTGTTCATCGCCCAATACCTCATTAGAACCTGGTATATTAATATTAGACGAATTTCTCTGTTAGTTATTAGAATATGTAAATGCGAGTTGCAATAAATTTATATTTACAGATTCAATGATAAATCATTTTTTATGTTTGTGTAATGTCGTAACTTCACCAAAAGATTTCAATACTGGATCAGAATTTATTGTGTGTTCTTCTCCGACAATCGGGTAATTAGTAGCTAAGATCCTCATTTTGTGACCTCCCACACCTGTAATGATATTTATTGGCAATGTATATATTTATTCATCATCGAATTTTATTATAATTATTTTGTATCCGATAGCACAACCAAGTACAACCTACATATACTTCTAAACAACTAGACTTAACTATTTGCCGTCCGCTTGTAGCTAGGGGTTGGGTTGTCTAGCGAATGTTCAGGTGCATCCTGGCATGTAGTGACAGTCAATACCGAGATAGAAACTCAAGTTTGCTTCTTATAGTCAATGAACAAGCATACAAAGTTACAGATCTCGGTTCAGGTCCCAGTCAAGGCGATTTTCTGCATCTCTCCCGCCCTTAAGTGAATTTACTTTTCGAGTAAGAGGATAGTTGCGAGATTATCACCGACACATTTTCACATGTATCTTATGCCAAACCACAGTAACAATCAGATTTTTTTTTTTACGGAAATAAATACTACTAAATGAAATACGTCATTCCTCACATGAGAAACTCGGTAACGTACTATTGAACTATTTCGGTGCGAGAAATGTATAATTTATATTCGATCACTTATACGTATAGACCTAAAGATGCAAAAGTTTCACATCCATGGTTAATTAATACTCAGTAGCCACTGAAGCCAATGTAACTCCAATCCAATCAATCATTTGATTGAATATAGCATTATAACATTGTATGTCCATTTCCCAATCACACACACACATAAAAATGAGATTGAATCGATTTCGCCGGAAGTAATCAATCACGGAAAGAGCAGCAGAATTGTTTGCGCAAAGTGTTGCAACCAACTGTTTTGACGCGGGATAGAATTCCATTAATATTGTTTAGTGATAAATGAAATCATAACAAAAACTTGTAAAAATACAGCCAAACCTTACACACTCAAAAGAAATGAGATCTAAAAAAAAGGGCCAAGCTCATCTACCCTTCCACATTTGCGCATTCTTAATTCATAAACGTACAGTGTCCCGTAACAACATCCTTGAAAAGCTTGGCAAAATAGAATTTGCAACTATTAATTTAAACGTAATAGTTCATCCAAATTCTATTTTTCTAATTAATTTTAACGTAATGGTCATGCAAATTCTATTTTGCCAAGCTTTTCAAGGATGTTGTTACGGGACACTGTACGTTTATGAATTAAGAATGCGCAAATGTGGAAGGGTGGATGAGCTTGGCCCTTTTTTTGGATCTAATTTCTTTTGGGGCTGTATTTGTACAAGTTTTTGTTATGTGTGGGATCTCATTACTTTTTCAAGTTCCATTGCAAAATTATTTGTTAAAATATAATAATTTTATCAAAGTCGATTTAATTGCTATGGTATTGCCAATTAACAATAGAATGAAAAAATAAAGTGGTCTAAAGACTTGCTTTTTGTAAACAATGTAGGCGATTATTGTCACGTAATTATAGTTACTTGTTGATTGTATGCCTGTATAAGGCTTATTTTAAAACCTTTATTTGGAAGCCTTCCAGCAATTTTATTTTTACTTTTTCTTTCAAAGGGAATTACATCACTATTACCTTACTGTCCATGTAAAATATGAACGTTGTAGCCCCACCCGTTTGGTCAGAATCGCTGGGCAATTGAAACTGACGAATTAGATACTAGCCAGTAGCCAGTAGTAACTAACATCCTTAAAGTGATTTTGAGCATGTTTCAAGTCATTTTTTCACCAAGAAGGAATGCTCGTACCCCAACCAAATTTGGCATGTGTTGTCGGATACTTAAATCCCCTCGATTTTGATAGTTTTCAAGTTCACATCACGTTTAATGACGGCTGGGTGACACCTCGAAATCACCCCAACTCTGCTTGCTGTATAAAGTGCCTGAGTGTGTAGCGCACCGCGGCTTGGCTGCGGCGCCCTAACGGGCACCTAGATCTTCCGGGGTGTTTTTTCTACTATTCGACTAAGAGAACGCAATTTCATATTGCGACAACGCTTTCGACAGAAGGTAAAGTTAAAGCAAACTGTTTGAAAATATGTGTTACGACCGGGGATCGAACCCGGGCCCCCCGGCTTTACGTAGCGATGCTTTACCGAGTAGGCTAAGTAACACTATCAACTAAGTGACAATACTGCCAATTACTTGGAAGTTTAATATAACAATGCGTTTTACAATCAATGTTTATTATAACTGCATTATAGTGATACGGTTAAAGTCTGTTAAGTGCTAAACGCAACATCGACCAACAAGTCGACAAAAATTACACATAAATTACAGAATATCACGTGAAAATGTTTTAAGTTCATACACAAAATCACTTCCCGTGAATGCATCCAAACAAAGATCGGAAAAAATTAATTTTGACGAAAACACAAAATATAATATACTTGTAAAAATAATTTTGCCTCGCTTTGCAATTTGCAAGGATGCAGTCATGGGTCGAAATGGTTTTATGTATTTATAGTGCGCAGAATATAGAATGGTAAAAATAAGCTTGGCACTTCTAGATCGCAATGCTTGTAAGGATTGGCTTTTTTTCACGTGATTTGTGTATGCGTGGGATCGTTATTCATAAGCTGAACACACAATAATGCACACCTCGTATCTAAAGGTCAACACTTGCATGTTGCTGCATGATGTGACGTCAGTGTTGGAGGCAACGCTACTGCCCGCTAGACGAAACACGTGTGCGGTAACCTGGCACCTGTAAGCGACGCCGCGTACACAGTCTGACACGTAGGATATCTTGTAGTCGCTAGTTGTGTGTATGATAATGTTAGCGATAGCGTTACACGCGCGGCCGTATCGTCGGCTCGAGAGTGGCCACTGAGATCCTGACTGAAAGTTTCTTAGCGAGCACTTCAAAACTGCACTTGGACGTTTCATACTCAATATAGGTGGAACCAGATAAGCTGTCGGTCGCCGAGGGATCGCAGCACTGCCGTCCACGCACTATGGCCACAGGATCGGCAAAAGTAAATAAAATAACGGTCTCTAAAACTGCTTTCGGAGAAAAACACGACTATTTTAAAGCCACGGCCTGCCCAATATATCCTAAAAATAAAGTATTTATGAAGTGTACGAATAAAATCAAGACATTTTGATGCTCCTAAACATTGACATCACATCTGGCGAGGTTGGCATTATAAACAGCTGGAACTTTGGACACACCATTATCAACAAGGCAAAAAACACTTTCGTAATCGTGATTACTTGAAATCATTATTTCGCTAAAATACTGACTCTGTGGGACGAACTACTTTATTCACAGCTTATAAAATGTTGATTTATGTGATAACATATCACGATAACATGACCAAATACGGTAGGCCCTACCTAATGCCAATTGTGTGTAAATTGTCAACGTTGGCGTCCGTGCTCTCGCTTGACCTTGACGTGCGACAGCTTATCTGGTTCCACCTATATCTTCACAACCTATACCGGAGTAATAGTCTGCTCAATAACTCTTGCTACCCTAGGGCCCAGGGGTTCTCACGTCTCAGCACCGTTTAAACCCCAATCAATCACAAGTCCGCCCTAGTTAACAGTGTATATTGTGGCTAACGGGAGTACTACTAGAAAATTATGTATTAATATGAGTGATATACCGCTGTCTTCTACAGTACAACTGATAGCGCTTTAGCCTTAACTTTGCTAAACTATTCTTAATCGGGGTAAATCGTACAAGAATCCAGTACCTGATGATGGGCAAGTTATTCCTAGGCAGTTTCCTGCGAGAAAGTTAGATATTATCATTAAATTGATTTATTTATTTAGGGGAATCATCAAAATTCAACACCGTTATCAGTTGCCACGTCTAAAACTGCGTTAGGAAAAATAAATTATTTACAAAAGTATAATACAATATTATAAATATAACAAGGCGAGGAAAATAAGAGATTAAACTAGTATCAAATACAAATAAAACTGTGGTACACCCTTTGCAGTATTAGCCTTGTCATTAATATAATGATAGAATTAATAAACTGTACTGTACTACTGTAGCAAAAGCAGTGAACCAAAATACTCAACAAAAATTTATCAACGTTTGAAACGCGGTTTGAATTACTTAGTGGTCATGGTAACTATAGCGTTTGATGGCGGACAAACAAAACTAGTTTTTGTACATCCATTTGGTTTTATAATCGAAATTGCTGAAACAACGACATGTTACACCATTTTGTTATTGGACACATTATTTTAATTATCCTTTGAAATACTCTTAGGGCTCATATTCACGTCAACAAAAGTAAGTGTTTTTGACAAAATAGTGATTCAGAAGTATTTCAAACGGTTCTATGAGCGGTTGCCACAGGGATTATAATAAAATTGTAAACTGTACATTGTACATTGAGACTCTTGTGCTCATCCGTGTGGATTATTCCCTTTAACTATCTCCGTTTGACATATAATTACCGCACTAGATTATACATTGTCATTAAGAGAGTGGAAATTCGGGAACAATGTAATATTTAATGACACTAACACATATGTGCAGTATATTATTGAAACAGTTCCATTGTTTATGTCTTTACATACTTCATACCCTACCAAATCTCTTTGTGTTTCATTACACGCGTGTGTGTTTTCTATATTCAAAAAAAGAGTAATCAGCAGGCAATATTTCTCTATTTGTCGATGATTGATCAAAGGTCTCTGAAAGCCTGGAGGTAAAACGGGTTAATACAGCTTCGACCACTAGATGTAAAACATACAACTTGTTAGATGAAATCTTATCGTACAGAGGTCTGAAATGGCAGAGTTGAGCTGTTATAAACAAGAGCTTGTTCGTACGAACACTTTAACGGGGCGACGAGATGGAGTGGTACGGGACGTCCCGGTAAGAAAGCTAGCTCCTACTTACCGGGGCGACGAGATGGAGTGGTACGGGACGTCCCGGTAAGAAAGCTAGCTCCTACTTACCGGGGCGACGAGATGGAGTGGTACGGGACGTCCCGGTTGCGTCCCACAAGCTCATGGTTGTTCTCGACGATGCCCCAGGGTGCAATGCCGATACTGACCACCCGGCCGCTTCTTTGAGATCGCTCCAGTAGCAAGGCGTCGCCTACTTGTCGCGTCACCCCTGGCAACAGAAGATATACTTGTTGACTGTTGTTATAGAATACAAATCCATGCCAGAGGAGGGGGTTGGATGTCAGAGGAATACTCTCAATCCCAACTGGTCTGAAGATAGAGTCAAATCGCCTAAATGTCGAGTTAATTAGGAGTAGCTATTGCTATGACTATTCTCACCTTAGGACACTCTTCATGCCCATCTAAAAACCCAGTGGTTTGAAGCAAGCTGCTTGACTTGCATACTTGTACTGACATTGCGACATAAACTTGATTTTTTTTAAACTGAACCAATCAATAGATGAATTATTATTATTGCCACTTAACAAATTTAGAGGGTCTTGTATGAGAATTTGTCCACGAGTTGTTTTAATTAAAGGAGTTGAAAATGAGAGTTTACGCCTTAACTTTTCTTACAACAATACGATTGAAAGCGTCAACATCATGTAATCATGTAGACATTTCGTTTCTAAGCTTTGCGTAGTGCCAATATTCTTGCTTTCAAGAAGGTGACTTCTATACCAAGAGTTTTCTTTGATTACGATCTGTTGAAGCAGCGTTGCACTTGCATTGATTGGGGACCTGAATACAGCGTATTAGAAACTCTGGCTGCCAATTTACTTGAAAGGAAATTAATTTCTTGTCTTCAAAGTGTCACAAGGAAACTGTGTTATAAAACTCACTGGTGACCTAGTTGGCTTATTGTGCCTTCCTTCCAGCACAAATCAAACAAAAATATCTGCAAGGATTTCATGGGTGACGTGTTAGGTGGTCAGGGATGGACGGAAGATCCTGGGAAATGTTATGAAATGCAAGACAAATACAACCTTTTCATAATTTTAACCTTCAGTAATCGATAATATGCGCGTGCATTGAGATGAAGTATTTCATTTCAATATCTTTCAACGGACATTTTTTCAAATATCGTCCAGAGTAATTTCATGTTTATGAAAGGTAATCAAGTGTTCAGGAATATGTTATGATTTATCTACGCTAGGCACCCCAATCTCGTTTTAATCCAAAGATTAAACCGAGTTTTTCACATACGTGACACCTGCAGACGGGATACAAATAAAAGCTAGACAGATTTTTAGTAAATATTTCTTGACGCAAAGCTTGTGCAGAGGAAGGCTTCTCTGCGCTTGTGCAAGTATTGCCGATAATGGAAAATCATAAGTGGCGTGTAGTATAGCAAAACAATTTACTGAAAAAAATCAATCTCTTTGTGTAGTTAAGAAGGTTATCACAAATGAAATATCGAACTATAAGAATATTTCAAATAGACTTAGCTCAAATGGGCTACAAGGCACGCTGAAAGTGACTCTTCAAAATTAAAAGTTCATCTTTCACAACCGACTACTGCGAAAGTTTTAGTGAAACCTGACAGGTGTTTTTATTTTAAATTAAAATACAAAAATCACAAGTTTCTCGTAATTGCTCTAAAGTTTATCTGTTTTGTTGGAAAACATCGTGTACGAATTTTAATGCGAAATTAGTTAAATTTATTTTAATGTAAGAGGTAGCTTCTGAATAATACGCGACGCCACCGACCATATTGACTGAAGTTTATTACATTGCTTTATATAAAATACACATTGGACATTGCTCCCAACCATCTTCTGCCAATATACCACATGAAGGATATCTGTAGCTTTTCTACAACTTTGATAACAAACAAAAGTTCTTTCCTTCTACGAATTAACCAGAGATATTCATTGGTTCTCACTGCAACTCAATTCTAATAACTATTAATTTAAGTTCTGAAAAAAGAATAAATTTGAATGTAACAAATAATATTGAAGCCGTATGGAGGTTAAACATGTTTTGTATTATCTAGTTATACGTGCCAATGGTCGTACTTTCCTCTCTTACGAAGTATTATCTTAAGTTAAGACCTTGTACAGTATTCCCCTGATAAGTGAGACTTTGAAGGGCGTAAAGTAACAGTATTACAATCTAGTGCCTTATGGCAGCTATCGAATACTGGTCTGTTTTGAAGCAGGTTAGTCCTCTTTATAGCCTTTGTAAGTGCTTTCCACTACGTAACATGGTGACTTAATATTATATTCGTTTTAAAACCATATACTAGGTTTTTGAGTGCGGAACTGCTAGGCGCATAAAACGTTTAGTGCCCACTTAATTCGTAATGTTAGGAACTATGTAGAGGGAAAGCGTGGATGTAGGCCTGGGTGGACGTGGATTTAGGTATAATATGTTGAGAGTAGGTATAGCAATAATGGGCAAACCTATTCACAAACAAAAACCATTTAGAGACTAAATATTCTATCAATAGAAATCCAATCAAAAATAGGAAACGGTATCAGGAAATTAAACGATTTGTCACTAGCGTGCGATGGTTTACGCTCTACTCAGAATACCAATTTACTGTTAATAACCGTTAATTTCGCTTGAAATGACAGGTTATTGATGTGGTTCACGCCTCTGGTTGCGGTTAAAGATTGATGTTGGTCCTAGATGACGGACGTAGGGGGTGGGGGTGGGGGGTCATGGGCCGAGCGCTTCTCAATCAGACCACGGTGTGCGAGCAAGTGGGACCGGGGATTCAGGCCAGCGTGCTACCCGGGATAATGTCTGGAACAGCAGGGATGATAGCTGTTAATTGGAGAAGAGCCAGGATCTATCATGTCGTAATGATGATTTCTATTCGTCCTGGGACAATTGGAGTCCACAGTCGTGCGCTGCGCGCATTTAGATGAGCGGTGCAGACGGGGTGTGAACGAACCAAGACGCCCCCCCCCCCCCCCCCCCCCCCCGCCAACCAAACCTAAGTGTCGCATTGGGCTTGCAGGAGCTTACTCCATACTCATGGTTTAAGGATATATCTTTTATCTAGTCTCAATAACCGACAGTGTTGGCTCGGGCGCTAAGCGCTCGACTCTGATTCGGGAGGTCCCGGGTTCGAATCCCGTCGAGACCGGCAATCCTGACTGAAGGTTTTTTCCGAGGTTTTCTTCAGTCGTTAATGCGAATGCAAGGGATTGAGTCCTCATAAACAGCCCTCGGACATCCCTTCCCAATTTCCTATCCGCACATACCTAGTTCACCTGAAGAGGGGCTAATTGCACCCTATAACAGGTTTCCCACTATAAAAATTTAAATTTTTTCTCAATACACGATCCTTTCTCAAAGTAGTATTTTACATTTCGATGTCTTTCAATATCCTCCATGTAAAACAAACTATCTGCCAAGTAGATAACAGCCAACGGCAGCACCACAGTTACATGTTATTTATCTCTTCCGGTTCGGTATGTAGGACACATATATCACACCAATAGATCACTGCAATGCTCCAAGTAGTATTGTAAAACATGTTAGCTATGCTCTATAAATTTGAAATGTCAGAAACGGTTACTTTGATATGAAATCTTTATTTGATTATTTGTTCTTTTCTAAATTGGTTTGGATGGTGTAACAATTATCAAGTTTTAGTTAAGCTGTTGAGTTTTGCCACACGTGGTGGTAAAAAGAAACACTCATAGTAGATAATAGAAAAGAGAGCATTACTACCGGAACGTGGTTGCAGGTAGTAGAGCAAGCTGGTTTATTGCAGAGTCAAGCTAGACACTATCTTCTATTGCTACAAGAAAATCGTACGTGTGTGATAATGTGTTTTATTTTACAGTTACAGTTTGGTTGGTCAAACTCCACCATTGCACCGACGAGTATGACCTACATTGAGCGTAATGGCAGGATTTAATTCCCAGCTCAGCATCTGCCCGAGGCCCCAAGTGCAACAACTCATTAGCCTGGGCACAAAGCAAGTCACTTGGAAAACTCGGGGCGGGAGCGGCGCACAATGCGCGCTTGTGTTGAACCCACGTTGTGCATGGGTATAAGGGAGCATTCGTAGTTTAAAATAAATTCCCCGGCTACGTAAGTATTGTAGGTACACAGGAACCCGCATGGGAGAGCTTACCTAGAAGATCAATTAATAGTCGGAATGAACTTGCATTGTACTGTTGTACAGAGTACTTGTATTATTACAAAACTGTCAACACAAAACAACAACGGCGTGAAGAAGAAGGTCGAAGCCAAGACCACCCTCACTGCACCCTCCCAAGGACGGCCGAGCCCAAGACGCATTGAGAGCAAGCTGACCGGAACTACACCGTGCTTCCTAAGCCGACCGCCCGTGGCGACAACCCCTACTTGCGGCAGCCAGGACAACCAGGGCGCCTCAACAAGTCGACGGAAGCAAACGTCAACTCATATACCTGTGCCCTCTTATCACAATAGGTAAGGAAAGTCGTCGCAACTAGGAAGCAGGGAGTGGGGCAAATATGTTTAACAATCGCAATAATGCAACACTAAATTCATTGCGGATTGGTCACATAAACATTCGATCTGTGCTAAAAAAAACAGTGATGAACTGTCAGATTTATTGCGTCAAAAAACATTTGACATTCTTGTATTGACAGAAACTTGGCTTAAGTCAACGGTAAATACGCCTTGTTTAGAAACTGCAGGTTATTCTTTGTTTTGGGTGGATAGAAAAAAAAAATAAGAGAGGGGGCGGGGTAGCGTTAAATGTCCGTGATGACTTGTCAGTCACAATTCTAAACCATGAGTATCCTGGTGAAGTGGAACAATTATGGGTTAAAATCGGAGTAAAATCATTAAATATAATATTAGGGGCAATATATAGACCACCATCAAGTGTATACAATCTAGATAGTATTGAAGAAAATATCCATAGTTTTTGCATTCCCGAGTACCACGTTATATGGCTAGGTGATTTGAATATCGATATGTCTAGACCAGAATGCCCTGAGAATAGAGCACTGCATACCTTACTCAACACATACAATTTCACTCAAGTTATTAAGGAGCCCACACGCATAGCGAAATCATCGCGCACACTAATAGATATAATTAATGTAAATAATCCCACTTTTGTAATAAACACTGGTCAGCTCCCACCTATTGGTAACGCTGACCACAATCTTACATTTATTGAATTTGATATCAGAATACCTAAAAAAGTTGCACAGCGTAAACAGTTAAGAGATCTAAAGAATATTAATGTCTCCGCTCTCAATGAGAGTATGGATCAGGCTCCTTGGGATATCGTTCGAAACTTAGTAGATATTGACAGCAAGGTAGATCATCTAAACTCAATCATAATCAGCCTGCTTGACACGCATGCCCCCACTAAAGTTATCAATGTAACCAGCCCTAGTAGCACACCGTTAAGTGCCATGCATGGGCCATGGACGATTATCTTAACGTCCGCGCATGGGCCATGCCCAACACTCGTAGATGGGCCATGCAACGTTTTGGCCGCGAGTCCAACCAAAACCCATCGATGGTTTTTAAACATGGCACTTGCATGGCTAGCGCCAATTAGCCATGCAGGACACAAGGTACTCGTACTTGTCAGTACCATGCGTGAAAGTCGCGCATGGGCCATGTCCTACTCTCGTCCATGGGCCATGCAACGTTTTGGCCGCGAGTACAACCAAAACCCATGGACGATTTTTAAACATGGCACATGCATGGTTAGCTTAAATTACCCATGCCTACTTTTCATCAAAACGCGTGGTAATCGCGCACGGGCCATGCACGTTGATCGCGCATGGGCCATGCCCGACATTCGTCGATGGGCCATGCAACGTTTTGGCCGCGAGTACAATCAATTTTCTTGGATGACTTTTAAACATGGCACTTGCATGGTTAGCGTGGTACTGCCCATGGAGCTTGCCATGCGTGGCGCAAATGTACGATAATACCCCTGACACCCTTGTCATGTATGGAGCAAATGTACTGAGGTAAAAAAGACTCTTATTGATTCTCCTCAGAGAAGAGAGACCAGAGTACTGAAAATTTTTCTAAGTATCAAGACCAACAAAATCAAGTGTAGAAGGTGCACGTACGTGCTAACTTGGTTTCAAACTTACAGAGATTGCAGGATGAATTCTATGCTTTATATTGTAACAGAAAAATATTAACCCGAAAATTACGCACCGTGTGTATACAAGCTTAGCTAACAATAATAATTAATGGAGGCAACAAATACATTATTGTAATTATTTAGTGAATATTTTCTCTAATGCAATAGAGATAGCGCCACTATCGATCGATAAGCTGTGGCACGTCGTGTATGTGCCACGTGATTGCCATGCTCTATAAGCCAAGCTGTGGCACATTGTGTATGTGCCTTGCGATTGCCATGCACTACTGGCCACGCTGTGGCGCGTCGTATATGTGCCATGAGATAACTATGCATTACTAGCCAAGCTGTGGCACATTATCTTTGTGCCATGTGATTGCCATGCATTACTAGCCAGGCTGTGGCACATCGTCAGCCCGGTTGCCATGCACCACTAACCAGACTGAGGCGCGTCGTGTAAGTGCCATGTGATTGCCATGCACCACTAGCCAGACTCAGGTGCGTCGTATATGTGCCATGCGATTGCCATGCACCACTAAACAGACTGGGGCGCGTCGTGTATGTGCCATGTGATTGCCATGCTCTACTAGCCAGGGCTGTGGCGCGTCGTGTATGTGCATGTGATTTCCATGATCTACTAGCCGGGCTGTGGCGCTTCGTTTATGTGCCAGGTGGTTGCCATGGCCACTGTCCCTGCCGTGTGGTGCATCATGCATGGGCCATGTGTCAACCTTTACCTAAATCCATTCCGTGGCAACTCGACAATGGCGCTAGCAATAACCATGCCCAACTAGTCATGATCGTGCATGGTTCTTGTATGGCCCTTGCAATTTTGCCATGGCATGGCGCGACGGTCATGGGCCATGGATAAACTAAACTTCCGTGTGCTACTAGGGAGCCCAGCTGCACCATGGCTTACTGAAATTTACGGGAGGAAATGAAACGCCGGGACAAAGCCAGATTAAAATTTAAACGCACTAGAGACAATAAAGACTGGACAATTTTGTATTGATAAAAAATAATGTGAATAGGAGTGTACGGCATGCCAAAATTCAATATTTTAATGAAACTATAAATAACAATATCGGTAATTCAAAAGCTCTTTGGAAAAATCTTAGAAGTAATTCTGTAACACATCAAAAGTCATGCTCTATTCCGAACAGCTTACTAAATCCAGACGAAATAAATGATTTCTTTAACCAAACTACTAAAGCACAGGTTAAAAGCCCTAAAATAATTGCGGAAATTGACAGACTGAGACAGGCGGAAGCTTTGACCGATCAAACTTTCAGTTTTAAAAATGTTACTCAAGGAGAGGTGTTAAAACATATGAAAACAATAGCAACAACTGCCACTGGCTCAGACGACATTAATATAAAATCAATAAAACTATTTGCTCCCTACGTCATCAGTGCACTCACAAATATAATAAACACGTCGCTGACTACTTCAGTATTCCCTAAGTGCTGGAAAGAGTCGATTATAACACCTATTCCTAAAACTAAAAACGTTAAGTCAATGAATGATCTGAGACCAATTAGTATACTGCCCACTTTTTCTAAAGTAATTGAAAAAATTATAGCAAATCAGATAAATGAGCACATATCTATTAACTTGAATGGGTTTTTCAACAACCAATCAGGTTATAAATAAAATCATTGGACTTTTTCACTGTTAGTTAACAAAATATTTATTTTAATGTGATATTTCGATTTCTTTACAGAAATCTTATCAAACAAAATTAACAATTAAAAAACCACAACAGACAGGACAAAAAACATTTCACAAATTATTATAAATATGCCTGTGCATTAATACCAAATTATTAACAAAAAAGTTTATTATGAATAAAAATAAAAAACCAAAAAACAGAACATTAAATTGACAATTGTGGTTTTTTAATTGTTAATTTTGTTTGATAAAGATTTCTGTAAAGAAATCGAAATATCACATTAAAATAAATATTTTGTTAACTAACAGTGAAAAAGTCCAATGATTTATATTTATAACGTTACTACCTGTTATATAGTTTCATTTTTTATAATAAACCAATCAGGTTTCAGAAAAGATCATAGTACAACTACCGCACTGATGTATGTTGTCGATGATTTAAAAACCAACATTGATAATGGTAACTCAAGCTTATTAGTACTGCTTGACTGTAGTAAGGCCTTTGATACCATTAATCATGAACTATTACTTGCTAAATTTCATATCATGGGATTTCCTAATTCATCACAGTTACTTATTAAAAGCTTTCTTTCAGAGAGGACGCAAAAGGTTAAAGTTGTAAGAAACAATGAAATATGTCTGCGGTGTTCCTCAAGGTTCAATACTGAGTCCTTTATTTTTTAATGTATTTGCACAAAGTTTGCTGGCAGTCGCAACGAATATAAAAATTTATCAATATGCAGACGACATTCAGGGTATTTTGGAAATCCAGAGGAAAAACGTAGAATTATGCTTCAACAACTTTAACGACGATCTTAATTTACTTGATGAATGGGCTAAAACCAATGGATTAAACTTCAACGCTGGTAAATCAACAGCCTTGTTGGTAGGAAATAAACATAATGAAGTCATTATAAAAAACTTACTTTCCTCTAATTCTATTCCTGCTATAACGATGTGCGGTACAATTTTACCTCTATCAGACTATGGAAAGAATCTTGGGATTATTTTTGACAAACATCTTTCTTTCGAAAAGCACATAACTCAACAGTGCTCAAAAGCATATGGTATATATACTTAGATCGTTATTTCATTTTAAATCCCTATTGAGTGAAAATGTGAAGATAAAGTTAATAAGTGCACTAATCTACCCCCTATTTGACTATGGCGATGTTGTTTATATGGGCATAAACGAGAATGTATCTAGACAAATGCAAAAGTTCCAAAACGCATCCGTACGTTATGCATGCAACGTCAGGAAATTTGACCATATTAGCCATTTATATAAAAAACATAAAATCTTAAACATTAAACAACGGCGGATCCATCACTATTTTTGTAATATATCCAGAATAATCAGAAACAAAAGACCGATTTATCTATATACGAAAAATTAAAATGCACAAACATGCACCATAGCTACAATACACGACGCAAGTTACTTGAGATACCACTTCATCGATCAGCAACTGCCGCTACCTCATCCTCAGTGCTGGCCCCTAAACTATGGAATGAGTTGCCTGATAACATTAAACAGAAATTGAACAGCCCATTCCTCTTTAAAAAACAGTGCCAACAGTATGTCTATGCTAACTATAACTAAGAAGTAATTTCTAGTAGTGTCCTAGATTGTAAGGTCTAAAATAGAAGATTGCGATTTGAAATACTAACGGCAAATCACTATTTTGACTTGTTTTTCGTATATCATAGATTTTAATTGTTAAAGTAATTAATTGGCAAGTTATATCGTGTTACTATAAACATAGTGTGTATCTTTAACATTTGCATTGAAATGAACAAATGGTACTTATCATGATGCATTGTATTAGTATTTATATTATATTCATACAATTTAATGTTTAGTTAGTTTGTCATATTAAGTTGTTCTTACAAAATCTAAACTTATTAGTTTTATTCTTATGTTAATGTAAGTGGTTAGGTGGAAGAGCGAACAGTGTTCGAACCTCGCCGTTTTGTAATTGATACTCTTTTACAAATAAAGTTCTATTCTATTCTAACACACATAACAAAAACTTGTAGAAATACAGCCAAACCTTACACACTCAAAAGGAATGAGATCTAAAAAAAGGGCCAAGCTCATCTACCCTTCCACATAAACGTACAGTGTCCCATAACAGCATCCTCGAAAAGCTTGGCAAAATAGAATTTGCGATTATTAATTTAACGTAATAGTTTATCCAAGTTCTTTTTTTCTAATTAATTTAAACGTAATAACATGCAAATTCTATTTTGCCAAGCTTTTCGAGGATGCTGTTATGGGACACTGTACGTTTATGTGGCAGGGTAGATGAGCTTGGCCCTTTTTTTAGATCTCATTCCTTTTGAGTGTGTAAGGTTTGGCTGTATTTCTACAAGTTTTTGTTATGTGTGTGATCTCATTACTTTTTCAAGTTCCATTACAAAATTATTTGCTAAAATATAATATTTTTATCAAAGTTGATTTAAATTCTATGGTATTAGCAGTAACAATATAGGATGTAAAATATCAAGACCCGGATTCATGTACATCCTGGGTATAGGTGGTATAACCATGGTATAACGACGGTATAAGGACTGGACCCCAATTCTTGAGTTCGTGGGAGATGAGTTGAAAACGCAATTTGAAAACGAAGTCGTTTTCGTTTTCGAAGGAATTGGTATTCTTGAACGGTATCGTGGAAAACGTCATGGGTTGTGAGTTGAAAGCATTGATATTAAACCCCTATAGTAGGCTAGATTAGCAGTCTCCTATACCTCCGCACAGGCTCGAGCGTAGCAAATTGAAGACTCAACCGGCCCATTTCAAGATGGCGATTTGGTGTTTTAATTTATGATTTTTTAATGCAATAAAGTATTTTACTGGATTGTTTGATATGGTTTTAGCTTGTGCAGCATGGTATTAAACAAAAGAAACAATACGAAGTGATTGCATAAGGGAATTTAGTAATCATTTGGTGTTAAAGGCTAGTATGCTTACCTGTCAACCTGGCGGCAATCTTGAGAACTATTTGGCCACAAATCGCTCCCATTTGATTAACATGTAAACTGTCATTTTAAGATGGCTTCTAATTGTACCGGAAGTGGACCACCGACTGCTGGTCTAGCCAATTATATAGGATGTCTATGGTTGAAAGAGTATCACGAAATCCAAACACTTTCAAAAGATTTGCGTATAGCAAAGAGCTCGAAAAAGTTCTATATTTATTCTAGATGGCAGTGCCTTCATAAACGCGGGCCAATCGAAAGACAAGTTGTATGAAATGATTTGATTGTTGCAATTATGTAAACAAACAGTTGAGCAAGTTCATATCAGAACAATGTTGTGCTGGCATAGGGTTGGCTAGGCTTGTCAAACATGTAATGTAAGTATGAATTTTACTAGTCATATAGCCAAATGGAACTTTAGACCTACACTTTTGCATTATAAATAATTTTCCACATCTGGGCCTAGGCCAGGGACGGTTTCTGATTTGTTTATGAGAGTATAATGACACCTTTTCTCGTTCCACACAAAGAAGAAAAATTTTAAATGTCCGCTATTTGTTTACGTATCGCACTTTCCCGCCTAACTCTGCTTATACCGTCAACAAGTGTCAAGTAACTATGGTTACTTGTTGATTGTATGCCAAGTGTTTAAGGCTTATTTTAAAACCTTTATTTGGAAGCTTCCAACAAACTTTTTCAACTTTTTTTTTCAAAAGAGACTATATTTCTATAACCTTAATGTCCATGTAAAATATGAACATTGTAGTCCCACCCGTCTGGTCAGAATCGCGGGCCGACGTATTAGATGTTAGCAGTAGCAGTAGTAGCAGTAGTAGCAGTAGCTAACATCCTTAAAGTGATTTTGAGCATGTTTCAAGCCATTTTTTTCACCAAGAAGGAATAATCGTACCCCAATAAAATTTGGCATGTGTTGTCAGGTACCTAAATCCCCTCGATTGTGATAGTTTTCAAGTTCACATCACGTTACATGACGGCTGGGTAACACCTCGAAATCACCCCAACTCTGCTTGGTGTATAAGGTGCTTGAGTGTGTAGCGCACCGCGGCTTGGCTGCGGCGCCCTAACGGGCACCTAGATTCTATTCTATTCTATTCTATTCTATTCTATTCTATTCTATTCTATTCTATTCTATTCTATTCTATTCTATTCTATATACTGTCTCTATACAGTTTCCAGGCTAAGCGAGATATAAGTAAAAACTTAAACGTTTTGAAACTGCTCTCGTTAATCAATACTACAAAAGCTTCATTAAGACTGAAATGTATACAACTAATTTTCAAAGTTGGTATTCATTTCTTGCAGTTAGATAACAACTAACGAGTTGACTTTTTTTGACTTGAATGTTTGTTAAGCAAGCATATACACCTAGAAACCGTGCATTATAAATAATCACCAAAACAAAACTAGACGACATGGAGATTTCTTTATCAAAATTAAGATTAAAACTCTCTTTCAATATTGATGAATTCATTGGTTCTTAAAAGGCTAAAACGCTAAACGGCATATTTGTTCAAACAAATATGATAACTTAATCATGAATTTAATAGCAAATGAGCGTTGAGAGAGCAAATGAATCGAGTGCCTGGATATGCTGACCCGTAAGGATGTCAACACAACTTACTGGCAACTTATCAGTAAGTGTCGTGAGTGGGTGAGTGGGTGAGTGAGTGAGTGAATGAGTGAGTGAGTGAGTGAGTGAGTGAGTGAGTGAGTGAGTGAGTGAGTGAGTGAGTGAGTGAGTGAGTGAGTGAGTGAGTGAGTGAGTGAGTGAGTGAGTGAGTGAGTGAGTGAGTGAGTGAGTGAGAGAGAGTGATTGATTGAATGAATGATGAATGAATGAATGAATGGATGGATGGATGGATGGATGGATGGATGGATGGATGGATGGATGGATGAATAAATGAATAAATGAATGAATGAATGAATGAATGAATGAATGAATGAATGAATGAATGAAAGAATCAGTGAGCCAGTGCTCCACAAGGCTTGGCAAACCCTTCACTCACCTGGGATTCGAGCCAGAGATAGTTGTCATCACACACAAGTGTACCAGCAGTATAGAGTCGATAAAGAAGTTTCCCCGTTGAAACTTCTTTACCTACTCTGGTATAACAGTGTAATAAGCCCAGAACTCCACACTCCACAGCCTTCTAGAACATCACTCGAGAAGTTGCGCTTGAACTAAGCGGGTCTAGCGCAAACACTGTCTCATATTATGCCACCACTATGTCCAACTTGTCAACAACTTGGGGATAACTGTGTTCTCTAATTTTCAGGTACTCTACACCAATTAATGATGGGAAAAATAGTAACCAACAGTCAACAATCATCCATACACGGAAATATGTATATTTCATTTAAAAAATCATCAACATTTACGATTTAAATGTTTTTTTAACTGTCATACATATTCTCACTGCCCCTTCACTCACACTCTAACACACTCCAACACACACCAACTACACCAACACCAACCAACACTGCAAACTGCCATTATTGCTAAACAGCTAACTAAAATACAAAAATACGACGCACTAATTTAAGTCATTAATAAATAATGCAAAAATGAATATAATAAACTAAATTTAACTTTTTATACATTTTCAATGTGTACGATTTTATTAATTACATTACTATTCGCCCATAATGAAGAAAACTGAGTGGCAGGGCTTTTTGATTTAAAGATGGTGGCTGATTAAAAAGTGTATTTAATAATAATAATAATAATAATAATAATAATAATAATAATAATAATAATAATAATAATAATAATAATAACAACACAAAAATAACAAGTTATTGTGATAGCAATTACAAAATAGGATAGTTATAAATAATTTATTCACTTCATTTTAACCTATTAGCAATTTAATGTAATTAGTTTCAACATGCCAACCCCACACGTGTGCCTATATGGAAGAAGATAGCGTTGTGAATAAATTTCATGAAATTATGGGGTAGGTAATGCGATGTAAAGCTTCCACATAGAATCTCGTCCAAAGTGTACGTAAATCTCCCAGGCTTTAGTAACCGAAGCACGTTAGGCCGAGCTAAGTAGATCTTCATTAGCAGAGCACGACGGTAAAATGAAAGCAGAGCGAGCTGCTGAATAAGACATGGCGTCTTTCTCATACACAAACATGTTGAATTATTACACCTGCGTCGATCCTTTCAATATTTATAGCGCTGTAATGAAACGGCGTCGTTAAATATACAAACAAGTCACAATACTCTCGAATGTCGGAATTTAAATAACAGGTTAGATAAAGAGTCGAAGTTGTTGACGTGTTACGTTTGCTAGTTCGGCTACTCGGTTCGTACCTGAATTATTAACAACTGTGTGGCATGTAACATGGTCGAGTAGATGCTAGCGCTGCTGTGGTGAGTTGCAACAGTTGTATCATTGAGTTTATACGAGGGGTAGAGAGCCTACGCCCTGTTAAACCAGAGTCGAAGAGAGGTTTGCAGGTTAAGAAATTCACTTGAAAACAGGAACTAAGTAAAGTGAAGTTACTTGATAACAAAAATAACTTACAAGTTACTGAAATATGTAAAGTTACTTCCAAAGTTACTTTTTTATTATTTTGATTTTCCCGAGTTAATTTGATGGGAATTGTGTTTTGTCGAGATCTTTTTTTTAGAGAGCAAGAAATACCTATTTGCCGTGAATCACATTGACTTGTTGATGTTAAAACTACAATAATAGTCTGCACAAACGACATAATGGAACTTTACAAGGAACCATCCAAGTAATATGAAGAGAAGTAAAAGTTACATAAAAATAGGAACTTTTTCAGTTAAAGTTACTTAAAGTAAAAAGTAACTAAGTTACCACTAAAGTAACAAAAAGTAACGCGTTACAACGTGTGAATTACATCATTGAATAATGTGAATGTCGGTCCACGCAGCATCTGTGTGTAAATCATATGATGAGAGTTTTTCTGGCAATATTCCGACCGAACCGCTAAACCTTTTAATATCTGGTATACATCAGGGAACGAGAATCATTGTGAACCACTAATATTGAGGAAGAATGTGATTTTAAATACAGCTGTAAAAGAAAGAAAGATACATTACAAACTAAACAAAAATTTCTATTTCTATTAGATTTTTTAGCGTTAAAGTCGTACGCTGTTGTCTGAAACCGTTTTACAAATAATTGTACTATTGTTATCAAGACACAAACATATTACACTTAACTTGCCGGTTTACCTAAAAGTCGTTTGTTTGTCTAACTTGAAACGGAACGGATGAGAGTTTTACGTAGTGAGTCTACAGCTCAAGATGCGTGCGCACCCACGAAATATCCTCGACCGTTTTATTGCCGTAATCTTGTCCAATTAGTCAGGACAAATAACAAACTGCTGCCGCGGAAAACAACAAACAAGCGCCCAAAGAAGATGGAAAATAGAAATATGTAAATAAGCAATGAAGATGAAAGCGTTTCGGTTATAAAAGCTCGCGGTATACGTTGACTTGACAGAAAAGCACAGGTACGAGAGTATTTGAAAAGAGTGAGAGAAGAAGAGAGAATTCAAAAGTGGAAAAATTTGCTTTCTACGGCTAGAATTATTTTGTTTATGGTGGTCATGCCGAGTATATAGAGGAATATAAAACTAAAAATCGATTTGTTAGTAAATTAAAATTTCATTTTTGGTGGAGGTGCCGGGTCTTTGTGTTAAGATTTGGGGACGCTAACCTGACCCCCCCTGACTCCAGGGTCACCAAAACATTCTGAAGAATTTTTGTTGAAGGGCAATGAAAATAAAATACGCATGTCAATCGTAGGTCTTATTTGAACTCTGATCGTGAGCCGTGCCGGTGACACACGTTCTGATACGGATGGGCAGAAAGGTGATGCCTGAGCGTTCCTAAAATAAAGTGAGAAGTAAGGTAAGGTTCGATTACTATAATAGCGCAAGCATTCTTTTCGCTGTGTAAACCTCAATTTGTCACATTGTCTCATGTCACTTCGAGTTTCAATAAGTTTGTAGCTGTAATATACTTTCAGTTAGCGTGTTGTCCTATACCAGCTACCGGGAAGTCGTGAACTTTAGAGACACCGGCAGATTTGTTCAAGACAGGGCTTTTGTCCATTACGACAGGACAGTTTATTGCTCAGAGTTTCCACCGGCGGAGTCTTTTCAAAGCCAAAACGGTTAATATTTTCTGTTTTATGGTGTTGAAGAGATAAAAAATTTGACACAAATATATACATGAGGCCATGTTTTTTTTTAGGTCATACAAGATTGACGATGATTGAGGATGGCTGAGCGCAACTAGGAAAGAAAGTTAATGTGTAGCTTGTCTGTTATGAAAATAATTATAATTGTGAGTTAAATGCTGATAAGAGAAAAAAGTATAATAATGCAAAGGAAATTCTAAAATAAAGTTTTAATTACAGAATCTGAAATGTGCTTTATTTAAAAACATAAAAATTATTTTATAACGTTGACAAGACTTTGACCAATCATAATTATTTTTGCTTCGTGCCAAGACTAAAGTGGGAATTGTAGGTTCCCTCAGTAACAACAGCTACTGTGAGTAAAGTAAAATGTGCTTTACCGTAACAGTGAAGCACACTTTCACCTTTTGTAGTGTACTGTACAGGTCCTAAAGCCCACCGGATAAGCCTTTGTGTCACAATCAGAACTGCAAACTGAGAACTTACGCAAGGATTTGGAGTCGAGATCGAGTTTGGACTTGGAAGTCGTTTGTGTTGAACAAGATCTCGGTGATTATCGTCCGGGTGGCGTTTGATTCAGCTGACGTAAGGAGATACCTTCTTATGCGTAGTTCAAAGACCAGGCAACAAATCTTCCAGGGCTAGCCACTTACAAATGTGCAAACCATTATAATTGCATCTTAATGTGTTGCTCGTTGGTTCAGTGGCTAGACTCCCTCCACGCATCCAAACGGAAAGGTCCTATTTTTAATTCCAGCTAAACTCCTCTATAAGCATCTATTTTCTGTCCATCTGACCATCTGTGGGTGTGTCACGTATCACGATAAAATCAAAAACGATCTACGATTGACATGCGTTTTATTTTGCATTGCCCTTCAACAAACATACAGAATATTTTTGGTTTTTGGCTGTCGAGAATTTGGTAAAATGCTCGTTTTCCCGTACCCGGCACCTCCACCAAGAATTTAATTACATTTATTTGAGTGTTCTTCTTCGACAATCTGTTGATTAAGTTGCTTCGATCCCTATTTTTGGGTAATCCCGTACCTGTGCTAGCTGAGTTCTATCCATGCATCAATCCTAGAGTTGTCGCTTGCAGCCAGATCGTGTCCAGTCACTTAAGTCGATGTTTCTTATTTCATGTACCGATCTCTAGATAACCACTTTTCGCGCGTCTCTGACATCGGCACTGACAGGACACACTCGGCCCGCATTAAATAAGTCCCCTGATCGGGTAGACTCTAAACACAATTTTATATATTGTATTTATGTATATTTTATTTATTTAAATGTTAGTCCACATTTGGTTTAAACACTTTAAATCACAGGTTGTACCGCCTCTAAACTTTTGACTTGTACAAACTCAATCTACAAAGAGTGAAGATTTATTATAGCATGCATTGCTTAAATGGAGTTAATGTGAAGGTATAATCACAGATAAAAGACTACACTGCGTGGTGTGTATTACTGTGGTGTCTAGCAGTATAATGTTACCATCTCATTAACAATATGTGAAATGGAACATCGCCGTTTATGTAGCACAGTGGTTAGAGTCTCTGAGTTTGATTCCCGGTGGAGCATTTGTGTGTTCAGTGCAGCTGGTGGTGGTTACATTAACATAGTTTTTCAAGTTATTATACTTTAACGTTTTACATATTTAAATTGCACTTGAGCGGGTTTGAAACAATCACATACTCTTCACATGATGGTTTTTGTATTGCGAAGTAAATTGAGAACATAACGTACATTAAAGTAAGTAAAATTAAACTATATATAACAGTGACCTATTTACTAAATGAAAGGACACTTGTCGATCGACAGAGACAACTTTGTGATAAGAAATACTCGTACACACCGCACTAGTATACTATTGTTGGGTCTCACTGAAGCAAATGTTAGTCCATGTGGTCTATTTAGTAGGTTCTCTATGTCGATTGATAAGTTTTAGTATGGTTTATTATAATTACAAAGTACTAACGATCGATAACTGTTGTTTGAGGTATTAAAAAGGCTTTCTAGAGATATATGTTGTAGTGTTCTAGCCTGTGGTGTGTTTTGGGTGGTATGCAATTAATTTTTGATAAAGATAAAACTGAATAGTTCTGGATATATTACATGTTTATTTATTTTTTAAACTTTATTTTGGCCTCACGAGACATGCTCGACAGTATTTTAGCACGAATGATTACAAACTTTGTCTTTAATAATTAACCTGGCTGATTGTCGTAAAATGAAGTCGAACTCCCGAGAAATGCGAACTGGTCCGCGTCAATACTCGGTACATCATTATCCGTATTCTTACTAAGTGAATCACGCAAAGGATAAGGATTGAAGCTAGACTAACAATATTAGAACCTTTGAGCAATTAAGCCATAATTATATACAACGTATAATCGTTTAATACTCTTCGCGCTTTTCTTTGCAGTTAGAAAAGCGAACATTGCAATAGACTAGTATTACTGCACGTTTTCAAGTGGATGCAATATATAAGCTGAGCTAACACCTTGCATGATAATAATTAAGTGTATTAACGTAAAAAGTAATTTATCGTTTAGTATAGCTGTAGGTTTTAAGGCAGGTATAATTCAGTCATGTATAAAGGCAGGTATTGTTAAGTTAGATAATAAATCCAGGTATATAATAATATATATATATATAATAGTTAAGTCAGTTTATTGAGCAGGTAAGTAAGGCAGATTGTCCGTTAATTTAGGCAGGCATAGTTAAGTAAGTTAATTTAGGCAGGTAGTTAATGGGCAGGGTCACCGACCTCGACACACTGTAGTGTCATGTTACGAACCGTGGATATTCGTGTGATAACGTGTACTGTAAAACTGTCGACGTGGCGATACAATAACATTCATGAAACGAATTATATATTCAGGCAGGCTAACTGTTTTCAGGAATAAGGTGGAAGAAGAAATATGCTTTGTATTCCAGTATAAAGCACGAGCACGAAAATTATTAGACAAGTTGCAGTCGTTTAATAATCACAACATTTCCAACAATAATTAACACGACTTTTTTTAATGTTTTATCTACAAAGTTGCTGGTATACGGAAATATATTAAATGAAAATTACCAGTGAATGTAATGTAATGTAATGCAATGTAATTTAAATATTTATTAACTAAGAGGTTGGCATAATAGTTTGGAAATTATGTCAGAAACCATGAGCAGAAGAGATACACAGCCAGTGAAAATCACAGTTATTAGTTAAAGGTGCACAACAGCGTACAAATGAAATTTGGAACACATTTTAGTTTCTCAATTTATTTGGTGGAGGTAAACTTCTAGTTCCTCGTGAAATGGCTATCCGGTTGTTACAGTATGGGTTATTGTAACGAACCTCGACTCAAAAGCTTCTGTCGTTAGTGTCCTGACTTCTGCTACAGTGCAGCGTTATAAATAAATAAATAAATTTTATTTAGAGTCTACCCACTCAGTTATATAACTGATTTTCAGTGGGGGACTTTAAATCAAAGCGACCAAGCCAACCCTGCAGGCCCCGACGCAATCGACGAGTGAGCGATAACCAACCAAAGATCGATATTTTTAATAGGAAATATAGCAATCAGTGGTATGGACAGTGCGAACACCCGCGAATCAACGCCAGAATCAACAAGGCCGATTCAGAACAACTCTGAAATTTATTATGTGCTTCGTTGCTAGGACGGCTCCAAAGTCACCGTTTACAAACTCCTAAGACAAGAACTGATGGACTTAAGTCCAAATCAGAAGTTAAAAAAACTTCTGACTTTAGCGGGAATCGAACCCTGGACCTTCTGCATTGGAAGCAGATACGCTAACCACAAGACCAACGAGCCACACATGTAATAAATAACATAAAATGCTCTACGGCTTAATTATTAATGACAACGACGAAAATCTAGCTTCTACATTGGAAACTCATTAGTATAAGTTTGAACGCTTCATTAAAACTAATGCATGTATACTGCTTTCATACAACATGTTGTCTTCCAAAAAGTGGAAGACTAGACACAAACTGAACTCAGCGTGTCTGGGAATGCAAAACAACGATGTACATAGACTGTCGAGTTTAATTAATTACGTCCTTGTGATATCGGTGTAGTCGGGCTTACTTCATAGCACGGTGCCGCTACACATAAACAACCGCCATGTAGAACGCAGACCAAAAGCTAACTAAAAGTAATTACTTCGAATATGAAAGGGAATAATACATCCATGAGTGTGTGTGTGCTCTCCAAGATAAACAAAATCAGGTATTCAGTCTCGTAACAAGATGCAAAATACTAAATGATGCAAATATGGCGGCACAGAAACCACCAATATGATCGAAGACATGGGGCATCGCTTCGCTGGACCGGCCTACTATGTCCCAATGAGGATTTTGTTGTTTAACGTCTCAAATTAATGTTAAATTAAATTAAATTAAAATTAAAAATTAATCGACTCGATGAGTGGTGATAGATGACAATGAAGAACAACATTCTTTAAGCAGGATTCGAACCTACGTCCTCGTAAAGCCATACATTCGGGTCAACGTATGTGCCACTGCAGACGGCTGCAAGTCCCAAAGAAATTTCTTCGCAATCAACAGCAAGAAAACACAAGGGGCCGGGGAGAAACTCAAATGCACTGGAAATTGAAAAATGAATTAGCGACTGTAAAATACTCTTATTTCCATTTTTTTTTCAGGAGTTATAAAGGAATGGGGACAGTCTATCTCCTTTTAAAAATATCGTTTACCGCATAGATGAACTAAATATCAATTTCCAGACGTTTCTTACATCTCGACGTATCATAGAGTTTCTCAACAAACTTTTCATTGGGAATGAAATGCTCGGTCTCACCAACAAAGATCTCGCGCTGTGAGAGACGTTGCCGACAAACCTTTGAGTAATGGTGAGATGGAAATCCATCTTTCAAGTTGGTACTGACCCTCAGCAATGAAGAGGGAAGAGAATTACGAGGTTGAATAAACTATGATTTATGATTTATATTGTCCTCTTTTAGTGTTACAGCAGGGTCAGTTATTTAATCTTCCAGTAGGCTCTATACCTACAAATATACGCATGGCATAGAAACGTCAACTCAAAATTCCAACTTCCTTGTAAAGAACGCTTTGTCAATATCACATTTTAAATTAAAATGGTTATTTTAAACTTTACTTCTTCCTCAGCTTCTTCGTCAGGCAATAGTAATAAAACAAACTTAATAGTGTATAGCATAGTGATACTACAACATAAGACTGGTTGAATTTTGGAGTGGTACTTGTGGTATTGGTGACCATTATAGTTACACATGTCATTTAACTAGGAAAACGCTTAAGTCCCGTCGCGTTGATGGATGAGCTTTTTTGTAAGTTTTTACTTATCAAGTGCCTTTTGAACGCATTGTTGTTGATTGTTGTCAAGTTACTATTGTTACTTGTAAATTGTCATTACAAAGGTGAAACAATTTTAGAGTAGGTCAGGTTTAAGATCATGATGTTTTTTGGACTATACACTACCGGTACTCAAGATAATAAAAAACTCATATTAAAACCTTTATTCTATGGATTCTGTTTAACTTTTTCAACTTTTTCTTTCAAAAAAAAGCAAAACATCACCATTACTTTAATGTCCATGTGAAATATGAACGTTGTAGCCCTACCCGTTTGGTCAGAATCGGCCCAAATGTCACGAAAATATCGCACTAAAAATCGAAAAAAATCGTAAAAATACGATATTCATGAGAAATATTTCTTCGATTGTACCCAAAAACGTAGCAAGTCTAAGTTCAGAGATTTCGAAGGTCCCCTCCAATTTTCATCCAGATCGCATATGCCGTTTGCCCGGTAGAGAGCGAACAAACAGACAAAAAAACAAAAAAACAAAAAAAAAACACCCGAGCTAAATTTTTTGGGGGGTCGGTGAAATTGAAGTCTTCGCTTCGCTCATCCAATTATTGATCAGTCAAAACAATCTCATTGGCTTTGCCCTGAAGACCCAAACTGAATTTCGAAACTCTTACGTTCACAAACACGCATTGCATTCTTAACACAACAAGCAAGAACAAACCCAAACAGCACAGCATCTCATGTGATGTGACAAAACAAGGCCTAACTAGACCTGTGTAGTACGTAGGTAAAATCCATCCCTCGGTCCTAATCTTGCTACAGGCGCATTGCCTCGTAGTGCTACACAACGGTCCTCAACGGAGAAACGCGACGGGTGAAGAACCGAGGAAATCCAATAACACCAGTCGATGGCCTTGGGATCAGGGGTCACACATATTGGGGCACTAATGGCGGTTTCCAGGACACACCTTTCCGTGTGAGAGGCATACTTCCGCTTTTAACCTTCTAGCCTCGAGTTTCAAGCCTCTTACCTCTACTCTCAAGTCTGTATAGCTTCTAGCCTCCTAGCCTCTAGCCCACCTGAGGGTGAACGAACGATCGATCCAATTCTTTTTTATTTTGTCGACGAAAGTTAAATGTTGTTAGACTTTCAGCTAGAAATATTTCCCTAATACCACACATTTCTGTCAAGGCTACTCGGTGACAAAAATAAAACGCACTAAAATATTTAAGCCATGTTGTGATTTGAGTGGTGTATTACATTTATTTTCGATGAGATGCACTGTATAAAAATGCAAGTAAAAGTAATAAACATACTCATAAAAATATATTATTATCCAAAATTATAATAAAACCAAACAAAAGTGATATTGAATAAAATATTCAAGAATGTCGCTTTTCTTCAGCCAGCTTCTCTGCCCATTTAATAAACCATACCTGAAAGAGTCGAGATAGACGTCTTCGTTGTGAAATGTAGATGAGCTCCGAGGCAGACAGAGAAATAACTCTGCTCTTTGCCACTATTTGCCGTGCAAACAAGAGAAAGAACTTTTCAAGAAAGCCACTTTCCCTCCTCATAATATATCTCTCCCTGAAACGTGGGTCCTTGTTCAGGGGAACGGGATGAAGGGATCATTCCTACTCTCAAGCTACGTTCCGGTATTTATAACAAGGATTATTCGCTTTATGTTCCTATGCGAACCTGTGACTAACAAGTGTCTGCCAGGCAAAGCACTTATAATATACTGGATGGGTTTGCATTCTCATTTAGTCTCCAGGTTCTGGGATGAATGAGTTAATACGAAATGTAACAGAATTTGTAGTCACAAACCTTATTACGCTTATTCAAATGATTCATCGTATTATGCCCAACGTACCTTTTAGGTACGGTAATCGGGTTCATTTCATGTTAAGATCCCTCCGTATGTGCGTGTGACACGTCTCACGATGGAAACCGAACATGGCCTCCATACATTTAGTTTTATGTTGGCAGCCCGCCAACAAGGGTGATAATAATATTTAAGGTAAGCCTGCCACCCGCCCACCCCGCAAAAGTGAATTTGCTATATACTCGGCACATTCACCTATGAGAGCTGAAAGCTGGAGCAAACGAGATGCTATAACTGTTGCTTTGCTCCGTAGTTTTGTGTGGTACTCGCGACCCATGCTTGATTTAAGTATCAATACCAGCCCCTGCGAAATGTGTCACTTAAGCTAGCAGCTTCCCCGATTCCTGAGGGTTCTATTCTCGTCACCTGAAATACTGATTGACGTTTGTTTTAGGGTTTAATCGTGCAGTCAAACGAACAATGCTGGACTTTTGTTATTAAATATTCTTTGAAAATAACTTTCTGTGTTTCTGACTAACACCCTAACATACATGCCCTGAAGAGGGGCACCCAAGTTATAAAGCAACGATACAAATTTAATTGTTTGGTAAATTAAAATATTTGTGAATAAAAGCTAATCAAGATAATTTTTATAATATAGGCTCCTACAATATTGCAAAACAAAACGTGAAAGTTTTCATGCAGCACGTTCAATCTTTCATATAGTTTATCAACTAGACCCGGCACCTCCACCAAACCCTACAAAATTAAACAACCAAGCCTACATGACACGCTATAATATTTTAAAATAACACAATTTCGCGTCTTGGCTGAACGTCCAACTTCGCTAAAATCGTGATGTCCTGCAATTAATTAGTATTTAATGTAGTTGTATTCTTAGAACAACGGCGTGTGTGTGTAATAACATCACGTTTCGTTGACGTCGTACTTAGTAAGTGCGGCAAGTTCATAACTAAACCCGTGCCCAATGAGTGTTGGACAATTTCATGGAATATTATCAGTCCCTACACCACAACTGCGTAGGTTATTGAAACGTACGGCATGCTGTTTGTTACGCAAGGCTCGTAACTCGAAAGCCAGACTCTGAAAGGTCAGCCATTGTACAGCGGCCATTGTACGAGCGTCGGTATAGAAACATCGATTTGTGAAACGATAAGTCAAGTTATTTTAAAAGAGTTCAAGTGTTGAAATTGTGCAGTACTATCGGCCTAAAATAGACCGGATACGATACAGAGGTCTCAAAGAGTTTTCAGGCTCTTACAGCCGTCCTTTGAGTGGCAAACGAAAGGCGTTGAGATAGTTAGGGAATATATATATCATTGTCAGGTGAACAAACAAAAATGTTATATGACCGAGCGGTAAACTAAAGAATTATCTTTTGATAATCAACGTATATTTAGATTTTATTGTGTATTAGCTTGAATCCAAACATCCCATCAATGCCCCACACCATCAGAGACTTATGTATTCATACAAGACGGGCTTGTTTGATGTAAAGGTGGATTTAGAAATGTTTGTGAGTTGAGTTGAGTTGTTTGCTCAGTAATGGCGAGTGAAATATTATAGGCAAAGGGTTAGTGGGTATTGACGGGTGGTTAAACATATAAGTACCGGCAACAAGATAAAAGGAAAACGTAAAAGTACGGTAGTATAAGGAGCGTGCCATCAGATCGTTTTGCACTAGTTTCCTCAACAAGTATTGCTCATCATAGAATGCGACTCTAACTCTTATGGACTCGAGAGAGGTCAATGAAGGGATTGGTAAAAATAGCATCTAATTCTCCTTGATTGAGCCAAGGCAAACAACATGGGGGAACTCAAGTCCCTAGCGACATCCTAGTCAACTGCAGACAGTAAAACATGTCCCCCACCCCCCTGCACGGTCCACAAACAACCAGCACACACCCAGGACACTCAACCCATGATTCGTGTTACACGTCTACCTATATAAAGATTCCCATCCACTCAACTTTACATTTAAATTGGCTTCATAAACTTAAAAACACGTTTTGTAGTAAATTTACATACAAATACGTTTGCTTTTAATTCCGAACTCTTCCAACGATAAGTTTACTGCACCTCATCGTCAACGTATTGCGTCCTTATTGACAAGAACTATAATTTGTACACATAATACGAAGTGAGTATCACGCACATATGTTCAGTAATGGTAAGTCTGTTCTACACGTAAGATACACACTCTGGAAATAAAATCAAGTGTGCAAAACATTTACTCTGTATTTAAAATAGTGAATGCCACTTTGCTACACTACAGATTCTCGCTATGGAGAAATCCGTATTTAATAAAAAGTAATTGAAAGTTTCGGAATACCAATTTTCTAAAATTGACAAAAATCACTTTTTTGTAATATATTACAAATCTAGCACAATTCCATAACCATCGCTCACCACTGATCCATGTTTTATACATGGATGTTGATTGGATTGGTGGACGGTCGATTACGAGAGAAAAACACGACAGCAAAGTGTAACATTTTAAATTAGTGGTGAATAGATGAGAGACCGCTAAGTGCTAGCGATCACACGCCATGCAGTTTGTTGGTGAAACCCCATTATGCCGAGCTATGTGTATTGCGATGGTAATGTGTGTTTACGCTACAGGTATTACAGAACGGTCCAATGATGATCATTCGTTACGTTAGCACATTACCAGCTTGTGTACTGTGGATGTTCAGAGAACATGCCATCAGAATCACTTTATTACTGTCATCTGCACGCGATGGATATACTACTAGTTAATAGCAGAGAAGAGGATAAGTATTGCCGAATAAACGAATTTCATTATCAACAAACACGGATACCCACACTAGGGAGTGAATCTACTTTATCGATTTTGATTGTAGAAGAATTACAAACAAATAAAGTCTTTCAAGCTTTGAAGGGTCTTGGTGGAGGTGCCGAGTTTTAAACACCTATTAAAGATAGGCTTGCACCTACTCCACTTTATTGATACATTCAGATTCAATTGTGTTCACAACGATTTCAAAGTATGGAATATGTTTGTAAAACACTACTACACACAATACAATTACAATTCACAATACAAAAATGTATATTCAATGTATTCAAATAACAAACTAATAGAGAGAATCATTTATGAGAAAATGTGCGGAATTGTGGTTGGATGACGTAATTTTATCTTTCTCGTGACAAGTTTTCAGCATTAAGTCCATTTTCACCGTCAATTAATGTGCTTGTCTTCTAGCAGGTGACAGCCATAAAATTAGTTTTCAAACGATTCCCTTAAATAATATTTATAAAATATTTTGGCATTGCTCAGCTAACACAATAATATATTGGTCTTGTATTAAAAAAATAAAAATAAGTTCTTTATAAGTATTATTTTATCGAACATGTGACAATTAAAAGGTACTTAAAGTCTCGAGGACGTACGTGATCTATGAGAGATGCCTCAAGTGCCAACTTCTCCACTTATGCGCCGAGGCTGAGAGAGGCAGAAGACGCCACTTGATACGTGATATTACAGTCGCGCGTTGAATAAAGCAGAGCAAGAACAATGATAAACAACTTGATTAGATACGCACAGACAAACTTTCCTTGTTTGCCGAGGGAGAAAACTGGCAACGAGCGTTCTTCTGAATTGTGTGTGAGTAAGTCTATGGAGAGATTAGCAAGGCTGAGAATACCATCTCGGAGTAACAATTCATGTTTTGACACACGGAAACACGTGTCCCCATTTACCTTATTGTGTACGCAAGGAATCTTTGATTAAAACCGCCTAAATGATGATTATAACAACAATGTTATAGATGCCCCGTTTATTGGCTAGCCTGAAATAATAAACAGTATACTTTTTAATGTTTACATCATTTGAGGATAGCTTGATTTTCAAACAAACGCCAAATAAAGTCAGCAAATATTATAAAAGCCAGATTTGGAAATACCGAATACAACATGTAATTGTTCACCAAAAGCGTTATTTATGGTTTTATTGTTCTACCAATATAAAATACTGTTTTTACTAATAAAACCAATATTATTTTCACATTCATAAAGCCGCATAGGTCTATAACACAATAATATTAAAACTGGAACAGCTGTAAAAGCAGCACCTGGCCTGGGGAAATCAAAATCGTGTTTTCATATTATATTTCATATCGAACCATACTATATCCCTTCCATAAGCACAAATACTGCGCAAGATTATGTGTCTAAGGGATCAATGATGATGATTTTTTTATTGCTCAACGTCTCATATTAATGTACTAAGGCTATTCGAGACGATGAGTGCCGAGTGGTAATAGATGATGTTGGACAATTACAAAAAAAAAACAGTCTAATGCGGAATTCGAACCCATGTCCTCTTATCAGCCATACGCTTTGGACTGCCGCTATAAACGTATGTGCCACCGCGGACGGCCTAAGAGATAAAAAAATAAGTGTTTTAAAATTTATATATCGTTCAATGTAGTGCAAAATCAGTTTTTGTGATTTTGCTAATCGAACACACAAACAAATACACCAATAATTACCGTTTGCATCCCTCCACAAACGATAAGAATTGATCTGTGTTGTAAATTACTAAGATGTTGAATTGAAGATGAAACAATAGGCCCTTACAAAGTTGTCAAACAACAGGTGAAAGTTTTCATGTGGCACGTTCATAGTTATTCATCAGACCCGGCACCTCCACCAAAACAAACATAATTTAACAACTACATGGAACGATATAATATATTAAATATATATTAAAACATGAGTTTTGGCGTAAATAATTATTAAATTTAGCTCAGATTCACGCTGAATGTCAAACATCGCAAAAATCGTGATGCTGTAATAGTAAAATGTCGATATTCCTGCACATAATTACATAATGTGTGAAGAAAAACACATTTCGGACCCAATTAACTTTGAGGAAAATTTAGCGAATTTAGTAAACATCATATTCACTACCCCTAGAATGAATGCGAAAATGAATGGGATACACGGGTGAAACAAAAATAAAAACTATATCAACACGTGAAAATTATTCTACTTCAGCATTGGATTATTTATTAGACACGGAGATTTATATAGTAATATTTAACATCAGTTAGGTCACTGGTAGATGGAAGTGATTAAGACTTGGTCAAAAGTAATTAACATTCTAGATGAATATTAATACCTTGCTGCACGATTATAGTTCGTGTGAAACAAGAACTAATTATTTGCGATGAAGTTATGACGAGGTGATGAAGATGAATAATGATGAGGATATCATTAACAGCTGTTGTAATTAAAATTGAGCGAGCGAAGCTAGCAATCTACTCGACATTGAATTCATGTCTTATCAATAGTGTGTACGCGACGTGTTTTACTTGAATCACACGAAATATTTTCGTACGATAAGGTCTCGTTAATAAGGGGAATCGAAAATAACAAGTGTCGTGTTGTGTAGAGATTCGGAGAGAACGGGCTTTTCGTGGTGAAGCACAAACTTTTAGTAAAATATTCAAACAAATATTGTTGTTGCTGAAAAGTTCGAAGTGGAAACCAAATCAGAAATCGATCGATTTTCTGTTGTGAAATCACTGTCAGTATACGCCAGCACAAAGCATTGGAAGTCTTCAAGTCTGCAGGGCATGCCTCAATGTGTTTTCAGGTTTCTCCGAGCACAAAGCTCAAAGTTATATTATACAGGTATCTTCACCGAAAGGAAGCGGAAATAAAATGTGCTTGAATGGAACCCAGAAAACTTTCAGACGTGGAATTCATAATAGACGTAATTTAAATGTGAATTGAGGCGTAATTTTCCTCCTCGCTCCGGTAAAAACGTTTCAATATTCCTTTGTATCGATTACTGCCGTCTCATTTCGCCGAGGAAGCCCAGTTTTAATTTCTACTTTCTGAAGATGGTTGTGTTTATGCAGAAAGCTAAAAGGGAAAATGAAATCGGCTCATTTAATTACAACTCTAACTGCGATACTTGTAAAATGAGCAACGGGAGAATAAGAAATTGTGTAAAGAGAAGAAAAGTTAAGTTTGCGATTTCAAACAGTAAATATTTAACCGCTGGAAATACGTTATACTTGCCAAGACTTCTTGGGAAAGTATATAACGAACAAACTAAGCCACCCAAACTCTGTTTTCTATTCTCAATTGCCACAGGGTTGTTTAAGTAAAGTATGCACAAAAGACGATGGAATGAACGATATTAATTTGATTAATACCATGAAGTTTCGTACGCTATGTCCTCGGAAAGATTTACCTGACATAAGTAGCCGTGCAACACATGAATCGACATTTCACCGATATTTCTGTTCACGCAAACATTTGACTTTTGTCGTTCAGTCACAATTCGCTGATTAGTATATGTGTGTGTGCAGTAGACACAAGAAATTAGACAAAACTCAAACTATTGTAGCGTGGAAGAGTAGACAACCACATTAAAGAATGAAAAATAATGATTTCATTCAAGATAAAATATAAATAATTTAACTGGGAAGGTAAATTATTAAACTCACAATTCACATTATTTTGTATTCTCATGATTAAGGGCCATTCACAACCAACTTAGTAGCTAACTTAGCCTCTAACTTAAAGGTTTGTCTTATGGAAAACAACACGTCTGTTCATGACCAAACTTAGCCTCTAACTTACACTTATCAGCAACCGAATGTTTGCAAACTCCAAGGTTTTACTTAGCAGCTAACTTAACATTAAGCTTTTAACCAATCAGAGAGAGACTCGAGCCGACAATTTCCGGTCATATCCGATTGAAAACGTAGACAAACAGCAAAAATGGATCCCAAGGAACATCAGCTATTGTTCGATGAAAAGCTATTGAACGAATTCATGAAAAGGCCACTGCTATATGTAAAATCTTCGTTTTTATACAAAGATAAGAATATAAAAGAAAACATTTGGCTATCGATTGGGGCAAAAATGTCAACTGACCGTCAGTATTATTATCGTTTATTGCGGTACTAGGCCTAGCCCCAGCTAGGGCTAGGCCATGTGAGGTTATGTAAGGCTTACGTCACGTTGTCTTAAATAAATACGTTTATTATTTTTACCATCAATTATTGTTTAATAAACTGTACAGTCTATAGTCAATCAATTCTATAATGCTACCTATAGAGCTAGGCTAGGCCTACTTACTGAATGCTGAATGTTATTGTATGTCAAGCATTGGCGCGATAAAAGTAAATACTGCAAATCTGTGTTGTGATTGGTTTAAAAACATCTATCATGCACAGCCCCCTAAAGTTAGAGGCGACGGTATGGCTGTAAAGCACTCTGCCACGAGCAACATCTAGGAGGCAGTGGCTGTTAGACACACAGTAGGGCCGTGGGGAGCGTGGATGTTGGAGCCATCATGATCAGGGAAAAACCCACCGCCGTCTAAATGTATCGTACCTTTAAATTTAGCAGCCTTTGTGTTAACAAGCGGTGTAAAACCAAAACCACAAGATGGCGATTTCTCGGTATTATTGAAGAAAAAACAGTTTTTCTTCCGCAAATCTCTCAGTTACTCCAATTTCCGAATAAAGCAATTCAAGTTTGTGGATTATTATACTATTGTTTATCTGCATTAGGCTTTGAGTAATTAAAACTAGTTATTTGTGCGGGATGTGTGTCTGAACTAGGTCGTGCAGGTCTAGGGTTGCCTAGGAGAGGCCTAGGGCTGTTCAAACGTGTTATGTTAGCATTAATTGAATGTAGTCCTATAGCCTAATGGAACTTAAGGCCTACACTGTTGTATTATAAATAATTTTCTACATCTGGGCCTAGGCCCGGGACGGTTTCTGATTTGTTTTATGAGAGTTATGACAACTTTTCTCGTTTTACACATAGACGCAAAATTTAAAATGTCCGCCATCTGTTTACGTATTTTCTTATCCCTTGTCGATCAAATAATCCACTGCATCTTAGTTCATTCAACTAGATGAAGTATCTATGTTGCAGTGAAATGATTTTTCCCTGATCATGATGGCTTTCTAACGTCCATGCTAGCGCTCGGTTGGAAGGATAGGAGACTGAGCGTCTAGCGCTTTGCTACGCAAAGCTTATATTACGTCATTGAGTTAGCGGCCTAAATATCTATCATGAACAGCAACCTAAAGTTAGAGGCTAAGTTAGCTGCTAAGTTAGAGGCCTAAGTTGGTTATGAATGAGCCTTAAAAGGCTCATTCATAACCACTATATATATATATAACTTAGCAGCTAACTTAGCCTCTAACTTTAGGTTGCTGTTCATGATAGATATTTAGGCCGCTAACTTAACAGCCACTGCCTCCTAGATGTTGCTCGTGGCAGAGTGCTTTACAGCCATACCGTCGCCTCTAACTTTAGGTGGCTGTGCATGATAGATGTTTTTAAACCAATCACAACACAGATTTGCAGTGTTTACTTTTATCGCGCCAATGCTTGACATATAATAACATTCAGCATTCAGTAAGTAGGCCTAGCCTAGCTCTACATTATAGAATTGATTGACTATAGACTGTACAGTTTATTAAACAATAATTGATGGTAAAAATAATAAACGTATTTATTTAAGACAACGTGACGTAAGCCTTACATAACCTCACATGGCCTAGCCCTAGCTGGGGGCTAGGCCTAGTACCGCAATAAACGATAATAATACTGACGGTCAGTTGACATTTCTGCCCCAATCGATAGCCAAATGTTTTCTTTTATATTCTTATCTTTGTATAAAGACGAAGATTTTACATATAGCAGTGGCCTTTTCATGAATTCGTTCAATAGCTTTTCATCGAACAATAGCTGATGTTCCTTGGGATCCATTTTTGCTGTTTGTATACGTTTTCAATCGGATATGACCGGAAATTGTCGGCTCGAGTCTCTCTCTGATTGGTTAAAAGCTTAATGTTAAGTTAGCTGCTAAGTAAAACCTTGGAGTTTGCAAACATTCGGTTGCTGATAAGTGTAAGTTAGAGGCTAAGTTTGGTCATGAACAGACGTGTTGTTTTCCATAAGACAAACCTTTAAGTTAGAGGCTAAGTTAGCTACTAAGTTGGTTGTGAATGGCCCTTAAGGCTTGTTGCCAGGTTTTTGAAGTTTCGCCGTTTCGTAACAGTATGTATTTGTCAATAAGTTTATACCTTTCTCCTTAAATAATTCACATTTCCGCTTGTATGTTTCTATAATATGCAACACATTGATAATTTCTATGTTCAATATAATATCTCATTTCTATGTACTAATTAATATATATTATGTAAACGAAAATATTATTGCCACTTTATTTGAGCACTGTTAAATTCCAGAATCAGTTATCGACAAGTGTACAGTCCTACCTGTGTTGGTCCCGCCCGTGAAGATCCAAGCTCCGGTCGTCTTCGCAGCTTTCAAAAGTCCCTTCCTCAAGACTTTCTTCAGCTTTGTCTGTAGCTCGAAGTTCGCCTTGCCTCCCTGGACTGTGATGAGAAGTTTGGGTAGTTCGAGGTTCCACTCCCTGGTTAACAGCTGCACTATCAGGTCGGGCCGGGTGTCGTAGGCTAGCCGCACATACTGGGGGCAGAACAACACGTCATACATTAGTAAGTTCAATATTAAACTATATAACAGGAAAAATATTATTTTAAAAACACATATAAAAGTACTTGTTAATTTACATTGAAGATAACGGTTGGCAATGTACAATTATTTGTATTTTTAATAATTAATTACACTGATTTCCTGAACAAAACACGGTTAGAATAACAATGCACAGCACTCACCCGCTGCGTAATATTTAATATTTGACTTAGCAATAATTGGCGTAAAAATTTGCCCACATTGAGGCTGGAACCCAGAACCTCCGACTAATGTACCGATGCTGCCAGTTGCCTTTGCTAAATAACAATTTGTCGAGATGATTGTGTACCGTGACATATATTACAGAATTCTGCCATGTTGCTGTCGTAACTAAAAGATAACAAGGTTATAGCCAATCACTCTCATTGGATAGTGTATACGTATACAGGGTTCTCTGTGATTATCACAATATTATTGTCGGTATATGTTGTGAATTAAACAACTATCATGCGTAGTACGTAACTAGTGTTGCAAACTACACCACTGTTCTCTAGCTGCCCCCAGGACTGTTTTCAACTGCCTACAGTCACATGCAGAAAGGTGACGGCCATTTGCTAATAACACGAATAATGTGTGCTGAGCCTCATCGATAAATAATTATTAAATACCCATAACCATGATATTCTAATGACAAGTTTTCGTGACGCATAGCCTATTTATGATACATTTTTCGTCTTTTTTAAAACGATTGCGAACTCGCAAAGTTTGCCAGTTATGAAATATTAAAGCACACAATTCATGGGGTACTGATTCACCGATATTCCAATTACACTTTATTTGATTAAACCTACATGATCCGCTTTGCCCATTCAATCACACCTAGTTAATTTATTTACTGTCCCTACCATTCAGTTGTACAACTGATTTACAGAGAAACAAAAGAAATAAAGAGAACGAGAACAACAAAATACTGTATAATGTGAAATTTATTGTTTTCAATGGTTTAGAATGCAAGGGATTACCTGCGGAGAATTGAATGGCGAAATTGAATTATGTACTACTGATGAAATCAATAGCAATTTTCTGTTAGAGGGTTGAACTGGAATTTAGGGGTAAATATAAATCAACAGTTGACGCAACCTTTACACTTGTGAAAAGTTCCAAGTATGAATTTCCGTTAATAATCTGAGAATCATTTGGTGTAGTTATTAACACACACATAACAAAAACTTGTAGAAATACAGCCAAACCTTACACACTCAAAAGGAATGAGATCTAAAAAAGGGCCAAGCTCATCTACCCTTCCACATAAAACGTACAGTGTCCCATAACAGCATCCTCGAAAAGCTTGGCAAAATAGAATTTGCGATTATTAATTTAACGTAATAGTTTATCCAAGTTCTTTTTTTCTAATTAATTTAAACGTAATAACATGCAAATTCTATTTTGCCAAGCTTTTCGAGGATGCTGTTATGGGACACTGTACGTTTATGTGGAAGGGTAGATGAGCTTGGCCCTTTTTTAGATCTCATTCCTTTTGAGTGTGTAAGGTTTGGCTGTATTTCTACAAGTTTTGTTTATGTGTGTGATCTCATTACTTTTTCAAGTTCCATTACAAAATTATTTGCTAAAATATAATATTTTTATCAAAGTTGATTTTAATTCTATGGTATTAGCAGTAACAATATAGGATGTAAAATATCTAGACCCGGATTCATGTACATCCTGGGTATAGGTGGTATAACCATGGTATAACGACGGTATAAGGACTGGACCCCAATTCTTGAGTTCGTGGGAGATGAGTTGAAAACGCAATTTGAAAACGAAGTCGTTTTCGTTTTCGAAGGAATTGGTATTCTTGAACGGTATCGTGGAAAACGTCATGGGTTGTGAGTTGAAAGCATTGATATTAATTAAACCCCTATAGTAGGCTAGATTAGCAGTCTCCTATACCTCCGCACAGGCGCAAGCGTGGCAAATTGAAGACTCAACCGGCCCATTTCAAGATGGCGATTGGTGTTTTAATTTATGCTTTTTTAATGCAATAAAGTATTTACTGGATTGTTTGATATGGTTTTAGCTTGTGCAGCATGGTATTAAACAAAAGAAACAATACGAAGTGATTGCATAAGGGAATTTAGTAATCATTTGGTGTTAAAGGCTAGTATGCTTACCTGTCAACCTGGCGGCAATCTTGAGAACTATTTGACCACAAATCGCTCCCATTTGATAAACATGTAAACTGTCATTTTAAGATGGCTTCTAATTGTACCGGAAGTGGACCACCGACTGCTGGTCTAGCCAATTATATAGGATGTCTATGGTTGAAAGAGTATCACGAAATCCAAACACTTTAAAAAGATTTGCGTATAGCAAAGAGCTCGAAAAAGTTCTATATTTATTCTAGATGGCAGTGCCTTCATAAACGCGGGCCAATCGAAAGACAAGTTGTATGAAATGATTTGATTGTTGCAATTATGTAAACAAACAGTTGAGCAAGTTCATATCAGAACTATGTTGTGCTGGCCTAGGGTTGGCTAGGCTTGTCAAACATGTAATGTAAGTAATAATTTTATCTAGTCCTATAGCCAAATGGAACTTTAGACCTACACTTTTGCATTATAAATAATTTTCCACATCTGGGCCTAGGCCAGGGACGGTTTCTGATTTGTTTTATGAGAGTATAATGACAACTTTTCTCGTTTCACACATAGAAGCAAAATTTAAAATGTCCGCTATTTGTTAACGTATCGCACTTTACCGTCAACAAGTGTCAAGTAACTATGGTTACTTGTTGATTGTATGCCTAGTGTTTAAGGCTTATTTTAAAACCCTTATTTGGAAGCCTTCCAACAAACTTTTTCAACTTTTTTTTTTTCAAAAGAGACTATATTTCTATAACCTTAATGTCCATGTAAAATATGAACATTGTAGTCCCACCCGTCTGGTCAGAATCGCGGGCCGACGTATTAGATGTTAGCAGTAGCAGTAGTAGCAGTAGCAGTAGCTAACATCCTTAAAGTGATTTTGAGCATGTTTCAAGCCATTTTTTCACCAAGAAGGAATAATCGTACCCCAATAAAATTTGGCATGTGTTGTCAGGTACCTAAATCCCCTCGATTGTGATAGTTTTCAAGTTCACATCACGTTACATGACGGCTGGGTAACACCTCGAAATCACCCCAACTCTGCTTGGTGTATAAGGTGCTTGAGCGTGTAGCGCACCGCGGCTTGGCTGCGGCGCCCTAACGGGCACCTAGATCAATCTAATTATAATTAGGATCATAACTATATATTTTGTCATCGGGGTAGGTAACCTAATTTTTGGTTACACTTATGATAGAAAATCACGCGACAAATTTATTAATAACAAGAAATACAAAAATATAATGGTAATTGGATGAGCGAAGCGAATTTCACTGACCCCCCAAAAATTTTAGCTCGGGTGCTTTTTTTTTCTTCTTCTGTCTGTTTGTTTGCACGATACCGGGCAAATGGCACAAGCGATCTTGATGAAAATTGGAGGGGACCTTTGAAATCTCTGAACTTAGACGTGCCACGTTTCTGGGTACAATCGAAGAAATATTTCTCATAAATATCGTACTTTTACGATTTTTTTCGATTTTTAGTGCGATATTTTCGTGACATTTGAGCCAATTCTGAACAAACGGGTAAAGCAACAACGTTCATATTTCACATGGACATTAAAGTTATGGTGATGTAGTACCTTTTGAAAGAAAAAGTTGAAAAAGTTAGCCAGAATCCATAGAAATAAAGGTTTTAACATGAGTTTTTTTTTTGGTTTATAATAACAATTAACAAGTAACAATAGAAACTTGACAACAATCACCTACAATGCATTAAAAAAGGCACTTTCAAAGAAAAAGTGGTCCTACGCAAACTAAAAACTTACAAAATAGCTCATCCATCAACGCGGCGGGACTTAAGCGTTTTCCTAGTTGTAAATAATATGATTTCGCAGAGTTATAAAGAATCAATAATGAGCATGAGATTAATAAACACAACACTTTATTTTGAGGACATGCTGAAAACTTTTCACATGAATTGTAAAATTGAGTACATATTATGTTATTACACATACAATAAGGATGCGAAGCTACCTCATATGCATCACTTTTATGTCCGTCCGCCGGTCTGTGTGTGTCACGTTTAACGATAAAAAGAAACACGACCTCAGAATCTGATTGGCACACGTTTTTTTTTAAATTGCTCTTTAACGAGAATGATACAAAAATGTGTTTGTTGTCCCTGTGGGTTAAGATTTTTGGAACCTCCACCATTAGACTTGGAAATGGGGACAATCGAGGCATAATAACGTTTATTCGTTCCCTCTTTGTGTGTAACCGTACCCGGGCTTAATTGATCAATATTTTGTCGAAGTATGAAGCGTCACATATTTGTCTGGCTCATTTACTCCAGCTCCAGTTCATGTATCGTTTAGCAATAACGCAAAGGTTTTGTTTAAATCCAATTCTACATACATTACGTAATCGGTTTCTTTTCAATCACATTTCTTTCTCTTCATTGCGATTACGATTGGAATATCGTATTACACATCAAGAGAAAATATACTGAAATCAAGGTTTTCATGCGAAATGTTTGAACGTACCCCTTTCAAGGAATCGATAGCTCCCAAATGCTGAATATTGTAGTCGAACATAAATCATGAGCTTAATAAATTCGCCTCACAGAACACAAACCTTGGCAAAGATCTACTTCAACTATCAACTTCAACACCGAACTTTTAAATAAATTAGAGAAGTTGCGAAGCAGGTCTAATTAAATTTCATTCTTGGTTAAACCGGCCGTATACATATTCTGAACTAAACTAAACGGGCCCTTTAGTTTCAAAACTTGAAGTAATAGACACCTAAATAGGGTCCAATAGTCTTCAAGACTGAGGTTGTAGATAACTAAACCGCTCCTATAGTATATCAAATACTTTGTCATCACTTTAATTGTTTTGTTGAAGCCAAAGACACCCAAGACTTGATGAGTCTAAGTTCACTTTATGGTTGAGAGGTTGCATAAGTGCAAACTATAACTTCTACTTACGACAAGCAAACTTAAAAAAATATCTTATTAAGGAAATGCAAATAAGTAGGCTAGTTAGTGTGTAAATTTGGTGATCTATTAAGAGCACAAAGCCGAAACGAACTCTCGTTTGATATTTTTTTGAATTGATTGATTGAAGGTTGATATTATCGTCTTTCATTAAAACATGGGATTTCTCCTCACTTTGTCGTATAAGCTAGGCATCTCTACGCTTTTATGAAATAATTGTGATATAATAGTGAATGTGGCAAAAGCAGCAGGCAACGAGAGAAATGCCCATGGGGACACAGTCTAGGTCCACACTCAAATCTCGTACAGCGATTATGTGCACATTCACGAAGTGGACTGACTTATACAAAGCGAACGAGGGTGAATAACCACCAACCGTTGCTAGGACACACAACTCAGTAGAGTAAACCTCCGCGCATCACTACTGCCTTCAAATGTTCAGGGTTTGCTAGTATTTGAATATGAAGTAGCTGCTCAAGCGTTCGTTTAGTTGTAAACAGCACAACATCAAAGCGCTTCGTACTTCCAGGCTAGCTAGTTCGCTTTCAACCGATGACCCACAATGTAGCGGAACTGAGGCGGGATCGACTATTTGGTCAGGGTTACGACTTTTCTGTTGACCGAGGTAAGTAATCTCAATCACTTCCCCTTGAAAGGCACTCAACAGAGCTTGAGCGGTCTTTTTTATATCTAGAATTTCAACACACTTTCCAATTAATGGACTTAATAATAATGATGCTATTATATTATAAATACGACTTGTGCTTTTCATTTATATTTTGTAAATTGTAATACATTTCATCTGTATAAACTAATATATATATTTTTTTTTACGTGTGCATAATAAACTTTCCCTTTTATTCCTTCATTTCGTAAGCCCAATGTTCTACGTAGGACCTTCATTTAAAATAGCGTTTCGCCTGAAATTACTGGGTTTTCTATTACCGCATTTCGTGGCTTTGGGGCAGGATTGAGGTTCTCTTTACCTCAAAAAGCGAATTCTGGGGTTTATTCCAGAAACATCCTTCAGGGAATTTTGAACATTAAAACACTCATGTTAAAAATATATAAATGGCAAATTGTCTAATAAAGTGGTCATCATCAACCGAATAAAAGAAAAACAAAACCTTTTTACGATACTTTGGTTAGTATTGTATAGATGATTTAACATTAAAAAAATACTTTAACCAGAATCTGCGGTGTTTAATTTATACGGTAGGTCTTTTTTTTAAATCCACATGGAACCCACAGGCGTAACGAACGACGGCAAACATTTTTGTGACTGCCTCTTTTTAATCCAAATCCTCCGAACAAATACGTGAACAAACATATGCCAACAACTCGACTGCCAGAGACGCAGCTCTTTATTTCCCACGTCGCTGTTCACACGTCTGTTAGCCTGCTGTCTGGCAACTGTTGACTGACAAATTGAGCGCCAACCACAATTTTGATTCCGCACTTGAGTTGTGTAAATAGTGTGGGTGGAATTGAGCAAACGCGAGACGGGAAACATCACTAACAAGGTAATCAACTGATCGAAGTCGCCCGGTTTACGTTTCCGTTCGCTCTCGTAGAAAAGTGATTCAATCACGGATGTCGACGGTTCTCGTTTCAATTCAATCAGAAACTGGCGCGAGACCTAGTTTACCGTTTCCACTGCGACAATATTACGACAGTATCCCGACAATTGCTCGTTTGATTTGTTTTGATTTAGTTTTAGTTGCTGATTGCTGATTGCACGATGACAAGCAACAATACAAAACAAAACATGTATTATTTTGTTTATAGAACATTAATTATGACTGGGAAATAAAATAAACTGAAAATCAAATAGAACTCCGGTCACTACACCTTGGTGAACATCTCGTATGCCAAGTTATTTTGAAATACGGTAATGTACAAATTATCTCTCTTCAGTCTTCGACTGAACAATTCCATTGAAATAGGAGAAAACATCAATTAAATAATTACTGTCGATCTTGTTACAAAATAATGCAAATGATGTGTTTCGATTTCATTTATCCACTACCTAATTTCCTACTCGAATACGAACGAATAATTTTAAACAATAATAAGACAGTTCAAATGCTAAACAAATGGAAAAAGATTCAACTTTAAAGAAGTTTTAATTTATTGTTAGTACTTATTTATTCGATAAAAATTAAATTTTCTTCCAATGCTCACTATTTTTCGTAGTAAATCGATCAATCACATATATCAGGGAATATAACGAAGCACAGGGGAAAACTTTTCGTCAGGATGCCAACAAGCTGTAGTTATAGCTTACATCAGTTTTAGCTGGTTGGACAAGAATTAAATGCTATTATGTAGGGTTTAATTATATTGAAAGTTAAAAAGGTTTGATAAGAGATGAAATGATTTGCACGAGAGCCCTATTTGTTTGAGAGTTGTTGTTGAGAGCCCAACTGTGTTCTTTGATGTCTTTGATATTTTATATACAAACATTGTGTCCAAAACTGATAATTATTCTCCCAAAAATACTAATTATTTGAAACGTTTATTCCATGTGTCTACTCTCTACTCCTTTGATCGGTGTTAGCTTTTAGTCGCGGAGAGCGTGTACCTTGATCCAGACAGACAAACAGATTCGGTGCAGCCACGCGCGAACACACCATCCGACCACACAAACAATAACCGAGGATTAATATATGTCATTAGCATGAAGCACAGAAAACAAGTAATGTGTAGGCCAATGTGAAATGCGTGTTCGATGACCCGTTTAAATCAATCAATACCATTAGTCTCTGTATCTGACGATGATTTCGCTTAGGGGGTAGGAGGATTCCACCACAATTTAGGTCTCTCGGGTCTATTGAAAACTGCTAGCCATACCGCATTAGGCTTTTCCATATTATTGCCTCTTTCTTTCTTTCACTCTCTACTATTCTTTCTTTACTTCTGTCTTCATCTCTATATTTTTCCTCGGGTGTTCGCACCAGTTTTTGACATATTGTTCTTTACAATTCTTGTCCCAATTCGATACAACTTTAACTTCCAATTTGGTTGGTGTAGGTTCCATCTATTAAAACAATCAAGCTCACATGCTGCCTCAGATGGTAAAATGAATATAAAAATAATGACCCTCAAACAACAAAATTTCTCAATAATGTAGAACTTAAATGAGCAATAAAATTTGGATTATTTTGTCTGTGAAAATGATAAGAAATAACTATAATCAAAACATAAATAAGTTTGAATGAAATATTTTACAAAACTTTATCTCTGAGTGTGTCAATGCTATTTCTGTACTACATGTGATTAGAAGAAAACTAATAATGATACTTTCGAGTGACTTGTCTAACGGCTTAGACGCTGTTGTTATTACCGCAAACATTAAAACATCCGGTACATTTCACATTCATACATAATTAATAATAAGTCAAGTCGTCTTCTGCTAGGCGAACAGTTGCGTGAAGACATCTTTCTATTAACATGAAATCGTATTTTACCCTGATACGTTTCTCTTCATGTTTCCCCCACAGCTTTGAGCTTTTGTCAGTGTTTTATTTGTGTTTTACAGTACCAGATTCGCAGCAAGAAGCAAAATGAATGTTTACTTATTCATAACATACAGCTAATCTGCCGTGGGCGGAAAGAAGACTTTAACGTGTGAGAAGCGAGAGATACAAAATACGACGTAGGTATATTCGTAAAACAACACTTTGGGTATTGGATGGGCAGTTGATTAATCTGGCAGGCTTAAATAAACAATATAAATACATATTTATATAGCATAATGTTGAATAACATTGCTTTACTCAGAATAATAAATTGAAACACGCTTTTATTGAGTACTTAGCCAAACAAAAACAAATCGTGTCTAATTGAATTTGATTCGCTGTTATTCTCTTTGGCTTCATGATTCTAGCAATTATTTATTTGCCACAATATGCTAAATGCCTCTGATGAAACACACGAATTAATCCTACCGACCTGTTCTAACGTTTTGTTTTTATTATACCCTTAACACCGCCGTACTAATTGGTTTCACAGATTGTTGTGCTATAAATCTAACTTCAGGTGACGAACTTAAGTCGACTTTGGCAACTACATGGGATTAGCAACTAACAGATGAGCATGTCTAGCATTTCTAACCAACTGTTAATGCATATTGTTTGACGAGAGAGATTTTTCACGGGTTAGTTTTAATATTTAATATTTTGCTGTTTTGCTGCAATCATCCAATGATCGGGAAAATTAAAAAGCATATACTCGATTTGACGTGAAAACGAATCTACGTAAAATTGTCACCCATAATAAAATGTACTAAAATTTGGATCTAAATTAGAATATAATACCAGTGCGGATTTACGATATGTATCAAGTTTAAAGTATGTGAATGCAATATGAGAAACTTATTATCATTATTATTATTATTATTATTATTATTATTTATTTAACGTCTATCCTATTCAGTTATAAAAATTGATTGACAAAGGAGGACAACATTATCGACTAATCTATAAAACTGCTTAATTTTGAAGACGATTATATCTGCTCTACTTGACTCCACTCTAGCCTTGGCTACTCTTCTCTATATGTAGCTTTAGGAAAATAACAAATGTTAGGAATTTAATAAACAAAGCAACCCATCTTAAATACACAGTCCGCGAACTAGGCATTTAATATTCAGCATATTGCATACCTTAGTAAATTTAATTAAAATGAACACAGAAAAGGAAATACTAGTCATATTTTATAAAACGTTCAGCCAGTGTAGTTTTCAATCAAAATGTTTGTATACGTGCCATTTTGAGTTTATGCAAACCATTTGTGTGGGTTATCAAAAATTTTTTGAAACTATTCATAAGTCAATGAACGTACACAAATAATAACTGAAGGTACTTGCAGAACGTAATTACGATTTCCAACACTTTATAATTTTCAAGTCCCTCTCCTCTATTCTAAAGGAATTGTTCAAGAACATATTAGCGAACGTTCTCGATTGTGTTTGAGACAAAAGTTTTTCCCTAGTAGAAATCTTCTAGAGATTCCCTGTCCAATACACCCGAGCTATTTCCAGACTATTCCATTTCAAATCTCGCAAAGAGAATGGAGATATGAAGCTGGTAGAGCTTACACACTGATTGAATGGTTTTCACTGCAACGAGAGGATTTGTGAAATTGCTCGATTACACTTGAACGCCGGTGTTAAAAGCTTATTAATCCACCACTTGCCACTCGGACAACAAAATAGGGCACACGCCTCCGCTAGCGATGTTTCTATTAGTGAGAACTGGTGCTAAAAACACGGGAACGCAAGTTAAAAGTTTCAAGAGTAGATATAATATTTTTATTATATTTTACTCCTAGAACATTTTCTCATTCAAGCTCTGTTGTGGTTGTAATTAGAAAGTGGTTCAGAAACAGACGGTTCAAAGTTTCGTTCAAGATTCCTTGAATTCAAGAGAAAACACAATCAAAATGTGCATAGATAATAGAAAGCAACAATACCTATTGATTTACATGTTATCTCGCTTTCATTGTGATTATACATTGCGTCAATAAATAAATAAATAAATAAATAAATAAATAAATAAATAAATAAATAAATAAATAAATAAATAAATAAATAAATAAATAAATAAATAAATAAATAAATAAATAAATAAATAAATAAATAAATAAATAAATAAATAAATAAATAAATAAATAAATAAATAAAACATAAATTGAACATGCATTCTTGATCACGCTGTAAAATGAAGCCTACATTATTTTAGGAGTTCCTGAGGTCGACCCTTATTTTATCTACCCTCTAATTCTATAAATATGATTTAATTAAATGTATATAACCATCGCGCTTCGCTCAACCCCCTACTGCTTTGCGTCATGTTTTACATTGAGCTGGCTTTAAAGAATCCATTTGCATTGCAAGTAGATGTCCAGCGGCTTTAGTATTGGCAGTTACAATAGTCATGGCTCATCAGGTTTATTCATTGACTGCAGAGCAGCGAACAAAAAGACAATACTTAACATGGTGTGCTGCATAGACATATCACGTTGAGTATTGTGGCTACAATACCTCACTAACTACTATAGTCATTATCGAGAAGAACTCAGATACAAGGCGTGTATATATGCTTGCTTTTTATACGAATTTATCGGGATGAGAGCTGGTTTGAAAATTTATGTTTTTATTCTGTTTTTTTTTTCTTTTAAATATATCTTTCTAATTCCAACATACGCACTCGTATCACTAGTTGTTCGTTGAAAGGTAGATGTTCTGAGCTAAAACAAATATGAAACAAAGTTAGTGTTCATGTAATGTGATATATTCGCGAGAGTATAATATGCTAATTCTGTGTTGTACTTGTGTGTCTTCGACCCGCGCGTGCCTACATTCTGTGCACGCATACGTGATATTCCGAATAATAATTTGAGAGCGGGATGGTATTGCCATAGGAAGCCAGCGGCGTTTGGTGGGTAATATTTCCTGAATCCCCTGAATTCCCATCAAATGTCGGTCTAGTGTGATCCCAGCCCAACCCAGCATGTAAGCTCAAAGACCAAGTCGATTCTGCCACATAATGTAGTTTCCAACTCTTCCCACAAGGGACTTAGGCCTACTTGACTTTCAGCCGCGCAGATTTTTGACTTCTATATTTACCTCAAAGGATGTTTTTCTCCCAAAGAGAAAGTTTAAAATTAATGTTTTCTGGCTTCAACAGAGTTCTGAAAACGAAACGATGACAAAGCTTTTCATCACACACACACGCACACACTGACGTACACACAAGCTCACGCACTTTGTGGCTGCTACGTAAAGCCAAACTAATATTTGCTCTTCCGTTTATTATCTATTAATGTGCGTATTTGTTAAAGTTCATCTTTATAAATGATGTATTCATTTTTATAATATTTATTCGTTGTGAGTTGGGAATTAAATTGTGAAGGAATGAATTAGCTAACATTATCCGAAAAAAAAACCCAGTGAAATCAATAACAAGTGCAAATAATACGCAATTCATGGTGTTTGAAATCATTTCTTTCTTTCTCGATTACATTAATCGGGAAACACTCCCGAAAGTGAAATTGATTTTATAAAAAACAATCCAGGAATCAAACAATCTTTCTCAGCCGGGTCTCCCGATTGCCGGTTGGACGTTTTAACGTCTAAGCTACACCTATTCAGATAATGCCCTCACTAGGTTAAATCGTCCGACCTGCATTCGGGAGTCCCGGATTTGATAGATGTATTTTTTAATTCCTGGATGGATTTCACTATGTTCATTAATTTCTCTCACGCCATCGTTGGAATCATTGCTACGCTCAGTATTATTCTGGCTCTACATTATGCTAATGTTGGAGTGCCCATAAAACGCCATATTTTCCAATCACGCTTAACAGTCATATATATAATTATAAAGTAATGGAATTTAAAGAAAATTGAGGATAATATCACGAGCAGTTTTACCTCTTTGTAAAATACAACCCCGATGGAATAGACTATAGTGAAGTCGTCCTCACCTTTTACTGAACCTTCTGGCAGGCATAATTTATTCCCTAACGTCAGACGATCCTTAAGTAGGGCGCGTATTTGCATGTTTCCGTCATTTGAGAGATTCTCGAGAAGTAAATATTCAACACTTTTACGAATTATTTAAACCCTTCATACGTTTTTAAAGAGGGAGTAAAAGACTTTAGCCAAAGGGAAAAATCTTAATATAATAGTCACATTTAGTGGATAGAGACGGGCATGATAAGAATTAACAAAACTTACTGTCCGAAACCTACGGAAGAGTATCAAGTTTAGAATATAGAGTACGTAATCAAATCTGATAATTGGGTTGTAAGCTGAGCAAAGTGAACATCCCTAAACGAGGGCACGGTATTATTACATTTAATAACTTGATTCAAGGCGTTATGGCCTCCTGCATGAACATTGCCCCAAACTCCGCACGTGCACAGCAGCCATGATTCCAGAAACTAATTTAATACGACCGAATTAATTTCTCAAGTCTGTCATATAAATAATTAACTGAGAGAGGGTATCTTAACCAGGAAATGTGTTATTCTAACAAATTTGGGAATCGCCTTAGGAGTTTGCTACTGTGATGTGGAAGCGGATTAGCTGGTGGGTATTTTCAACGAAACACCAAACAAGTTATCAAGCTCTGGAAACAATATTATAGTTTGAATGTTGAATGATGATACATGTTCGCAAAGTGGAAACAGATATTCTGTGATGTTTAGCAGGACACAAAGAATTACTCTCGGATGTAATACAAGGAGTTGAAATGATACAATTAAACTACTCTATTTGGTAAATTGTTACAATTTATACGAGAGCCGATATAATTTAATTATATGATTTGCTTAGGCTGGTGTTGTTTAGTCACAATAAGTGTATTTTCTCGCTACATGTTTTTATTCTGTATATTGTGCAGCACGTTTAAAACACTTCTTACCACTAAAACACACATTCTAGAAATAATTTATATGAAAGTTGGCGTTGAGTAGCAACTATCCACCCAAGTATAAAAAAACGTAAAAATCCATCCAAACCTTACAAAACCGAAAAAGCATGGGGATGTAAAAGAAGACCAAGTTTATGTACCCTTCTACATTTTTGCACTCTTAGTGCATAAATGTACAACGCCCCGTGACTATATCCTTGCAAAGATTGGCAAAATTTTATTTGGATTGATTTACATACAATCCATTACACCTACGGGAATGTTCGAGAAATGATATGTATATGTATATCAAAACTTGTAACTAAATGTTCCATCCATTCAGATGTATAATGCAACTACAATTCAGAGTTTAAAAATTAATGTACCCGTCCTGATGGTCTAGTGGTTAAGACGCCTAACTGGAATGCAAGAGATCCGTGGTTCGATTCCCGGTTGGGGCGGACTTTTTTAATTTCTGAATTATAATAAATGATGATATGTTTATAGTATTGTATTGTACGCACTACTAAACTAAACAGTCACATTCAACTGCATTGGTAATTATAATGGCCACTATACATGCGCGCTTGAGATGCGTTGCTCTGATTGGTCACGAAGATCACCCACATTGCGATGACGTCACATCTCACCTCGCTGCCTCCAGTCTTATGAGACAACCAATCATAGAGTGTAATGGCTTTAAGAGGATTAGTTCCTTAGTTACGGTGGACAACACGCCGCACAACGTGAGTCCTCGGGGTGTGCGGTCGGAGAGTAGTGAGAGACAAAGCTAACATCGTTAGAGCTCAATCAAAACTTGTAACTAAATGGATATTAGCCCCGTCTAGAACGATTCTAGTTCACACACCCTCCCTCTCATGACGCTAACCAACCCAGAGCCAAAACAACAACTACTTACATGAACTTTATCCCGGTAGGGGTCTTATGCTCATATAGCTCTCAAGTCCTGACCCACATACATATTACCCACATACCATCTCACGTCTGTGCCCGGCATTATTGAAAAACGAACCATGCGAAAGTGAAGATAAGTACTTTTATTTCGAGAAAATGTATTCGATTGTGACTTCTGTGGCTGGCGAGAGAAACTGACGGGATAAAGTGAGGTTTAAGAGCTTAGCTTTTTCATATTCTGCGAAACTTATTTAATACATTTTCCCTTTTCAAGAGCCAACACCAAAAACTGAAACCAAATATACGAAACCTGGTTGTATTGAAACAAACGCGAATTTTCCATGTTGACTTGTTGCTTACCGTTGTATTATTTACAACGGGATTTTGAAATGAAACGAGCAACATTTTCCAGTGAGTAATTGAAATAACAACTGTAAAAAGAACAGGCCCCACCAAACCCTACACGGCCCAATTTACCTTCAAAATTCTTTCACCGCAAGCTATAAAATCACGAGCTAAAATAACTAAGCGCATGGATGCATACCACTAGGACACTAGTCACCTTCGGATGTGATCCAAAATAGAATATTTATTTAAAATAACCAATGAAAAAAAGTATCCAATACGAAGAGAGAGGTGACATGAAGCGAGTGGCGAGAAATTATTATGAATTGTCACACGGACATGTTTGCCTTTACCATGTTTAAATAAAAATAAAAATGTCGTATTTAGAGTCTACTCACTCAGTCATATAACTGATTTTCAGTGGGGGTCAGTAAACCAAAGCGACCAAGCCAACCCTGTAGGCCCGACTCAATTGCTGTTCCGTAACTGTAAGTGTTCTGTAACTTATTAACCAAAGAAAAAAGAAAAAAATATAGACTACTAAAACGTGAACCCATTACTGGTAGGTCCGTATTAATGTGGTGCACTAGGTAACGCGGGTGTCCCTTGTTTTAAAAGATTTTAATTTAATAAGTTAAACATAAACCAGTTGCTGAGCAACAAGGGGACTCCCTGAACTGCCTGGTTATTTCTGATTTAAAGTGAATATCGCGTTGAAATAATGCTGACTTTTTAGATTAGCCACACTCAAATAACTAATTTAATTTTGAAATTAACGTAAAGTTAATTACATTCATAATTTAATTTGTTTTGCCATGTTCGCTGATTAAATGCCAAACAGCTCGGACTGGCGAACACAGAACACTCGTCAGCACACGAAGCGAAATGTGGTTCAAATATATCATAGCATTCCTTAAGACTAGGATGTTTCATTGGTCCTTTGTGGATTGTTTTTGTGTGCTCTCAAGAGATGTAAATTAAACTTGGCTTAGTGTCGGTGACAGACAATATCTTGAATATTTAATTATTCGCTTGAATATTCAAGGCAAGTACTTTGAAAGCTGAACTTTACTGAAAAGTTTAATATCGTGTTTTTACTTCTTTAATCAGAGAAAGGAATTCGGAAGACAAAATGAGTAATTTCAGCGATCCAAATCGAGCCAACACACAATGGAAGTAATACATAACCACTCAATTATAATACACTAGGAAAACGCTTAAGTCCCGCCGCGTTGTTGGATGAGCGTAATTGGTGCATTGAGCTGCCATGTGTTACGCAGATTTTCTGTTGTTCTGTGAAAAAATTATTACTTAGTCGAAGATTTTTTTAAATTAAATTAAATAAAAAATAACTTAATTTTTTTAATAAATCGTAATTTAAAAAAAATAAAAAATCGTAAAATTGCAATTTTCATAAGAAATAATTATTCGATTGCGCTCAAATTTAACACGAGTATATTAATTCATGAAATTAAGGTTCTGTGAAAAAATCATTACAATAGGATAAAGCATGTAGGTGTTATAAGTCAAAGAATTGTTTTAAAAAAGAAAAAAAACGTAAAATTTCGATTTTCATGAGAAATAATTTTTCGATTACGCTCAAATTTCACACGAATATCTTAATTCATAAAATTAAGGTTCTGTGAAAAAATCATTACAATCGGATAAAGCGTGTAGGTGTTATAAGTCGAAGAAATTTTTAAAAAATCGAAAAAAATCGTAAAATTGCGTTTTTTTATAAGAAAAAATTTCCCGATTGCGCTCAAAAACGTGGCAGTTCTAAGTTCAGAGATTTCGAAGGCCTCCATAAAATTTCATCGCAATCAGAGTATCGGTATAGCCGGAATCGTGTTAACAAACACACAAAAATACAAAAAAAAGAAAGAAAGAAAAAAAAACATTCCGGATTTTTTTCTCCAGTGTAGTGAAATGGAATCTGATGAATAAGGTGATATCAATTTATAATTTAGATTTAAATTAAACACAAATGTATATCAAGTAATATACAACAACAATAATTTTTGTGGGAAGCCTGCGCAGGGTTCAATTCATGCCCCTCTTCAGGTTTCAAACTAGGTATGTTGCGGATAAGACAATCGTGAAGGAGTGTCCGAGGATTGTTTGAGTGCATTTAATCCCTTGCATTCGCATTGAAGAAAACCTAGGAAAAAACTTTCAGTCAGGATTACCAATCTCGACGGGATTTGAACCCGGGACTTCCCGAATAAGAGTCGCGCTTACACTGTCGGTTGATAATGGAAGCGTTCAACTCGCTCATCTGCCACCGTGAATGTTTGTACTAGGAAAACGCTTAAGTCCCGCCGCGTTGATGGATGAGCGTATATGGTGCATTGAGCTGCCATGATTGTGTTACGCGGATTTTCTGTTGTTCTGTGAATAAAACATTACTTAGTTGAAGATTTATTAAAATTAAATTAAATTTTTCAAAAAGTATCCTTAATTTTTTTAATTAAATTAAATTAAATAAAAAATTAACTTAATTTTTTCATCAATCGTAATTTTTAAAAAAGAAAAAAAATCATAAAATTGCATTTTTCATAAGAAATAATTATTCGATTGCGCTCAAATTTAACACAAATATATTAGTTCATAAAATTAAGGTTCTGTAAAAAAATCATTACAATCGGATAAAGCATGTAGGTGTTATAAGTCGAAGAAATTTAAAAAAAATCGAAAAAAATCGTAAAATTGCGTTTTTTTATGAGAAAAAATTTCCCGATTGCGCTCAAAAACGTGGCAGTTCTAAGTTCAGAGATTTCGAAGGCCTCCATAAAATTTCATTGGAATCGGAGTATCGGTTTAGCCGGAATCGTGTTAACAAACACATAATAATACAAACAGGAAAAAAAATAATATTCTAAACGCTGTTTTACAAGTGAGAAATGGTTTTCAAACGTACGCGGGCAAAGCAACGAATGAACGCGTTACCTTTCTGCGCGGATGTGGACTCTTTCCATGCCTATGCACTACTTTTGAGACAACTAGGATTCTGTCTCCGAGCCTTCCCCTATTACACCCACAACTCTATGGCCCAGCGCTTGTCCACTCCCCTCCACTTCCCCTCCTTCTTCGCAAGTAGCATAGGCAAATGAGACATGTCTCCTCGCGCTTCAGCTCGTGTTTCGGCTGCATTTTCGATTGTTGCGCGCATGGATACTATTATACACTTGAATAAGCGCGCGAGCGTGCTCGAATAAGTGTTACAGCCTTACAGCTTGAGTTGTTTTGTTATATTTAATATTATTCTGATTCTGAAAGGGCTCCAAAATTGCAAAAATATAATAGGGAGGATCGACAAAATGAAGTTTCCACTGTACAAAAACAACGTTATTTTGTTATTGCTTTCCGTCTAATACTTTTTCTACAACGCACCAAAAGCATTCTAAGACCTTGATTTTCAAAATTTTCGCCTGCGGCGCTGATGTTGGGGGGCTCTGCCCCCCAAACCCCCCGTGCTTGGTTCCTTTCCCACGAATATACATGTACCAAAAGAAACATGATTCGTCTGTGTCTACCCTGTAAAATGTTCACGCTTCGCCACTGGAAATGGAATCTTCGCTTCGCTCGCTACGCTCATCCAATTACCTGTGCCTTGTTGGGATGAGGTCCGCCCTGGAACTCGATGGTACCGTAAGCGTCCGTGGGCGACGGTTGAGTGTGACGGGAGGGACTCCATTGCTCGCCTGTATCTGGCTGGACGTCCACCCCTACCCCACAGTGGAAGGTGAAGGACAGGCCACAGCAACATCTGTAAGACACAAGACTGGTAAGACAGACATGACACAAGGACTCCATTGCTCGCCTGTATCTGGCTGGACGTCCACCCCTACCCCACAGTGGAAGGTAAAGGACAGGCCACAGCAACATCTGTAAGACACATTCAATGTTAGATTTCATGTAGAAAACCGGCCTAAACACCCTCTGCGGATGTCAAATAAGGTGTTTTCTAACATTTATGTTTTGCTAGAAAGTGGTTGAAACAATTAAAAGAAAAAAGAAAAGAAGTTAAAGGTTAAAAGTTTACAAAAATACATATAGAACGAAGTTTCCAAATTATATTTATAAAAAATATTAACCTATTGTTTAGTCGATAGGTGGGAATGTGAGATGTGTCGTATTTTGTTTAAGGGTAGTTGTGAAGAAAATGTCTGAGGGATGTTTAAGAGGACTCATTCCCAATTGCAATCACATCCTTAATATCGAAATAGACTTACCAACATAGACCAACATAAGAGTGTGTGTATGCGAGTGGAGATATTTATATTATTATCATCGTTAAGCTACTTGGAAGATAAATCTCGCAATCAACTTAAATAAAATCCCTGGTAACATACGTTTTATCTGAAATAGAGTTAATCGTGCACGTGGTTCAAAATCCAATTTCCGAAAATAAACATTGACATGCAGTGTTATTCTAACCCCATAAAACAACAGAAGCGAGTAAAGCGCGCCATGAACGAGAGAATTTATTGCAAGTGACAAAACAGTACTTAGGATTTATGCACGCCGAAGTAAACTTTATACAATTTTGACTGCAGATTGAAAATAGTTCTGCTATCATAAACATATTGACCTGAATTTAATAACCACTTCAACAAAGCGTGTAATCCGATGTATGGTAAATCCATCAATACTCGAGATGCAATCGAGAGGTTTATTTCGACATGTACGGCGAATGTACCCCACATCTATACTTTGTAGCATTTTAAAAAAGAAGTACTTATTATTGTACAGGTCATAAACGTAAACCGTAATAATTTCCTCTGTAAGACTCATCACCTCTCGTGCATACACATTGAAGTACAGAAGTTGTGTAATAATTCGTTGAAGATTACGTTACCAACCTTAATCAGTTATGAAGATTGACGTTTAAAACCCTTATCAAATTTAAAGTTTGACGTTTACAACCCTAATCAGTTTGAAGATTGACGTTTACAACCCTAATCAGTTCTGAAGATTGACGTTTACAACCCAAATCAGTTTGAAGATTGACGTTTACAACCCTACAAAAAGAAAACGTGAAAAATATTTCCCGGTCAATCCACATTTCGCCAGAAAGTTTCTTAGCATGGTATATAGACTAGAAGGTATTTCATCAAATCTAGAGGGACTACAATTGTGGTGTTAATAAAATATCAGCATTACTACCGGAACATGAAGTACTTTTAACGCGTGAATCTTTCATGAGCCGTTAGGATAAGAATAGGAGAATCCACCATCTTACGCGTCCACGTTATTAGATCTCGAAAGGTATTTGGATTTCTTAAAATACGATGATGTAAAAAATATGTGGGGTGCAGGCAAGTTTATACCCCACAATGGAAACATTATTCTTGCCATACGTCTAGAACAGAAACTGTATACACTTTTATCGTTAATGAGTGGATTGTGTTCACTTATTTAAATGTTATTTTCATTCAAAGAAATATTTGGCTTCTAATTCAAATTATTAGGAACCCAATTGTGGAATGCTAAAAAAGAAAGGACTCATCCGCTTGATGAGTTTTGATAAAAATAAGCAATATTGCCGTAATTGACTACTTTATATCATCTGGGCTTGGCACACATGTTTGGCAGTAAAACACAGGTGCATGCTTGCTACATCGTTTGGCCGAGTTTGCATGAACATTTCCAAATCTACACGGTCAAAATATTCACTAAAATTGTTGATTGGCAATTAATTCCAATTTGAGAGTAATTCGGTTACATCTGTTTCGCACATGGTGGTCTGTTGCTGAGTTATCGAACCAGTTTTACACTTAATAAGCCTAATGCTAAAAGTTAATAACGGTTGGATTCGCATTATAGCGTTAGTGAACATTTTAGTATTTGTTGTTTAAACTAGGAAAACGCTTAAGTCCCGCCGCGTTGTTGGATGAGCGTAATTGGTGCATTGAGCTGCCATGTGTTATGCGGATTTTCTGTTGTTCTGTGAAAAAATCATTACTAAGTTGAAGATTTTTAAAAATTAAATTAAATTAAATTAAAAATTAACTTAAATTTTAAATTTTTATTAATTAATCAAAATTTTAAAAAAGGAAAAAATCGTAATATTGAAATTTTCTTAAGAAATAATTATTCGATTGCACACAAATTTTACACGAATATATTAATTCAAAAAATTAAGGTTCTGTGAAAAATCATTACAATAGGATAAAGCATGTAGGTGTTACAAGTCAAAGAATTGTTTTAAAAAAGAAAAAAAAAACGTAAAATTTCGATTTTCATAGAGAAATATTTTTTCGATTGAGCTCAAATTTCACACGAATACCTATATTCATAAATTAAGGTTCTGTGAAAAAATCATTAAAATCGGATAAAGCATGTAGGTGTTATAAACTGAAGAAATTTTTAAAAATCGTAAAAAATCGTAAAATTGCGATTTTAATGAGAAATAATTTTTCGATTGCGCTCAAAAACGTGGCAGCTTTTGGTTCAGAGATTTCGAAGGCCTCCATAAATTTCATCGCAATTGAAGTATCGGTTTAGCCAGAATCGTGCTAACAGACACAATAATACAGAAAAATAAAACATTCCGGATTTTTTTCTCCAGTGTAGTGAAATGGAATCTTCGCTTCGCTCGCTACGCTCGCTACGCTCATCCAAATATGTTGATATGATGTGGCAATCGATGCATTCATTGAATTAATCGTCGTTTAAATAAAAACAAGTCGTTATTTTAAGTTTTATAGAGAGTTATGAACGATTACAAGACAGAACATGCAAGAGATTGGGAGAAGGTAATTTGCTGGAATGCCAGATTGAAAACCAAAGCCCGTCAAAGCCAGCAGATACTGTGAGATGTTTTCTTCTTTTTAAAACAAAAACAAAACCCCCTTAGCTAATCTCGGGCAGTTATCTTCCATTAATATCTCATCTTGTATTGTGAAGAGGATATGAGAGCCAGCAGAACGCGCTCAACGGTGAATCCACCTCCCACCTTCGACCCATTCATCTATTCTGCATCCGAATCATGGGAATCTCAATTTATGATCCCACTCCTATACAGTCTATGAAGAAACTGCTGAAGGCTAGAAGAAAACGAATAAACGAAATACTGTCTGTGAGTAATAAATACTATAAATACTGAATCTGTGATAATATAGTTGTTAGCTGTTTGATGAAATTCGTATAATGTCGCGCATATAAAAAGATATGAACATACATACGTTTATAATCTTGTACTTCAAAAGAAACGTGGACGATTTTTTTTTATAAATTTCAGTTTTTATTACTTAACTGATTAACAAACAAATCCAATTATTGACATTATTTATTGATCGGACTGTTTATTTATAAATACATTTGTTAATTTGGTTAAGCAAATTTTTAAGCCCTAATTTCTTTAAACCTTTTGCGAAATAACAAGCAAATCCAAGTAGGCCTACCAAATACAGGAGCAAATTTACAGAATTGTCGACACTATAGATGTGGACCCTAAATACGCCTACTAAAGCACTAATGGAGATAGATGATAGTATACGGTTACAATTTGCTACTGGCCCGGAAACTTCACTATTTTTATAACTAGGGGTGAGCGAGTACCCGAAATTTCGAGTCGAGTCAAGTATTTGGTAATCGAATCGAAATCGAGGATAAAATAGTGATTTTGGTGGAGGTGCCGGGTAGCCTGTTGCCAATTCGTTCAGATTCATTCAAATGGTGCCGGGTTGCGCGCAAGTGTGAAAACGTAGGCCGAAAAATCGCTATCCATTATTTGCGCTACCTTACCAACTCCCCATAGTAAGCCCAGTCTTTTCACACAAACTTTCTTATTTTATTTGAACGTTTGATCTGTTTTTGGTACATATTATAAAATTTTACTATAACGTATCATCGTTTTCATGTATTATTAATAATTGAATGAAAAGGTCATACATAGTATTGCCCTAATACCATTTGTACTCGACCATTAGAATTAACTAGAGAGAAATTACATTTTAAAATCAATCATGTTCTAGATGTAACCCTCTTTTCACATGGACTTAAAATATAATTACTATTGTATATTTTGTAAATAGTCAAAAAGTAATAGTGAAATAAAAAAACGAAACATTTGGACTCAAAATTAAACTCTATAGCCTACTCTACTCGAACTAAAAAATCAGGACTTTCACACCCCTATTATTATAACATTTGTAAACTACATTATCGTTGATGCCAAGGAATTTAGGAAAGTGTACTTCTATTTATCAGTTTGTATCTGCACTCACATTATATTGAACGAGTGCGTAAATCCTTGTCACTCATCTAAATTCCTTGACCAGAACACACCATTCAACGGTGAAATATCGATACATGGTCCATGTTTGTGTGCCCTGTATACGTTGTTTTCTTTGCGATGTATAGCTGTTTGTTCCGAGAATATCCGACTTCGATAGCTCACGGGTATTGCGTATTCAATTAGAATTAATTTCAATAAATTAATGCTCTCGAAACTCTCGTGGATACGAGAAGTTTTGCTAATTATTGTAAATTCGAAGTTGGACGAGGCTTCTTGCAAATGTTTAAGCACGGGTTTGGGGCTCAATCCAACACTGAAGTTTCTTGGCCATTATCGCATAGAAGATATGTCAGCGAAATATGTTGAAAATGCAAAGTGTATTGAAAATAACAACTGTGATGTACGCTACGGTAACATGAATTGAAGTACAGGGTATCTGAATCAATAGACCGGTCAAGAAGAATACAAATAGGATAATTAAACATATTTTGAAGAACATCGCAATTAGGCTTAAGTACGTCACACAATCCAAAGTTAAGGGGCTGCGCAAAGAATATAATCTAACCCTTTTATTACACACAATCAGATCAAGAATGTTGCTTGGAGGACAGAATAAGAGTGAGAAACTATACTCCTTTAGAGATGTTCCATTTTTATATTTGAATGTACACTCTTTATCCAAACTACATCAAAATCAAGAAAATTGTTTTAAATTTTTTTAAATTGTATGAATATAAAATTTATTCGGCGTATCTCTGGGTAACTACGTATCTAGGCATAGACTACACAACACATAGCCCAAGGATAAATGCAAAGTAATGTTGGTATAAGAAACAAAGTGTAAGCATGGATGGCTCTAACCTAGAGGCTCTAATAATCAACTATTCTTAGAAATAGGAAACATGCTGTATATGGAAATCAATCTAAGGCTATTGTACCGCCTCTGGCCGATAATTTGAAAGTCGAAGAAACATGTCTGAAAAGTTTGCTGAATGAAAGAAGGCCTTTAAAATAACAGAAAAAAAAATTGTGAATTTTTTTGGGCGGGACATAACCTCACTTTTGGAAATTATATTGAGATTTTTGGACAAAAGTGTGAACTACAAGACTTGTTCAAAATTAAATTTTGAGAATCGGTTTTCTGGACATAGTTTCTAAACACCTTTAGCTACAACTTGACTATAGATAAAAAAAAGTTTTCTGAAAATAACAGTTGGTGTACGAATTTTTTTGTCAATTTGTACCGTTTGACAAAAAAATTCGTACACCAACTGTTATTTTCAGAAAACAATTTTAGCTATAGTCAAGTTGTAGCTAAAGGTGTTTAGAAACTATGTCCAGAAAACCGATTCTCAAAATTTAATTTTGAACAAGTCTTGTAGTTCACACTTTTGTCCAAAAATCTAAATATAATTTCCAAAAGTGAGGTTATGTCCCGCCCCAAAAAATTCACAATTTTTTTTCTGTTATTTTAAAGGCCTTCTTTCATTCAGCAAACTTTTCAGACATGTTTCTTCGACTTTCAAATTATCGGCCAGAGGCGGTACAATAGCCTTAAACAAACCATCTCAGCCGGGGATCGAAGCAGAGCCTTCTAATTAATTACAATTAACAATAAATAATTTCCGGTCGTGTGATTTACCCCTAAGCCACCGACCCGGGTTCGATAGCCATGAGTGATGTTTTTTTAAAATTTATGTGTTGTTTTCCATAATCAATTACACATTCGGGAGTGTTTCCCCGATTAATTTAATTGAGAAATTATACTATATGGCATTATAAACTATTCATTGAACTATCTCTAAGTTTAAGACAATATTCAAATATTTTAAGCCTACCGAGGGCTTAATTATCACTGGCCGTGAGTCCAGCCTCCCCTCATCATTAACTTTGACGTGGGCCCCTCTTTGTTCGCCTTTTGTGTAAAACTTTTATTAACTTAAAACAGCCCTTTGTTTGAGGAATAATCTAGATCAAAAGCATTGTCAACACTTTTTATCAAATTATAATGAAATACGAAATGTCAATTAGCTCTCTTAGATTTTCATAAATGGTTTAATATTAATTAGGCTCTGGAGTAGCTCAGTTTGGGGGATCCCCGAGATGATGTTGGTTTAGCTGGGTGTTTACAGATTTCCTGTTAATACACTTTAAAGCTTCTAGTTTGCATCTGTACTGTAAAGCTTTAATTTGCATCAAATAGAGAAGTTATACATACCTGGGGGTTCTAAGCTAATACCATGGGTAAGTACTCATACAAACGAACGAAGCTTTCATGATATTTGTGTGTTCTTGCCTGAGACCTTCACCATATCAAGCTTAGGAACTTGTTCTACAGAATCATAGAGTACATTAAGAACTTGGTGTAATAAAACACAGAAAAGCTATTAAGTTATTCTTCTAGGGCTGCGAGTAGCAACAACCTTCCACGCTAATCAAGAAGTACATCGCGTCATATATAAACTGGTTAGTCTTCAATTGGTAGTGCATAATTAATTACACACTTCATCATCATCTCATTAAAGTAATTTGTTAAAAGTAGTTGTTATCTTGAATAGGTAAGTCGGTAAATTGCATGCATCGCTAAGGGATGGGAAGTACTTCATCATATTTATCTCTTCGTGTTCGTGTGACCAAGTACAGAGCAGTTGATGGAAGGAAGAGAGACACGGCATTCACAATCTATAATCCCACTTGATGCCGACAGCAGTATTCTTTAATGCGGAGATAGCCAATCGGCAGGCGAGGGCCATGTGTGCGTGTGTGAAAAAAGGACGCAATACATTTTGGTCAAAACCAGCTTAAACGGTTGTTGGTTTATGTTTTACAATACACGTTGTGTACAATGTTAAAATACGTCAACACAAAACTTCCTTCCCACAACGCATATACACATGAAACACTGCGACAAAGCTGAGCTCAGTAAATACAGCCGACATGTACATCCATGCAGGGATGCATCGAATAATGGTGTTACTACTCTTAAACTTTCGTCAGGGCCTCTATGTTTACAGCATACCTCTATGTTTTGCTTCTATCTTTATTGAAAGAAGTACTTTTCATATCGACATCACCAACTTAAAATGGTGTATAGCGAATAATAAAATTATATAACAGGTATTATATTACAAATCATTGGACTATTCGCTGTTAAACACACATCTAGTTTTTCAAATGTGCTTAACAGTCAATAGTCCAATGATTTGCTTATTTAAGTGTTAAAGCATTGAGTGAGTATTTAGAGCGATGAGATGCGAGCAACGATCGCAGTGTGTATTCTGTAATCGAAATCATTAAACTTGTGTTGGAAGCTATGGCTATACACACTGGCAATCTCTGAATATAATATATAAAATTAATGATAAGAACCCATCAAAAAGCTATGCTCCGGGGTATAGACGTGTAATTCAGAAGCAAGGGTAAAGAGCATTCCATCATTAATATGCAGATTAAGCCATGCCTCAGGAATGGCGGTTGTGGCTGAATGCAAATACGCTTCAATTGAAGGCAAGTGATTTGGTTGCATGGCATCTGCTCCTTATCACCAGATTTGTGGTGTTCTTATGTCGAAGATTAGAGCAGTTTCTCTGCAAACACTGTAGGATAAGCGTTTGCGATTTATTATAGTAAGCGGGGTGAAACAGCCGCGGGCGTCGTAATGATCTCATTGATTGAGGCATAGAGCCGCACGTCTGTGTGCGAGGGTACTAATCGACGGATGGGTAATGGGGGCGAGAGGTTGCCGGATAACAAACGAACTGGAGAGGGTGTGAGCCCACGACATACGAAGTATAGTTGGAGAGACAACTATAAGTACCATCGCGTACGAGAGTACTCAAGCTACGGAGCGAAGTTTACCTTAACATCTAAAAAATATTGTAGGTGGAGGTGCCAGGTTAATAAAAAACGTTAGGTATCATTAAATTGTTGGACGGCAATGTCAACAAAAACGCCTGTCAAATGGAGGTTATATTAATTTCGTAAGATGTCATTCACACACATACAGACTGACAGATATACCGCATACGCATACTCTGAAATGGATTATATTAGAAATAATTAAAAATAAAAAGTTGGCCTCCTTGACAAATGCCTCGTAGTCTTGCGATTACTCGTTACCACGTGCAGCCAAACACCATTACACGATATTTCAAACCAATGCGATAAAGCCATACAGATCGCCGGATACGAATCCAGAGGTTTGCTGGTAAACTCTCCAGTGGTTCACTTTCCTAGTCCGTTAGTTGGTTCTGTAAGAGAACCTCCAGCAATCGCACCAACGTCGCCTATCGTTGGAGTTGCCGTAGCTCTGAATTAATATACGTATCAGCTAAGGCAGCTCACCTAATATCGAGTGAGATCAGTTTTAGACCCTCTTGCGCTAGAGAAAACAATGTCCATAATATAACGTTCGTCCACCGGGACTGACAATTAACACCCGCAACAAGATATACAACCAGTCGTCAGGAAGAACGAATCACATTCTCCAGTGACCGCCGCCGACAATAACATACGTCAAAATAAACCATTAAACCAACCTATATGACGAAGATCTAATTTACCGCGACAAAAATCCGTCTATCGATTTGCTTTGACGAACCGAGTAGAATAGAACGTAATGAAGCCATAGGATTTCATTTTTATTCTTGTTGGCACATATTTCTGTCAATTAAATATTTAATTACTCACAAATCAGAGCACTCAAACTAACAGAGAAACCTTAACAGTGCTGTTTTAACCCGTGGGAATTTACGTAGAGAGAGAGAGAGAGCATGCTTTACCGGACTCAAAAGGCAGGACTAGCGATATTCCAATCATGATTTTGAGCCAATAACAGCGCGGACGAGCTATATGATTCACAGTCACCCGAGATACGTGTTACGCTGTGCACTCGCTGACTGACTGAGCGGGTCCCACTGCGCATAGACCCCGCACGAAGTTACATGAGTGAATTGTAGCTTGTTAGTGGTTTCAAACACAATCACTTCGCAATTGTCTACGGTATTTTATTATACTGCACGTCTTTAATCTCTCATTCCCAATAGAATATGATTATTTTATTACACATATTATTAGGACACCATTAATCGTTATACTGGAAATACGAGTAGGCAATTAATAAAACAACGAATAAAAACCAAAAAAATGTAAGCTGGTACTGCGTTTGTCTTGAGCGACTTATTGTTGAATTACGAATGAAGGAAACGTGGAGACACAAGTGGAATGGTGGCATCCATGTCAAGGTGAAGATAAGCAGTGCTAGGAACTATCAAATTCAATTCATTTTGCAATCATAAGATGTCTTGTTTTCTCGCTTCTTACATCGCGGTTAATAATCAATCGTACTCAGCCTACAGAACTAGGAAAAACGCTTAAGTCCCACCGCGTTGTTGGATGAGCGTAATTGGTGAATTGAGCTGCCATGTGTTTGCGGATTTTCTGTTGTTCTGTGAAAAAATCAGAACTTAGTTGAATTTTTTTTAAATTAAATCAAATTAAATAAAAAATTAACTTTAAAAAAAAAAATTAATCATAATTTTAAAAAAGGAAAAAATCGTAATATTGAAATTTTCATAGAAATAATTATTCGATTGCGCACAAATTTTACACGAATATACTAATTCTTAAAATTAAGGTTCTGTGAAAAAATCATTATAATCGGATAAAGCATGTAGGAGTTATAAGTCGAAGAAATTTTTTAAAAATCGAAAAAAAATCGTAAAATTGCGATTTTCATGAGAAATAATTTTTCGATTGCGCTCAAAAACGTGGCAGTTCTTAGTTCAGAGATTTCGAAGGCCTCCATAAAATTCATCGCAATCGGAGTATCGGATTAGCCGGAATCGTGTTAACAGACAGACAAAAATACAGAAAGAAAGAAAAAAAAAGAAAAAAAAAAAAAAAAAAAAAAAAAAAAAAAAAAAAAAACATTCCGGATTTTTTTCTCCAGTGTAGTGAAATGGAATCTTCGCTTCGCTCGCTACGCTCATCCAATTAGTTAACTTCGTTTAAATGACCAAGACAAGAGGACGTATAATCAAAGATTAGTAAAAATTAAATCGAATACTAAATAAATTTGATTCTCAACAATAAGCGTTCTGGTCGTTTGTATGGTGTAGGAGGGGGATAGTGCTGCGTGGCTGTTTACAATAAACAGATCCTAACATACATTCAAGATAGAATTTTGTGCTGTGTGTGAATTTTGTGTCGTATTTGATAGATTGAGAGTTTTCCCTTACATCTTCTTCCCATAGTATCCAAATACGCATTTACAGGAGTAAAAAATTACACACACACGTAATTTTTTTTTCACACCCGTAAACTTTCTCACATTTTCACTAGCAATACTCGCACTTCTACAATTACATTTACCACCTTACCTTACCAAACTCAAAAACAGTAGGTGAAGATAATAAACAAGTGCACAGTCATTTAATCGTATCAGTCAATAAACGTAGCTCATATGCCACATAGACCAAGTACTCGATCATAGATATAGAATAATATATGCGCTACCGGTCGGAGGCAGAATCGCATTTTTCAACCGCTTGCAGACCTTCAGTGCTCCCATGATAACATCAAAATGACTGGCCCGAAAATTATGCAATTTTGGGAGAAGTTAGATAGTTGTATAGTGTTTGCAACATATTGAACATATTGCTAATTTTTTTCACAATTTTCCACCAAAAAAATCAAGAAATACGACAAATTTTATAAATTTTACGTATTTTTACGTATTTTCTTGTTTTTTTTTTTTTCAGAAAATGGGGGCAACAATTGACGTTCTGTTCAAAACGTTGCAAACATTATACAATTATCTAACTTCTCCCAAAATTGCAAAATTTTACCATAACCAAACTCAAAACAGTAGGTGAAGATAATAAACAAGTGCACAGTCATTTAATCGTATCAGTCAATAAACGTAGCTCATATGCCACATAGACCAAGTACTCCATCATAGATATAGAATAATATATGCGCTACCGGTCGGAGGCAGAATCGCATTTTTCAACCGCTTGCAGACCTTCAGTGCTCCCATGATAACATCGAAATGACTAGCCCGAAAATTATGCAATTTTGGGAGAAGTTAGATAATTGTATAGTGTTTGCAACATATTGAACATATTGCTTTTTTTTCACAATTTTCCACCAAAAAAATCAAGAAATACGACAAATTTTATAAATTTTACGTATTTTTACGTATTTTCTTGTTTTTTTTTTTTGCAGAAAATGGGGGAAACAATTAACGTTCTGTTCAAAACGTTGCAAACATTAAACAATTATCTAACTTCTCCCAAAATTGTATAATTTTCGGACTAGTCATTTCGATGTTATCATGGGAGCGCAGAACCATTACGTTTTGGTCAAACTTTAACCTGAAAGAGACATATCGGAAATAAAGTAGATTTGAATAGATTTAAATAAATTCCCGTGTTCAATACCACATGAATACTTATACGATACGATACGATACTTATTATATACATCATGAAAATTCCACCACAGTCGTTTGTCCGCTGGAGAGCAAACGAAACATAAACACACATACTATACAAAATATAAACAAAACACGAGCTATTTTCTCAAGATTGACATATTGGAGTCTTCATAACGCAATTCCAATAATAATAATTTTTTTATTATTACTCGATGAACGTATCTAGGGAAAGGAACACATCAATAATTGTTGCAAAATACAGCTGCTGTTTAAAATGGATTTGCATTCGAATCGAAACATAGCCAATTTCCATAATGAATGCTTGATGATGGCTTGTTGGCCGCTCGATTTAATTACATTTGTATCATACTATATCCGATATTGGAATCAAGATTGCACTTTTATGGAAATCAATCCAAAAATTAAAAAAAATATATCCACACATTTTCTACATCTGCGTCATTGTAGAAGCGTAAATGATGGATTAGGGGAGAAACAAATGACGAAAGAATTAAGCAATATGACAATATTTGACTTATGAGACTGATTGAAGGAAGGTCATCAATAAAATCGAAACATTTGCAATTACCTACTATTAAACTTTAAAAATTTAAATTTAAAAAATCATATCATGGGGATGGCCAAGGTTGAAAACGGAAAAATGGAAATAACACAATTTTGACAGCAACAAGGCAAGTTATCTCAAGAATGTGTGTAGGACGTCAGTGCGACGGTGCGACTGTGTGATTCACTTATTGGTGTGACCGAAAGTATACATTACAACGCGGGGAAACGGTTATCTGTGTTGGCCTCTCACAACACTCATTCAAGGTCAAATACAAGTGCGTGTATTGAGTTCGTCTCCCGCTACCGAAAAACATCACTCCGACGTCGTCATTTTAAATAATATTCGGAGTTCGGCGCGGAGTTCGGACACAAGTTGAATAATTTGAATGAAAATTTCAATATCCTCTTTCACCTTCCGTCAAAAAGTTCACATACTTGGTGATAGCCTGAGGTAGGAAGGAAAACTGATCACTGCACTAAGTGACTTCGAATTTTTGGTATGAGAGGGGTTTTCATGTATGCATGTATTGGGTTTCTTCGGGCTTATGACAATACTATGAATATTATAATAATCAATAGATAATACGCACTATAGACATGCACGACTGCCATGTTATTGTTAATAAAAAAAAACTTCGAATTTCGTTTACATAATATCACACTCCCATTAATCGAGATAAATAACAAATTTAAAACCTGAAAATAAGTGTGCCACAGTTACAAGATAACTTATAACTGTCTTGATCGAGACCAAATTATTGAATGCTATTACGTCTTACAAATGTATCTCAAGTGAGTGGCTCGTTATCTATTGGAGAATAGATGAGTGTTATACGCGGAGTGTGAGGGGAACTGGTTGCTTGACGATAAACAGAGCATCACACATGTCTTCATTTATTTATTCTCAATATGCTTGTTAGCGAATCAAAGGCGCCAAGGATTTCCCCACATATTTTATTTTCACCTTCACCACCACCACCACCACCACCACCACTCGTCGTCAACATAGTCACCCACCGAACGGGATATTCCTTTAACAAAATTTATAATGCCAAAGCAAGCGCTAGGTGAAGAAAAAAATCAATATTTTCTAATCAGTTAATGAACTCAGTTAATATACCAAACATATCCAGTTCGTACACCGTCTTATGAGCTAGATGTTTGTGGTTCTAAATAGATGATCCAATGCAACTCAAGACGATGAGTGGATACGGTGGAATGGAGAGTAGGCCTACGTTAGATTATTACTTATTATAATGTCATCGAACCCGCGTCCCTTTGGTGCCATAATATGCTTATCATACCTGCGCACTATGTGTGAACCACCATAAATGGCATCTTATAGCCTATTATAAATGAAATAAAATGCATGCTGGATAAATAAAATTACTTCCTAAATGATCAAGGCTGTCCGCGGCTCCGACACAGATCCGAAGCGCACGACTCCTATAAATAATACCGATAATTAGATCGAATCCTAGGTAAGATATGGAAATTTTGAATTGATATGATTTTGATAAATCATGATCATGTCCAATACATTCAAAGAGACAGTAAGCATCAAGCTCAACTCCAAAAGTACCAAGAAATCATAATAATATAATAGTATTAAAATTACTCGTTTAATCCTTTACAATATGACACTGACTGTACAATAATGGCCTCTCGGCATGGGGATTGTTTAAAACACGCCCTAGACCCGACTTGAAACATAAAACTGCAGAGAGCGCCACCGGTCGGAGGCGGAATCACATTTTTAACCGCTTGCAGACCTTCCGTGCTCCCATGATAACATCGAAATGGATGGACCGAAAATTATGCAATTTTGGGAGAAGTTAGATAATTGTATAATGTTTGCAACGTATTGATCAGAATGTACTTTTTTTTCCCCATTTTCCACCAAAAAAATCAAGAAGTACGTCAAATTTTCCAATTTTCACGTATTTTCTTGATTTTTTGGCAGAAAATGGGTGTGAAAAAAAGTGCATTCTGACCAATACGTTGCAAACAGTATTCAATTATCTAACTTCTACCAAAACAGCATAATGTTCGGTCCAGCCATTGCGATGTTATCATGGGAGCACGAAACCATTACATTTTGAGTCAACTTTGAGCTGGAAAGAGAAACCTTAACTCCCTTAACTCCTCCACTTGAGAGTCTGAGTCTAGTTACGACGTGTTTATAATAATTATTTGTAAGTATACATATTACTCATATTGTATTCTATGTTTTATTTATTCTCCTTACTCTAAATTTTGTCGTATTGGTATCCTACATGTGTGCCATGAATATGTCATTGGAATGAAATGAACACATGAATCAACATTTACGTTACACAACACACAACCGATATAATATAGACAAAATATGAGGTCTGGCGTTTTGAAAGGTAAATAATTAAGTATGTATATTGCTGAAGGGAGTTTTAAAATACACATTTTTTTATCGAATGATGAGTGCCAACAATTTAGACCAAAATATATTGTAGCGTGACATTAATACATTGTATAAATTTATCAAACAACTGCATTTTATGCGAGTCATGGCAAAGTGACTGATGATGATGATGATATGATGACTTTCGTTGATAAACGTCTCATATTAATGCACTTACTGAGACGATGAGTGGTGATAGATGACGATGAAGTACGATACCATAAAACCCATGCCTTATGCGGGATTTGAACCCACGTCCTCGTAGAGCCAAACGCTTCGTACCAGCGCCCTAATCGTATGTGTCACCACGAACGGCATGTGATGACTGATCAATGTGTAAGTCAACAGCTCTCTGGTTGCACGTAGAAGTTTTAGAGAACAATCTTCCAGTGAGATCGCGATGAAGTAAATTCCATTTCCTGGGCGGATTGAGATTAGTTGGTCTAAGTCGGGAATTATATTTACCAAACTCGTCAGCCCAACACAAGACGAAGTGCTGTTAAGTCCAGAGAGAGATTTCCCCAGGCCATCCTAACCCTACTTTATTCATCACCTCGATTTGTAAGGACTCACCCTGCTATTCAGAAACCAACAGTAATATAATACCTTGCAACTGCTCTGTAAACATAAACTCGTAACAGACAAACAAAACTGAGTATATTTAAACGATAAACATTTAACATTTTGTGACCCTTGCTTGCAATGCAATACATTGTAACTTATCGATGAGCAGGACTGGAAGTGTTTCGTTTTTAAATTTAAAAAATACAATTTGGTGTAGGCTTATATTGCTGATTAGATTCTCATTTGCCTTCCATTTCAATTTCCAAATCGATTCCCTCCCTTTAGAATCATAATCGTACTAGATCAATTTATATATATTTTTAAATATTTGGAAAGGAGCAATTAGATAAGATTCTATTAAAATCTGAGGCATAAGTGTGCTTAAAACATTAACAGTGAGAAGAAACACTTGTTTTGTTTAAATTTTATTGCAAGGACACTGATAACGTTGTAAAGAGTAGCGTTGATGTTACATATAGAACTGTCAAATGTAGGGTCGTGCAAGAAGGAGGGGCGGGGTAAGAGTGGGGGTAGCTAGCCTGGGGAAGTATCTCCACCTGGGGCTAGTCTCCGGCTGAAACCGACTATATCTCCGCTAGGTTGTGTTCATTAGCGGCAACAATGGCTGGTCATCTGTCCTCGCCAGGCTAATCCAACAGCCAATCCCCTTTAATTACAAACTTAACCGCATTTAACAAACAGTGGATATAAAATCCAGAGCGCGTTGCCAATATCGCCCTTGTTACACAAACGCGAATATAACGAGGTGGTAATTAAGAACGGCTGGCTTTGGAGTAATTGCTTTGCTATGTGTATTTCATTTATACTCAAATACGGATTTATGTGCAGTGATATTGTAATAGTAATTTCCTTCTGACCGCGGCTCACTCAATGCGGCTTGTATGTTTTACTAGCAAGGTATTTGTATTATGATACAAAGTTGGACAACATAGCTTTGTAAACACGTTCATTGTTTTGTCTACTGGGAAATTTAACTCCCTATGGATATCCTACGGTTCTCGTTAAGCTCAGTGTTACCCTAGTTTCCAAATATACGGACTGTGCACCTCAGTAAAAAAGAGACCACGCTACCTGTGCCAAAACCCCGATTATCTAGGTGCCCGTTTGGGCGCCGCAGCCAAGCCGCGGTGCGCTACACACTCAAGCACCTTATACACCAAGCAGAGTTGGGGTGATTTCGAGGTGTTACCCAGCCGTCATGTAACGTGATGTGAACTTGAAAACTATCACAATCGAGGGGATTTAGGTACCTGACAACACATGCCAAATTTTATTGGGGTACGACCATTCCTTCTTGGTGAAAAAATGGCTTGAAACATGCTCAAAATCACTTTAAGGATGTAAGCTACTGCTACTGCTACTACTGCTACTGCTAACATCTAATACGTCGGCCCGCGATTCTGACCAGACGGGTGGGACTACAATGTTCATATTTTACATGGACATTAAGGTTAGAGAAATATAGTCTCTTTTGAAAAAAAAAGTTGAAAAAGTTTGTTGGAAGGCTTCCAAATAAGGGTTTTAAAATAAGCCTTAAACACTAGGCATACAATCAACAAGTAACCATAGTTACTTGACACTTGTTGACGGTATAAGCAAAGTTAGGCGGGAAAGTGCGATACGTTAACAAATGGCGGACATTTTAAATTTTGCTTCTATGTGTGAAACGAGAAAAGTTGACATTATACTCTCATAAAACAAATCAGAAACCGTCCCTGGCCTAGGCCCAGATGTAGAAAATTATTTATAATGTAAAAGTGTAGGTCTAAAGTTCCATTTGGCTATAGGACTAGTAAAATTCATACTTACATTACATGTTTGACAAGCCTAGCCAACCCTATGCCAGCACAACATTGTTCTGCCCGGTGGTTCTGCCACACAATACACAAGGTGTCGAATAATATGAGCTTGCTCATCTGTTTGTTTACATAATTGCAACAATCAAATCATTTCATGCAACTCGTCTTTCGATTGGCCCGCGTTTATGAAGGCACTGCCATCTAGAATAAATATAGAACTTTTTCGAGCTCTTTGCTATACGCAAATCTTTTTAAAGTGTTTGGATTTCGTGATACTCTTTCAACTCACAACCCATGACGTTTTCCACGATACCGTTCAAGAATACCAATTCCTTCGAAAACGAAAACGACTTCGTTTTCAAATTGCGTTTTCAACTCATCTCCCACGAACTCAAGAATTGGGGTCCAGTCCTTATACCGTCGTTATACCATGGTTATACCACCTATACCCAGGATGTACATGAATCCGGGTCTAGATATTTTACATCCTATATTGTTACTGCTAATACCATAGAAATTAAATCAACTTTGATAAAAATATTATATTTTAACAAATTATTTTGTAATGGAACTTGAAAAAGTAATGAGATCACACACATAACAAAAACTTGTAGAAATACAGCCAAACCTTACACACTCAAAAGGAATGAGATCTAAAAAAAGGGCCAAGCTCATCTACCCTTCCACATTTGCGCATTCTTAATTCATAAACGTACAGTGTCCCATAACAGCATCCTCGAAAAGCTTGGCAAAATAGAATTTGCATGTTATTACGTTTAAATTAATTAGAAAAAAAGAACTTGGATAAACTATTACGTTAAATTAATAATCGCAAATTCTATTTTGCCAAGCTTTTCGAGGATGCTGTTATGGGACACTGTACGTTTATGAATTAAGAATGCGCAAATGTGGAAGGGTAGATGAGCTTGGCCCTTTTTTTAGATCTCATTCCTTTTGAGTGTGTAAGGTTTGGCTGTATTTCTACAAGTTTTTGTTATGTGTGTATAAGTATTATTCGAAGCAATATCACTCCCATTCACGATTATTATAATATATAATAGGACTCTAACAGTAGAGGTTTTGACAGTCAGGTGGGATTCGCGAGTGGTAAACTGCTTCGGGTTTTCCGACCGGGTAGGAAAAAAGAAGGCCGTATAAACCTGTAGTATACCGGTATGTAAACATTGAAAATGTATTTAACTTGTTTATTATTTCTATTGTCTGGATTTTCATTGAGTGGCATTTTGTTCAAAATATATTAAATTAAAATTGTCTGGACCGGCACCTCCACCAAAGTAGTATGTAAATTCTGGACTGGCACCTCTACCATCCCATAAAAATATATTTTTTGTTAATTGAAAATCGGGTGCCTTTTTACTATCTTGTCGTCTCCCAAATATCCAAAACAATCCTAAATATCGGCTACCCGTACACCACAAATAGATCTGGGGCTAAGTTGTCACTGCATGAACAGTTTTTCCTACAAAAACTTACAAATAACTTTAAACTGATAATGTTTGATTATACTGCCACTGATAATGAACAAGAGGCGTTGAGCGAGATGTCTAGACAACAAGGCCAATAGCGACTACTGTTGATGAACACCGTTGACAAACATTTCAGTCAGATGATGGCCGAGAAGTGTAAGTTCAAAACCAATAGATGAATATGATGTTATTGATTTGTGTTGCTTCACGTTTCTATTATTGCACTATTTCAGGACAGAAACAAAAAAAACAAAGCCTATGCGGGGTTTGATACGCGTCCTCGTACAGTGTCATACTCTTCGAACCGGCACCCTAATCTTGTGAACCACCGCGGACTGCATTGTGAAAGTAATACACTTCGAAAAGATACATATTGATACCATGGTATATTAGGTGCCCACACATAACAAAAACTTATAAAAATACAGCCAAACCTTACACACTGAAAAGAAATGAGATCTAAAAAAGGGCCAAGCTCATGTACCCTTCCACATTTGCGCATTCTCAATTCATAAACGTACAGTGTCCCGTAGATTGCGTTGGAGCCTACAGGGTTGGCTTGGTCGCTTTGATTTACTGTCCCCCACTGAAAATCAGTTGTATAACTGTGTGGGTAGACTCTAAATACAATTAAAAAAAAAAAATTATAACAACATCCTTGAAAAGCTTGGCAAAATAGAATTTGCAACTATTAATTTAAACATTATAGCTGTTCATCTAAATTCTTTTTATCTAATTAATTTAAAAGTAATGGTCATAGAAATTCTATTTTGCCAAGCTTTTCAAGGATGTTGTTACGGGACCTTGTACGTTTATGAATTAAGAATGCGCAAATGTGGAAGGGTAGATGAGCTTGGCCCTTTTTCAGATCTCATTTCTTTTGAGTGTGTAAGGTTTGGCTGTATTTTTACAAGTTTTTTGTTATGTGTGGGATCTCATTACTTTTTCAAGTTCCATTGCAAAATTATTTGTTAAAATATAATAATTTTATCAAAATCGATTAATTTTCTATGGTATTACCAATTAACAATGGAATGTAAAATATCTAGTGGTCCAAAGACTTGCTTTTATAAACAATGTAGGCGATTCATTGTCAAGCAACTATAGTTACTTGTTGATTGTATGCCTGTATACGGCTTATATTAAAACCTTTATTTGGAAGCCTTCCAGCAAACTTTTTTAACTTTTTTTTTAAAAGGCACTTATATTACTATAACCTTTATGTCAACGTAAAATATGAACGTTGTAGCCCCACCCGTTTGGTCAGAATCGCTGGCCGATTGAAACTGACGAATTAGATCGTAGTATTAGCAGTAGTAGCAGTAGCAGTAGTAGCAGTAGTAGCAGTAGCAGTAGTAGCAGTAGCAGTAGTAGCTAGCTAGATCCTTAAAGTGATTTTGAGCATGTTTCAAGCCATTTTTTTTCACCAAGAAGGAATGGTCGTATCCCAACCAAATTTGGCATGTGTTGTCAGGTACCTAAATCCCCTCGATTTTGATAGTTTTCAAGTTCACATCACGTTTCATGACGGCTGGGTGACACCTCGAAATCACCCCAACTCTGCTTGCTGTATAAGGTGCCTGAGTGTGTAGCGCACCGCGGCTTGGCTGCGGCGCCCTAACGGGCACCTAGATATACATGAACGAAATAACCATTGTTGATGATAAGCTGTTGTAAACTATTCTTGAGAAAGTAAGAAATGTCTGCAGCAAAAAATGTGACTGGAAATACATACTTTGCGATGTATGGTCGAAAGGGGTAGAGGTTGCTCTTGCATATATGTTAGTTTGATAGACATGAACTAAACGAACGACTAAACCAAATTAACACACATTCTCAAAACAATTTTGAGCTAACATATGAAAAGAAGAATTGAGCATTTTTGCGCGTGCATATCGGCTGTAATGGAAAACTAGGCTTGAAAGTCGAAATCCTCTTTTTGACAATTTTCTCAGATTTCTCAGGTAAACAAGTTAAACAATTTTAGTAGCTACTCATCTAAAAATTCAATTCTGTGGCTTTTGCAATATTGGCTCGATTTTGGCCTTTGACGTTTTTGTAGTGTTTGATTCGCCCTGAATAGCTCATTCGATACACTATGTTATTTTCAAGTATGAAAGGTACGGATATATTTCGACTTAAATTTCGACACTGATCCCCGTGAAAGAGTACATTTGCGAAACACAATCGTGATCAGCTTCAGTTACGTAAACGAATTGGATAAAATTACGAGAAATTCACACCCATCATGTTTAATTAATCATTCATGACCATTGACCATTGGGTAAAGTAGTTGAATTTAAATATCCTCATGTATATACTAATACCTTTCCCTTCGTCCCCCCTTAAAAGTATTATTTCCCAGCTTTTATGAAAGTGAGAATGAAATGGTTTGATTGGTCGTGCTTACTTCATTGAATTCAAACGCAGCTGGTCTGTGCTCTTTTAACAACATGACAGTACTGTTCGATTACCAACATTGATACAAAATAGCAGAAAATTAATGAAAAGGTCATTTATAATAACTAAACTCCATTATGACAAAAATGTTCTTAAACAATTTTTCCGCGTCTTGACACAATCTAAATATATCATCAGAACAATGTCTTGCAATAAATGCCTCCGACAATGCGCTAAATAGCTTTCTTATTAATTACGTGCTGATATACAAACGAATATCATAAAGCAATAACTTTCCCCTAGCTCTATTTTTCTTCTCGGAAGTTTTGAAGTTCCTGACGTTTATTAGACACTGAGCATTGAGACTCTTTCGAGGTTCCGAAAAGTTGGTTTCTGTTGCTCTTTTCAACGGAAGTTCCTTTGAGGCACAGGCGATAACTTTTCCTTTAGCCAAACAAGAGAGCGGGAAATTGAAAGGAAAACCCAATAACTCTTCAACGCTTGCTATTGTTTACTTCGCGCAGCAAGACAGACGTCAACACTTAGATCATCCACTTCTTTGTTGGAGGAATATTTCCAGGGACTTCTAACGGCGGAGTAGTGATTAGTGACTAGTGACCGTTAGTTAGTTGACAAGTACATGGCACGAAGAGATAATTGAAAATACATTAAAAGGTTACATATTTAAAGATTTGAGTATCATGTGCTCGTAGCCGAAAAGCTTTTGAGTATGTACACAAGTATAAAATTGCCTCGTTGTAGTAACGTTGTTTTGTAGTAAACCATACTTTGATGGGAATATCTACAAATTATGTCAAAAGTTAACCTATACTCAAACCGTTTACTGCAAGGTGCTGTATCGTTGCTCCGTCAATTACAAGATCTGAGAGTCTATTTTTAATTAAACGAGGGAGCGGAGCGACTGAGTGTCTCCATTCAACTCAAACGGCTCTCATTCTGTGATTCTGTCTGTCTGTCTGTACGTCGAAAACCGCTGAACAGATTGCGCTGAAATTTTAAACAGACATCCGGTACGAGTTTACTAAGAACTGTTAACAAAATCAGCTTGATCCATTGCGATAGAAGCCTACAATAAATAAAAATGTGATTTTTAATAATATCAATAGCATTTGTTTCGTAGCAGTTAGCGGGACAACATTGACGTGGCCTGCATGGCCTAGTGGTAACCATTTAGCCTACCGCACGGATGAATGGGGTTCGATACCCGTCAGTTTTAACTTTTTTATATTTTTACACCCACATATTATTTTTGAGGGGTGTTAAATGGGAAATAAAAATTAGGTGATTTTGTTTTATCTTGGAAATTTGTTAATGTTTCACGCTAATACGTTTTGAATACGATTCGCATTTTGTATGTCCAATTTAAATAATTATTGTGGCAAGCAGAGTTAGTTCCTGTAAGGTGACCAGACGGTCCGGTTATAGAAGTCAAAACACTTGGCTAACTCACTCGTTTAACAACGACTTTGGCGTTTCCCTAGTTACTAAGTTAAACAGCAACTTGTTTATAGACAGTGAAAACTTATAAAACGACAGGGCTATAATTTGCTTCAACCGACAGTGTTGGCTCGGGGCTAAGCGCTCGACTCTGATTCGGGAGGTCCCGGGTTCGAATCCCGTCGAGACCGACAATCCTGACTGAAGGTTTTTTCCGAGGTTTTCCTCAGTCGTTAAGGCGAATGCAAGGGATTGAGTCCTCTTAAACAGCCCTCGGACATCCCTTCACAATTTCCTATCCGCACATACCTAGTTCACCTGAAGAGGGGCTAACTGCACCCTATAACAGGTTTCCACGGTAAAAAAAAAAAAAATGCTTCAGTGGCGCTCAAACATGTTTAAGTATCAAGCTGTCACTGTCGGTCGACAAGTTATAGTTTGAGTTATTCTATTTACTGATTGTCACTAACGATCGACAACTTGTCGTATGCACTAACGACAATAATAGTTTAATAATCATATGTGAGTGAATAAAAAGGATAACAAAGATGTGATCACGAGCACAACACAGAATAGTACCTGCTGGCTAATGTTAAACAACTGCGCAATTGCCACCATATTTATTTCCTAAATGGAATGCACAGTTTCTTCTTGGACAGTCCTTTGAATTGTTCACGCCATCAGACTTCACAAGACTACGCTTCGAGTCGAGAGCTTCATAATCCGCCCTACTCGTTCAGATAGTGATAATCAGCTTACCCTAACGAGAACGAATTACTACCGTTTGCTCAAGTAGCATTACATTACATTTACTGCTGGCGCAAGGAGGAAATTGAATTATGAAGGAAATCACACAAAACATTCCGTCGCTAAGGGGACAATCAGGCAGAGAAAACACATTCGGACGGTGGAATAAACAGTGGTTATAGGGCAGCATCTGGAGGATTGAGAACACTCACGAGTACGGTATAAAAGAGAGAGAAGAGCATAGAAAGGAAAACTTAAATGATAATACGTTATCGAAGATTCGCTTGACACAAATTGGATCACTGGCTGTGGGGAAAATATATCAACAATGTTGCTGATGATGAATGAAACGATAATCATCAATATTGTCATAGGAATGATTTTTCATAACGAAATGTGAAACCGGTCTCAGTTTTCGTCAAAAGTGTTTCTTTATCTTCATACCATCTTTAAACCCACTTCCCTTTTCATACATTTACAAATATTTAAATCGCAGTTTGCATATGAATTGTTTTTTTCTTCAATTCCTCCCTTAATTTCGTATGCAGCTATTCACGCCTCAAAACGTGTCCTACCATACCCTTCTTTCCGCTGTTTCTATGCCAGATCTCACCCGTATTTTTTTTTATTTTTTTATTTTATCACGAAATGAGTAACAATTGATGGATCATGGATGGATAATAGAAACATTTATTGTGTTTTGTAGCCAATATATTTATTATTGTTTTCTATTAGTACACGCACAATGCAAAACAATACAGACAGAAAATCAAGTGTGGCCCATCCACCGCAGTGGTCCTGTATACCATTCTTAATATTTAATAACATTAAATAACTTGATTTTATCTGTTATAAATGCATGAGATGACTGAATGATTAAGTTTATTACGGCAGTTATTCATGAAATCGAGCCTTATGAAAATATGTAGCCGGTAGAAACGATTCATTATTCATAGCAGATGATCGTCAACTCTACAATTCCCATTCACCGAGGGGTATAATAACTAACATTAAGAACTGTACTATATTATACAATGTTAGTCGTTCATACTTCATGCCATTAGCATGCACTGTATCATATCTGGACCAGCAGGCCTTGTTTACCTAGCGCTATATAATGTATTGTAAACAGCCACCAGTTAGCTCACAATACAGTGAACACAAAAGCACAAATTTAAAAACGGTAGCAAACAACGGTCAATATCATAAAGTTTCTCTAGACGGGTTGTATTGGTTAACTTTTGAAAGGTTGCTTTGGGGTGAAAGAGAGGAAATGAAGGAACACGCTTCAATCCATTACACACATTTTTACTTTTTAGCTATACATAGAATTTTTTGGGGTAAATTACTAATAGGTTTTGATTGTTTTGTTATAGTTGCATGATAGCTAGTTTTTCATTTTGACAAAAAGCACAACGGTAGAAGTGATTAATTTTTGTATTTTTGAATTAAAGCCCGCAGATATATATTTCCACAATACATATTACATTTGTGGCACACTGTATACAATTTGTGTTACGTGTGTATTGTATGAATTGTTTATGAAGGAAAAAACAACTTGCTAGTTTCACTACTGATTTGCGATGTACAGATATAATATTACTGATCGAATTCGAACAGATTTATTAACAGAGTAGGACTCCTAAACAATGAGTGTCTTAAAGAATTGGTAAAGTGTAGCCAAAAATGCAAAAAGATCTTTAAATTTCGACACCTACGTTGAATGACCCGGCACCTCCACCAAAATTTAAAGATATATGTTTTACTTAGTAACTGACAGCATTAATACTCCTTATAAACATTTGTATTGATCTGAATTCATATTTAATTTAAGTCTTTCAAAAAAAAATATATATATTTCGATATGAAGTCCAAAAATATTCCCATTTATCGGGATCGTATCGAAATATCGACATCTTTGACCAGTCCTACTCTAAAGAAATCAAATACTTTATTTCCACTCACATACATCTTGACGTTATTAAGTCTAGACCTCGTCTAGTCTACGTTAAGCTTCGATCAAAACGCCGAACGCGTATCTTCTTTATCTTACCAAGTGTGAAACAATAATCCCCTGAAATCTTCTCGTATCATTCGATTTAGTTTTCATTTCTACCGTGAAAACACGGAATGTATTTCTTCTCGAAGACGCCCGAGCAACATTTATTGGAAATGGAAACGTATAAGTTACAACACACGTCGAGCTCAGCACTGTACACTCTACACTACACATTCACAAAGTGGGCGACGTTAGCGGATGAATGGGCTTAATGGAAGGGATTCCCTCACAGGTGAACCATCAGTCCACGTCTCGCTGGAGAAGAGGCCACATCAAAGCAGGGTATTAGCCGCTCAATGCTATGCAGGTCATGTCCGGCTCACGGGCACACAGCCGCGAGTTGGACGTTTTACAAACGACGCCGCACAGACGTAGAACGTTTAACTCAATAGCAATTACTACCGTTGACCACCCAACCAATCATTTGGCAGACGAATGACCACACATTGAATCGAACCCGGGGACATGTGCGACAGTGTCTGATAACATGCAACGTATACTTGATAAATCTTCTTTTTGTAGACTTTTTGTAGACACGGCAACTTAGTTTCACCCCAATTACTTCGATTAACGAAGATAAAAAAATGTGAATATTTTATCACTGATAAAAGCCTTAGCCCTGAACAAAACCATAACTTTTTCATTATCAATGAAAGACTGGCCCAAATACTATAAAATAAGGATAACAAAAATATCAAAACTCAAAACAAACAGTAAAATGGTTTTCATTTATGAACTTAAAACAAGGAAATCATGCTTGATTGCATGATGCTTGATTGCAATGCATGTAATCACTGCTAATACTGTATAGAGATTACAAATATAACATTGTGCGCCAGTATATGAAAAGAACGATTGGAAGACAATTGATTATCGATGATGTTCCACGGAGTGTAAGCTTGATAGTTCTGAGAAGACGATTACATTTGCACTTAGGGTAAGCTCAACATATCGATTTTCACTTTCAGTGCGAAAAAAACGAGCTGCCCGTCGCTTAACCACACTAAACCAATAAACACTCAATACTTGTCTGTGATTTACTCTCACATTACAGAATAACTCTTCAACACTTTACAAGACGAAAAAGGGACGTTCACTTGAAAAATGTTAATATCTTTCTACACAAAGTATATTATTCTCAACAAAATTGTTTAAAAGAGTATAGGATGAATTAAAATAGTTTGCCAAAAATTCAACCCTTATTAATTGTTTTTAAATTACATAACAAGTATGTACATTTGCATTTTGTACTCACTACTGATCTTTTAATTACATTTTTTTTAAATTTTAAATTTAAAAATTGCCTTATTGTATAGTTATGCTTAGTTTATAGTCTGATTGCATTAGTATGCAGACTATCTACATTAACAAGTGTTTTCCTAATTATCTGACTGTATATACACGTATATTATTATCTACGACAAATCTTGAACACATAATTATATGAGTTCACTCTGTATGGGGTTCGCTGCAATCTATTAGTAGTAGTATTTAATCGTATGGATTATTCCTATTGCATTTCTATTTTTATTGAATGCCAATTTTTTGATTTCTATATTCCCTATTATATTCTGTAACTGTCGATGTCTTTCAATATAAAGTCATGCTCAGACAACACGACTGGTTTTGAAATGAGAAGGAAATAATATTATAATCTCCAACTGCACGAGACAAAGATGCAGAAATAAATATGTAGATCTTTGTTTATGACTTCGTATCTCTAAATAATAAATAAAATGACACCAAAAATAAAACCCCTCAACCAATGCATGTAGAAGACGAAGCCAACAAAGAAAAATCAAGGAAATAACGTAATATTCCAGAAAATCATTTTAAAGTCAAATTGTATGGTTTGTATATCGCTAAAATGTATTTCTTATTGAAACTAAACATATTATATTTCCAAGTAGTTTTTGTCGTTGGCAACGAATGATAAAACATAGTAAAGCGAGTTATTTCACGAACTGATGCTTCAACATTCAACACAGTCTACTGGGTTAACCGTACCACTCCAGAACAAACGGAGAGCAAATCACAACACCGATATCAATACCGTGAGTAGACGAGCAAGGTTTTGTTTAGTTTGTACGAGACTTATTCAAACAACTGAATCAACTAATAGACATATCATCAACGAATCACAACTACATTCAACTAATATTACTAAACAACTAAAAGACATCATCAACTAATCACAGCTACCTTCGAAGCATATGGAATCAAGGGAGTTGGCTGTGAAACCCGCTCAATACACGCGTTATACATGTTATAACAAGTCTATATAATAAACATCGGAAGTAGTTAATAACACGGGATAACGAATGTCGTTACAAGATACGAGAACCGTACGCCATCTACGTCTCCGCTTCAAAACGCAGAATATTTTTGTTCACTGAATTGAACATGGAGGATATTTTTGGAGCGACATTATTTTTTACTGCGATCGTCAATATATATATGCATATACACACGCTATAGAACAGACGTGCCCTGCGGCATTAATAGGTACTTCTACGCCTCATAGTACTCACATCCTCGAAGCATGCGACTATTTCGTATAGGACTACATTCGAACACCCTCCAATACTGCAGCCAACAATCTTATCTCACAACAGAATATTTTGTTTTGTTGCAGAAACTAAGCTGGGCAGTGGGAATTGAGAAGTTCTTCTAAACGATCACTAGCTCACTGAGGAACCTTCCTGTAGGTCTACATAGAATGCGAAACTTCGAAAAATAATTACAAGAATGACTACCGGAGTACCCATAAGGACGATAAAACGCTTGATTCTGCGTTTTTGGTGGAGGTGCCGGGTACACCATACTTTCCTAACCCCCAGGATCACCCAAAACATTCTCTATCTCCTTGTTATCACAGCACACGAGTGTCAATCGGACGTCATGTTCGGTTTTCATCGTGAGGATGACACACGCACATTTAGTCGGACGGACAGAAAAGTGATGCAAACTATACGGGAGCTACATTGCCTAGCAACTCAACTACAGTTTTCAAAAGGCTCGGCAGTTCAAACAAAAAAATTATTGCAGGTAAAATATCGCACATTTTTTCGTACATATAGAATGGTAAAAGCCGCAGGTGTGCCATCTTGCCGCAATCGAAAAACAGTTCAAATAATAAAACATCTGCATCAAATGGAAAGTGGCAACCTTTATTAATTACAAAAGTGGTGTGTATCGAATTGTCTACTCTTGTTTTGACTTTTCCCGTAACATTGGGAATGTAATTTTTGATATAATTTACAAACTGCGGCAAATCGTACTCAAACAATCAAGCAATTAAATAATAAGGTCGTCAGTTTGATACGGCTTCGTAATCCTGACTGAAAGTTATTCCCAGGGAGTCCTCAGTCATACATGTGTGGACTAGACCAAGTACTTGTACGAAGAGATGTTCCCTCAAACACGCAAGATGTCAATTCACATCCAAGCTTTCATATTTTCCGCGATTTAACTTCGCGTAGCTTTCAGTTATATATTCATATTTAAAGCGATCACGTAATAAAGGGACGACAGAAAACTGCGTAACAAGAAGTTCCGCAAAACGCTCTAGGGAATATTTTCTTACAATAAACCAGGCAATAAATTTCAATTATTTTTCAATATAAATAAATCAAATTCCTCGATAACATTCGTTCTTTCCAGATTAAAATCAGAACAATATGTTATTCGTTCCTACGCAAGTCAATATTACTCGTCATCTCTTTCTCTATTTTATTTGAATCTCTTTTCGATTGAGTCTTGGATGAGCAGACAATTTCTTTTCTTCCTCTCGTAGGGAATAATATCGCCTCCCTTGGCGGGTCCAACGGGGACGAACGCGCCGTCTTCTCCGATATATCCTCACAATACAGGGAGTTAAATCCTAAAAGGGCATTTCCCTCTTCTCCCGGGCACTGACTCAGAATTCCCAACGATTTTACGGACAGGGATGACCAAAGCTAAGAGTCTGTCGTGGCAAAAATATGCGATGGTCATAGATGGTAATTTATCCTTCTTTCTCTTCCTTGAGCAAACCCTATGAGCCACGCCCAGTTGTGAGAGTACTTCAATACAAAATGTTCGTGAGGTGATAAAGTTATAGTACAAAAGATACTTTGTGTTTTACAACATCCTCTCTTGCCAACGGAATGCAACAGTAGCTTTCTTGTCCTCTTTGTGAATAAGCTTTTATAAGTGAAAAGTTTAGACGCTCATAGATTGATTAATTATTCGACAATGTTTAAGTGGACCCCGGAAACTTTATCTTAAGAAAAACCTAATGTGCATTCGTAAGTAAAGTCCACATAGTCAGCCACATATCTGATTTTCAGTTAGAGACTTCAGTTTAAAAGCGGAGCAAGCAAACCCTGTTAGTTGGAGACGACATCGTAGATACACGAGCAATGGCCAACCAGAGACTGGTATTTTAAATTGGAATCACCGACCAAACTTGTTGGACACGATTCACTAACTGGATCAGAATCAAAATCAGAATCAACGAGGCTAATTCGGAACAACATCATAATTTAATATTATGTGAGAACGTCTCTAAACTCCAAAGTCAACTACGGATGTACAAATAATAAACCAAGCCTATATTAGAAGTTAAATAACTTCTAACTGAAGCGGGACTCGACCCCGGGACCTTCTTCATTGGAAGCGAGTCAACTTTCGAACAGATATCCAACATATGTTGTACGGGGTACTAAGGTTCACAATACGAGTGTGAGACGGGAGCGCACGTGCAGCCAGCAGGCGGTGGCATGTCTAGCCTAGCGCTACACGTGCTAAGTCGCGGGTACACGTGTACTACACGTTGCTGACGCCGACCTCTCTGTGCTAGACCGTCTCCCGACACCAGGTAGACACAACATAACTGGACATGTCTTAGAATTTTGCGACAAAATATCACGTAGGTAGAATGAATGTTGGGTTATTTATTTACTATAGAATTGATTTATTTTTTAACGTAAGAAAAAGATTGGCAACGTTAATTTATCTAAAATTTCTATGTTATAAACAATATAGGTTATGTTAAAAGAATGCCAATCGGCTGTCGTATATTGGTGTGAGATAGCATGATGGCTGCCGAATTTATTGATAAATAGATTTTAAAAAAACGAAACTTTTCGAAACGAACCATTACTTTTCGAAGGTAAGCTGTGGGATCCTATCTCACACCAATATTAAATACAATATAAAATAGATCAAACCGTTACTAGGCAAGGGATACAGTTTGATAGGTTAAACTTGCATGATAGTAACAGGTAGATTGGGAAGAGCTTGGTCTGATGAGACCGGGTTGGTTATCAGAAAATTAGGTATGAGAAGTAGAAGGAAAATTTAAGCTTGTTTAATGATCGAGTAACTGTCTTCGCAATGGGGCAGGTTGAGGACGGATCGGTCGCTATGTGAACACATGGTCGTAGGGACCAACACAACCCAACTCCACATGCAAAGCAGCAACCACATTGTAGTTTTGCAACGACGAACTTTCCTACAGTCGATGGGAGTTGGATAATATCGCGTCTCACTAACATGCGGGCGTACGGTGCTGCGTAATGCACATTCATCTCCCACGCGATAAGACATACGGCCAGCTGGCTTTACACATAATCTTGTAGCCACGTGTGCCTAGCTCAAAGCTCCTGGAGAAGCAGAAGGAAAAAACTGGTACCACATGTGGGGGGGGGGGGGGCGTTTGTGGCGACAGGCGGCTCGACCTTACACTCAGGCTCATTGCAGAGGTTCAAGATTTAGAGAACTATCTGACGCGGGTTCGAACCCCGAGTATGACATGGATGTTTACAAGGTCAATCGCAGAGCTGAATTACTAGCTCTATACGAGGACGTGAGTTTGAAACCCGCACAAGGTATTTTTTTTTAATCTTACTTCATCGTCATCAATCACCACTCGTCGTCTCGAGAAGCCTTAGTGCATTACTACGAGACGTTAAGCAACAAAATCATCATCATCATCTAGCAAAATCAAAACACATAATTTATTGTTCCACTTAACTCCACATGGATATGCACAATTTGCGATTCAAAGAAGGAGCAGATGATTGCACTTTGACGGAGAACTATGTGAATGTGGGAGAAGAATATGTATTGAAATAAGTATGATTGGTCAACCGTCTGCAATGAGAGGCTGCAGGGTGTAAGTTGGTGAGTAGGAAGGTAAGTAGATTTTAACTTGGTTTCCTATTTCTAACTAATTGCTTCCAGACACTTTTGTAAACGTTTCATTTATCGACAAGCTTGACGGATATATTGGTTAAGTCTAAACAATAATTAGATTTGTTCAAGAATCTTCACACCTTATATTGGAATAACACGTCTGACAAGCAGTCACGTCTGAACTAAAGCAAATAAACCACACAAACCAGCAGCCACAACATTTCCAGATGAATCGATCGCAGACAGAAAGCAAGCACAAGAACATTTTAATAAAGAACATACATTCTACATATTGGCATTTCGTTCGTTGTACTCTTTTTAGTGCAGAAAAGGTAGAAGTGGATTTTGTAAAATAAGGACGAACTGTATTCTGCAGAGCACTGCTTAAAAAGCTGAAGTAATTTGATGCCACGTTGCTTGCAAAATGTCATGTAGTTTAGGATCGAAATATAAAAACATAATAGTTCTTTTAATCCGGAAAGTAATTATTATGCCTCACTTAAACTTTACACGAGGCAGATTAAAAGAGATGTTTTCAAGCAAGAAGCGTTGTCTGGCAACAAGTGGTAGACCCAGTAGCTTCAGGCAGTATTCTCAACAAGTGGTGCACTGTGTTCATTGATTGGTCTGCACAGTTGGCACAACTGACCTCGGGGTAGTCGGCCGCAGTGTACCAACCTACCGACCGCAACCCACTCCTCTCTCTCTCTTGGCGATTATTCCCTAGGGAGCTAGTTACCAGGGTTCCCTTTGAGCTACTCACACAGACAAACACAAGGGGACACTGAGCTGCATGGCTCGGCTCCTGGACTACCGCACAAAACGCGAGACCTAAGCCCGTGTAATGTGTACGGAATAGTGCCAGCACTCCATATTATTAGCTATTATTGTGGTAACTAACTTCAAGAGTCTGACACACTTCCACGACGGTGTTTGCAAATTTGATTGCTCCCTCCCACTTCCCACCCTCGCTCCTAATCCATAATTCCCAGACCATATTGTTGTCTTCGTATCAAATTCCATACTCGCTTTCAATATCTTAAATTTTGGGTACACCAGTTGACGCTAGATTTGTTAAAGGTAAAAAACAGGGCAATATATTATGCAATAAACACTATTTACTACTTTTCCAAATTGTTGGACCGCTTTGATTTTGGAAAATAGAGATCACGTGATAAGAGGATGCACCATTTTATTTTCATGTGCAGCGAGCTACATCTTACAAACTTACGAAAGTTTTCAATTTAGGCAAGGTTCTGACAAACTATTTTATGCAGACAGTAGAGCGCCTTTTCATGTGAGTTCTTGTGTGAAGTAGATATATCATCGGTGAAAAGTTGCTGAAACGAATTAGAACGGGGACTCTTTACTCCTTCAACTCATTATTGAACTTCTACAGACTAAAAGTAAGTTTTCTTAAAATAAACTTTTACTGTAAGTTGTATGGGGATGGATAAGAGAGGAAGTGGGAGGTGGAGGACAGCTATATTTCCACGCTGCAAGTAAGCTACGATACCACGATATTTCTCGTTATTGGAGAATAGCGACGATATCAAATAAAAACGTTAAAGCCGGCTTGAATGCCAACGCCTAAAAACAAAGAAGAAGAGATGCCATTCTTTACTACAGACGGGTTAATAAAATAGCTTGGAGTATTCGTCGTAATATAAGCCCCGGGGGCTTCGTCTATTATTGACTGGAATCAGTCCAATAAGTTTTGGCAAATGATAAAGAAATTGATATATTCCTTGTTTAAAATAACGAAAATTTTACAGGAATGTTATCATTAACATAACGGGAACAGTAGCACACACAATACAGAGCTTAGATAATTAATAAAAATATCGTTGAAAAATAATACTAAAATACATTTAAAATATTTGTTTTAAATTAGAAATCTCGTTGCTGGTGGCAGTGCCGGGTATTATGTCTAGAAAGATTTGGTCGAGGACCTGACCCCCAGTGTCGCTAAAAATATTCTATATTATAATCCTCATTTCAAGGAAAACGCCAACAAAACCACGCATGTCCATCGGAGATCACGTTTGGTTTTTATACTGAGACTGGACATATTCCCTGACAGATAGTGATACATACATGGTAGCTTCGCTCCCTAATAATTTAGTATGTTTACCATCAAAAATTGAAAAAAAAAACAACAAAAATCGTTTTAATGTATCAGGTAAAAGAGACATGCAAAAGTTGATAGTATTATATTGCAGATTTAAATCAATCAAAGTGCAAATTTGTAAGTTTTTACTGCATATATATTACTCCATATATATTTTACTTTTGTTTTGTCTGTATAAATTATGTGTAAACCAGTATTGTAGTAAATGCTTATTTAAAAACGTGAAAAACACATAAAAAACAAGTTTAAATACTAACATGTAAATGAGTAGAATAAAATAATAAAATGTTCAATCCAACTGTTGATACGAAACCTACATTGTCTTATGTGCCATCGCGGACAGCAACAAATCTCCACATAATTTGAATTAATAATCATAGACAAAGCAAGACAAAATAATATTATGTTTGGATAACAAAACCCTTGACGGAATACTGCGTTAGAATGTGTTTTGAATGCCTGTTTGCTCCACCTCGTCTCCACCCTGAACACTCGTGAACCACCACGTATCTCGGCTTTACGTCCGTGGAATAATATAACAGTGTGGAGGGTTCTTGCAGAGGCAAACGTTTGTCCCCTCGCTCGCGTCTCGCGCGTCTTCAGGGCAAGACACTGGCTAAATTACGCTCTACAATAACATTTAGAAGAAATAAATATAAAGTATCATCAATTATAGTATCAGTTACTATGTTGTATTATTAAAAATGATACAGAACGCTTTTGGCCTCACCAAAACTTGATATACCAATACGCGTCACCTCCAATAATGAGATTTGAATTTTGAAACAAAACCTAGGCCTACTTTTACTTTGGTCCTTCAATAAGTAGATATGAACGTTGGAAAGAAACGCATTTTTATTTGTGGATCCTCCTTCGACGATCTGTTGAGAATTTGATAAGATATTGATGATATTCGTAAAAAAAAAGTTCTAACACAAATATAATTAATACAACTTTACGGATATGATTAAACAAAATAAAGTGCGAAGCTATACTGAATCAAAGTATCGTTGAAGAACAATATAGAAATATAAAATAATACGTTTTGTTTTAACGTAAAAATCTCGTTTTTGGTGGAGGCGCCGGGTTTTCAATATAAAGTTTGGATGAGACCAGCTACGCCCCAGACCCCGAGTGCCACTAGAACAAGATTTTGAACATGACAAAATAGACGAGTGAGCGTTTTTACGATCGTGAGTCTGTTTTATTTTCCTTCATAACAAATTACGAGGGAATTTAAAATGGTAAAAACTATACCAACACTAGAAGAAATATTTGTTTTTGTGAAATATATTATAGTTTGTGAGTGATCACCTGAAAAAAGAACAACGCGTGTGATCGAAAAAGAACAAAATGTATTCTGTTTTATGTTTGCTAAGGGTATTTGGACGTTTGGAATGAATGCAGGTGGCAGACCTATGCGAAGCCATTACTGGCAACAGGGAATTATATCCAGTGGAAAGACTGTGAGTAATGTACGTTGGGGTTAGAGAACGCGAATACTCATATTGGCCAGAATTCGAGAAGAGTTTTATTTTTTTCGTTAGACGCGCTGCAACAACAAAACCTTTACTAATGCAGAATATTTTTTAAGAAGCAAATTTTCGAGAAGTCAAATTAATTAATATAAATTAATTTTTAAAAAAATTATCACAAAATTTCGTAACCAAGTTTTTGTTTCATTATTTTGTTTCGAAAATTTAAAAAAAGTACTTGCCAATGACGATAATAATATATAATGCATGACTATTTAAATTTTATTAATTAAACATACATTACAGTATGATGGATTTGTTGTGTACAGTATACTGCTTGCCCGTAATGTTTTGTATTTGGTCATAAACACTTTTAATAAGTATAAAATATTTCATTTAATTTAAATTAAAAGCCATCAAAACAGTTCAGTTTCGTTGTAATTGATTTATATACAAATCCAGTTCAGTTATAAAACTGATTTTACAAGGACAATAAATGAATGCATTTAGCCACACACCCACATTTTACAGCTATTTCATGGACGCGTTCAGAGAAGCATAATAGACAACTGGATCCGACATTCATACGAAGGTTTCTCATGCACGCGACAAACCAAATCACGACGGATAGCCCGCGGAGGTAGTTTCAAAACTGGGCTGCCCAAACATTGAAACAAGCAATCAATAACGCAAACAGTCGGAGGCTAGATAATGTATCAGTGTCAACATGGGGAGATGTCGCAAAGCGGGCAGCTTCGGCCCAGGGATACGGCCAGAGAGAAGTAAAGGTAGAGAGAAGCAGATACCAAGCGACACATCGACGTGGTCTACTAGAGAATTCTCTTTGTTTGGTCGAAAATACTTCAAATACAAGTCAAATGCAATTGATATCGAGCCGCAAGCAAAGTAAGTAAAGGCTCTTGGAACTGTCAAAACAGAAGAACGAGGACACAATATGGACGACACAAAATTGTGACTGTTGAGGTATATTTTAGATATGTTAACAGATGTGTTGGTTGGTTTGTTGGATGAATATTGAACTCAATGCTGATCAAACGCAATTCTTTTAGTTCTGTATCTGGTAGTTACATTGATGATGAGACTATTGCGGTCTGCAGTGTAGTACAGAAGTGGCTCGTAAATCTAGTTAACTATAATATGTCCATTATTGTGCAGCGATACTCAGTGACTTATGACATTACATTGTGAAGAAGTGAATTTCTATGCAGTTTCTGACACACCATTATTTTTAAACCTGTATTAAATTCTGGAAGACGAGTAACGGTAAGTAAGTTTGTAACGGTAAGTAAGTTTGTAACGGTAAGTAAGTTTGTAACGGTAAGTAAGTTTGTAGCGGTAAGTAAGTTTGGAACGGTAAGTGAGTTTGTAACGGTAAGTAGTTTGTAAAGGCTAAAACAAAAACAAATCATGCAGCAATGTCTTTTATGTTTTTTTAAAATCAATAAAGTAGTAGGAAAACATTGTAGTAATATGGACTGAAATTTTAATTAATTTTATCAAACAGCTTAAGTATTCGATTTTTCTTTTCGTTTTATTTAATATTTCCGATTACCCACTTCTCAAATGCAATGGAGGAAAGACATCCAATCTGTGCTATCTTTGGTGCTACCGTAGCCTATGGTGGGTAGCGTCTTGTGCTACCCTAGGAAATGGTGGTTAGCGTCTTGTGCTACCCTAGGCTAAAGTGGGTAGCGTCTTGTGCTACCCTTGGATCCGCGGGGTAGATCGATGCTGGCGCTCTTGGTGGGTCGGTGGCAAGTGCAACGAATGTTCGCGCGGACAGACTTCGATTGCTTCTGCTCGAATAGCTTCATTGAAGTCGAAGTCAGACGGTCTCGAGGGACGCGAGACTAGGAGGCGCGGGGTGCATTTCTTACGATCACTCTTAGAGCATAAAGATGTGTACTAAATAAATCGCACTGATTTCAAGAAACCCACTAATATGCATACATAATAATTACGATGAGAGTATTCGGGCTACTTGGGTTCAATTCCCACGAATGGCAATAATGACTGAAGCTTTTTACTAGTGTTGAATTATGACATCATTTTATTGTCGATGTCTCACACTGTTCAATATCAATATCGATAGGGTACATCAAATTGTTATTTATCAAAAAACTATCAACATTTTACAATATAGTTAAATTTCAATTTCAATTTCATTAAGGTTATATTATGAACATTTAATAACATCACATATATTAGGTTAATCATACAGTGGCCCAACTTTTGAAAATGTGAGGGTAAAAAAGTTTGATAAAGTATCGCTATAAGTTCATAACAATGTTTCAATTCTTTAAACTCGTGGGTCAATAAGACCCGGCACCTTCACCAAAATTAAGACAAAATGTTCTAGCGTGAATATTGTGATTGGTAACAATATATTTAAAAAACAATACTATATATGAACGAAACTGTGTGAAAATGATGAACAAAGTTCGACAACTACAGGAGAGAACTGGTAAAAATAAGATCTGGTTCAAGTTTTTCGAAACGTGGATAGATTTTTACTACATCCAAAACACGAAACCTCTTTCGTTTAGAATACTCAATTTACATTAAAAATAACGTTGGTCTTATGAAAATGTATCCAGTTAGGGAATCACTAAATTGAAATATCGATTTTAGATTTAAAGTACTATAATGTCACTTTGTTACTGTTCATGTTTTATTTTACCATACAAAGATGACATTTCTTAACAATTTTTTTAATGTTCATATACCTAGCTAGCCCAAGGGCATGAAATTGCACCCTGGGCAGATTTTCAGATATAAATTAAAATTTGTTATTGATGAGTGCAACAACAAATTATTTCAACTACAAACTGACTATGTGTGTATTGTGTCACGAATGTTGTGCAATGGATCCCCCTCTCTCGTGACCAAACTAATTTCGCAAATCTGTTGAATGGAATGCATCGAACCTACCACCACGTCTCGATGCTCACGCCGGGCACACATAACAGTTCGACACGACGTCCGTCAGGGTGCAAGAAACCTACGTCGTGCTCGCACGCAGTGTAGTGGTGGTAGAGGGTGTGGGTTGCAACGGTCACGCCATGTGGTGCTTTGCGCTCTGCCGTGACACATTCAGAGCACATACACACCCCACCCAGGTTAAGCCCTAGTGTGTTTCTAGGCTGCACATCGGACATCCATCACCATCCACGTTGAAGACGAGGGATACGAGAATATACCCGTAGGTAACACTTGCCATTGAGTGATCCACCCTAAGCACAAATGTTTTTACAGTACAATATTAACTGTAGCAACTTTTCACTGATTGATAAAGATAATTATTTACTAGTGTTCAATGGTTTTGGTGGAGGTGCCGGGTCCACAAACACGAGTGTGAAAATATAAACATTTTGATAAATTTTTGGCGATAGATGATCAAATTTAAAGTTTGATAGTTTTGATAATGATTGTTATAATGATGTTGATATTTTTGTAGTTATATTTTTAATATATTCTTAATTAATGAATGTGTTGCGGAATAAATAATAAATAATACCATAATTAATTATTGTAATTAATTTGTCGGACTGACCAATGCACTTACAATTTTAAATAATTAATTTTAAAACAACTTACTTCAAAATTATGTTTTATACAATTTGGAGCATTAATCTTTGTGATGTAACTTGAAACACCTAGTCTCCGTATTCACTCAACTTCTTTGTAGGGATGGACACAGCAACCAGTCAAGCTTTACTTATCCGCAACCTACCAGCCATTGCATTGCATGCTGTTGTCATTGTGGGTTACAAGAAACAAACCACAACAGAGCAATATAAACTACAATAAAATAATTACTTGTTGCCAGTGGACTTTGTGTAAAACATTTGATTTTCATTGAAACTAATTGCTATGTAGAATAATTAGCTTCGGGCAAAAACGCTGTTAATACGTTATTATTGCAATATAAATCTTCTATTTAAGGAATAACATAGCTTAATAAGAGAATAAACCGACATGGGGTAGTGTTATATGATAATCATTGAACCTAGCGGAAACTTAATAGATAAGTTCTCATAATGGCAAAATTTCTAACAACTCTGTCTCTTTAAACGTGATACTGTCGTATAAAATGTAACCATACTGCATTGATATACAACGCAATTCAATAATAAACACATTGGGTTAAAAATGAACTCAATTTTGATCTTGCAATTCAAAAACAAAACATAATTTACGAACAGAAAAGAAGGACCCGGCACCTCCACCATAATGACAAATTAAAAATTTGAATAAATAAATTCACTTTCCATGTTGCAAAGAAGATACTTCATAAACATCCCAGGAAATTCATTTTTAAGTTATTCACGTTTTAAATAAAAATTTAAAATGTTATCATCAAATATTTCGGGTAGTCATTCGTCAATACGAAATGAGATTGGTTCTAAATCCGAAATCATTAATTGGATGAGCGTAGCGAGCGTAGCGAGCGAAGCGAAGATTCCATTTCACTACACTGGAGAAAAAAATCCGGAATGTTTTTTTTTTTTTTTTTCTGTATTTTTGTCTGTTTGTCCACACGATTCCGGCTAAACCGATAATCCGATTGCGATGAAATTTTATGGAGACCTTCGAAATCTCTGAACTTAGAACTGCCAAGTTTTTGAGCGCAATCGGAAAAATTTTTCTCATGAAAATCGCAATTTTACGATTTTTTTCGATTTTTTAAAAATTTCTTCGACTTATAACACCTACATGCTTTATTCGATTTTAATGATTTTTGCACAGAACCTTTATTTTATGAATTAAGATACTCGTGTGAAATTTGAGCGCAATTGAAAAAATATTTATCATAAAAATCGAAATTTTACAGGTTTTTTCTTTTTTTAAACAATTCTTTGACTTATAACACCTACATGTTTTATCCGATTTTAATGATTTTTTCACAGAACCCTTATTTTATGAATTAATAGATAAGTGTTAAATTTGAGCGCAATCGAGAAGTTATTTCTTATAAAATCGCAATTTTACGCTTTTTTTCTTTTTTAACAATTTCAATTAATTTTTAAAAAATTAAAAATTAAAGTTAATTTTTAATATAATTTAATTTAATTTCAAAAATTTCAATTATGTAATGATTTTGCCACAGAACAACAAAAAATTCGCATAACACATGGCTGCTCAATGCACCAATTACGCTCATCCAACAACGCGGCGGGACTTAAGCGTTTTCCTAGTTTAATAACATGGATCAAAATTTGAATTCAATACTAATAGAATATTATAGTAATGGACACAGCTGTTACTTTTCTGAGTTTTGTTTATTGTTATCAGGAACTTCGGGCGTCATGATAGTCTACAGAATAAAATAATGGGTGTTCACTTCGAGGCACCGCGTTTTGATAACAGCTGTAGTCAACATAACCCATACATATAAATCTCCCACATACGCTTACCATTTCTACTTTGACGTTAATTGCATATTTCAGTTCGGCAATAAATCGTCATACTGCTGCGTGGCTGGCGAGAGCTACGGTGACCAGCAGTGCGACCTATCCTGGATACTAACGATTGCCAGTCTAGAAGTGTCGGTATGTGCAACAGGCGAGTGCGGAGCCAGCCACTCCGCAATACAAACCCCATTCTGAAATCTATTAACCCCGAGAGGTGAATTTACAACCGTATCGAATCTGGAGCAGAGGTTATACATATCTGATGGTATTTCGATTCATTCTACTAGAACGTGTGAAACTAACCGAGAAGTTGGCTCTCTACAAGAGTCTAAAGTCGGTTGCAAGGAATGTTCGGTCTTAGGAATCATCCATCGTACCCCTTCTTACCCCCACTTTACTCGCCTAGCTGGCTGGAGCGTTGTCAACCGGCCTTCACACTACTGCACCTGTCACCTTCACCAGTACCTCATTGGCCGTGAGTTGAGGAGAGGGGGTAAGAAGGGAGGAGTCTTTCAGAGATGAAGTAAGAAGACCGTAGTCTACAACCAGAGATACCTTGCAATAGACTATAGCACCGACGACCGAGAGCAAGTAGAACTCGCACTATTGGCGAACGTACGTTCGGCTATAAAACCAGTGGTTACCTGTGTCAGGTCAGAGTCTACTCATGTACCTGAGAACAAAGTCTATCAGACAAGACTGTAAAACGTATTGAAAACTTCTACAGTGGCCCAGCCGAGGTTTAAATAATAAATGGCACTTGTCTTAAGCATTCGAAAGGTGTATTCTGTAGATAGGGTGCACATCTGCTTGATGCACTGTGAGGCTTCCAATTGAGTCTTGTTGTACAGATATGAGTGAATGAAATACGAATAGTACAACTGGAGTAACATTGCAACACAATTTAAGTTATTTAAGTTTAAGTAAGTTATTTAAGTATTTGTATAATTTATATGGATATATAGCTACAAGGGTTCCAAGTGTATTCATTACTAGTTAATTCAAAGCATTCAAGTACATTCAATGGTACATACATTCAAGTACATGTTAAAATCATTTCATGCCTTTTTTAAATTTGCAGTTTAGTGCAGTATATTGGCCTACTGAATTACCCGACCGAAAACATGCTTTTAACCAGATACTATGATATATTATTCCTCCCTCACTCCCAATTATATTCTTGGACGAATATGAAGTTAATAATGATATTGTATAACTTTTAAAGAGTTTACTTATGTTTCCATGAACTAGAATGCTAATATCAAAATCAAAAGATATCAAACCCACGTAAATATTGAAGAAGGTTGAACATTCCTACTGCTTTGTGTTCAGTCATTGGTCAATCTTGCTGATATGGTTTTTTAAGGTCAAATTATTATTTTAGTTTTAAAGTTAGAAGAGTTGTTCATGTTACAATATTTAAAACATTTTAGTGGACATCAACTCTTTATTACAAAATAAAAACGTTTTCATTGTAAAATAAAGAGTTGCTTCACTAAACTTAAAAAATAAGTAATAATGCGCATAAAAACTTGTCGTAGTAGGTAAAATACATTAAAGTTGCATTTCATAAACTTTTAAATATTAATGTTGTAAATTTCACATGCGAGAACAACTATATAGTCAGATAACATTATTCATTAACGTATGAATGCTTGATCACATTAAATGCCAAGAAACTTTAGCTCTAGTATCCATTAGTCATTAATGCTGTTCCCTTTGTAACAGATATCACTCACATTCAAATGCAGTACGTAGACAGTTATTAATGGTCTAGGTAACAAAACAAATACCATAGTATTCATACTGGTACCATTTTTATGGAGATGTAGAGAAACGGACAGACCAATTAGTTTAATTCACGTGTTTCCGCGTTTTGATCTATTTGAGTCTCGAAGCGTGCTACGATTAGGATCGACTGCGTGAGGTATTCCATCATTTAGTGGAATCTCGCGCCAAGCGTGTCGTTGATAGTTATTGACGTGATACGTGAGCGGCAAGCCGTGCGTGTACGTGTGTGTTTACAGGGGTTGTGCCAGAGGATAAGATATAAATCTCACTTATCACGCGGATTGTGTGGGCTTTTCCACGAAACTCACTTAATTAAAGCAATGTTGCTGTAATCTTGGGAAAGGAAGTGCCTTGTGTCTTGAAGAGAAACCGTAGAAAATTATTTAAAATGCACAGAAAAATGGTCAGGTAATGTGGCCTGATAAAAGTGTAACCTATACCGATAAATTACTTTTCAAAATGATTTGAGGTTCGTCTCAGCCGTTTCTGATACAGGTCTACTAATCCAAATAAAACACAAACCATGTTTCACCGTTCATGTTCATGTTAATTACACACACCAATTTATTTTGTTTTACTAGAGTTTTATAATATTTTTGCAGCAAAATGCCCGTGCCTACACCAGCGAGACGACAACATTGATTAATTAATTGATCTAGCCAGGATTCGAGCCAAGAGCGGTTTACTAAACTACCCACGCCAGTAGAGACGACGTCCAACACAAAAATAAAACAACCAAACAACAAAAATATTAAAACGGTGATTTCGTATAACATTCTATTTCGCTGATTTAATCAAATTTAAGATAGATAATTTTTGAGGTCGGAGGCGAGTATTAAGAGAAACGAGGGATAAGGAGGGGCATTTTTTAAAATTTGTTTATTTAACGTCAATCCTATTCAGTTATAAAAAATGATTTACAAAGAAGGACAACAAATAAATCTAATTACATAGATGCAGACAAAACAGTGAACTACATTTAAGTCAATATTTGAAATAGTAATATTACAACAACAATGCAATGCACTAAATGTCATGAAAATGAAAACCTATCATACAACATTGATGCTCTAGCCAGGATTCGAGCCGAGAGCGGTCCCAGAACCACAGTTACCTTGCAATGGACTTTAGCACAGGTACACGCGCACTTGGCACCGAAGTGTCCCGTGACGCGTGTGGTAGAACCCGACTTACAACCAACCAATCGGATGCCAGGGGTTCAAGAGAGTGCGTGACATGATGAGCTCTAAACGCCTGATCGAATTTCATCCCTCAGATAAGTAGCCACACACGAGAAAACTCGTGTAAATGTCGCTCCAGGCTGGTGTCCGATGATATAAACAGCCATGGGAGAACAGGGTGTTTCATCCACATGAGCAGTATGCATATCAGCGAGTTCATAAAACAGGGGTTTTGATTTTTTATAGATTATAAGAACAGGTATAAGGACAGGATTCAAGTAATAAAACAAACGATACGGAGTTAGAAAAAACGACATTTTGCAACGCACTATACACGGGTTAACATAGGTTGATCTATCGGCATATTTTATTTTTGAATTTATTTTAACAAAACAACGGACGAAGTTTATCAATTATGATCACTTGACGTTTCCAAAACTATTTTTTATTTATTTTTCGGTTGAGCGAATGCCCAATATAGACGATTATAGTGACATTTATTACGTATACCTAGGACATGTTCCTGATCATAATTTTTTAGTTGGAAGGCTAATTTATGTTTCTTTTTGTAACACGTACTCTTGCATACAAACTTGCATACTTGGAATTATTTTCTCGTTAATACCTTGCACGGTACGATTTTTGTTCGCCGGAACAATTACTAACTTTGTACCGGGGGAAGAAAAAATCGTATCGTGCAAGATATTAAAGAGAACATTTTTCCAAAGTATGTCAGTTTGTAGACATGTAGTAAAAATAAGCCTTTTTATTTTTACATTTTTACATATTTTAACATAAATAAGCCTTTTAACCCAAAAATTATGAGAAGGAAGATGCACGGGGTATACGTTATAAATTTCACTTCAATCGTCTATGTTCGGCGTTCGCTCAACCGAAAAATAAATAAAAAAATGTTTTGTCAATGTCAGATGATCATAATTGACAAACAATGCACGATGTATTGATTAACTAATATCAAGTAAAATTTTAATTAGGCCGATAGATCAACCTCAACGTATCGTCGTCAAAGAATTACAAACAAAATAATTCGCCAAGAGTCAATGTTTTGGTGGAGGCGCCGGGTTCAGACAAAGCCCACCAGAAAACAATTTCCTTGCTTGTTCTTGCCTTTATTATGGTGGTAATGCTGAGCACGTGAATTTTAAAACTTTCTTAGGGCTATCCCTCACCCCTCCCCTCCTACGTAACCCCTGGGTCACCAAACCATTCTGTATCATCCTTGTTGAAGGGCAATGCCAACATAAACCCACAAGTCAATCGAACGTCGTGTTTGACTTTTATCGAGAGACGTGCCACACGACCATACAGACGGACATAAAGTGGTGTTTATAAAGGAGATTTGATCCTTCAAAGAGTCAGGACCATAGATCCATTGCAATCGATTTTAACATCCAACACAGATTTGAGCACCACCGAAACATGTTTGTTTAGGAGATAAACTTGTTCAACCACGTAGAAGCAAGGACGATATAAGGTGTATTTTGGGTTTCCACATCCTCATCCTATTGTCACCTTCTTATATAATTTATAATTTGTCTGCTAAACCCCACATGTTCAGGTTTGTGGGCTTTTTGATTATATACTTGTTAGATTTATTTTTGTATGTAAAAAAAAAAAAGATTCATCGCATGCACTTGTCTCATGACTGCGTCTGCAAACCATACATGAGCAGCATACGGACTCGCGAGGGGTTTAATTGGACTCTCCAGACGGACAATGTGAGCTCGAAATGTAATGGGACCATTGTGCCATTGTGGAAGGACTTCACATTTCAATGGAACGGGAATAGAGAAGAGATTGTCCGGCGTGCAACAGTTGGTGGGGGGAAGAAGGGAGTCTTCTCAAGAACAGATTCGTTCTTGCACGCCATGCGTTGGTGGGTGGGGGGGGAGGAAGGGAGTCTTGTCAAGAACGGATCCATTCTTGCACACCATGCGATCGAATGAGAAATGGCTCAATTTCGTGGGAAATGAGCAGAATGTTGTGTTTCCCTCGCAACCCGGTGCATGTGTTATATACAGTACTATTCCTTTCTAATAGGATAATCTTATGACGTTTCTCAATAACCAATGTGTTCTAGGTTTTGGTTTTACTTTATTTTGGAAGATGTATAACTTTCGAGAGCGAAGAGGTCATATGTTATAACATGGATAAAAAGAATGATCGAGAGCATTATTCAAAACTAAGAAGATTATGAAGACCTCGAGAATAAAGGCGTGGATGTTGGAGATAGGAGAAGAATGGGCTGTGGTTGAGCAGCGACATAGATAAAGAGAAAGAGGGAGAGAGATGACGAAGTGTCAGACGGAACAAGGAGAGAATTATGATGGTGCTGAAGAAGAGTGATGTCGGGGATGTTCAAAGCTTGCCAGACCACAGACTGACTTATTCCATGGTGGCCAGGAGTTCGGTGGAAATTCCAGCATACAACACTAATTAGTCGTGAGGATTACAAGTAAGTAATTGAATTGTAATTCACCACAAGGTTGTCTCGAATTTTTATATAATATTAAAATAAAAGTTGAATTAGAAACATTTCCATCTTGAATCTTCTTGAAACCGTGCTCGAAGTTGGTAGCCTGACGGTTTGTGACCCCGAGGTCAAAGTTCACGCGGTCCCTATTGTATAAGACACCTATGCATTACAGGTCGACCCACTTTGGTCGACACCTGCATCAGGCTTCAGATGAGAAGAGAGATGTCGTCGGTGGCCTACTTGGTACGACGACGACAGGGATCTGGATCAGGGGTGGTCGTTATGGAGTCGGGACGGTTGCGATGATAATCATGCAATTAGGGAACTAACCCGCCTCGAAACTACCCGGCTTAGCTCCACTGCCCCAAATACAGTTGCACACGTGCCAAGCCAATCTATTCGTATGTAACCTGGAGTAATGTTGGCTGCTTCCAAAGTCTGGAGCTTTCAAGAGTTTCGAGTTTCTATGCAACACTGAGCAATGTTTCTGACAAGTATGTGACTTTTTATTTTAGAGAAGTTTAAAGGTGTTCTTTGCCTGCAGGAGTTTTATTATATACTCTTGCATCGAACAAGTTATGAAATGTTATAGTTTTGCAACAATTTATAGCAATAAAAGACGAGTATCTTTCATTTAAACTTTGCCACTTCATCGCAAAACTAATCAACTTTCAAAAAAGAAAAATAAGAATGCTGTAGAAAGATAGGTATCAGAGCGAACTCTTTTACAATAGATAGTTGACACGGTTAAAATAGTAATTATATAATATATATTAAAAACAAGTCCGAATTTCCAAATCCAATCCAAATTTATAAGCACCCTAACCAAATGGGATAAATGTGAGCTAGTGTTGCCAACCAGGACACATTTAAATGTATTAGCGTTGGCAAAAGTAAATTAACTAATAAATAAGACCAATTATATTTTAAATTATGTTTGGAGAGAACATTAAAGTCAAAATGTGCAATTTTTAAGAGTTCACTGCTTCAGTGCGAAGTTAAATTTTGAGTGGTTATATTTTATATTAATTTACACTGACGTATAATATGTCACAAAACATGTTTCACCTGGGTGCTGTCATTAACATTTTATTCCTGGGTCATTCTGTCAATTTATTTCGATTTAAATCATACGGGAGTCGATTTATTCACCAATGGACAGCTAATATAGCTTTATCATATAATACGACGTTTATATAAAGAGTGTTTAAAGTCAGTGGGGATTCCAGCCATTAATACCCAGGCTACCTGTGCGGTCTAGCAATTGAGTTTGTCTCACATTGGTAATTAGTGATCTTTGCTACAAGTAGAGACAAAACACATAATACTCAATACTTAATTCTATTTAGCACTGCACAATTTCGCATAGGTAATTTAATTAAATTTTATGCAAACCCTCCAAATACTAATTGATTCATCAATAAATTACATCACACATGCCTAGCTAAATTAATCTACTGGCTACAAGGTAAACATTCTGTTTTCACCACTAATTAGTTAGGCATGGTTCAACAAATATTAATTATGTCCAGTACCATGTAGTCTAGTTATTACAGTAGTGTTAAACATCGTATCACAGTTGACGGGGGATGTTCTTCTGTTACCCTAACCTCAGGGGGTCATCGCGCAAACCACGCTGTTAATATTAGCGTGCCACTGTAAACCACACGCGTAGATTGAGCTATCAGCTATGGAGTAAACTCCCTCCCCCACACTCCATCAAACATGGTGGATATAGTGTAGTCATGACAGCTTTCAAATAACACTTTCACGTAATGTTCGTTTGGTTTCAAACCTCATTAGTGATTGGTTTAAACCAGCTATCCGTTCTCTTCAAATATAGTAAAATGTATTGATGATATTATATAACCTATCTTCCTGACGATATGGGCTACTCATTCAAATCTGTTATCCCTCATCCATTCCCTGCCCAATTATTCATCCCATTTTTGTAAGAGAGTATAGGACACATTCGGCAGTTGACGAATAGCTGTTAGTTCGGGAAGCATTCGACTTATATAAAACTGTTCATAGTTTTCAAGAAAGTATACAAGGATAGCCCTACAGTTGTAGATTAATAATTAATTAGATATTATTATTAATTAGATTAATTAGATTAATACCTTTTGTTAGTCAGCCAGAAACAGTAACGGTATTGGTAAATTCTTTACTTTTTGACAAAATACAAAATCGTGAAAATCAATTTGTTTTTCAAATTATTTAATCCTAATGTTTAGTAAAGTGTGAATTAGAGTCCGTCATTTCCGCTTCCGTGACAACTCTACAACTTTCAAACAACTGTGGAGTCAGTCGGCCGAGAGAACAGGACGTGTCTTATATCCTCTACAGTTCCTAGACACCGAGGGCGCCGTGCGGTGCTCTAAGAGGTTCAGATTCCACCCTGTTCCACACGAGAATCTCACGTCACATTCAACAAATTTTATCAAGTTTCCGTTTTAGGAATTTACATTTCCCCCTCAGGGAGATAGAAGACAACTCAACCCTAGGGAGATTCCTGTCCGGGAAACGGGAGTCGAGCTATAACGATAACTATTCTGTATTCGGTAAAAATGGTCCAGAAGGTGTAAACCAATTTCGGAAGATGATGGCCTTTGTGCATCGCACTGATCTAAATTACACTACAGCTTGCATACTATACATGTTGGTTATGTTGGACAAAACAAGGCAATACGATCTTTCAAAATTTACTAACCCGGCACCTCCACCAAAGATAATATTTAATTGTTTGAACACAACATGAACATTTTACATTTTGTATTTTTGTATTGTGATACCGTTCTATAACTCGGGTTGGATTCGCTACCTGTTTTGGGCACATCCGTTCTTGTACACTACTATATGATCATTTTACCTATACTCATGTTACATATTTCTAAGGAGTATTATTAACAGTTTTCTGCTCTACTTTATGCAATATTTTTCATTCATTCTTCATTCAGGGAATGAATGTATTAGCACGTCAATTTGTGTATAGATATTAAAATGAAACAAAAGCTTAAATGAATTAAGTAAAGTAATAAATAGCATTTAGATTATTTCTCAATTTCATTGATCGGGAAACACTCCCGTAGTTGTAATAGATTTTATGGAAATCAATCAAGAAATTACAAAATCTATACCCCGCTGAGATGGATTTGTTAATTTATGGATTGATTTCCATAAAATTTAGGTCGTTTTAGTAATCCAAAATCCTCGTCGCCTCAAACGTTCTAACTTTCGTTGGTCAGTTACATTTTTGTCGTTTGCGAAACAAGTCACACAAGGGAATTTGTTTTTTATTGATCACCTCACATGGGTGACAACCATTTCCATCAAAAATAAAACTACATACTTGATTCAAAATTGAAGTATTTTAACGGGCTTGAAAGCCAATACGTAAAGCTATTGGAGATAGCCGGAAAGGTAATGCTAAGAGATTGAGTTCTCTTGAACTCTCCATATAAATTCCCTACACAAAGGTGATTGATTTTAATAAATTGTTTTCTCTGCCAATAGATTATACCCTAACACAATGCCTTGCATAACAAACGAAGTGGATACATTGCATTCTTTCATTCCCGCAGGCAGCGGTTATTGTTGTTTATTTATTTCTCAGTAGCTGATTTAACTTTTTCAATCACGGCAAGTGCCGAGTGCGCCCGGGCATAGGGGAGCTACACAGCGTATGTTGCAGCCACATACAGCTAAACGCTCGAGGCACGTACGTGCTTTAGATCAAGAGGAATGAAATTGTCGGATTCACTCGTCGAGGAACTGTTTCAATATTTAATAATCCGAAGTGAGTGTGCGGGGAAACACAAGCAGCGGTCAATCTAACAGAACAGCTAACAAGCTGTATGGCTCGTTGGTCTTGTTGTTAGCGTATCTGCTTCCAAAGCAGAAGGTCCAGGGTTCGATTCCTGCCAAAGTCAGAAGTTTTTTAACTTCTTATTTGGACTTAAGTCCATCAGTTCGTGTCTTAGGAGTTTGTAAACGGTGACTTTGGAGCCGTCCTAGCAACGAAGCACATAATAAATTCAGAGTTGTTCTAAATCGGCCTTGTTGATTCTGGCGTTGATCCGCGGGTGTTCTCACTGTCGATACGACTGATTGATATATTTCCTATTAAAAATATCGATCTTTGGTTGGTTATCGCTCACTCGTCGATTGCGTCGGCGCCTACAGGGTAGGCTGAGTCGCTTTGATTTACTGTCCCCCACTGAAAATCAGTTATACAACTGAGTGGGTAGACTAAATACAATTTATTTATTTATTTAAGCGAGAATTGAGATTACTTCAAGGCAGTCCGGCATATAACAACTATGTACGTGAGTTATATGATGTAGATAAAGAGTTATCGTAACTTGTGAATTTAGATAGTGTATAACAACGTGGCTATAGGGCAGGCTAACCTTCAAAGTGTCATTAAGTCACTGTGATAGTGCAAACGTTTTCATACAAATATTATTTAACATACTAGGCCTAATGTCACATAAAGATTTTCCGGACAGCCTAGCGTATGCTGCATAGACCAGGAAATTATCAATACTCGGTATGATTGTAGGTTAAAAGGTTGTAAGTAATGATCAGTGAATTATACTAATACGTCTAATCAGAAGCTAGCAACGTGTTTGCTCTCCCTGGCTGTCAAAGAGAATCACATATTCTGAATAAACGGTAACGTATCCGACTTATGGTGTGAGGTAGCGAATTAGTATAGTTCAGCGACCTTGACCGGATTTCTGCCCTCCAATCAGCGAGTGGCTAGGCTGGGAATCCCTTAGCCCCATCACACAGCTGTTCTTTCTTCAGCGCAGGACTCTGCCCTCCAATCAGTGAGCGGCTAGGCTGGGAATCCCTTAGCCCCATCACACAGCTGTTCTTTTAGTTTAAGTGGGCGTCAAGTCGTCGGGAAATTGCTTTATTGTAGAAGAATGAAACCTACAACGTGATGTGCTAGGTACCTCACTCACTCTGTGTGGTCTCAGGTCTTAAATATAATTCCGCTATAACGCAATTTTTGTGATAGAGTTAAGACAGACGTCAAGGGAACGCCAGGTCGAGTTTTCGTATAAACAGCGATGCTTTCACTAACAAGTAGATCTTATAAGGCCTTGGAGTAGGCCTAAGCATCTGAAGCAAAGTCGATTAAAGAAGTTTCCTCGTTGTCTGAAGTAAATAGTATCAAAAATAATAACCTCATACCACCGCTTACTGTACCGTAATAATCCACACGATGTGGGCTCTTATCCTGCACAAATTATAATTATCAATAATTGGTTTAATCACTTAATATCCCTTTGCGTCTCTGATATCACGGAGTACACTTAATGGCGATGTAAAACCTCATTGCCTAGTTTTTCATTCATGTAGATTTCTCCTACACTCACTCACATTGAAACTGAATTGATCATGGTTTACAGAATGACATGCTAAGTGCTATGATTAACCTAACTGCTTCGCTATTATTCACCCCGCTGCTCCGATTACGTGAAACTAACCTCTGAAAGGAGTCGTATTCAGTTGCTCGTTCAATTCTAAAGGGGATGATATAAAAACAGAAAGGTTTTGTTGGTTGTAGCTTGATCCATGCGGGAGAAGTAATTGCCATGTGGAGTTTGCTGTCGAGATTGCTATTTGAGTCGTTTCGTGTGTGCTGCCGTTGTGTGATTATTGTAATGTGCAGTGCTACTACCCTTCTCATGTTACTCAATCAGACCAGAGTAATCCTGTTGTGCCAAACCAACTCGAATCTGTTAATATATGCTAAAAATAGATTTGTGTGATATTCGATTTGAGGAAGATGACAACTAACACTCATCTTCATTGTTTGTAATTAATTAAAGAAACAAAGAGGTTTTTAGTAATTGGATTAAGTATTAATGTAACAAGATATGCTAGGATTAAAGCAACGTTGTTATAGACAAGTGATATCACATGTCGTCAAGATAATAGAAACGGTCGTTTGCAATATATACTTATTTCAATCGCAATCATATCCTTCTTGAATGCAGGTTAATCACAACAAAAAAATGTGGTTTCAAACAGTGCTAAGAAACAAAACTCTCAATAAAATATTTTTGAATTAATATTGATCGTAGTAAATTTGCATATAATAAAGCCTTATTTTAGGTGGTTTGGTAGAAGAACCCATTAACTAAGTATTATCAATCATTATCTATTGTACTGTCGGTTGTATTGAAAAACCACGTATTTTCTATACAACTACCAACACAACTCTTGGTTATGCTGTGTGAATCTTTGTGCCCGGATAGTAAACTCTGTCTAGGATTATAACGTTCTGTAAGCGGAGTGAAGCTTCTTGCCGTCACCGATAGTTGACAAGCGTTTAATGTCATCACACCACCGTTGCCTAAACACTCAACCAACAATCCCTATAAACTACTCATCGCAACCGCATATAAGCCTGCGCGTTGGAACTTGTAATATTCGAACCATTAATATGAAAATCATTTTTTTTTAATAGATAGTTATTTTTATTTTAAAGGCTAATTACTAATTCTCTCATAAATGGTCTATCACACTTTGGTTTACATTTTTTTTCAATTCTTCCTAACTCCATTTAGACAGTATAACCACATTTTACGAGTTTCTATTCCCGAATGGAACGTCAGAAATTAGCCTCGAGCATTTTTCCAAGTTTTTCACGAAGAGAAGTTGGTTGGCCAGTAATTAGTAGGGCTGCCCCTGGTGACAAGAGAGGGAACGCGCAATTAGAATTCTGTCACGAGCGCAACGTATTAGGCTCGAAGGCTCTTAAAAGAGATGGAAGGAAAACATGCTTATATTTGACTATTAGTGGTTGTAATTTGTTACTATGCACTAAACAATAGAACAATTCCTGGTGCAACTAAAGCCACACAGCATAAACTTGAGTAAATACTCGACGACAAACTTCGTGCGATGTCGTCAGAGGCTTCAGTTGGCAACGTGATATTTTATTGCTCTAAGGCAAATATCTGATGTACCTAAAAAGTCTGAAGTCTATCAACAACATGTATTACGGTATAATAATATATATAAACGGTGAGTTTTTTTGCCATTCCAGCAAAGAAGCACACAATAGATTATATTTTAATACCCCCACTGAAAAAAATCAATTCTTGTAATTATGTTATTGAGAATTTAATAAACACGGGAGAGCTAGTTCTTTGACCTGCTCCTGGTATCTTCGTATTTAAATCGTGATTTTACTCTGGTTAATGATGGATTCCCAAGGGATTATCGTGTGATCGATTCCCGCGATGGGAAATCCTGAATTAAGTTTAATATACACGTTCTTATAATATACAAACGGCCGGAAAATATTTATACCCGTCGATGAAGCTACTTTATTAGTTTGACTAGGATTAGGGGATATACTAGAGGGGCAAACACATTCGCCTCGCTTGCCTATTTGCGATAGGTATATATACGAATAGATAAATGTTGTTGGTTTATCAAGTAATCTCTGCCAAAAGAAGCACAACCATCACAACTTATTACTTACTTATTTATTCATCCGGCATTTTATATATGCCTACAGCGTTTTCTTTCTTGTATACGTGTATGCTCCATGGGAGGTTGTGCGTCCTTTTATTCCTTCATTCTGCTGTTAACTAAATTAATATACACGATACACTCTCCACATGAAAGTTTAATTTCAGTCAGTTTATTTCGTATTTCAAGTCTTTCTACGAGAATACGCTTTGTTATATTATTCTGTACTCCCAAGTCAACCGTGCTGCGAGTAGGGCCACACTCTTTCAAAAAAACAAATTACAAATAAGGTTTCTAGCAAACTAACGTCAGACCTTTGATAAAATGTTTCACAAAGTTCGTGTGTTTATCTCTCACTGTGGTTGAGTGGTTTCTAACTGGACGAAAGTACCAAGAACTTCCGCCAAGTTCAAGGACGTTTTTATTTCATAAAACTGCAACAACATGAACCATTTACAAATTCCCACAAGATACCTGGGTGCAAAACTGCAAAAGAGTGCAGTACGTTCGTAATTTTCGGATAACATGCAGGGAAATCAACATCGTCTTCTGTTCAAAATGACTAGAATTCAGATTCTTGTAAAATAATTCTTTTACGGGAATCTGAATGGATTAATCTATTAAAACTTAAAAGTATATCTTATGTCTGGAAGAAAAGTATTGAACACAATGAACACAATGTAGTTATTAGTTATAAAGTTATTGCATTATTTTGATTTGTTATTTATTGACTTAATGACTAGGACTTTACGAAATCGTCTATTACATAGCACTCTTACCGATATTTTGAAAGTCAAAGGAAAATGACTGAAAGTTGGTTGATTGAGAGGAACTTGACTAAAAAGGAAAGATAAATAAAAGTTTTTTTTTACGGAACATTAGATCCATTTTGGCCATTATATGCAAATTTGGGCCAATAAGAAAATTAAAATTATTGTTGCAATACTTAATTTTGAACTATGCTTTATTTTAATGTTTAAACACACCTATGTCTCTGGACTGAGTATAAGGGAAAATAATTTTCTGAAATAATGTTCGATGTGCGAATTTTTTATCACATTTTATCAATACGGGTTTTGAACCGGTGGACGAAAAAAATCGTACAAAAAATGAAAGGCATTTCAGAAAAAAATATTTTCCATTATACTCAGTCCAGAGACAAAAGAGAATAAAAATAAAAAGTGCTCAAAATTAAGTATTGTACCTAGAACTTTCATTTTCTATTTCACCCAAAATTTGCATATAAAGGCCAAACGGGAGCTACTATACTTTTTTTCTATTCAAGTTCCTCTTTCATTCAACCAACTTTCAGCCATTTTCCTTTGACTTTCAAAATATCGGTAAGAATGCTATGCGATACCTATTTGGACTTGCCAAAGGCATACACTGATATCAAAGACACACTCCATGCTGACGCTGTCAACCTTACGTGCACAAAGATTTACCGCAGCAAAATTGTGTTGCGTTAAAAATGGCGGACTTGGGCAAATCCATGTTAAATCATAGGGCTATAATAACATAATATGCACAAAGATAGTTGCTATAGATAGTCAGTAAAGTTGCTGCTCTTCTGAATGTGCCGCAATTTTTGCATCAGAAAATGAATACTTCTACTAAAATTTGTGTACCAACTTATATTAAAGTAGGTAAGAAAAGTGAAATATTTAGAAAAAAATTCAAAAAATGTTTATAAAATTGAGTGAGTTTTGGAACCCTCAACCTTTAGCATTGAAATATACCTCGTTAACCACTACTCCAAAAGAGACACTGGACGCTTAATCTTCTCAACTAGCTTCCCAAATTTTGATAAGAAGGCACGCACTCATCGAGTTACAAGTCCAGTTGATGAAAGTCTCTCCCTGGTTGCCGACACTTACGCTCAACTTACGAGGAAATGAAGGGACTCACATTGAAGGCAAAGAAATCATTTGGTCTGCAGATCAAGACATATTTCTTAAAAGTGTCAATAAGAGCAAGTGAATGATAAATGTTGCACGTTTTGGCCACTACATACGGTACAGGTTACCCAAAGCACATCATTTATTACAACTTTGCTGTTTTCTATCTAGAAATACTCTTTTAGTGCTAGAATAATTTATTCGTTTCATTTGGGACTAGGTTTTGCTTGCATTTAGTTTCCATTGATCTCCCAAACACGATTGCCGGAGACAATTCGGCCATCTTTGCGTATGCAAGTTACCGACGCAAGTCTTTGTGCATGAAGAGGTAAGAACTAAGAAGCCTGCCTAGATGCCCTTGGTGTTATATCACTAAATATTTGTCAATCTATGGCAATCAAGACCGTTGGATGAGCGTGGACAAACCAGGCTTTGACGCAGAATGCGAGAGTTTAGTGTAGATCTCTTTGTGGGTAATAGAATGTCAAGTTTCTAGGAAAACGCTTAAGTCCCGCCGCGTTGTTGGATGAGCGTAATTGGTGAATTGAGCTGCCATGTGTTATGCGGATTTTCTGTTGTTCTGTGAAAAAATCAGAACTTTGTTGAATTTTTTTTTAAATTAAATCAAATTAAATAAAAAATTAACTTAATTTTTTTTAATTAATCGTAATTTTAAAAAAGGAAAAAATCGTAATATTGAAATTTTCATAAGAAATAATTATTCGATTGCGCACAAATTTTACACGAATATATTTATTCTTAAAATTAAGGTTCTGTGAAAAAATCATTATAATCGGATAAAGCATGTAGGTGTTATAAGCAGATTTTTTTTTAAATCGAAAAAAATCGTAAAATTGCGATTTTCATGAGAAATAATTTTTCGATTGAGCTCAAAAACGTGGCAGTTCTTAGTTCAGAGATTTCGAAGGCCTCCATAAAATTTCATCGCAATCGGAGTATCGGTTTAGCCGGAATCGTGTTAACAGACAGACAAAAATACAGAAAAAAAAACATTCCGGATTTTTTTCTCCAGTGTAGTGAAATGGAATCTTTGCTTCGCTCGCTACGCTCATCCAAAAATGCATATGTGTAGGCTAGCTTATCTTGCAAAATAAATTTTCGATCGCTTTTTTTTCTTTTTTTAGTTAATTATTGAAAATAGTATGTCATAAAAGCAATTTTTTTGTAATTTATAAAGATTATGTAGCCCCTGTTCATTTATTTGAAATACAAAAATGTTGTCTCATAGAAATAGATTAATACAACCTCCTCAAGTTTCAAATGTGTAATGCAAAACTGGAGGTGTTGTGGAAATGTTTGAAATTTTCTGGAATTGGCAATGATGCGGTTTTTAAACAGACATTTAGGTCTCGCTTTTTTTCTAAAGTATATACCCAAGCTCATACGACAGTCTTATAGCAGCTGCCTGTACGTATATTTAAACGTACCATAGACTACGTAGACTATATCACACAGATTGGAAACGATCAGGTAAATAGTCAAATCGGTTCTGGCTGAAACGGTTTCAACGATAAGTGTACGTATAGGTTGTGGTTGTACATTTGTTGGAAGGAGAGTACAGGTAGTATTGAATTGTATTTATTAGTAGCTGTGGGATTAAACGTGACGCCGTAGTTCTAGTACGTGTATCGTAACATAGGACCTAAGCATTGTCAGAGTAGGCAGACTTTGATAGCCGTAAGTCGGATCGGAACTCAAAAGTCAATTCAATAGGTAGTGTGGTTGAATCGTGGTATTGACAAACATATATCGAGTTTCCTTTCCCTTGAAACATTTGACAAGTATATCAAGCACCAGTTGATCTTTTGATTCGTATTTGGAGTCTATACCCACTCAGCCATAACTGATTTTCAGTGGGGAACATTAAACCAAAGCGACCAAGCCAACCCTGTAGACCCGACGCAATCAACGCAATTAAATTGTAGGCCTATAAATCAACATATTTGAACCGTTTCAACCTGAACCGATTTGACTAAACCGTTTCTGAGCTATGTGATAAAACGTCATCATTGTCTAGATGTGTGCTAACTTACAAGCCTAGGCCTACATACTATACTTAACAATTAAGTTACCTTTTATGTTTCTACATGTTCCGGGAGGTATGGGAACACGGAATAGCTTGCCTCCTGGCATACAAACGCATACTTTGAAGGCCTACACTCGATCTAAGTCAGTCTGACCATAGAACAAAACAAGTGCTTCATCTGGTACAAGCTCCAGACTCTCCATACCTTGCCCAAGACGAAGCACTCCGAGGATAACGCAAGTGAGAATTAGATTAGCCATTGCCAAGAAGAAAAGAAGCATCACTAAAATCCAGAAAGAATGCGTTTTCCTTCCCCGTAATCCTGTCTTGTGCAAAGACTGTTCGTGAACAGGAACAAAGCCAGCTTTGAAGTTGTTATTGTGGTGTTTATTAATGTTCCTCTTTATCAACGATTTATCTCTCACAGAAAGCGTTCTTCCAAAACCACTTTCTGATGCTACATCAGACAGTGGTGAAGCTCTCGAATTAATAAAACTAGACATCACAAGTAGGCCCTACCTTTTTCAATGGTTTACAAATATTGACACATGATTGACACCTAGCAGACGACATCTGAGCAGGATTACCACGGCCTTCTAGGTGGATTCGATAAATCGATGGCTGCACGGGACAGCTACCTTTGTAAAACTTGGTTTTTGTTTGAATGGTGTTGTGTTGAAAAAACCGAGCATTACTGGCGAATGGTGGTTTTGATTTCGACGTGTAATCATGGCATCTGAGAGATACAGCTTCTCTCTTACTACTTTTAGGTGAGTTAAATTAGGTCATATTCTTCAATATGTCGTAATTCTAGCGAAATAAACGTTTATTAATCTATTAAGCCCTCTAGCTAGGCGCGAGGAGGGCCTCTCCATACACAAATGCCTTCACAAAATTAGTATCGATAACATTTATTATCACACGTCAGAACATTGAAGCTTGGGAGTCTGCTGACCCTTTCACAGAATAGGTCATAGGAGAGCCTAGGCCCTACTTAGTTGAAAGAAGTACCGGGGCCTCGAGCGGGCCCTAGAGGCCAGCCAGGTTAGGCCTTGGCCCAAGATTAGTTCACTTACTTTTTTATGATGTGACCCTAGGGCTTATAGCCTAAAGTGTCTGAAGAGCTGCTTCGAGGCTCATAGATATTGATTGATTAATGTGTATTGTCTCTTGCCATTTGAGATGTAGCCTCTTAGGTAGCCCATGCCAATTTTGAAAGACTAGGCCCAAACCTAGGGGTAAGCCTAGGCCAATATGATATGATAAAATTAATGTTGAGATTAATATGTGTTGTCCCATCTCCTTTGTCTGTAATCTCCCATTGGCCTAAACTCTGATGCTAATTTTTTTTTCTCCAGTCCGGCAGGGAAGCTCGTTCAAATCGAATATGCTTTAGCTGCAGTTGCCGCTGGTGCCCCCTCTGTGGGCATCAAAGTTGCAAATGGCATCGTACTAGCTACTAAAAATAAGCACAAATCAATTTTATACGATGAGCATAGTGTTCATAAAGTGGAGATGATCACCGCAAACATTGGAATGGTTTATAGTGGTATGGGGCCAGACTATAGACTCCTCGTGAAGCAAGCCAGAAAGATAGCTCAGCAGTACTTCCTTGTATATCAAAAGCCGATACCTACTGCACAGCTCGTCCAGCGTGTCGCAATGGTGATGCAGGAATACACTCAATCTGGGTAAGGGATTGTTTTGCTAATGGCATCGGCTAAATTCAACTAATAGGTAGATTGATTAGGCCTACAGCCTATAAAGGCTATCAAATATTCATAAATCATATTATTGAAAGTTTCACTTGATCTATCAGAAAGACTGGCCTATGCAGGATACTTGCATAAACTCTTGTAGGGCCTACCATGCTTTCAATGAGTGAGAGAGGGTAAAGGTGGCAAGAGCGTACCCATCAATTCCGCATCCAAAACCATATGTATGTAAGTAAGATGTATGTTCACTAAGCCGCACCCAGTACCAGTATCTATATGGAACACCCCTCTAGAGAACAAAAAGTAAAGTAGGCCCCGAGGCGCACGTTGATGTGATTGTGGTAATTTGTTGAAGAGTTTAGAAGCAATTAGCTATTTCAAACATGAATACTGTCGATGGTTAGTTACTAGTTAGCCGTTATTGTCTGTCTAAAAGTGGACCTCATAAGTCATAAGTCATAACTAGAGACCCGTGAAAATGATTTTATTTAATAACTAAATAACGCCGCTAGATGATAATAAAACCATGTAGCCCTAACATCACTAAAATTAATGGTTACATAAAAGGAAATGGTAAATGGTTGGTTGGTTTGGTAATGGTTAAATTGTATAAATGGCAACACCAAATTACCCGTTATTTTGCAAAATAAAACCTTATTTTGCTTTTTCCTCTCACAAAATCAACATTATCTCCATTATTCACAAACTTTCAACCAACATTGATGACAATTTGAGTCTTTCTTACTTAAATATCGTACCAGTTGAAACGAATATACATATGAAAGACTGCAGAAACAATCCTTGGGTGACATCTGTGACCTAAAAACAATGGCGATTTGTGTGCATATTGGGAATTCTCTCCCGTTTAGCCATGCAAGAAATGCGAAAATAAAATAAAACCATAACACCACTTTTTACGTTTTTGAAAACGAATTTTAGGAAAAAATCAAACCATTTACACGGACCTCTAGTCATAACCCATGTTAACACTAAAATTAAAACTAGGAAAACGCTTAAGTCCCGCCGCGTTGTTGGATGAGCGTAATTGGTGCATTGAGCTGCCATGTGTTAAGCAGATTTTCTGTTGTTCTGCGAAAAAATTATAACAAAGTCGAAGATTTTTTTTTAATTAAATTAAATTAAATAAAAAATTAACTTAATTTTTTTAAATAAATACGTAATAAAAAAAAAAAAAAAAATCGTAAAATTGCAATTTTCATGAGAAATAATTATTCGATTGCGCTTTAATTTAACACGAGTATATGAATTCATGAAATAAAGGTTCTGTGAAAAAATCATTAGAATAGGATAAAGCATGTAGGTGTTATAAGTCAAAGAATTGTTTTAAAAAACAAAAAACCCGTAAAATTTCGATTTTCATGAGAAATAATTTTTCGATTGCGCTCAAATTTCACATGAATATCCTCATTCATAAAATTTAGGTTCTGTGAAAAAATCATTACAATCGAATAAAGCGTGTAGGTGTTATAAGTCGAAGAAATTTTTTAAAAATCGAAAAAAATCGTAAAATTGCGTTTTTTATAAGACAAAATTTTCCGATTGCGCTCAAAAACGTGTCAGTTCTAAGTTCAGAGATTTCGTAGGCCTCCATAAAATTTCATCGCAATCGGAGTATCGGTTTAGCCGGAATCGTGTTAACAAACACACAAAAATACAAAAAGAAAAAAGAAAAAAAAAACATTCCGGATTTTTTTCTCCAGTGTAGTGAAATGGAATCTTCGCTTCGCTCGCTTCGCTCGCTACGCTCATCCAATTATGTCTTAGTCTAAATGTTACTCAGTAATCTCTGAGACTACTTTTACCTTCATTCCGAGTTTGCAACTTCAAACCCACAATTAATTAATTGGATGAGCGAAGCGAAGACTTCAATTTCACTGACCCTCCAAAAAATAAGCTCCAATGTTTTTTTTTGTTTTGTATTTTTTTTTTTGTATTTTTGTCTGTTTGTTAGCAGGATTCCGGGCAAACGGCATAAGCGATCTTGATGAAAATTGGAGGGGACCTTCGAAATCTCTAAACTTAGAGGTGTATTGTTTTTGGGTACAATCGAAGAAATATTTCTCATGAATATCGTACTTTTACGATTTTTAGTGCGATATTTTCGTGTCATTTGGGCCGATTCTGACCAAACGGGTGGGGCTACAACGTTCATATTATACATGGACATTAAGGTTATGGTGATGTAGTACCTTTTGAAAGAAAAAGTTGAAAAAGTTAGCCAGAATCCATAGAAATTAATATAAATTTTTTACGGTAAATAATAACATTTGACAAGTAACAATAGAAACTTGTCAACAATCACCTACAATGCATAGGCAGCAAAGCAAAACACTTACAAAAGTAAAGATTTCCCACGCAAACTAAAAACTTAAAAAAAAGCTCATCCATCAACGCGGCGGGACTTTAGCATTTTCCTAGTTAACTTCAATTGCAAGTTGTCTACAGCGAACTGTATGTCTGCTTACAGCGGCGTGCGCCCGTTTGGGGTGTCCCTCCTGATCTGCGGCTGGGACGAAGGTAAGCCCTACTTGTTCCAGTGCGACCCATCTGGTGCCTACTTCGCGTGGAAAGCCACGGCCATGGGCAAGAACTTCGTCAACGGCAAGACCTTCCTAGAGAAGCGCTACACGGACGACCTTCCGCTGGATGATGCCGTCCACACTGCTATCTTGACTCTGAAGGAAGGCTTCGAGGGACAGATTACTTCCGAGAACATTGAAGTGGGGATGTGCGATGCAAGTGGCTTTCGCAGGCTCGACCCGGCCACCGTTCACGACTATCTAGCTAACATCCCCTTAGTTATTTGTTAATTTTCACAATTGGTTTGCATTATTGAGGATGTATTGATCAATTTCAATACCTACTCTGTTTTAATTGGTAAATTCATATATTAATAAAATATATTTGAATGTAATTATCCTGTTGGCTTATATTTGAATCCTTGTAGTGACATTCCCACAAGTCAAGGTCTCCTGTCTAAAAAAAACTAAATCTAGGGTGGCCAGGCGTCCCGGAAATTCCAAAACAGTCCCATTTTTTGAGTAATTTTACCAATACGCCCAGTGGATTGTTTGTGTATTGCTCACGTTGGCAACGCCTCGGCCCTCTCACTACGAGTCCGACATCAATACACAACTTAAATTTTATTTTTGAGTCTTCCAGTATCAAATGCGCCAGTATAATGCTTGTTCTAAAATAGGCAGCTTCGCGAATGCTTTTTCCAGTCACGTTGATGGATGAGCTTTTTTGGTTGACTAATGACTATTTCTGTCCAATGGTTACTAAGTTTTTGTATGTGTGGGATCTCATTACTTTTTCAAGTTCCATTGCAAAATTATTTTTGTTAATTAAGATAGTTTTTATGAAGTACCTATTATTAATTGCAATGGTAATACCAATTTAAAAAAATATATATTAACGTTGTAGCCCCACCCGTTTGGTCAGAATCGGTCCAAATATTAAGAAAATATCGCATTAAAAATCGAAAAAGTACAATATTCATGAAAAAAATTTCTTTGATTGTACCCAGAAACTTGGCAGATCTAAGTTCAGAGATTTCGAAGGTCCCCTCAAATTTTTGTCAAGATCACATATTCCGTTTTCCCGGTAGAGAGCAATCATACAAAAAATAAAATATCCTAGCTATTTTTCTCGGGGTAAGTGAAATTGAAGTCATCGCTTCGCTCATCCAAAAATAAATGCCTCGACGAGGACGGACAATAAAAATATACTAAAAGTTGACCCAATAAAAGCAATGTGTTAACACAACAAGCAATTGTTACCAAGTCTGACACATGTTCAATTGAAAAACCCACGCATTGTATTGATCTTTTGCGAAGGTCACCTGAATTTTGAAAAAAGTTTGGATATTGGAATTTAGGAATGTCTTTGTTTTCGAAGCCTCAAATAACTCGACATCAAGGAAGATGTGTCTGCGTCATGTGCTGTTTCTAAGCCTTGTTGTAAGGTAAGGTAAAGGTTCGGGCTCGATGAATGTGATATATACCTAACTAACATATACTTTGTTTACGTTACCAGCTGCGCTTACTAAGAAATGACGACAAGGTAATTCGATTTTAATATTTGGAGCCAATTAACGTATTGCAACTCATGTTTTTACTTAACGGCTGTACCAATGAGTGACAAATGTAGCTCTTGTATAACGCTCAAGACTTTTTACCATTATATTATTGCAAAATCGTATCTACAACAAATTTAATATAAAGGTTTAAGTTTGATACAAAAATGAATCACTACAATAAGCCTGATTACCAAAGACCCGGCACCTCCACCATTCACCTTAAAAATTACTATATTAATCTTAATTCTTGAGCTACGTACGGTCATATCTTTCGTTGTACCAAGTGGACTAGAGATTTATTTTTATTTTAAATGACAGGTATGCTCAAAAGTGAGCTACTAATAGAAAGTATTAGATCAATATTTATAAGGGGCCGGAATTAACGATAACCGTCTAGTCTAGTGTAGAAGAAGCAAGATAGTGATTTCCAATGCAAATAAAGAGTAAAACCTCCACTTCAACATGACTGCTGTGATGATGTCTCCCCCCTCCCCTCCCCTCCCCCTTGATCAACATCTGAGCTGACTATGCTTGGACTCGACAATAGCGAAATGTTGATACTCCCGACGATGTTTTGAAAAGAGTAACGGAAACCGATTTACCGGCAACGAGACGAGAGAAACGTCAGATTCCGATAATTGCACTGAACGGCTTAATCAACGAGCGATTCAACTAGTACCATACAATCACAGACCACACTAATCTGTTTGCGAGGGAAAGTTCGTGCTGGAATCGTACACCCGAGCAACTCCTAAATGTTAAGTAATGAATCACTGGTTTATTCAATTTAAGAGAGGAAGAAAATTGTCGAGACCGTGTTTGCTGTGCTTGGAATTGCCCAAAGGTTTTAATCGATGTTGAGCGTTGAAGGGAAGTACGAGTTAATTGCACGTTACTCGTTCTGTAATGATGATTGAAATAACTACAAAGACAATCATTATTGTCTCAACCATTGAGTTCAACAGTCTTCTCACAGCTAATAAATAAATAACTATACATTTATTCAATATCTTCATTTAATATCGCATTATCCTTGTTGATTCTGGCGATTTGTGCGGGTAGAATCGTGTCCAACTTGTTTGGTCGGTGTTTCCTGTTTGAATTACCGGTCTCTAGTTGGTATTGTTCGCTCGTCAATAACTTCGACGCCGACGGTGTTAGCTTGGTCTGCCTAAACAGTCCCCAGATAAAGATCAGTTATGTAACTGAGTGGAATTGTCTTGTCCACGAAAACGTAAGATATCAAAACCTAAGCAAGTTGAGTCATTGTAAGTAAAATACATTTAAATATTTCATGTTAAACAACTAAGTTGTTTCTGACTAAATCAACAGTTGACCTTAGCCATTTCTTTATTTCTTTCGTTTTTATCGTTACAATGCTTAAGATACATATTTTAGCATACAAAATCGTGAACTATCTGAAGGTGAAGATCAGAAATAAAGGTTGTAGAATAATGAGCAGTATACAAGTCGTGGCACAAGAAAGACTACGAGTCAAACAACTAGTAAATTTAAATTTAATTGTTTCGGAGCTATGTCTTGTGGCGAGATTTTAAATTTCTAATCGCAACGCGGACTGCAAAACCACTTTTTATCGTTAGAATTCAAAGCCTACCTTTTCATAGACTATGGAAGGGTATTTAAAATTCGTACATTCATTCGTTCTGTAGTTCGGTGTAACGCTGATAGATGAATGACAGGAGACAGACATTGCTCAAAGTGTGCTCCCCGTCAACAGCGACAGCCGGTACGGTAATTAATGTCTAGTCGACTCACTTTTATGACTTTTCGCACTGCTGACTATAGAGCAAAAACAGCTTACTTTGCTTATTTACTTTAACATTGTAAGGATTGTGTGAATAATATTTAACTTAAAAGAAGCCGTCGACCCAATTATGTCTAGACTCTCACTTGCAAAGTTATAGATTTTTACGACGTGTTGTACATCAAAGGAAAGGCTTGCGAAGTTGCCAGTCTATTGTTAGCAGTCGGTTGTACAGGTGGCTGCAGCAAAATATCTTAGAGAAGGACAGTAATTTACCTGTTACAAAGGTGCTTATGAATATCCCCGAAGAAGAGAAAAACTAGCCACCTCTGGCATCTAGAGAGTGATCCCACTCAAAGATTTAATTCCTTCATAATTTGTACAATGTCGCTTTTAACGTTATTCCAAAATAATAACACAAATATTTTTGGGGAAAAAACGGTAAAAAGCTTCTAGTTTGAGTAGGCCAATCAGGCTAATGAATATGGGATGTTGAAGATATTTTCATGAATAAAATAAGAACCTTACTGTGAATATAAACTGCTGGAAGAAATACTTGTTTTATACGGAAATTGATTTTACGTTAAATAGGCCTGTTTGTTGTATAGTTGATTATTCATTATGGATAATTTTAAAACTTTGCGTTAGAGGCCTACTCCTAAAATCTCATACAATAGGTAGCAAACTCGATAGAGGAGATTTAATAAGAGACTAAAATGTGGTTTGTCGTCACTCTATGCCATGGCTGATGCACTTAACCCATATTTGATTTTTTGGCAACCTTTCCAATCAAGCCGAAACCGAGACGTACGGAATAGAAACGTTAGCTATGTTGCGATCGTACATAGTTCGAATTATATGCGTAATGCTGATATTAAAGCATTTCGTAAAGCGTCAGTTCAATTGATTTAAATAGATTGTGCTTGATATTTTAAACTTCTAAAATTTTGACGTTTTTACTTCAGTTTTATCGTTTTAAGTCTGTAGAAGAGGGAGAGATGAGTATTTAGTCCTTCGCTTCATATAATTTGTAACTATATCGTATTATGTGAAAATAGAGCATAAGAGATGCGAGCTAGAAACCACGACCGTAAATTCATAATGAAATAAGCAGATTACTAAAGTATTAATAGGATTAAACATGGCTGCCTACGCAGTAGACTGAATTCCTAAAAATAGAAAACTCGTTATTCAAAACGAGTACAAAAGTCCAATGTACTCGCTTGTAATGAGTGATATTTCCACCTCGCCTCGACGGTACCGAGATGTCACCTTCAATGCAACGACTCTCATGATTCATGAAGACTTCAAGTGCTGTTGCGCAAGACACAAGACTTCTATGAATAACATATCTCGGTACATCTCAGTCGCAGAACTAAGTGAGAGCTTCCCTCTACATATCCTTTGAGTCGCGGACTCTCATTCGAGACGTGCTTCAGCACAAGAACGTCATTCGCTGCATCTCACACTCCAACATACACCTCTAGGTTTCCTTTCACTATGACTCGCTGTCTGTGGAGTGCTCACATGATCCTTACATTGTATAAATGTATACCCTCATCTGAGATAAAGAGTAAATAACTATCCCTTTAATATTAATGATAACATTATAACATAGAATACATAAGAAAAGTAAAACATTAATGGGAGTAACAGGTTTAAAGGAACAATAAGAGGGATACCGATTTATTGGTCTAAATCAGTTTTGGTATTAGAGATTTACCTAAGAAATAAAATGGACTACGAATGATAAAATAAGACTTTAATAATTGTCAATTAATAAAAATAATAACTTTGTGTTTTATTTTGATGGACTGCGGAAGTTTTTTTACAAAGGTAGCTTTTACCATTTAAAGAAAGAGTGGTTTATAGTGGGAATTAATGTTGGAGTGTGACCGCGTTCTTTGCATGAGTAACTGTATTTGTTAAGGATGAGAGTGTGCAAAAGTGTAAGGAACGGGGATAAGTTCTATTAGTCACTTTGTACACGTGTATACATCCCCTGGAGTAAACCTGGAGTGATGCACGGAGTATGGCTGATACACCATGCGAGGCGTCAAAGTTTCAGAACTTGATAAACTTTGAGTTTCGAAGTCGTGCGGCTGAAGTCAGGTGGGGTACTGTAACTCACTATGCATCAACTCTATCTCTAGTCTGGCAAATATATTCATTCCACTGGATACTAGCAAAGTTCAGAGGCTTAAACTTAGCTACAACCGCGCATCCGATTACTGTTAAGATTGCAGTGAAATCGTAAAACTACTACTTCAATAAATACTATACTACACTACCGATTAATTAATGTTTAAGATGGTACAGGATGGGCCACAAAGGCCTGCTTTCTTGACTCATTTTGTAATTTTTGCCTTGTCGGAAAACAATAATATATACATAACTTAATTTATAATATATAATGTACGGTTCAATACTACGAATTATATCTCTTTTAAAATTAATAAATAATTGGATGAGCGAAGCGAAGACTTCAATTTCACTGACCCCCAAAAAAATTAGCTCGGGTGTTTTTTTTTTTTTTTTTTTTTTTTTTTTTTTTTTTGTCTGTTTGTTCGCTCTCTACCGGGCAAACGGCATATGCGATCTTGATGAAAATTTGACAGGACCTTCGAAATCTCTGAACTTAGACTTACCACGTTTTTGAGTACAATCGAAGAAATATTTCTCATGAATATCGTACTTTTACGATTTTTTTCGATTTTTTGTGCGATATTTTCGTGCCATTTGGGCCAATTTTGACCAAACGGGTGGGGCTACAACGTTCATATTATACATGGACATTAAGGTTATTGTGATGTAGTACATTTTGAAAGAAAAAGTTGAAAAAGTTAGCCAGAAATTACAGAAATAAAGCTTTTAATATAAGTTTTTTGATTTTTTGTGCGATATTTTCGTGCCATTTGGGCCAATTCTGACCAAACGGGTGGGGCTACAACGTTCATATTATACATGGACATTAAGGTTATGGTGATGTAGTACCTTTTGAAAGAAAAAGTTGAAAAAGTTAGCCAGAATCCATAGAAATAAAGCTTTTAATATAAGTTTTTTACGATAAATAATACTAATTGACAAGAAACAATAGAAACTTGACAACAATCCCCTACAATGCGTAGGCAACAAAACAAAGCACTTGCAAAAGTAAAGATATCCCACGCAAACTAAAACTTTAAAAAGCTCATCCATCAACGCGGCGGGACATTAGCGTTTTCCTAGTAATAAACATAAATAAACATAGTCACATTGTTTTGTAAAATATTTTCTATAATTTATAGTAAAGTGAACAATCCCGAGACAGATTTCTCACGGAAAGCGGGATGTTCGTGTCCAATTCCCGGTAAAAGGCACCATTATTATTATCTATTTCTCCCAAGAGTGATTCTTGACTTTAAAGAAAAGTATATTGAAATCTAGAGTAGTATAATACAAACTGTTTCCAAATTTATGTTTCTAGAGAATTTAATTTTAGCTATTCTCAATATACGATTATGCTATTAATATTATTTTTAAATCTCAAACAATACCAATTCATTACATTTAATTTTTCTTGTGTTTACGTTAAATATTAATAAGCGGTAAATTTTACTACAGTTGAAATCAGCGTGATTATCATTTAGGCCTACCTATTATGAATTAAAGATATCACCTAAATAGCAATTTTTAATCATAATTATTATTAGCCATCTTCATGTTCCCAGTTTATAAGTATAGTGGTGTGCGGGTACCCTAAATTTTGGGTCCGGTCAGGTATTTGGGGCTGACGCGATAGTTTAACAACTGTACCGGATTTTCGAGTACCTAACAAACAATATTGCTGCGTAAATGGTGGAGGTGCCGGTCCAGAATTTACAAACTTTATTGGTGGAGGTGCCGGTCCAGTCATTTTTTTATTTTATGTCGAAACACAAAATGACATTCAATGAAAAACCAGACAATTAATAAGATTTGGGAGAAAATTATAATGTAAAATTCTTCACAATTAAAATTCCTTACCCATTTTTAATACTATGCAGTATTTTAGCGGCATTCGTTTCTTCACCCGACCCGAAAACCCGAAGCAGTTTCGTATCCGAACCCAACCCGACTGTCAAAACCTCTAACCACACAGAGCTAATTTCAAGCCGCGTAGGTGATTTAAATTGAAGCAAAGCACAATAAGTTTGGGTAACAAATCACAGATGTATACGAGAATACGAAGTATAATTAACCGTTTTCACTTTGAGGAATGAATACGTGAAACTAAAGTCTGGGAACATCAACCAGATATTACTGGCATTGTAGGCCTACATGTCCTATAGCTAATGACGCTCACTCCATTATGTAAATGGCGCAATTTGGAAACATAAAATAAGATTAGGGTTGATTGTGATTCGTCTCTAGACGGTGTGTATTGTCTCAGGAACAACAGAACGTCGTTCTAAGCCGCAGAAGTCAAAGATGTTGGAATATATTAGGGCTGTAGTATAATGAGGATAATCACTCGACTTGTTTGTCTCGACTCGGGCAGAAGACGAGTGAAACCGAACCACTAGCAACTAAGGCCGCTTCGCGAACGCTTTTTTTAGTCGCGTTGATGGATGAGCTTTTTTGTAAAATTCTATTTTGCGTGGGATCTCTTTACATTTGCAAGTGCTTTTTGAACGCATTGTAGGTGATTGTTGTCAAGTTTCTATTGTTACTTGTTAATTGTTATTATATACCTAAAAAAAACTCATATTAAAACCTTAATTCTATGAAATCTAGTTAGTTTTTCAACTTTTTCTTTCAAAATGCAATACATCACCATTACTTTAATGTCCATGTGAAATTTTAACGTTGAAGCCCTAACCGTTTGGTCAGAATCGGTCAAAATATCACGAAAATATCGCATTAAAAATCGAAAAAAAATTGTAAAAGTACGATATTCATGGGAAATATTTCTTCGATTGTACCCAAAAACGTGGCAGGTCTTCATCAAGAGATTTCGAAGGTTTTTCATCAAGATCGCGTATGCCGTTTGTCCGGTAGAGAGCGAACAAACAGACAAAAAACACACCCGAGCTAATTTTTTTTTTGGGGGGGGGGGGGGGGGGAGTCAGTGAAATTGAAGTCTTCGCTTTGCTCATCCAATTAAACCTTGCTAGTTGATATGCACTCATGGCGTCTATACTATATTTCATTCTTGATTTGGAAACATAAAACAAGATAAGTGTTTCAATTAGTGGCCCAATGTGTTTCATACATGGTTACGAGTAATAACGCTAAGATATTATCATCTCCAGACAATATATCCATTTAAACTTAGGCAGAAAACTGTGAGTGGTATATTCATTGACACGATCTAACAACACTATATTTGAGTAGCAAAAGTAAAATGTTATAACTTTGATCTTTTCTATACCTGGGTGTCCTATCTTAAGTTAAAGTGAACTCTACAAGCAATGACAAGAGGTGGGTAATGCCCCCTTCAATCCACACCCCATACAAAGGCCAGATCACAGAGCTAGGGTTACATGAGGCCTCAAAAGTGTGTCGTGTAATCTATTTCAGGTGGAAGATGTCTGTTCGATTTGCAATGATCTCTTTTGTCTAACGTAACTCACTCTTATAAGCAAGGTGTGAAACCTTAGTCGCCTCTTAGTGTTTGTCATATCCCTATTCAAAAACTCCCACCCTTTTGTATTTGGCGTCCACCGCCTACTGGTGTAACCAAACCGGAAAGGGAAATAAAAAAAGGAAGATGGAGTATAAACGGTAATGCTAGAATAATCTTTCTCACCTTAAAATTCCGATATTCACCCTCTTCCGATATTTCACAACATAACACTGGCGACGATGAAGGAAAAAACCTAAATTACCTGAGCCTACTCGTGAGTACAAAAAATTCCATGTATACACTTCATAGTATCTCAAAATGAATCAAGTAGCCCGACCACGTTTCGGTTGAGGTTAGGTTGCCCGCCAATTCGACGTTTTTACAAGTTCCTTGGGGTCAATGGCACTCCTTATCGGGACTATCAACTTGTAAAACGTTATAGGACTTCAGGTTCAGAGATTTTTCAAGTAGGCCTATCCCGGAGACAATGGCACTCCCTGTCGGGAACATACACTTTGTAAAACCATTTCAACTGCTAGGCCAGTCTGACCAAGCGAGGCAGTGGACTTCCTGGGTCGACAGACTCGAGCTATACCTCGAAGCTGTAAACATCTCTTCCCCACAGCGTAAGAGGGCACTTCTACTTACTTATGCAGGCGAAGAAATCTATGAGCTATTCAAAAATCTACCAGAACCTACAGTAAGCGTAGGTGCTGAAGGCACAACTCAGGATGCCTATGAAGCAACCAAATCAAAACTTTCAACCTACTTTGCTTCAAAGGTGAACATAGAATTCGAACTATACACCTTTCGGCAGGCTAGTCAGTCTAGCGAAGAATCACTAGACCAATTTTACTCCAGGCTGTTGAAGTTAGCGCAGTCCTGCGATTTTCATGACGTTCCACGTGAGATTAAGTCGCAGATGATCCAACATATGACTTCTGGTAGGCTACGCAGGTATGCTTTACGCCATCCAGCAGCTACCCTTGATGATATTCTAACAGAGGGGAGAGCATACGAAATGACTGAAAAACGAGCATCAGCTATCGAGGAACAACCGGAAGCAGTCAATGCAATCCAGAAACAACCGAAGAAGAACAAATCTCAGCTGCGCTACAAGAACTACGACCGGAAGGACAAAAAACAGCCAGGTATGACTAATGAACAAAATAGAAAGTGCTACAACTGTGGGAGGGATTGGCCTCACGATGGCGGCCCGGAAGCCTGTCCTGCCAAAGGCAAAACATGCAACAACTGCGGGAAGGCCAACCATTATGCCCAAGTGTGCCGATCGGAAGGAAAACATAACTCCGTTGCAGGTCCCAGCAGCAGCACCCATAGGCCCACTGGTAAGTCAAAGACATTTGTGCATGCTACTGCCACTACAACTAACAATGTCTGTCATGAACCGGAAGACAGTTCAGGCGCCGAGTCCAACTACAAGCTAAGGGTAGTGGCAAACTCGACCTCTCAAAATAAGCCTAACAAGTCGGCCCCGATAACAGCCAGTATCATGCTAAACAACACACCGATTAAATTCATGGCCGACACCGGTACGAGTGTAACAATAATTTCAACCGACACCTTCAATAAAATAGGAATAAAACCCAAAACGCAATCGACAAGAACAAAAATATTTCCGTACAACAGCAACTCTGGTCTAGTTGTGACAGGAAAATTTAATGCCACCCTACAATACAAGGAAAAGATTATTGAATCTGAAATTTTTGCTGTACAGGGAAACTCAGAATCCCTCCTTAGTTGCAGCGATTCAATTAACTTGGGTCTTATTAAAATAACGTGCTCGGTTTATCCTGCAGTAAGCCCTGTCGACTATGTAGAGAAATTCAGTTCCCTCTTTACGGGTATTGGGAAACTGACCAACCACCAAGTGCACATTCACATTGATGAAACCGTACCCCCAGTAGCCCAACGTCATAGACGAATACCGTTTAATGTGCGGAATATGGTAGAGGCTGAAATAAAACGTCTCGAGGATGCTGACATCATTGAAACAGTAGATGGACCAACGCCGTGGGTCTCACCGGTAGTTGTGGTACCGAAACCCCACAGCCCAGGGGCCGTTCGATTATGCATCGATATGAGGCAAGCGAATAAAGCCGTAAAAAGAGTCAGACATGTAACCCCAACCATAGAGGATATTGTAACCTCGCTAAATGGAGCAGCCTACTTTTCTAAACTCGACCTTAATGAAAGTTACCATCAACTTGAGTTAGATTTAGAATCTCGCGCAATCACAACCTTTTCAACGCACATGGGGCTGAGGAGGTATAAGCGCCTAAACTTCGGAGTTAGTTCGGCCTCTGAAGTTTTTCAAGACACCATTCGGCAGGTGCTAGGCAACCTAAAAGGAGTGCTTAACGTAAGTGACGATATACTTGTGTATGGAAGAACACGCAAAGAACACGACGAAGCTTTGGTATGTGTGCTTAAACGCTTGCAAGACAGAGGTATAACACTCAACAAAAAGAAGTGCCAGTTCACAAAAACTGAGCTAAAATTCTTTGGTTACCTATTTACCAAACAGGGCCTACAGATCGACCCCGAAAAGATCATGGCGATCTCCAACCTTGACATGCCGACCAGTCCAACTGAAGTAAGAAGTTTGCTAGGCATGCTGAACTACTGCGGTCGTTTTCTCCCAGACCTGGCTTCGGTCACAAAACCACTTCGAGAGTTAACTGAGAACAATCGGGAGTGGAAATGGACACAAAAACATACCTACACCTTCAACAAACTAAAATCACAGATGATTAGTGCCCACTCGTTGGCATACTACGATGCCAACAAAGAAACACACTTGCATGTTGATGCCGGTCCCCATGGGGTAGGTGCAATACTATCGCAACAAAGTGGCAAAACGGTGGAGATAGTCGGCTACGCAAGTCGAGCCCTAACAGCGGTAGAGGAACGGTACTCTCAAATCGAGAGAGAGATGGTATCAGCGACTTATGGAATGGAGCATTTCCACCTGTACCTGTGTGGTTCCAACTTTATCCTCCACACCGACTCCAAGCCCCTGGTATCCATTTTCTCTAATCCCAGAGCCTCTCCCTCAGCCCGCATTGAGAGACTACTCCTTCGCACTCAGCCATATCAATTCCATGCCATCCACCAAATCGGAAAAGAAAATCCGTCCGACTACTTATCCCGACACCCACTTCCTTTCACAACGGACAACCGTCGCACGCACAAAGTTCCAGAAGAATACGTAACGTTCTTGTCAGAACAGTCGTGCCCCGCTTCAATGTCCCTTAGCGATGTTGAAATTGAAACTGCAAAAGACGAAACCTTCAAACTCCTGATTGAAGCTTTGCAAGCATCCCCAGGTACAGCCTACAAACTGTGGGAAAAAGAACAGCTAAAACCATACCTGAGAATACGCGACGAACTAACCACGGCTCATGGAGTAGTATTACGCGGGACCAGGCTAGTGATCCCACCTGCTCTCCATGAGACTGCTGTATGCCTCGCACATCGAGGGCACCGCGGAATGGTGAAAACGAAGCAGCTTATCCGAGAAAAACTGTGGTTCCCCAATATGGACAAACTTGTTCATGATGCAGTAACGTCGTGCATACCCTGCCAGGCAATAACTAAGCCAAAAAAAATCGCGAGACCCGATTCGTCCTACTGACCTTCCAGAGGGTGTGTGGGAAAATGTAGTCATCGACTTTGATGGTCCGTACCCTGACGGAAAGTACCTACTGATTCTGACCGACGAATATTCTCGGTATCCCTTCGTGGAAATCATACCATCAACCAGCACTCGACATGTAACACGAGTCTTACAAAAGTTATTCTGTCAATTCGGAGCAATAGTCCAGTTAAAATCTGACAATGGACCGCCATTCAATGGCGCAGAGTTTGCAGCATTCGCCAGAAAAATGGGATTCCGACATCACCGCGTTACGCCACTATGGCCCGAGGCCAACGGGCAGGCAGAAAGATCTGTGGAATCTATTCGCAAGACGGTGTTAGCAGCCCATATGGAGAAGAAGGATCTACAAACTGAACTCGACTACGCTTTAATGAACTACAGAGCTACACCTCACTCTACGACAAACCGATCTCCCTACGAGCTCATGTTCGGCCGTAAAATGAGAACGACACTACCCTCAGTAACCCCTAACCTAGAGTGTGAAAACAACGACCAAGACATCCGAGCGAACGATGCGGGACATAAACAAAAGGCAAAATTGTATGCTGATCGAAAGAGAAACACCCAACTTCATGCACTACAACTTGGCGACCGGGTGCTCTGCCGACAACAAAAGCGCAACAAACTCAGCACACCATACGACCCAGATCCATTTGTCATCATAAAGATCAGGGGAAGCCAGATTACAGCCAAACGCGGACAACAAGTCATAATACGAAACTCGTCTTTCCTAAAGAAGTTCAACACGCTGGAGTCGAGGACACACAACAACAAAGATCAAGAGAGGGATGGTGCTCCGTGGCCAGGCGAACCAGATGATTGGGCAAATATTCCAGCAGCAGACCTTGCAGATCCGGATGGAGAAGATCACCCACCGGATAGGGAGGAAGTCATTCCGGAAGAAGATCCACAGCAGGATGAGCCAGGGTATCCAATCTTGCCACCAGCTTACCCGGATGGAGAGGCAGCAGTCCGTCGCAACCCTCCTCGAAACAGACAGATTCCTGAACGTTTCCGTTAAAAAATAACCCTCTGGTATTCGCCTGGCCATCTAGGCTATCTACATTTTCATTTTTCATATATGTTAACTTGTAATATCTTAAGAACAATTATTCAGTTCACAACACTAATATTAGTTCAGCCAACCTCCATTTGGTGTCTAAAAATGTAAGTCTAGTATTAGGTTTGATGTCCAAGATATTTATCCTTAAGTTAGAGATTTTGCTTCACAATTTCCTTATATTATTGTAACCTTGTAAGTTGTTCTCTTATTTTCTATTAATATTATTAATCTGAATTTTTCTCTTTACCATCAAGGTCTTATTCAAAGCAGGGAGGAATGTCATATCCCTATTCAAAAACTCCCACCCTTTTGTATTTGGCGTCCACCGCCTACTGGTGTAACCGAACCGGAAAGGGAAATAATAAAAAGGAAGATGGAGTAAAAACGGTAATGCTAGAATAATCTTTCTCACCTTAAAATTCCGATATTCACCCTCTTCCGATATTTCACAACATAACAGTCTTGCACTTACATCGCCGTAGCCAGTACTGTACTCAGCCAGGACGTACATAGTGCACAAAGTAATTGTCTCACTTTCAAGTCATACATTTCTTTCAGTATACATCACATCACCTCTAATCACATTTGCTTCAAATATGTAACATCCTCCAAAGACTTTTAAATGTAGGCCTAATCACTGCTACATGCAAGGCAAAGCATGAACATGCCGGGATAAAATTAGTAACGATCTCCACATTAAATAGTGCGCACAAAATGCTGTTGTATTTCTAGCTTTTATTGACATTTTACCGCAAATAGCGATTTCTGAGCTGCATTGTTGCACTATTTTGTTGGGGACCAACATAACATTATTCCAGAAATCTTCAAATGTACCAAGTCAACACTTTTGTGTTCCTTCAGAGAAAAGGAATACAATTTATTGTGCCGACGAGTGTAAATCGAAATATGTCTTCAAAGAAAAGCTTTCTAAAGGTTTTTGTAAACCCTTTGTGAACGGAAGTTGTGCAGCTCTTCAGCACAATCTCGGGCATTATGCAAATAGTGCTTTGATTCTTTGAACGTGTTAGGAAAAACTCCGATACTGAAACTAGAGAAATGTTTCCAATTCGCAGTCTGTTTGTACTTGATAAATTTGATTTTATCAGTTACACTTTGGTTTTGAGTTCTACTGACAAATCCGTACATTTGAAAGTGGTTACTTCCTCACAAACAAATCAAGTTTCTCAGTGAACACTGTATAAAACTCCCGAAAGCGCCGCTTTGACTTTGAACTTTAAGCGATGTTAGGACGCGCAGAGTTGAATTTACAAAAAAATCTGAAACGTAGCACAGCAACATGTCAACAAACACCTATTTCTCTATAGAAATATAAAGAGAAAACAAGGCCAAAAGAAAGGTGATATATTTTTAGAAAATGTAATTGAATTTGGATTGTGGTGGTATTTTGAGATTTTTATTTCTGGTTGCAACAATTTAATCAACTTCGTACTTCGAATGAGCACAAAGTTGCAGCAAGCCATATTGCGAGAAAACTTCGAAGACGTGCAGCCATTTTGTAATAAGTGCAAAAAAGAAGAGTTACAACAGTTAGAGGGGATTTAAGCTGTTCTTTTGCCAACAGTATTATTTTAATCGGATATATATATGGAAGTTCCATGCTATTTATATGCAAATCACTGAGTTGGAACTGTATTAGTGCTGTATAATGATACGCGAATTATGGTGAAAACAATTGTGAGATAAACCTACGTAAATGAAAAACAAATACGGTTATTTTATATTGAAGTAGTGTCAGAGTTTCCACACATTGAACTAGCTACTAATGAGAGGGATTTAAAACAATATCCTGTTCTTTTTTTTATATAAAAAGTATACTCGTTAAATTGCAACAAATTTACTGTCTAGGCAGCACTAGACTAAAGGATTTAGGCCTCGACTCAACCAAGAACCAACCTTTAAAGATAATTCCTTGTTTTTAATACAGGGCAATCGACAAAACCACGTTGTCTAGAGCGCTAAATCAAACAGCCCATTAACTTCATGTTTATCAAAACAGTTATGAAAAAGTTAAAAATTGTACCACCAGGGACGCTACCACGACCATGTCTTACGAAATCACACCACTATCTCGGCGTGTTCAGGTCTAACGCGCATTTGCATGTCAACAAGGCCACGGTATATGAATTGCGTTTTAGGTTTCAAGAAGACTGAATGTTATGTGGTTTTATTGGCGCAGTTTTGTCCAGTAGTTGAAGCAACCACCGTTGAGCCGTCAGAGCGCTGGGGGTGGTTTGTGTTTGATACAACGTTGCCAAGTTAGAATTTCACGTTAGCTGCATCGAGCCCTTTTAATGTTACTAGCAATAGCTTTTCCAATAATTATATTTGTAAAAAATATATATCGACAGGTTGATGAAAATATTTTATCAAATTTATTTTATATATTGGTGTTGCTTAAACATAAGGGAAATAAAACTCGTTCTTTAATATCGAACTCTTCTTTCCCGCCCGGTAAAAATGTTGATGTATAACTTTCATCATTGTATTATTTCTTTGTTAATTTATTTTCTCTGTCCAACAATCACTATCAATTAGTGAAGGAAGGGTAAATAAATACACGTCAGTGCCTGCCACCCTATGATAAACTAATACGAAATGAAATACTGTATCAGCAAAAAAATAAATACAAAAATAATGTATAACACAAATTATAATACACATCTCATAAATATATGACGCAATTGCACAGTAACAGCATTCACATTTAATATAATTTAACATCGGTTTGAGCAAACAGTGAACAATGACAATCTCTCAAGATAATCCACTTGTTGACAAAATAAATAATGTTGTACAAGTAAGATTAAAGATTGTCTTGCTTCACATTATCGACATATTACTATCAACTAAAATCACCACAGAAGATCTGTAGAATCGCATTTAAATAACTATGGATGAACAGTGTTACGAAAGAGAAAATTAATTTTTGTAAAAAGAATGGTAAATATATTGTAGGGATTGTTATGGTTGTATCAACATTGAGATAGCTGTCGGATATATTTTATTTTTGTTTGATATTGTTCTGCGTTAGCTGTTTGCGTGGTTCCGTGTTATTTTGTGTTGTAAATAAATGTTTTCCTGTGGCTTTTACTACATTGTCTAAAGTGCTCTTTGACGTTTTTACCAGAACTCGTTAAAATAATGGAAATGGAATCGTGGTTTACAAAGTATCAAACATGTAGGTGTGTTTATGACTTTTAAAGCTGCCTATATTACAGAGTTTTTCCATCAAGTTACTCAAATATGTTTTGGGAAAAAAAATTATGACTGCTTGTTATTTCAAAACAATCCAATCGTTGTTCTATGTTTACTTATCTGAAGAATATCTTGTATAATATTATTAATTTATAATCAATTTATCATTTAATATGTCGCAACAAATCCTCTTCACTCCAGTTTTTTTCTGACACAGTAGCACATAATACGACCACGATTATGATGTAGAATCAATCATGCACCCTGAGATCACTCACCGATGCTCATCGAGCGGACTGGGGATGAACTTGATGCATTCCCGCTTCTGGAAGTTCGCCTCGATCCAACTACGTGCAGCCTGAAACAAGACAGAACATAGAGATAGAACACAATAAGTGAATCAACAACGATCAATGAAACAAGACAGAACATTGTGATGTACAATAAGTGAATCAACAACGATCAATGAAACAAGACAGAACATTGTGATGCACAATAAGTGAATCAACAACGATCAATGAAACAAGACAGAACATTGTGATGCACAATAAGTGAATCAACAAAAAACGATCAATGAAACAAGATAGAACATTGTGATGTACAATAAGTGAATCAACAACGATAATGAAACAAGATAGAACATTGTGATGTACAATAAGTGAATCAACAACGATCAATGAAACAAGATAGAACATTGTGACGTACAATAAGTGAATCAACAACGATCAATGAAACAAGATAGATCACTGTAATGTATCAATGAGAAAATCAACAACATGAGGGAAATATAATTACACGCAGATCTTCATTAATCATAAATCATTGCCATACTCCTACAACACGTTTTAAGTTTTGTCTCAATAAGCATACGTAATTATTATTTGAGTGCTGTAATAGTTCATTTATATGTAAATTGTATGCAAATTTTGTAGCACAGAATATAATTCCCTTTGCTTTATGATACCCAGAAAACATCAAACAAAGCAAAATGACGACATAAGTTCTCTGTACTTTTACTCGTACTCGTTGTTAGGTTTGGGTCTCATCTACAGAAATACTTTATGATTTTCATAAAGTTGTAAGAGTTAAGCAAAACACAATAACTTTAATTCTCAACATCATTTATTGATGAGCGTAGCGAGCGTAACGAGCGAAGCGAGCGAAGCGAAGATTCCATTTCACTACACTGGAAGAAAAAATCCGAATGTTTCTTTTTTTCTTTTTTTTCTGTTTGTATTATTTTTGTGTTTGTTAACGATTCCGGCTAAACCGATACTCCAATTACAATGAATTTTATGGAGCGCAATCAAAAAATTATTTCTCATAAATCGCAATTTTACGATTTTTTTCAATAAAAAAAAAAAATCAGCTAATAACACCTGCATGCTTTATTCGATTTTAATGATTTTTCACAGAACCTTAATTTATGAATTTTGGTATTCGTGTGAAATTTGAGCGCAGTCGAAAAACTATTTCTCATGAAAATCGAAATTTTACGTTTTTTTTTCTTTTTTAAAACAATTCTTTGACTTATAACACCTACATGCTTTTATCCTATTGTAATGAGTTTTTCACAGAACCCACTACACTGGAGAAAAAAAATCCGGAATGTTTCTTTTTTTTCTTTTTTTCTGTTTGTATTATTGTGTGTTTGTTAACACGATTCCGGCTAAACCGATACTCAATTACAATGAAATTTTATGGAGCGCAATCAAAAAATTATTTCTCATTAAAATCGCAATTTTACGTTTTTTTTTTTTAAACAATTCTTTGACTTATAACACCTACATGCTTTATCCTATTGTAATGATTTTTCACAGAACCTTAATTATATGAAATAATGTATTCGTGTAAAATTTGTGCGCAATTGAATAATATAAATAATTTTAATGTTACGATTTTTTCCTTTTTTAAATTACGATTAATTAAAAAAGTTAAAAATTTAAGTTAATTTTTAATTTAATTTCATTTCATTTAAAAAAATTTTCAACGTAGTAACTTAGTAATGATTTTTTCACAGAACAACAGAAAATCCGAATAACACATGGCAGCTCAATGCACCAATTACGCTCATCCAACAACGCGGCGGGACTTAAGCGTTTTCCTAGTATATATTCATTATTCATTCATATATTATATAAATTCAAATACTGAACGTTTAATATAGTACATCCGTTATCATATCATTCGTGTACATTCCCAGCAGAGCAGTATCACAAACAGATGAGACTAATGTTCCCAGCACGTCGAGAGTCGAGACCTTATAATGTTGACCGTACCAACAAGTACCCAGATAAGATAATTATGTAGAGCGCCAATGTAAATATAGATAAATCTCACGGAGATGCAGTACTAATTGCGCATATCTAGAGGCTTCACTGATAGTAATTAGATCTTCGACCTTGTCTTAATACATTAAATAAACTATGTTGCACTGAAGGATAATCAATAATGATTGGAATTCTAAATGTATTTTAGCGAAAAGGCCTTTTTAAGCCTTGTGCCGTACAGTTGGATCGTTTGGAAATATCTAAATCGTGCACTAAAATAAAACACTCACAAAAAACGAAAAGAGACAGTCAAACTCACAACTATTGGAAATCTGTTTATGTCGAATAAATGCTTCTTGTAAGTCTAAGAGAAAAGACATTGTAAGTATTTAGACGGTGTTTATCAAAGCGTTCATTCGCATGATTTATAGTATGTGTGACCATTACAAAAGTCAGCGTGTGTAGACTGTGATTATATGATCGACTTTTGTATGATTGGGAAACTGTATTAATTATTCTAACTGGGTCACGACAATCAAAAAGCACTGGCACTGAAGTACCCAACAGAGGAAACTAAGCCATAGTGGGGTGCCGAGTATAAAGACGGCTACAAAAATAAAACTCCGTTTTGTTTCAGGATTGAAACCTCGTTTCATTATTTTTATGTCATCTATGTGTGAGGCTAGCTCCGCCCCCCTAATCCCAAAGACTTTATTCCTTATAGAGGGCAATCACTACGTTTACCACAGGCTCTAGTCCGGCTTACACTGGGCCGGCCTAGCTCTAGGCCGGCCTACATGGCTTGATAAACGCATGGAGCCGGCCCAGATGGGAACCGATCTAGACTCGTTTCCAAACGAGTCTAGACCGCTTCATTCGAACTAGTCCAGACTGATAAACACTTCACTGCAACTTGATGAGGAGGATTATTAGTAGGCCTATCCAGGTGCCGCTCTAGAACAAATCGGGCGAGAATAGATGTGTTCCATGCAAATAAGTCATAAGGCAATATAATATAGCTACAGTTTAAATAATTGGTTTCATTTAATAATTTTGTTTTGGTAAATTTAGTGGTTGAAAACCGACGTTCTAGTAGGTCTAGCAGGCTGTGGCTAGTTCGGCTTGAAATTGGGCTAGAGTAGGCCGGCTTAGTTTTTTTGATATACACCTCGGACTAGATGAAACCGGCCCAGTGTAAGCCGGACTAGAGCCTGTGGTAAACGTAGTGATCACAAAAACGCATGTCAATTGTCAATCGGAAGTTGTAGTAGGTTTTATCTTGACACACGCACGAACGGACGGTTATCCAGAAAAGTATTGCATTAAGGAGATATTTGCTCACAAATTTTTGTGAAATTTTTTCACAAAAAAAAAACAAAACAAATATTTTTTGTCTGTTGCAAAACAAAAAAAAGCACAAATATTTGCTTTGTGAAATCACAAAGGATTGGTTCCTTAAGTTTAATGTTGATTATGAACAAATAATGGATGTTGTTAGCCAACATTGTTCTCTCTTCTTTCCTGTACTTGCCGCGTTAACTTTTAATTATCTATCTTTCAAAATGAAATAGTCTCGGCGCTTAGGTTTCGCAGGTTTCCTCTCTTATTTGAATTCCTCTCGTATAGAATTTATTAATAATACTTCTTGTGCTATATTTGTAACGAAGTAGCAAAGTGGCCTTATCACCCATGACCCCAAGCTCTGCTCTGCTGTTACTGTCAGTTCAATCGAAAAGCGCTGACAGAATATAAATTGATAGAAAACGTTACAGACTACAGTGGATTCAAAAACGTTTAAAAAATCCTTTTATGTCACTTCCACCCGTTCATAGCATTTTCCTAGATTTTATCACAAAGAGAATAGTCCAGACAAGACACGTTCTAACAATCATAGAAAACGCTTGATTGTCTTTACACCATCAAGAAACTTTTTTAAACGCAATTAATATGGCACACTTATTGTTCTGTTCAAACTCGTAAATGGTCAGTAAAGATATACATGGGACCAATTTCTTTCCTATACTCTTGTAATAAAAACGGCGTTATACTTTTGGTTGTAACATAATACACTTACAATATACCGGGACACATTCAATTAGAAAAATCTGCTGCAAAAGTGGAATCCATTGTATTCTTTGGTCTATACTCTTCACAAGCTCACTAAGCGAGTCCCTTCAGCTGTAGGTAGCTTCTTTCGTGTGATTGACGTAAGAACTTGTTTACTTTCTGCGACGATAACACACCATTATCTGTGCTTTTAGTAGCTCTGAAGCTGAGAGACTTTATTGACACGATGTCTTGTTGATTTTCGTTCCTTACCACCGGTCTCTGCTACTGACAGCAGAATAAAAGTATACGTCAAAGGAGCACTCGATTGTGGCTGAACACATTTTAAGCTATTAGAACCATTATGTATAACAGCGGTTTTCAAAGTCTGGGTCGCGTCCCAAACTTGGGACAGTGAGGATTTGCTTTTGGGACACCAAGAAAATTAGGTAATGGAAGAGTAGTAGTCAATAAATAATAAAAATAATTGTTTTCACAAAATTAATAAGTAAATTTGAAAATAAAGTGTGACTTCCTGCATTGTCCCGTTATAAGCACAACTCCTGTTGTGATCTTTTGACTGTGATCTTTTGAAGTCGAAATGAGTCATTCTTTGAAGATATGTATGATTATGAAGGATGCACATGTGGAAAATGACGCTCCACTATGAAAATCTCAGAACTGCAACGCCACCTTACTGGAGGTTCGTTGTGTGACTGCTAATATATCAAACCCTATTTCCAACTAAGTCGGGTAGGGGGTGGGAGGGTCCCACCACATTCTTGGCTCCACGGGGTTATCGAAGCCGGCTAGCCATGCCTGACGCTTCTCCCACATCATATTTTTCTTCCTCTGCGTCATCAACTTCACTTTCTTCCTCTCCTCTGTCTTCTTCCTCAGGGACCTCCACCAGTTTGTTCCATGTTTTTCGTTCTTCCCAACATTTTTCTTGGTTAATCCTTTCCCCAAGCTGCATTTCCCTTTTTCAAATCCATTGCTATAACTTCTTCCCATCTCAGTCTAATAATAATAATATGTCCTTGCTGCTTTGGTCCATATTGCCGCCCCCAATTACAAGGGTGGCAGTAGAATACAATTTGGTTCGTCAGGTCTAGGTTTTCAATTGCTCAGTAGCCCCCGTACAGAGACCATTCAACGCAATGAAAAGCTGTCTGTAGTAGGCAATATTTTACCCGGTTGACATATTTTTGTAGGTGTGGTTAGTGGAAACTTTTATTAAGCAGTGACATTGTGTACCGTGGCCTTATAGGCCCCAAGCCTGAACAAAAATTGAGCTTAAATTTTAAAGTGACAGTAATAACGGTCCTGACGATTGGGGGGGGGGGGGGGGGTATACCGAAGGAGTGGTGGGAGGCGGGGATTTGATTGATTAATAATTGGGACTTGGGTGAGAAAGGTTGAAGACCGCTGATGTATAAGAAGCGCCTACAAGACCTCCCAATGTAAATAGCAACACCCTTGCCTTACATTGTGTTGCTATTTTTTAGTTGAGTACCAGGCTATCACACTCCCGTTGCTCACAACCAGTTACTGTGCGTATCATCATTCATTTTAAAGAGGTATCAAAATTCAACTAAACTCAAAATGTAAGAAAATTTAATTAAAATGGAAATCAAAACCTGTAACCAGGGACACTATACTTAACTAAAGCAAAATAGCGAAATCAAATATTACGACGATTAATACATAGCCCTTAAAACAATATGAACAACAACGTAGTAATCTCCTGCTGCAATTATTATATCATGGACCTCAACAGTCACACAACAATTTTGTAAAGGTTTGTCCCACGACCCCGGGAGCTCAATAGATTACCGATAGATTAGATTGGACTGGATATTGCTTAATGTCTCATATTAATGCACTTCGGCTATTTGAGACGATGAGGGGTGATAGATGAGGATGAAGTATGAACAGAAGGTAGGAGGAGAAACCCGGTACCGGCACGTAGCCTACTCCTTTCGAAAAGTACCAAGGGGACCAACGGCTTAACGTCCCATCCGAAAGGACCGTGTAAGCTTGACAGTCATAGGTTTCTCCACTAACCCGGACTGCCGAGCAGACGTCGAGGAGAACGAAGCCGTTACACTAGCTCTCGAACCTCTATCTGCTCTAACCAGCGGTATACGCGAGTGAGGCCATAGCGGTCTCAACTCTACCTCTGACCAAGCCCGATTCTGCTTAACTTCGGTGTTCGAGTGGGAACCGGTTAACTAGACCGCTGGCTGTTACCGATAGAACACCAATTACGTAGAGTTAAAGGTCCTAAGTTAAAGCCCAGAGGCAAGAAGGCCCAAGCAGATATTTTCAGCAATTTAATAAGAATTCTTAATGATATCGCAATTAATGGATTTGTAAAGGATTATGATTGGTAAACAGAATAAAAACTTTGTACCCATACAAAATTAACCTGAACATATAATACGAGTGTGTTAAAAAAATTATAATTATTTCATGTATGTAACTAGAAAAATTGTAACAGTATTGCATATTCCTCTTGCCCGGTTTTCGCTGTGATCTCAACAGTGCAAACATATTTTTTCAACACCAATTCTTATCTCAGCCGTTTTACTTCCATACTCTAACTCATTAGTCGATTCTTTAAGTATCAATATAGAGATACAATTATAACTATCCGCACGTGTCATTTTGTTCCAGGGCTAATGTGCTCGGGTAGATGGGATAACGAGACTAATCGTCTTGAAATATCCCTCTCTCGCTCGAAACCAGGATGTGCACATGGCACAGAAGTCACGTTTTAGATACTTAACTGTGCTATATAGAAACGAGGCCAAGTTTTTAAGACTTCACCCAGGACTTCATGTAATCTAGAAACCCACTTGACACACACGTCTGCTTGCCGTGTAATAAAAACAGCAAAGCTGCAATCAACACCGATATCAATTAATTCAATGAAATCGTGAAAATACATGCATAAGATTATTGTATTATTATTATTATTATTATTATTATTTTTATTATTATTATTATTATTATTATTATTATTATTATTATTATTGTTGTTATTATTATGATTATTATTATTATTATTATATATATATATAAGTATATATTATTTTTAATCTGCCGTACTTTACACACAGATCTCATATATATGAAACTTCAAAAATACTACCTATCCAACTCATCACTGAATACCAGACTTGTATCTTCATACATAACAAAACTTGTGGTGTCACATTTTCCAATCTATTACTAACAACCAACTCGTACTATCACGATCACAATACGCGTACTAAAGATAACCTACACCTACAAAATATAAATAGCACTAATAAAGGTAAACTTAGCATCACTCACATAGGATACATGTTATATAACAACCTACCCAAAACTCTTAAGGACATGAATAGTGCACTCTTTAAAAACTCACTGAAAAAACATCTTTTAACGAAAATTAAGAACTGCTTTTGAAATAAACTACATCTACCCAACACCGCCACTCTTCCCTGCCCCTCATGTTATACAGCTCTGATTATAATTCAACTTCTTATCAAGCTCTAACTACAAAACTATAATATGTATAACTCTAAAGGAATCGAGATGGAGATTTCTCGTGTTACGATGCTGTTGCTCTATACCACATTCTGTCTTCTTTTCTTCTTTTGTCTAACCTTCAATATGCTACTGTTGCATGTCACAATCAGATTATATTATTATCTTCTTTTCTTTACTTTTAGTTTTAGCATTATGTTACTTTTGATTATATAATTACTCTTAGCTTTAGTTTTAGTTTTAGGCCTATATTATAAACATAGATCACCAGTAAACATTCCAACTATGCAATTACAAATCTAACTTCAACTTAGTTTAGTCTTATATAAGAACAATGATAAATAAATATGCATAATAACAAAAATGTAAACTACAAAATCTGTAAAGAGTGTAATACACTCAAGATTGTACAATAAAGATTCATTCATTCATTCATTCATTCATTATTATTATTATTATTGATTCATAGCAGTTGTCGTAAAAGTTTGCCCCGACTGGGGTTCGAAAAAAATTTAAAAAATAAAAATATATATATATATTATAAACATCTCTCAAACAAATTGCAGCAATCAATATTTTTTTTATTGATTGATTGATTTACATTATTTAGCTATGGCTTCTATAATACAAGTCACATAAAAATTTACAACTTTGTCTTTTTAAATAGACACACATCAATTTATTTTCAATGTTTAGCTTATCCATTCTTGAAATTTTAATTTATTACGCCTATCCAATCGAGTTATAAAAACTGATTTATAAAGTAGAGCAATGAATAAAAATTTTAGATCCCTACATAGAGTAGTATAGTCGTTCTTTATGTTCTCGTGGTATAGCTATGAAACAACAGGTAAAACGACCAATCAGATTAAAAACTGATCAGTTTCGATAGAATATCATTTTAAAATTGCCACTTTGATTCATGTGCATATATTCAATATATTTCTACTAAGCCGGAGATTATTTTCTTATAATGGATCATGTGAAAAAGTAGATTTATTCCTACTACTCTATCAGTGGCGTATCCAGGAATTCATAAAGGGGGGGGTTCAACCAATTTTTTTCATAGATGTGCCGAAGGCTAAGTGGGGGGTCCGGGGGGCTTGCCCCCCGGAAAAAAATTCTTCTTCAAGGTCGTTTTGGTGAAAATCTGTGCGTTTTAAAGCATCACAATGACCAACTTTTTATCTACTAAAATCCAGTTTTTTTATCCAAAGTTTTCTATTTCAAGGTAATTTTGGTGAAAATCTGTGCGTTTTAAAGCATCAAAATAACCAACTTTGTATCTACTAAAATCCTCCTTTAGTTAGATGGTAATTTTGTAGTTATTTTTAATTTTCTCATGTACACATTTTTTCAAAAGGGGGGGTTTTCTCCCCCCTCTCCCCCCCCTTGGATACGCCACTGTCTCTATACATATTTTCACATACACTCTCTTTCGAAACATTCATTACCAAAATATGTTTTCCCGAGGATATACTTACTTGATTAAACCATTCACTTGGTGCGGGGTTATGACCTCAAGTTTTAAGTCATTATTAATAAACGACACTTCACGTTCTGCATGTTTTTTTAGATGGTTACTAACAGCAATTTATAATCACAATTCAATCTTTAATTTTGATTAATATGTTTTGTATACGTTGTATTAGTGGTTTTTTATTTCATTTATATAAGATTAAAAGCTGCATGTTCGGGAAATTTCAACCCATCGATATCTATTATAATATTTTTATTAGAATCACGTATTGATTTTACTTAACACGTTGATCAATGCATGGTGGGTTATACAATGACGCATCCAATATTTAGTTTAGACTTTAGGGTTTATGAGTTAAATTAGCTTCCAGTACTTACACATAACGAATTCAAATGAACGTTTCTTTTACCTCCTTTGTAGGCAATGAAATGTGGTTTAGAACAAAAAATGTTAAAATTAAAACGCGTAGCGACCTAGACTCGTCGCTCCGTGATTTCATGAATAACTACGAAGAGTTTTTGCCAAGCAGCTCCACGCACAGACCTACCTAAATAAAAGAGCTACACAAATCTTCAGAAACAATTGCAAACATTTCTCACAGCGGAATTTAAAATATTGCAGAACACTTTTTTAGGAAGATGGGGATGGACTTTGAAAATGAAACAATTTTAGGAAACATGCATTTATAAATTCTCTTATATTCAAATGAAAGAACATTTTAAAAAGAATTGTACAAAAAGAAGACTTAAACTAAATAAAACTTGATAGAACTAAACTCGACACATCTCCAAAAAAAACATTATTAGTTACCAAATGGTGCAGTACCTTCGCTTGTATTTTTAATAACTTAATAGCCACTTGTAACAGAATAATTTAAGACGTGTTTTTTTCAAGAAAATTAATTGTTTGTTAAAAAAATGGAACTTTATTCTTCTTTTGATGCTCTTTGTTATTCGTAACTGCTTAATATAGCCTCAATTGGCCTGGACGAGCATATTACTCAGGGCACTTCGCTGTGAGGGAAAAACACTAAGAAATCTTCACTCATCATTGAAACACTCCCAAATAAATCAGTTAGTAAAGAGCAAAACTTGGCCCTCAAAAAGTCCCATGCCAAAAACATTAGACAATCAAAACTTCAATTTTATAGCCGCAAAATAGCCGACTCCTCTAACATCTCTAAAATGGCCTGGTCTGTAATCAAATCTCAGACTTCTTCGCCCATATCCAAAGAAAGTATCACCATAATGCATGAAGGAAAACTAGTATCTAACCCAACTTCATTAGGCAATATTTTAAATACCTTTTTCACCACCATTAATGTGCCACAGCAGGGAACTGTCCTTCATTACCAAATTTGAATATGTCCCTACTAATAACCTCAAATACCGACCAGTTAAGTTTTTTATGCGTCCGGTTTTTTTATTAGCGCTAACTGTGAGCGAGGAAAAATTTGAACCAGGCTTCGCGCCGGAAAACGGCCATGCGCCATTGCAGGTGGGCGTGACGTCATCGTTAGGTTCGCCGAGGCGGCGAACTGACAGTTCTGCCAATCAGCTTCCCTCCTCACCTCACGATTACGTCACAACCAAAAGAGCGCGTACTTAAGTCTTTGTGCGGAATTCAAAACCCAGGAACTTTGAACATGATAGAATCCACAGATTTCATTTTTTATAGTTTATTTTAATTGCGATGTTCATTAAATTGATACTACAAATTACTAAATACGTGTAAGATATATTTGAAACCAAGGACAGTTTACCCTATTGCAACAGGGAATTCTAAACCCTCCTCACAATATCACCCAAAAAGGTTCCCTAGCCCAGTTCAAACCATTTTTCTAAAGCCAACCACTCCCAGTGAAGTGGCAACTATATCTATATATATATATAACTATATATATATAAAAAATATAGATCAACACTTCCGCTCTTTTCAGTTTCCTCTCACATGTTTATTCCGCCCTTGATAAAGGAGAACAGGCAGTTAGCATATTTTATGATCTTAGCAAGGCCTTTGATTCAATTGATCACAGGACGTTTCTGTCAAAAATGGAGTACTATGGATCAGAGGTATTGCTCAAAGTTGGCTTTCATCATACCTATCTGGACGCTCACAAGCAGTCGCTATCCGCACTGTTGACAATAATTTAACAAAAACAGTTCTCTCAGATCCTCAAAAATTAGTTAAAGGAGTCCCTCAAGGCTCGATATTAGGTCCCTTAGCTTTCCTCCTTCATGTTAATGACCTGCAGCTACACCTAACCGGTGGACTTCTTCTACAGTATGCAGATGACTTCAGTCATCTGCTAACTGCCCCCAAACACAATATATCTAGCTTTCCAATGATATTAAATCAAAAGGCTGTGCAAAATGTCTCAGTACTGCCAGCAAAACATTCTATCATTATCTCTTCCCAAAACAGTATACATGAATTATCAAACACCCCAAAAAATACCCCTGTCAAGCCCTCTATTCCAAAATGGGAGTAATCACATTATTCACTCTTCTTCATTTAAACTTTTAGGATTAATCCTAACAGAGACTTTGGATTGGTCGGGTCAAACAAACATTGTTTCATCTAAAATTCTTAGTGGGTGTTATATACTCAGGAAACTTAAAACTATAGTCCAACCTCATATTTTGATTATAACATACTTTGCATTTATCCACCTCCCACCTTTCGTATGGTACACTTTTCTGGGGTGCATCGCCTCATGCAAAAAAGAGTCTTCATCCTCCAGAAAAGAGCAATCAGGATAATAGGGAGCTTCTAGAAAGCGATCTTGTCGGGAACTCTTTCGACAATTAGAAATCCCAACGCTAGCATGTGTCCGATTCAGTCAGCATCTCTTTTTGTTCGCCTTAATACCCACATCTTCCAGCAAAACACAACTGTTCTGATCACTTTACACGTTCCAGCAATTTAGTTCACATTTCCTCTCATAATCTTTCCTTTTCTCTAAAGGTCCATTCTACTTAGCATCAATTATTTATAATAACCTTCCGAATAAAATTCGCTTATGCCCATCTGACAATTCTTTCAAATCTAATCTTAAGTCCTTTCTGCTTAAAAACAGTTATTACTCACTTCATGAGTTTCTATCTGACGGCTCTCCCAAATAATTACCTTGTTGATTGTCATTAATATCAATATTTACAATGTAGTAATTATTATTGTGTGCATCAACAGACGGTCCCCATGGATAACTAATGAGATAGTCATTTCTTATACATGCGAGAGATAAAGTTTACAAAAAGTGGAAGAAATCGCCGACGGATGCTCGCTGGGAAGAGTACAAAGTTATTCGTAATCGTGTTAAAACTGTCGTGCGGAAGGCGCATAGTGAATACCTGTGGAATATTGGAAATGACAACAAACGCTTGTGGAAATACATTCACAGCCGTAAGGGGAGTACGGCTCCAAAGAATTTCTCAGCAAATGGACAGGAACTTAAAGATTCTAAGGACATTGCTTGCGCATTCAATCAATCTTTCTCAAAGAATTTCACAAAAGCTGACAGTTCCAGCAACCCTTTCCATCCCAATATTGCAGACATTCCGTTTCCGCTCTCAAATCTGTTTTTTTCTGTAAACGAAGTTTTGACTCTCCTCAGCCATATGCGACCTAGTACTGCCACAGGTCCTGACGATCTTCCCGGAAGAATTCTAAAAGAGTGTGCGTTAGCTATTTCACCGTCATTATGTTCAATTTTTAACTTATCGATCTCCACTGGCGCTGTTCCCGATGACTGGAAAAAAGCAAACGTCGTTCCAGTTTTTAAAAAGGGTGACCCAAGAGACGTTGGTAATTACCGCCCAATATCGCTCACCTCGATAGCGTCCAAATTAATGGAGAAGCTCGTGTCACGCCGCATTCTAGAACATCTGCAAAACAATGATCTAATAAACGATAATCAACATGGCTTTCTACCTCGGCGATCATGCGTTACAATGCTGACTCGAGCTAATGACGACTGGCTTCACGCACTTGAGGACAAAGATGTAAAACAAGTTGATTGTATAGCACTTGACTGGCAAAAGGCATTTGATCAGGTTCCTCACGAAAGACTTCTCTTAAAATTGCATGGCTACAAAATTAGAGGTAATCTCTACCAGTGGATTAAATCTTTCCTGACTGATCGGACTCAGTGTGTCATATTTAGTGGTTCTTCTTCTCCTTCCGTTAAAGTGACATCTGGAGTTCCCAAGGTTCAGTAATTGGCCCCCTGCTTTTTGATATTTACATGCTTGATCTACCTCAATGTGTTTCTTCAACCTTACTACAGTTTGCTGATGATTCAACCGTTTATGCTCCCATTAGATCAATTCTTGATTTTGAAATTTTGCAAAACGATCTCAACAGCATACATACCTGGTCCACAATAAACAAAATGTCCTTAAACTCTCTAAAATCTCAATACTTTACATTAACTAGATCAAAAATTTATTTCAAAAATGTCTACTCACTTCAAGGCAAAATTATCCCAAAATGTGATTCAATTAAATTGCTTGGAATTACATTAACAAATGATCTAAAGTGGAATTTGCACACTGAATTAGTAAGAAATCGTGCCTCAAAATTACTTGGATTTGTAACAAGAAACTTAAACGGCTCGAAGCCTCGTACAATTCGGACTGCATATCTAACTCTGATTCGGCCTATCATCACTTATGGTATCCCTGCTTGGAATCCGACTACTAGAGCTAACTTTACAAAGCTTGAGGCAATTCAAAACCGTGCCACGAAGACTATTTTACACATAATCAAGTATTTATTCAGACAGTGCGACGCAGAGGCTACATGCTTGCGACCTTCCTTCCATTGAAAATTTCTGCAAAGAAGCTGATGTGAAGTTCCTTCGACAACAAATCACTGGTTCTGCAGATCTGAATCCATTTCATCGTATCACTCTAGACAATAAACCTCGTAGACATAACCCAGGAACTTTGATCATCCCTCCTCGTGCACGAACTTCATCATATCAAAAGGGATTCTACTATCGTTCTGCATCGTTATGGAACACTCTACCGGCTGACGTGAAGACTTCCAGACATTTCAATATTGATATTAGGAACCATTTCAAAAATTTCTTAATGAGAACGCATCAATCAACGTAATTCAGATGCTGGAAGTAATAAAATTATTGTTTACCACTATTTGTACACCCTTGACTGACAATTGTTCACCATCATTTATTCACCCTTTCACTATCTCATTTTATATATTTTGTAACATACCATCATTGTTCACCCTTTACTAGCTATTGTTTACTGTCATTTGTTCACCTTTTACCATCTAATTTTGTATTATTTGTTAATTTATTTCTATTGTATTTTATAGTGTGGTTTTAAGACGTATACTTAAGCATAGTAAGTTAGACACTTTGTGACTGGGGCCTCATGGCCCTTTTCTAACTTTCTATGAGGTTGTACATCTTAATATTCGATTATCTGTACAATTTCTAAAATAAAATAATAATAATAATAATAATAATAATTGTAAATGTAATTGCATTTTTTATTTTTTTTATGTTTCATTTTGTATTATTACATTTATCTATGTATTAACAAAAACATTTGTTACCTTAATTTATTAACATTATTCATTTCACTCCACCTATCTCTCTCTCTCTAGAGAATAGGTGATAGTGTTATACTTCTACTCTGTATTAGTCAAATGAATAAAAAATTACTTACTTACTTACTTACTTACTTACTTACTTACTATACACGACTTATATCTAATAATCGACCTTTTCCCTGGCGGCTCTTTCAACGTGCAAAGTTCATATTTCCTTTTTTGGGCAGACGTCATAAAATTATTCACCGAGTAGTCCTGATGAGTTAATTATAAACTTTGAAACGTGAAACGTTGACCAATAAAATAACAGCTGCGACACAACTGCACGATTACAATATATCCCTTCATATGGGTAGCGACTAAAAGTTTTGCTGGATTTACTAGTTACCAACCGGTATATAGAAACGATTGCAAATCTGAATCGCAATTATAGTGTGACCTATTTCATGTGAGCAATTATTATTAGTTTTGTTTGGAACATGCACGGATAACAATACACCAAAGTTTGAAAGCAGAGTTATAAAGTGTGGGATGGCATTTGATTGCTTCTCTGTGCGCTTGTTATGCAATAATGCACGGTATCTAAGTCCACGTACACTTGCACCAAAGTATGCAATATTGCAAATGCCACCACATGATATCAACAGACTTTCAAACATTGGACGCATAACGAGCACGACAATCTAATAATCCCGTGCATTTAGGAAAATCACATTCGGGAGAATAGTTTCTAAGTTTAGTTACGATATCAGGTTTCTGAGAGAAGGGGCGGGGGGCTTCTTTCTGTTATAGATATCACACACATAACAAAAACTTGTAGAAATACAGCCAAACCTTACACACTCAAAAGAAATGAGATCTAAAAAAAGGGCCAAGCTCATCTACCCTTCCACATTTGCGCATTCTTAATTCATAAACGTACAGTGTCCCATAACAGCATCCTCGAAAAGCTTGGCAAAATAGAATTTGCGATTATTAATTTAAACGTAATAGTTCAACCAAGTTCTTTTTTCTAATTAATTTAAACGTAATAATATGCAAATTTTATTTTGCCAAGCTTTTCGAGGATGCTGTTATGGGACACTGTACGTTTATGATTTATGAATTAAGAATGCGCAAATGTGGAAGGGTAGATGAGCTTGGCCCTTTTTTAGATCTCATTTCTTTTGAGTGTGTAAGGTTTGGCTGTATTTCTACAAGTTTTTGTTATGTGTGTGATCTCATTACTTTTTCAAGTTCCATTACAAAATTATTTGTTTAAAATATAATAATTTTATCAAAGTTAAATTTAATTTCTATGATATTAGCAATAACAATAGTATGTAAAATGTCTAGACCCACATTCAGGTACATCCTGGGTATAGGTGGTTCAACTATGATAAAACGACGGTATAAGGACTGGACCCCAATTCTAGAGTTCGTGGGAAAAGAGTTGAAAGCGCAATTTGAAAACAAAGTCGTTTTCGTTTTCGAAGGAATTGGAATTCTTGAACGGTATCGTGGAGAACGTCATGGGTTGTGAGTTGAAAGAGTATTGCTGTTATTCACGTGGGGTTCACGAAATCCAGACACTTTAAAAAGATTTGCGTATAGCAAAGAGCTCGAAAACGTTCTATATTTATTCTAGATGGCAGTGCCTTCATAAACGCAGGCCAATCGAAAGACGAGTTGCATGAAATGATTTGATTGTTGCAATTATGTAAACAAACAGATGAGCACGCTCATATTGACACCTTGCTTCGACATTGTGTGTAGCACCAAGCTGACTTTGATCATGGCTCAACATGGCTAAAAAGAAAAGAATACGTGTTCTATTTCCGAACATTTTTGTATAGCCTAGGTGGACAATCATACTATTGTTTATCTGCATTAGGCTTTTAGTAATCAAAACTAGTTATTTGTGCGGGAAGTGTGTCAGAACAATGTTGTGCTGGCCTAGGGTTGGCTAGGCTTGTCAAACATGTAATGTAAGTATTAATTTTATCTAGTCCTATAGCCTAATGGAACTTTAGACCTACACTGTTGTATTATAAATAATTTTCTACATCTGGGCCTAGGTCAGGGACGGTTTCTAATTTGTTTTAAGAGATTTTAATGACACCTTTTCTCGTTTCACACATAAAAGCAAATTTTAAATTGTCCGCTATTATTGTTTACGTATCGCACTTTCCCGCCTAACTCTGCTTATACCGTCAACAAGTGTCAAGTAACTATAGTTACTTGTTGATTGTATGCCTAGTGTTTAAGGCTTATTTTAAAACCTTTATTTGGAAGCCTTCCAACAAACTTTTTCAACTTTTTTTTTCAAAAGAGACTATATTACTATAACCTTAATGTCCATGTAAAATATGAACATTGTAGCCCCACCCGTCTGGTCAGAATCGCGGGCCGATTGAAACTGACGAATTAGATGTTAGCAGTAGCAGTAGCAGTAGCAGTAGCTAACATCCTTAAAGTGATTTTGAGCATGTTTCAAGCCATTTTTTCACCAAGAAGGAATGGTCGTACCCCAATAAAATTTGGCATGTGTTGTCAGGTACCTAAATCCCCTCGATTGTGATAGTTTTCAAGTTTACATCACGTTACATGACGGCTGGGTAACACCTCGAAATCACCCCAACTCTGCTTGGTGTATAAGGTGCTTGAGTGTGTAGCGCACCACGGCTTGGCTGCGGCGCCCTAACGGGCACCTAGATAATATTATTAAACCACCTTGTCTTTACAGCTTCGATCAGACAAACACATGTTTATGTGGGGGAAAATAAGCGAAAGACAAACAGCAAACTACCGTCAGATCCATTTCACTTCAGCGCTAGATTGTGATAATCTTCTTTAAAAATTAAGTCAATATGCCTACTATTAAAGTAAAGGGACATTGTGCGAGATAAAGTGGAAAAGTTTCAGTATTAACCATAAGAATTTAAATTTGTATATGAGTTTTACATTGATTCACTCGACGGTATTAAAGCGAAGTTTATTTAGTAAATCTGTGAAAGTAATTTTCAATTATAGTTGAATTTTAAGTTCTTGCTAATCATACTTGTGTGTTTAATTAAAACCAGCAACCAAGTGAGGAGCCCTACAATCACCATCCCTCTCATCAACCAACCAGCAGCCGCACAAGCAGGAGGGAAGGGAATTTAATCCCCCCCCCCCTAACACAATTTGTGTTCAGTTCACCTCAGCAATGCAGGGTTCCTTCTTGGGCAGTTGGGCCAGGGCAGTGTCTGCAAACGACTGGTGCATTCCGTACGTAAATTCGCGCCACATGTTGCTAGCGCTATTTCACCACGTCTATCTCAAGTATGCAACTAAACGCAACCGCTGATGTTACGGAACACCTCTCTACCGAACAATAACATCAAGTCAACACATTTTGAACGTTGGAAACTATTTCACAGAAAAAAACTGTCCGTCGTCAGATCGAAACTCCCGACTGACTACAGCAGTTGACAAAAGCTTCCGAAAAGTTTAATTTGCAACATTTCGGGTAGATGAAAACCAGCCGTTGTCAGGTCATGAGAACCCGACTGACTATGACCGTACCTCCAACCCCGTAATAATGAGTTACAGATTTATCAGATGTACACGTTATAAACTTTTAAATTCAAAAAAAAAATTGAAAATTTCGGAACTTTCCCGATCATTGAGTATTATAATAATATTGAGAAGAAAACTCGCAAGAACACATCGGCACTGACGTACACACACACACTTAACGAACGCGCTCACGAGACTAACACTTTCGCCTGGGTATGGCTTTTATCAGCTCTGGTACGAGTCAACATCATCCATTGTCTCGGGAAGGTATAATTTATAAAAACAAATATTAAATGCGATTTATTTATGGGATGAAAACGGTTATACTGCGGATTATAAATTGCAGTTGTATGTTGGCTTTTGGTGCGATGCATGCATAGCGTCAGTAAACTTAGTCAGTTTTATTTGTATAGATAAGCCACGTTTTCCTTAAACGGTTTCGTCTAGGACTCAGGTCGTTCGGTAAGGTAAACAGGATAGCGGAAAACATAACACGAGTGTGCACGTGTTATGTGAGAAATGCTAACACGAACGTATTGCAAGACGGTGATTGGAAATGGCATTTTCGACGTCCGACTAATTACAAACAGATTTGTGAAAACCAAAAACACGGCCGATAATGAAAATGAGTCACGAAAGATTTGTGTGATTCACCATCCAAATATTAAAACAGCTGAGGAGAGATTGGGCTGGCCGAATAAGGAGCACGAGAGATGTGTTGAGGAATTAGTGATACCAGAATTACTTGAGCCCACCTTGTGTTTGAGATTGTAGGTGTGGTTTGACATTACACAATATTTGTGTTAAAAATTTTCAAGCAGTTAGCATTACCAGGAACGAAGCACATTATTAATTTTGAATTCCACAATTAACCTTGTTGATTATGGAAACGCCAACGGGTGGATCGTGCTCAACTCGTTTTGGTCGGTTTTTTTTTTATTTAAATATCGGGCTTTGGTTGGCCATTGTTTGCCGTTTTTGAAGGAGTTCGGCGTACAGTCATGGCTTTGCTTTGGTGTGGCTTCAAATGTTGTCCTCCACTCAAATCAATTGTGACGAGAGGGGGTAGACACTAAACAGGAACGGTATTTACATGTTTATTCACGTGCTTTATTGCGCTTTTTTAAATTGTCAATGGGTGGAATAACGCAATACACACCAGTCCATATTTAAAACGAGGGAGCGGAGCGACCGAGTGGTCTCCATTCAACTCAACCGGCCCTCATTCTGTGATTCCTGTCTGTCTGTCTGTCTGTCTGTCTGTACGTCGAAAATCAGCCGACCGCGAACAGATTGCGCTGAAATTTTAAACAGACATCCGGTACGAGTTTAATGAGAAACTGTTAACAAAATCAGCTAGATCCATTGCGATTTATGTCTGCACAGGAGTAGCTTATAATATCGGCGCGATGCAGTGTCCCCGCATTTCAGTTGGAACTCGGCCCACAATTGTCATATCGGCATAATTTTTTTTTAATCTTTTCACTATAAAAAATTTACAAGAACTTGTGTATGTCGATTTTCGAAATTGAATTAAAATGGGCTTATAAAAAATTGCGAACTTGGGACAATATTTTGAAAATTTACCTTCACTTTAGAGCTTTATATAAAAAAATTACAAATACTTTTTAGGAAAATGGTACATCACACAAGTCCTAATTTCAACATTTATCTTCAAAATAAAAAAAAATTACAAAATCGTGTGAAGTAGTTACCGCTAACTACTGAACTACGCATGCATGTTTTGCCGCTATTTTAGGCCTTTTCAGCCCCAGCAGTGGCGCAACTCCTGGCGATACGACTTTTTGAGTGACAGGGATGGTTTTTATGTTCGAAATAACAATTTCATTGCCACAGAGTAAAACTGTTTCAGCTAATTCAGAACACCCTCAATGCACCAATACATGTTTAACTGTTTGCTATGAAACACGGCAAACAGTTTAAGACATATGTATTTGTGTAAGCTGTAAGCTTTGAATCAACCATTTTATTTTTTCAGCTGAGCCCAATAAGAAACGTACACAGCATATCATAATCGTGCATACAGATATAAATTCGATGGAAAATGCTAAATTATAGTAACATGACCTGCAATGGTCATCATTCAGGTATTAGGATTACGCCTCGCACATGATTGAAAACATATTTTACTTATAGCATTGATAACGGAACGCAATCTTTGTTAGCCTAGTATATGATACGTGTCAAATTATAACAAGACAAAGAATTAAATTTAAAAATTACTCGTTTTGGATCGAACCCGGATCATTCGGTTCTAATCCGCGCGTTTTCTTTTTGCGCCGAATTGGAGTATCCACGTCACAAAGTACTCGACTCATTGCGCAGGCCATTTAAAAATGGAAAGTAAAATAGTGTTCCAGTTTGGAGTCGTATCTGTGTTTAATTTACACGACTGGCAATCCGAAATACCTCAATATATATGCAGTAAAATTGTCTCCACTGGGAATAGAACCCCGGCCGGGCTCCCGCTGTCCGGGCGGTCGGGGGCGGATGCTTCCTTACCAAATGAGCATTGGAGACGCGTCTGAATTCAGTCTATTTGGTATTTTATTTTATTTTGGGGTGATAGTAAGTGGTCGATATAATCAAATACAAATGGTGAACATTGTGGGCACTACACCCAAAAAAATCAGACACGTTAAAGGTATAATTCACGTGAGAAAATCTAAAGCCGATCATTGTACAAACTGTATTCGCATGAGCCTATCCTCATACCATACACCATGAAAGATATCAATCTTGGTTTTGTTTGTGCCCTTTCAGAACGACGTGGTAAACGCCATAAATTAGTCCACAGCTGTCCCCACCCCCCTCCCAGCAGCAAGCATTTCTCTTGCTAATAGTAATATATATTTCAAGGCCATGCATCGTGTGTAAAGCTGGCTCCGACAATGTATGCCTGACAAGTATTTAGCTTTTTTTACGTGTTATCCCAATCACCATCATTGTTATTTGTGAATATTGTTTTTATTGTGCCTGAACTACCTAACCAACATACGGATGAACATAATTAGCGGATCGACGACACATGTCTGTAGATTGCCACGTCCATCGGTCATTAGAAATTTATTAAGATTACTTTTATCACTTCAAATATAATTTTGTCTTTCAAACTTGCTCTAATCTTAGCGAGTTATCTTTGCTTTGACAATGTTTTGATAATTATATTTTGGTGTTGATGACCTGAGTTCGCTGATGGCGGAAAAGGGTTCATATAATTTCCGAAGCAAAGTTTTTAAACGGTTACTAGTTACTACAATGAAATCTTCTGACTATAAAACGAGAATCATTAGTGTGCAGTAAGAAAGTAGTACAATAAAGAGTTATAGCCTATACCGACTGGAACAAACAGACAGCAATGTAAAAATATGGAAACAAAATCGGTTACACATGTGTTTTATATAATATATATATATATCTGCGTAATGCTGTCTTCCCGCGTCAGCTGGAACTGAACTTAGTCCACAATTGTCATAATCTGCATAAAATTAGGAAAAATCTATTACAATAAAATTTAACTTATTTAAACTTTATAAAAACATGATACGCTACTAAGGAAAATTTTGGAAAATAAACATTTGCTTTCGAATACTAAAAAAATATTACACCTTTTAAAATTAAATACGCAATTTTCACAGTATTTAAAATTCGTGACTTGTGTGCGTGGTGGGTATTGGAAACATTAATTATTGTAGCTTGTTTAAATAATATTTGTCAGCTTGCATTTCACCATAGTATCTTGATGTGGCCTACCATATTTTGTATTGACTATGAAAATAGCACTAGTGCCTAATGAAATAGAAGAAACTAAGTGTGTATCCTAAATTTCCCAATCGGGGGGGTGGGGGGGGTTGTCAATATGCCAAACAGGGACGGGGTCTGGTTCAGGAAGTCCCACAGCCGCCGGAGGCCTTTTCAATTTTTTCTCGTATTTGACATTTTCAACGCCTCTAAACACGTTGTAGAGTCAATACATACCTAAAGTGCTATGCGAATCATAAATTCTTTTCTTATTGTGCAAAGTCTGACTTTGTATGTAATTGTAATTACCTATGTAAATATCATAGTTAGGTTGCTCCCATCCTTATATTTTTTTCCTTCAATCGATTACACTCGTTTTTGTTTGTTTTTTTTGGGGGGGGGGAATGAAGGGGGGCTTCAACCCATAACCCCCCTCGCCCCCTTGATACGGCCACTGAAAAACACTGATACTATACTACCTAACTACAGAAACAAAACAAAGTTTCAAAATCATGTTTATTGAGTTATGCCCTAACGGTTGACCGACCCTTTTCTCCAAATAAATAAAACAATCTGTTGCAAGCTTAAAACTGAGCAATCCCAATTAATTATCAGTGTGATAATATCACACAATAGTTCGATATATAAACCGTATTATACCTTTTTAGTTGCAAGGGCCCCTGAATCTCTAGCTGTTTGGGGGAGGGAAGGGGAGGTAAATGATCACTTAGGATTGATTTGTTACGTGTGTATCAGTAAAAAAAGTATACACATATATGATATCTAATTTGATTTTTAATGACTGCTTGGGCCTCAAATTTTGTGTACTTGAGTGCTCGTGGTCTTTTTTTACATGGCCACAACATTCATTGTTTTTGAGTACAAATAATTTCTGGGAGAAAATATTTGGTAAAAAGGGATGATAGTAAAGCATATCGACAATCCTACATTTCATGGCCAGCGCTTTTGGCCGACGGGTTTGAACTTCAACACAAAATAATACTAACACTTCTGAAACTAAATTTTTTGCTTGACCTGATCCTGTTTCACTATGACACATCGACCCCTCCTCCCCCCCCCCCGCACAACAAAACACACACAATCGCATGCAATGTCTGGTCTTTGTCGGCGAAGTGAACACACACACTGGAACGCCGAGAAAACGCGTGTGACACACTCACTTAACACATAGGGTCCACCCGCTATCTGTCCACATTGGGTTGTTTGGGTAAGAGTGAGACATTATCTCTATCATAAACCCTGCATTTCGAGTCTCAAACTCAGATAAACATAAGAGAATCGTTTCTCGATAAACTAAAAGAGGAGCGGTGAGCATCATCAACGCGACTATATAGCCTTCATATTAAACCCAATTAGTAGTTAAAAACCCTGTTTTCATTGTATTCATCACAGTTTTCCTGTATTGGTTTTTCTAACATACGTAAAAGTATGAACCTTTGGTCGTGTGGTTAAGAGGCCTCTGCTTCCAATGCAGAAGGTCCGGTTCGATTCCGCGTAGGCAGATTTTTTAGAGTTCTGTGTGGATTCGAGTCCATCAGTTCTGTAGGAATGTGGTAAACGGTGACTTTGGGCTTGGAGTCGTCTAGGCATCGATGCCATAATAATAAGGTTATAACACGGTAAATGAAAGCAGTATAAGAACTGATGTGCCTGCGGTGGCTGCGTGACTGTGAAGTACCTCAACTATTTGTCTTTAATACACTACTAACATATAATCAGTGGCGGGGTAACTACGGAGGGCGGATTTTGGTCAGAGGGGGGCGACGGGGGAGCGCAACTTTTATGTGAAATTAATTATTTTCTTAGATATTATTAATGTTGATACATTTTTCTTATTTTGCAATTTTTTCATATATTTTTTAAGGTTTTTGTAAAACAAAATTGTCAAATACTCTATCACACTTAGAATCAAATTTTTGCCGGGGATTGTTTCTGTGCGCTTCGCACCTATCAACTGTGGGCCAACCCCCCTCAGACCCCTCATTGGTTCCCAACGTGGCCTCGTTACCCAGGAAAGAGCGTATACCCATAAATTATTTTTGGATGATACCACTGACTATCCTTAAACCATGTACCTACATACCCCTTTCACTAGTTGTGCTGACCATTGATCTTTGGAGGATACAACAATGGTTCGCTCCGCTAAAAATAAGGGTAAGTTACGCCAATGTATGTAATATACGACAAGTGTTGGCCTCAATGGATTGACTGATCGAGGTCTCGGGTTCTGAATCCCGTCACAACCGCAATCTTTAACTGAAGTATTTTTCTTAGGTTTGTGTAGTCCTGATTTATTATTACTGTAGTACTGATTATTATTGTAGTATCGTTGCTGCATATTATAATACTGCAGTGATAGCAATAATATAACACTTGTGTCCTGACCCGGGGATCTTCCCGGGTCCTAGGTTATAGCAGTTGAGTGGTGTGTATCCTGTGATCAGATTGTTCTGGAGTCGACCCAAGTCGCGTCACATTTTACTGGACAATAATTTTTATGTTGATGGTCTATCTGTATTCCAGATTAATAACATTATACTTATTTCAAATGTTGCGTAACGTTCTTTAGTTGCAATTCCCTCATTCCATAGAATAATGATCTTGCATAGAGACAAAACAAACATTATTGAATTTTTGGTTTTCCTCTCATTATGTGTTTGGGTACGTAACAGCTCAATACAAAACTTATTGAATGTAAACACTCTGACGGACGCACGTCATTTTACGCCATCTCGTGAATGGTGATATTTTGATCTCAGTGGCGACCTTGGGCAATGTGTGAGCGCATCTCGCGTCCTCTCAAACCGTTCTGCATACAACCAGATCCCACTCTGCCTCGCGTAATATAACGGCTCGCTATTGGAGGGACAAATTAAAAATATTTTTGACGGAACTTTTGGGAGGCCCTCCTCCAACACGTCTCTCCCGCATCCCCTCACCCATGTCCGTTTCATCTCCAAGATTATGCTGAACGCCTGTGACACAAAATGTGATTTTAAAAAATTCGATAGCATTTGTTTAGTAGTCAGCTAGCGGGCGGAAATCTGCGTGGCATGGCAATGGCCTACTGGTAAAGCAATTTAGCCTACCGGGGCACGGAGGGTTTGGTTCGATCCCGTTTGTCTAACTTTTTATATTTTTTACACCCACATATTATTTTTGAGGGGTGTTTAAATGGGAAATAAAAATCGGGGTGGTTTTGGGTTTATCTTGGAAATTTGATTATGTTTACGCTTGTACGTTTCGAACACGATTCGCTTTTGAATGTTCAATTTAAATAACTAGGGGAAACCCAAAGTCGTTTGTTAAATGAGTTGATGAGCCAAGTGTTTGAAGTACCCGGGAACATCCCATTTCCTCCATATACCCAAGCTGGATCTAGCCCAGTATGGTGAATGACACCGGGTACTATACACATGTGCTCACTCACTCGTTTAACAACGACTTGGCTTTCCCTAGTTACTATCAATTACGCACTGAGAACAAGACAATTTATGTGGACTAACTCATTGTATTGTCTTGCCTAGTAAGTGTTCAAGCTAAGGGTTGCAACCGTCCGGAATTTCTCCGACAGTCCTGATTTTGATGCCTTTTGTCCGAAAGAGGAATTGCCTCATTCCGGAGGGCACTTTGTCCGGAATTTGTGAAAAAGTCATATTTGTACACATTTTATTGAATTTTAGAGGTACCTATTGCAAGTGAATTTGTGTTTTTTTCTCCCTAAAGTTTTGGTACATCAGTTTGGTTTGGTACTTTGAATAAAATGTTAGTTTCTTTTCATGTAGCCGCCTTTCCGTAGTCCTACTCCTAGCTATACTTGCCGTCACCTTTAAAGGAACCAAACCGGAAATCACTTCACTGTGTTGGTGGGGTTTTATCTGCCCGGTTTCATTTGAAAAGGCAAGCACATGCCAAAAAGCCGTGAAGCACGTGGTCACTGTGGGCCCATGGCGGGTAGCGGGGGGGAGAGGTGTAAGCCAATCCCAGCACGGCCTGGCACCCTCGCAACCCTCTGTTTACGACCTCTTACCACCCAATTTTATCGTTTCTGACCTGAAAAGCAGTTGCATGTTTGCCATAGCTTGCGTCGGTCTTCTTTTCAACACAACACATCTTCACACACACCTCTGGTAATAGTCCACATTAAATGGCAGCACTGGACTGTATTTCACTGCCCGCGCTCAAATATGCCCCCTCCATCTTCAACCATTACGTCCGGTTTGGTTCCTTTAAAGTTGCAACTAGTATAGTCGTGCTCGTGACTGCCCTGTCTCACTACTACCCCTCCCCAACCTTTGTATTGTATGCGCACTTGGCGATGCACAGGCGCTACTTGAACTCCGCCGCCAAGGCCACTAATTCAATCAGCACTGGCGCGCAAGCAGAAACATGAGTTTCAGCTTAGTATTAGTCCCGTTTGTTTAGCGACCGTGGCAGACGTGTCGCATTATTTTTTTCTTAACGTACAGTGAGCGATTTTTCCTGTGTTTTCTGTCGGATTGTTTGCATCGTTGAGATGGAACTGGTAAGGCAATTTGCCTCCCAAAAAGAAGAATTAAACTTGAATATATCCAAGTCATGTGATCTTTAAATTGCGTAATCCGGCTGTTTTGAAGGTTAAAAGGGTCCAAAAAAATTCGCCTCCTGCCGGCTGGGGCTTCGCCCCAGACCCCTTGTGTACCCGACTAAAACGAGCTTTGTCGGATTCTAGTTGACCCAAGTTGGTAACCCTAGTTCAAGACATGTATCATCAGTTGTATTTTGGAAGTAACGAGTGGCTGACATTAAGTCTAGACTGGTTCGCACAGAATGCTGGCATGTTGACAGCCGTGCCAAGAGGGCATTACTTGTTTTTCTACACAACCGAAAATTCTAGAAATAAGCAAACAGTTTGTTGGTACTTAGTCGGTACACCAACTTGACAACAATTGGAACATATTTTCCATCCACATTTTAAATTAGCCACCACGCCGGAAACGGTGCGCGAAAATATAAAATAATCAAAATTAACTTTTGTGTAATTTTGGGAGGGTATAATAGTTTTTATTGTTGTCTGACAATCGACAAATGATCTATGATGTGGTACGTCCTATAAATTCAAAAGAATTTTAAACAGTACATAAACAAATACAGTGTGGCACCTAAATTTAAATTTAAGATGTAGGTTGAAACTATAAATTCCAAGCAAAATCTAACTAAAACTTTAGTTCAGGATTGCTTGTGGGGAAAATTTCCGATGATCGTCCAAAAGAAGAAAAGTAACATCACTTGCCGTGCCGTTGTATTAGATGCCAGTAAAAAACAGGAAACTAAAAAAAACATTTGTCATCATACTTTTCTCAATTAAAAAAAGGTAAATCATCTTCTCAAGAACTCGTCTCCATTCAAATGAATCTTTGTTCTAGCTTCATACGTTATAGTTATGTCAACTGTAAATAATAATGGTGAATCAAAGGAAAAAGAAACTTCGAGAAGCAGACGTGACTCCTCAAAGGACAGGACGGGAGCTAGCTCCGTCTTATACGACGAAGAAGAACAAACTACGTAATTGCCATTTTTAACAAGACGAATATTGAAATTACCATTTTGAAAGAGAGTAATAATTATACTAGGCATCGCCAATCTTTGTTTGTATGGGCTGCGATTGAACACTATAATATGTTCTAATAAGTGTAACGTAACATTTATGACTAAACAACAAGAGTAAGCAGTTAGCTCCTCCCTCTATAGTTTTGACCAACTATATTAGACACGGTGACCCGGGCAATGGTTGTGTAATTTGCGTATTGACATAAAACGTAAGAATTATTTTTGAGTGCGTTCGCGTCGCTTGGCAGCAGGGTACCTAAACATGTGGCCCATTCAAGCTCAACATGCAAGATTTAAGATTTCTGTCAACTCCATTCTCAAGACATAACTTCTTTGTTGCCACGCTCACCACTATCTCTCATGAGTGGAGATCTTTTGTGTTCAGAAACTGGAATGTGCTGTTATTTGTACATATCATATTTTATGTTATTTTACGACCAACACTCCGCACAGTTGTGCTCGTGTTGAGCAGAGTAGTAAAAGAATTGTCACGCGCGACATTGTCCATGCATGAATATCGACTAACATGACATACACTGAATTTCTTTATTGTAAGTATCAATTTTCTGATGAATCTTATTTTTATGTCAGTTTATTTATACGTACATTGTACACAAAAATGTTATTAATAATACACAAACACAACAATAGAAATAAAACACAAAACACAAATATGAATTACAAATACAATATACACAAACATATTTAGCTCAATTGGTAGAGTTATAGATGTTCTGGTTTCGAATACCAGTCGGGGCAACTTTACGACAATGCTATGAATCAATAAATAATTATAAATAATACATCCCGAAATTTTCAAAATGAACTACCTTTATGGTCATTGAAACGGTTACAGCTACTCATTTTCAAAACGTAAACTGTAATTATATATATGTAGCACGGGTTTTGTACGGAGCACGATGAATTGCGCCCTGCCACAACATCGAGCGTCCTGTTTGCGAAACCGAAGGCCACGGGTATCCGCGTGTGCTATTAGGCTGTGATTCACAGTCAAATGAGGGACTTCCCTCTTCCGATGCTGATGCGCTGACATTAGCTGCTCGTCTCTATAATTCCTCGTCAGAGTTTGGCAACAATGATAATAGAAATCTACCCAGATCACAGGTTTTATCACACTAACTGTTTTTCTCCTTTTCGAATGATTTTCAGAGGAGAGCGCATTAGGGAAAATCGTTTAATCCATTTTAATTAAACGTACACAAATTAGAATTTGAAACGCAATATCGTTTAAAGTAGGACTTCCATTATAAGTGATTTCTCGTATTTAGGTAAATTAACACCCTGATTACCAGTATACCACAGGCTACCGTATCCATTTTAAATCTACTTAATTGCCTTATCATTGTTAAACTGTTTAGAAAAGTATACGTTTAAATAGAAATGTGTACAATGTGTGTGTGAAAATAAATGCTAGAATATTTGACAAATCTTCAAATCAATATTTTAGTCAAAACAAGCCTTAGTAAGAAAATGCGAAGCTCAGTTTTCCCATCTTCGTACATTATCTCAGGGAATTAAATATAATAAGAAATGTAACTCATGTTTACGAGTTGTTTTTATTATCTACAGTAAAGTTATTTAGAGCTCTATTCTCGGAGAGAAGGTGAAGATGGATGGTGCTATTATGCTGAGTCTCGAGGTAAGAGACCTCGAGTCTTATACATTCGTATCCGTGTCGGAGGGGATTTAGTAACCTCATCTCGGTTGGTTAAGTTAGAGCGGCAAACACTGCTGATGAAGAGGGGATCCCCTGGTAGAAGTGGTGACAGACCAAGCACACAGAGAAGAAATTGATGCTTTCTTGCGCCTGTGGTCACAATACCGTATTACTATTCCTTCTGTTCTTGCTAAAGTCAGAAGTTTTTTTAGCTTCTGGTTTGGACTTAATTCCATCAGTTCTGTGTTAGGAAAATTAGTAAGCGGTTACATTGAGCGTCCTATGCACGAGGCCATAATACATTCATAATTTGTTCTGAATCGGGCCTTGTGATTCTGGAGTTGATGGCGGGTTGTTCGCTAATCTTTTATATTCATTACAGTCATTTGTTTCGTCTTCAACAATGCTTTCTATACGTGAATATGGCCGCTATATATTGAGAATGGCATCCTGATGTACGGCAATATGTCAGCCAACAATGTTTATGATGCCCACTGGGCATACAATACAAATATATTAAAAAATATCGATCTTTGTTGGTTATCGCTATCCTTCGACCATGGTTATCGCTCCACTCGATTGCGTCGGGCCTACAGGGTTTGGCTTGGTACTTTGGTACTTGTGGTTTACTGTCCCCCCACTGAAAATCAGTTATATCATAACTGAGTGGGTATAGCTCTACGAATTTTTTATTTGTTTATTTTTGCCAGAAATTTAAAATAATATTCCATACACATGAGAAAAAGTTATGAGCTGATGAATAAGCTGCAGTAGCGATGTGAATTGGAAATGATTGAAAATATCTTTCACCGTGAAATAAAGATGTGAAGTGGAAATGGTTCAGAAAAATTTCCGAGATTTTTTAATTTTCGGAAAATTTTGAAATAAATGTCTAAGGAAATGTTACACCTCTGACTACAACTAAAGAGACTGACCTGAAAGAAAATTGGTGCAACTGATTTAAGTAACAAGCATGATTGTTGTTTACTATTTTTGTTCTTGAAAGATACCTGCGATTCCTCATTTTAATTGACATACACATACACGCAATGCATCACATAAAATATACATTCATACAAGTTGAAATATCGAATGCTAGCAACACAATGATGAAATATAACATTGCATAGTGGTATCTTTTAAGAAATGAGCGAGCAATTATTGGTGCCAGAAATTGCTACAACAAAGCATGAAAATTCTTGCTTACGCTGCTTTTTATTTTCTTGCTGCTGAATCTATTACGAATTTACTTCTGACACGAAACACGCAATACAGCGCGATCTTACAGCAGAAAGAGACACTTCTATGTTTGGCGCCATGTTCCTAACCCGGCCTCGATACGGTGCAAGGAATGAAAGTGAAAGAGATCAGAAGATTCAAGGAAAGAAATGATTTGATTTGATTGAAGATCACAAAGTCTAGAGGTGACAAAAAGCCTGCGGGGTTGGGTTTGTCCTTTCCATTAGCTCGTTATTTTGAGTTTGGAAATACGTTAATATCTCACTCGACACGAACGCGTGGGAAGTGTTCATTTTATCTCCGAATTATCCTCAACAAAAAACTTCATCTCGCGAATATGAACGTTGTGCGTTGCGGGCTTGGTTCCCGGCAACGGATGTGGTCAGAGTCAGATCAAGAACCCTTGTCTGGCCTTGTAGTAGTGCGACGTCTCGTGTTCGTTGGCCTTGCACTAGAACACCGCGTGCAAGGTGAAGGTGCGTTATGCGCGGGCTTTGTGTACCACGTGCCAAGCAGTAGACAGGCTGCAGGTGCAGTTTAGGGCAAGGTTCGAGAACAACGAGACGCAACTGCGAATACAAATGTCTCGTCTTCCAAAAGTAAACACCACACAATACAAGCCAGGGCCCAGGATCTACGTGTCAATGTGCGCTCGCCTCGCATTAGTGGAAGATCACGTGGGTTTTAGATGGCTTCAAATCCCTATAATAACATTCATTTTACCATGCAAAATCTTCTGAATCATCTACAGCCAAGTTTCGGCTAGCCGCTCAAACTCCACTGCGATATTTATACTTATTTGTTTCGCAACAAAAAACTTTTAATTTGCTCCTCGAGGCTACGTAGTTTGATGGTTTATGACCACAAACATGGCAGTTTTCTGATTATTTTCTGCCATGGTGCCGAAACACAAATAAATTTTTTTCCGAGGATTTCCTAGAGGCACAACCGAAAGTGTAATGCATAGATTGATACTGATGTTGTTTTCTCTCTAAGATACTAGCCTTAATCCCGCCTTAATTTAAAAACCTCAATCAATCAATCAATCAATCAATCAATCAATCAATCAATCAATCTCTCTCTCTCTCTCTCTCATCTCTCTCTCTCTCTCTCTCTCTCTCTCTCTCCCCTGCTCTTACTCTCTCCCTCCTGAACGAACGAACGAACGAACGAACGAACGAACGAACGAACGAACGAACGAACGAACGAACGAACGAACGAACGAACGATTATTATTATTATTTTTATTTATTTATTTACCCGGCATGTTAAAAATCATAAACATCTCGATCTCTTCAGCCACGCCACTGACCGCGGCCACAATTCAAACATCGGTCGGCTGCGAACCGTAACTATAAACATGGGGGCCAGGCCAGGACCAACTCCCCCCCCCCCCCCCCAAATATCCAGCGCCCTAGTGGTGAGACATTCCAGTTATGGCTAATGAATAGATTGTTAAGTGGACTGGACTGATTCAATCGATGAAATTATCCAATAATAAAAAAAGGTAACACTTTTACGCGAGGGAGTAGACAAACGAACATATCTCTTAGCTTCGGGATGAAAACTGTATGCAATGCGTATTGAGCAATCGTAAGGGAAAGAGTATATATATACATTTTTAATTTTCAATCCCATCTGTGGTGGCTGGTATGGATAGCGTGCAGGTACAAGTCGTACGTATGAACGTATATGCAGAGTGCAATAATCGATTTGTGCTGATGGTTTTCAGTCATTGTCACAAATAAAAATGCTTTTGAACAAGACGTAAAACAACACACATTACAATATTCTGCAACTAGCACGGGTCGGGAGTACACAAAATAGGTTCGCGGAGCAAATAAATATGATACATTCGTATTTAGAATCTACCCGCAGTCACAGAACTGATTTTCAGTGGTGCTGGTGGACATTAAATTTAAATCAGACTAAGCCAACGCTGTAGGCCCCCGACACCATTGACGAGCGAACAATGACCAACTAGAAACCGACATATCTTTTTAATATGTTTGGTGGAGGTGCCGGGTAGACAGCCCTCCCTCTCAGGCTAACCCAAACCCTGACGCTCAGGGTCGCATAACGTGCACAAATGTGTTATTTTGTGCTAAATATCCATCTCAAGGGAAACTTGTTTTAGAAAAAAAATACGCTACCGTCTGCAGGGGCTTAAGGGGGTTCGATATATGTATCCTTCTTCAAGGTTAAGAAGCTTTGCTTCTTGTTGTGGTTTCACTCGTATCGTACCTGTGTTTTTAAGTGAATAATGCAAAAATAAGTGTTGTTTTTAATTGCATAACCAATCAACAATTGAGGGTAAATACTAACCTTAATCTACCTTCACGAACGAAACATATCGTTAAGGAGATATTTGCTTCGCTTGTTACGAGAGTGTGTTTATCGATAAATGCCACGGCCAAGATATGACTGGTGTGCTGCGGTAGACACGTTCCAATATTACGATGTGGTCGTATTGATGTGTGCTTCTTGCTGAACGCCACTTATCAGATACGTCCTGAATCCACAGGTCCTTAGAACCGGGTTTGAAGTGCAAAGGTGAAAGGGTTGTTGGGTATTGTTTCTTTATAACTAATGTTTATATTCAACAAGGCTAGGCTATAAAAACATATAACGAAAATATTGCAAAGTCAGGATGATAAGTCGATTCCTTGCTCTCGCTCGATTACAACTTGTCACAATAATTCTTTAAAAAAAAAACTGTTCAACTTATATTATAATTTATATTTCTGGTGAAACCAATATATTTTGTACTATCTACAAGTCAACTGGTGAATAAATTATCTTATCTTAACATTATTTACGTAGAGAACGATTCAGTGAGACGTTGAATATGAATAAATACTATTTACTACTACTATACTATTTTGATCATTCTGAAAGGAAAATATAAACAAATCTGACAATTACTCTTGAATTTTCGTGAAAAAACTACAACATATTTAAAGGACAACTGTTCAGCAGAAAAGTGTATATTATTCTCTACAGGAGAGTTACAAGCGTTCATAGTTCTCACCTGTCAGTCATGTGACGTCATCATGGCTTGTAGTTGCAACTCAACCGCGCGTACAAGCTACTGCCCGTGTGACTTCACAGACACGGCTGAGTAACATTCAGTCCACTCAACACGACCCAGAGGCTGTCTCCATTGTATTGCTATTGGTTTTGTCAAGTGTTTACTTACAAAACCTTTATTTTAAAGCTAATATCAGAAAAGTCTGTTCACATGATTTTTTGTATAGCTATCTTAGTATGAACTGAACTGTACCTTGTGCGGATTTATAACAGACCGGCTTCTAAATCTACTGGCTGGGCTAGGGATAAAACAATTTTAAAGCTCAACTTTAAATACTCCTCATCAGGCCGGCGGCTTTGTTCAACTTAGTTAAACCTTAAATCTAAACTCTTAGGAAAGTATGTAAACCGACATTATGCTAGTTTTGTTAGCACCTACAGTTAGCAAACTTTTAATTGAAACTAATTATTCCGAAGAGTTTGAAAGTCTTGGAATATTAGCAACGACTCTTCCTCTCTAGGCGACGCCGTATCAGCACATTTCGCCAAGCTGCGCCCGGTCAACCGAGCGTACTACGACTCACAATGGCCGTACTTCGATCGGTCTTCTTAGCCAAAGACCATCGGGCCGCACTTTAAGGATGTGTCTAAAATATATTTTGACTTAATAGTTACTAACCTGCTAACAAACAAGAATTGTTCACTGCTGGGCTGCTTATAGCTCGCTTACATGCAGATTTGAACATCAACTAAACTATACTTGAAGCTACTAAATGGCCAACAAAATAAATTGTTCTTGATATCTCGTAAATCTGCGGTTAGGAAGTAAACAATGTAAACGAAGCTAAATTTGATGCCTACATCCTGCTAGTTGTAAATAATTTTCCTGCTACGAGTTATAGATCACTTTTTGAATAAAATTAGGTACGCATTTCATTTCCTCATCTCCTGCCATCTTGTAAGCAGATTATGCAACGCTAGCAAGCAAACTTCGGCAACTTCGCTCGGGTGCTAACCTAGAAGACGCTATCTTTATGACGTCACTTACGACTAACGAGTCGACTAAGCTAGCAGACATTGGGCAAAAAGTCGGTTTCAGATGCACCCTGCGAGTATCGAGTAGATAGATGAGCAACGTAACCCAGCTGCTGTGATCACCAAGACCGTTAATTGCCCGGCTGTAGATGGGAGGTCACTCGCACAAAGAGCGTATCGCACAAAGCCGACCCACCCACTTTGATACTTCCTAGACGAAGTAGGCCTATGTAAGGAAGATCCCCCCCCAAATACAAAAATTTGTAAAAAAAAAAAAAAACGTCAGCCAAGCAGCTCTTCTTGCAAAGTCTTCGGCTGTGAATGCTGGAGATATAGAAGTTGAGCCAAGCATTTCATTCTTTCTCCCTAGTTTCGCATTGAAAAGAAGTAAGATCATTTCGCCTGTTGACGACCGCCAAGCCAACCATTTTCGTGGTAAAAAAGTAAAAACTTTAAACTCAACATCATAAAAAAATTACTTGGCCATTGAATTTGGTACGAGGACTCTAAAAAGTCAAGTCATCGTCATCGTCATCGTCATCGTCATCGTCATCGTCATCGTCATCGTCATCATCATCATCATCATAAATATCATAAATCAAATTGCATAAAAAAGTGTAAAGATGTCGGTTTTGCAATTTTGGGTTGTTATGTTGTTCTAGCTGTAGGGTATAACGAGATCAAGGCGAAATCGCACCTCGATATAAATACGTTCTTCCACATTATTTAAATATATGCTTTTGAGTATTGACATATGAACTGAATATCCTTGGATACTGGATCCTTTATGCGGTCTGAAAAGAGAACTAGAATTATCAATAATAATTGTCTTCTCCTCGGACCACGTGACCATCTATGTTTGCCATCGCCGTGAGGCAATCTTTGATCTTTAAAACTAGGAAAACGCTTAAGTCCTGCCGCGTTGTTGGATGAGCGTAATTGGTGCATTGAGTTGTTAAGTGTTATGCGGATTTTCTGTTGTACTGTGAAAAAATCATTACTTAGTTGATTTTTTTAAAATTAATTTAAATTAAATAAAAAATAAACTTTAATTTTAATTTTTTTTAATTATCGTAATTTTAAAAAAAGAAAAAAATCGTAAAATTTCGATTTTCATAACAAATAATTTTCGATTGCGCTCAAATTTCACACGAATATATAATTCATGAAATTAAGGTTCTGTGAAAAAATAATTACGATCGGATAAAGCATGTAGGTGCTGTAAGCCAAAGAAATTTGAAAATAAAAAAAATTCCAAAAATTGCGATTTTTTAAAGAAATTTATCTTTCGATAACGCTCAAAATTCACACGAATATATCAATTCATAAAATAAAGGTTGTGTGAAAAAATTATTACAATCGGACAAAGCATGCAGGTGTTATAAATCAAAGAATTTTGTTAAAAATCGAAAAAAATCGTAAATTGCGATTTTCATGAGAAATAATTGTTCGATCGATTTTTCCCCCGTGCAGTTCTTCGTTCAGAGATTTCATAGACCTCCATAAAATTTCATCGCAATTGGAGTATTGGTTTAGCCGGAATCGTGTTCACAGACACACAAAAATACAAAAAAAAAAAAAAAGAAAGAAAGAAGAAAAAAAAAAAAAACATTCCGGATTTTTTTCTCCAGTGTAGTGAAATGGAATCTTCGCTTCGCTCGCTACGCTCGCTACGCTCATCCAACTATGATTATGCACGAAAATTAACATAAAATGCGTTACTGTTATTAAAAACTATGAAGCTTCGCAAACGCTTTGTCAGGCGCGTTGTTGGATGAGCGTTCTTGGTGCATTGAGCTGCCACGTGTTTGAATGCGAAATGCGAAATGACCTACCCGGTTGACGCGCCCCTGATTCTCATGTCGTCGTCGTAAAAATTAAAACAATATTACCAAGCGTGTCTCGTAGGCTATAACAATGGAAAAACGAAATCAATTTTAATTCCATCTGCATTACACATGGCAGTTCAATGCACCAATTACGCTCATCAAACCATGGACTTAGAATAGTAACTGGCGTATCAAACAACGCGCCTGAAAAAGCATTTGCGAAGCTACAAAAGAACAATTTTGAAGACAACAATAAAAAATTCGGGCCTAGGACGCACGAGTTTCTTTGGATGTACTTTAGTTAGGTCACCGCCTGCTTGATGTAATTTTAATTTAAAAAAAACGTTAAATGAAGATACACGTTAAAAATTATTCTTCAATTAACCTCAAATTTCACACGAATATATAAATTTATAAAATTAAGGTTCTGTGAAAAAATCATTACAATCGGATGAAGCATATAGGTGTTATAAGTCGAAGAAATTTTTTAAAAAAAATTTAAAAAGCGTAAAATTGCAGTTTTCACGAGAAATAATTTTTCGATTACGCTCAAATTTCACACAAATATATTAATTCATAAAATTTAGGTTCTGCGCAAAAATCATTACAATCGAATAAAGCATTACTCGAAGAAAGTTTAAAAAATCAAAAAAATCGTAAAATTGCTATTTTCATGAGAAAACAATTTTTCGATTGCGCTCAAATTTCACACGAATATATTAAATTATAAAATTAAGGTTATTTGATAAAATCATTACAATCGGATAAACCATGTAGGTGTTATAAGTCAAAGAAATTTTAAAATATCGAAAAAATCGTAAAATTGCGATTTTCATGAGAAATAGTTTTTCGATTGAGCTAAAAAACGTGGCAGTTCTAAGTTCAGAGATTTCGAAGGCCTCCAGAAAAATTTTATTGCAATTGGAGTATTGGTTTAGCCGGAATCGTGTTAACAAACAATACAGAAAGAAAGAAAGAAAAAAAAACATGCCGGATTTTTTTCTCCAGTGTAGTGAAATGTAATCTTTGCTTCGCTCGCTACGCTCATCCAAATATACTAGGAAGCTTCGCAAACGCTTTTTCAGGCGCGTTGTTGGTGTTGGATGAGCGTAATTTTAAAAAAAAACGAAAAAAGTGCAAAATAGAGAATTTTAAGAGAAATAATTTTTCAATTACACTCAAATTTCACACGAATATATTAATTCATAAAATTAAGGTACTGTGAAAAAGTTATTACAATCGGACAAAGCATGTAGATGTTATAAGTCGAAGATTTTTTTTTTTTAATCGAAAAAAATCGTAAAATTGCGATTATCATGAGAAATAATTTTCCGATTGCGCTTAAAAACGTGTCAGTTCTAAGTTCAGAGATTTCGAAGGCCTCCATAAAATTTCATTGCAATCGGAGTAACAGTTTAGCCGAAATCGTGTTAACAGACAGACGATAATACAAAGAAAAAAAGAAAAAAGAAAGAAACCCAAACATTCCGGATTTTTTTCTCCAGTGTAGTAAAATGAAATCTTCGCTTCGCTCGCTACGCTCATCCAAAGAATATTTATTATTTGTATTTATTTTATTCGAAATTCCATTTACCAACAGGCTAGGATTAATTTCACAAAAGAACATGAATAAACATGAAACATATAAAAGAATTTATTTAGTATGATTGGATGAGCGAAGCGAGGCATCAATTTCACTGACCCCTCAAAAAATTTAGCTCCAATGTTTTTTTTTTGTTTTTTTCTGTCTGTTTGTTCGCACGATTCCGGGCAAACGGCATATCGATGGTGAAGAACCAATACCTTCTATCTGCCATTTTCTGCAAAAATGAGATTTTTGTGTCTATGGATACACAAAATTATTTCGAATTTTTTTATGTTAATAGCTCCTATCTCACAATGCTTAAACATCTCCAAAAGAGACATATAGTACTACCTTACATCAATATCTCCTATCTGCCACCGCCAACTAGTTACTTTTTTTGAATCAGTTTTAACTTTTAATGCTCTCCTGAACAATTTGCTTTTTGGCAGATAGAAGGTATTGGTTGTTCACCATCGATATGCGATCTTGATGAAAATTGGAGGGGACCTTCCAAATCTCTGAACTTAGACCTGCCACGTTTTTGGGTACAATCGAAGAAATATTTCTCATGAATATCGTACTTTTACGATTTTTTTCGATTTTTAGTGCGATATTTTGTGACATTTGGGCCGATTCTGACCAAACGGCTGGGGCTACAACGTTCATATTTTACATGGACATTAAGGTAATGGTGATGTACTGCTTTGTGAAAGATAAAAATGAAAAAGTTAGCCAGAATCCATAGAACAAAGGTTTAATAGAGTTTTTTTAGGTTTAGGCCCCTATAATAACAATTAACAAGTGACAATAGAAACTTGACAACAATCACCTACAATGCATTCAAAAAGCACTTGCAAAGGAAAAGTGGTCCCGCGCAAACTAAAAACTTACAAAAAAGCTCATCAATCAACGCGGCGGGATTTAAGCGTTTTCCTAGATATAGCTACAAAATATATTGCTCGTATAGGCTAATCTAAATTATGTTCAGAACAGCACTAATGTGTTGGCCTACAAAATGTGGTTTCCACTATGCAACCTTGAACCTTGGTATGTCTGTCATTACTTTATATGCATCCGGCATGTTCTAAAGAATCTCCACAAAAACTTCCGTTTTATTATTATCTCCAGCCGTTTGGCACTTGCGCGTCAAGAGCACAAAAAGCAGCTTGCTATAGCTCACTCTCAAGAACTTTACAACGTTATTTGAATAGATAACATTTTATTTGTCCAATGTCCTAATGGCGGAAACCGGTGACTATCTAGCATAAATTAAAACTTTTACGAAATAGATAACTTATGTTTCACCCCAGTTTCCTCATATTGTGCATAACTTACCTCCCCGGCTCGGGCAAAGCTCGCAGTCGATAAGTTCGCTGACCCTAGACCCGAGCTCGAGTTGACGATTCTAATTAACATATTTTTATGGCCGTTTTATGTATAAAGATTTTGCGATTCCCATAACTTGGAAGGTGCAAATTGTAAAATTCCAGACGTGCGTATTATTTAGTTTTAATTAATACGCCAAACAAAAACGAAATTTGTAGACTTCTCGTTTTATTATCCTGTGTTCGTATCTAATTAACTCAAGGAACAGGGGGTACATTAACACAGTGAGGAAGCGTTTAAAATACTAGGAAGCTTCGCAAACGCTTTTTTTGGTCGCGTTGTTGGATGAGCTTTTTTGTAAGTTTTAAGTTTGCGTGGGACCACTTTTCCTTTGCAAGTACTTTTAGAATGCATTGTAGGTGATTGTTGTCAAGTTTCTATTGGGTCTTGTTAATTATTATTATAAACCTCAAAAAACATATTAAAACCTTTATTCTATGGATTCTTGCTTAACTTTTTCAACTTTTTCTTTAAAAAAGCAATATATCACCATTACCTTAATGTCCATGTAAAATATGAACCTTAATTGTAGCCCCACCCGTTTGGTCAGAATCGGCCCAAATTTCACGAAAATATCGCACATAGATTTTGAAGGTCCCCTCCAATTTTCATATCAGATCGCATATTATGCCGCTTGCCCGCTAGAGAGCGAACAAACAGAAAAAAATACAAAACAGAAAAAAAACACCAGAGCTACATTTTTTGGGAGGGTCAGTGAAATTGAAGTCTTCGCGTCGCTCATCCAACAATTTAAAAAACCAGAAGTAATTTTTTACAAAAGAAAACTTATACGCTGACTCACAAAATGCGACAAGAGTGTTGTCCCAATTTGGTGATCGAACCTAGAACCTCGAGGTCGAACTCTCGTCCCGATAAAATCGAGGTCACAGGTTCAAGCCCCATAAGGGGTAAAACTTTTACGACAAGACCACACATAAACGTTATTCACCTATATTCCTTTTCCCAAGAGTATCGTGGTATACACCTCATGGCTTCCCTCTAATGACTACATAATGCACGTGCTTTGGAAAAATAAACCTATACAGAGCTTAAACAATCTATACTTTTAAAAGGTCACTGTAAAATGGCTTAATATTATGCTGTATGTGGCCAATTCATAAATATTTAAAAAAAGATTTGTAATGTAGAGTGTGGTAAATAAATTGCCAACTCAAATGTACAACGGAATTTTTTAGCTTTAAACTACACTTACAAAAAAAAGGAAATATGATATAACCGACAATCGTATACAAAATAATACAAAACAGAACGCATGTAAAATATATTATTTTTATATATTTGCTGAGCTAATATAGCTATTTGTGAAGAACCAAATGTGTCCTATTCCTTCAACTAACCGCATAATATCCTGGTTGCCTTGGATGGATACGGAGGCTTCAAAGTGGTATTTCAATTACCTACCTACTGGAGCCAGGAAGGGAGTATTGTGTTTCTACAGCACTATAATGTTACACCTCCCGTACTTTCATCTCATATTGGCCTGGCCTTGGGGAAAACACCCATGTTTTGTTAGACACGTTACGAAACGAAAGGCAGGACTAATGTAACTACCTACCTACGTATACACAGGAATATGTTTGATACACATACTGGCCCTACAGTTTTCATGTTGACATCTCTTAATTCTCTCAGTTCGTGGATATAAATATAATATTATGTTTTCTTGTGCTTTAGGGTTCCGATATTTCAGAAGGAATGCTCTAAAATCTAGGTAATTGTGCACGACTTAGTAAAAAGGATTGCCGGTGGCTGGAATCGACTCGCAAACCCTATGAATTACGAGTACAGAGCTCTTTATCGCTTCATCGGAACTGCCTGTTTGCAAACTTGAAAAGAACCTACACTACAGTGTTGGTATCGATTTAACTTTTAGTGATAGTTCTCAGCATGCATGTCGGTCACAGGAAGTGGTCCGATAGTCACATAAGAAGTAGGCCTAAGTGTTTGTAATAACTAAAATATAAATACGTGTGACTGAGCGTGGTGTCGTAGCTTGTACAAGCCACTATGTGCTTTAACAGCCCTATTTATTTTATTATTATTATTATTATTATTATTATTATTATTATTATTATTATTATTATTATTATTATTATTATTATTATTATTATTATTATTATTATTAAACGAGTGAGCGTAGCGAACGTAGTGATTTCCATTCGACTTAAACGGCCCTTATTGTTTTTCTGCGTGCGGTGTGTGTGTACGTTGAAAATCAGCCGAATCGCTGAACAGATTGCGCTGAAATTTTAAACAGACATCCGGTACGAGTTTATTGAGAACTGCTAACAAAATCAGCAAGATTCATTGCGATTTAAACCTACAAGAAATGATAAACTGAAAAATAGACTTCCAATGTTTAGAAATTATTTTAACGACAATGTTTTAGATTTTGAAAAGATATTTTTTGTTTGTTTTTCGCCTGGCCGTGAAATGCCGTGCCCATGCAAGGTCAGTCGACTGTTGGACGTCAAGGTATCCCCAAATTCCGCTCGTAGATTGAGTAAACCTTCCAATATTTTCACGTATTTCGTACTGGCTATGTTTACATAGTAGGCCCTATTGCCACAGATGATGGACTACACTGCATTATATGCATTTCAAAACATGTTTAATAATTTTTGAAATACAATCTAGAAATTACAAAATCTTTCCCGACCAGGGGATTGAACCCACGTCTCCCACATTTCGGCTACAAGGGCGCTTTAGCCAACTAGACTAGGGAAACGCCAAAGTCGTAGTTAGACGAGTGAGCGAGTCATGTGGTGAGTACCCGGGAACATTTTGCATTTTTTAGGCCAAAATGCTCCACTGTAGCCTATGATAGGCTAGGGAGGCCTAAGGTAAGGGGAAGAAAAGAAATGTTACCGGGTATTCAACACATGGCTCACTCACTCGTCTAACAACGACTTTGGCGTTTCCCTAGTTACTATTATTAATTTTAGATTTTTATGACATAAAATAATGATGGTAGTAAAAATTAGAGCAAGCCCAATACCACATGACATTGTGTCTCTCTACGACTGACTTACATAATTTCTAAATCTAGATTTCTAATAGGCTAATACTATTTATAGTGATGTTTTTATCACATTATGCAGGAATTTGTCCTGTCTAGTCTCCATAAAGTTTTGATTCTTGTTTTAACTAAAATAATGTTGCCAGCATTATTAGTTGAACGTTATTTATTTATTTATTTATTCCTTCTTGCTTATTTGGTTACATAATAAAGTTTTTATGAGAGAAGCATCATCAATAATTGATAATGCAATTATTGTCATAAACTTTTGAACCGGGTACGAATAGTGTTTCGTCGATTGCGTCGGGTCCTACAGGGTAGGCTTGGTCGCTTTGATTTACTGTCCCCCACTGAAAATCAGTTATATAACTGAGTGGGTAGACTCTAAATACAATTTTTTATTTTATTTTTTATACATTGGAATATTATTCTATAAAAACCTTAGAAATCTGTGGTATACATTTGGTCTTTTTATGTTGTTACGTAGTTCTTACATTTAATTGCAATGAATTTATATGTATACATGTTTTTTTGGACATGTACGCGATTGCCAGATGAACACAAAAACATACAAAATTATCTGGGTTCGACCGTTCGAGTCCAAGTCAAGGCAATTGCTTGAGAAATGATTATTATAATCAATTACGTTGTCATATTACTGTTTATATAAGCCAGTGATATCAACTAATTATCGGTTTATCATTGTCACTCACTGAGAAAGTGCACACGTCTATCAACATGATGAACGCAACACCTAACAGTCTATAAAGAATGGAATAAAAGTCACAGAATGGCTATCTCTGTTGGTAGTAAACTCAAATAAATTTCGTAAAGTGCACAACAATAGCTTAGAAGGTTGTAAAATAAGACTTATATGACCTTTGGGGCTCGAGGATGGGCTCCTACAAGCCAAGGAAAATAAATAAAAAATGCCACGAGGTTTCGGTAACAGTGTTGATTCGACTTGATAGAGACAGCTTTAATCGCATTCAATAGGTCGAACGAGTTTATCTGTCTGATGGTAAGTAAATTTATTTGAATGTGTAGTTATTTGTTTATATTTCGCGTGCAAATATGCAGAATGGGGAAACTGACATTTTACAACAGCTGTCGTCATGTTCTCAAAATCAAAATTAAATTTACACGTTTTTTTGGAGATAAAAATGTCGACTGAAAATCAGTTATGTTTGTGAGTAGTGGACTAAAGACTAGATCAACATTAATTTTATCGACATTTCTGGCTTATCATCAAAACACTTTGTCTGTATTGTTCAAAAACTTCATCTGGCATTCTAATGCCTTTTTTACATTTTGTCTTATATCCAACAAACGCTATTTGTAACGACATAGTTTCACACTTGATTATCTTACTGTGCATGTATGTCTATGGTAAACTACACTTGTTCGACATATGTTCTGTTGCAATGTGACCACTGACTACAAAATAAATAAATACATTTTTCTGTTACTGTTTCTCTCCTCGATGAATTGAACGGAAATTGGAGTTGGTTTCGTTGGCTGATGTTGCTTAGTTTGTTGCTTAGTTTATGGTTCCTAATTTATTAATGCTAATGTCACATCACATGAGTCAAGACGATGAAGTCGCGCACACTCCCCATTAACCCGCAGTCTACGTATTACCAAGGTGCATGGCTCTCTGTATATTATATTGCACGCTAGAGACCGGTAGTACATAAAGGGATAAGGGAACGACAGGCTAGTGAATTGTTAACTCGACGGCGGAGGAGGGAGGCTGTTACTCTTCCAAGATGAGTTACGAACTGTTCCTCTTGATAGGAAATTATCTTTCACTATAAGAGAAAAACATTTTTGAGTTTGAGGTTCTTAAACAAATGATCGTGCATTTAGTTGAACTTAAATATCAATCAAAGTTCAATATTTGAACCTAGTGATGAAAACCTAGTGATGAATCACTCAATGAATCGGTTAAACTAATTTTTCACTTCCTATTATAAGGCTGCATACTAGGGAAACGCCAAAGTCGTTGTTAGACGAGTGAGTGGGCCATGTGTTGAGTACCCGGTAACATTACTTTTTTCCCCTACCTTAGGCCTATCAAGCCTATCTTAGGCTACAGTGGCGCATTATGGCCTTACAGTTGGCGCGCCCTTATACCAACTAAACTTTAAACCCTATTATTTATACGAATATAATTATCAAACTTAAATATGCAAATGTTCCCGGGTACTCAACACATGACTCGCTCACTCGTCTAACAACGACTTTTGCGTTTCCCTAGTCTAGTTGGCTAAGGCGCTCTTATAGCCGAAATGTGGGAGACGTGGGTTCAATCCCCTGGTCGGGAAAGATTTTGTAATTTCTGGATTGTATTTTAAAAATTATTAAACATGTTTTGAAATGCATATAACGCAGGGTAGTCCATCATCTGTGACAATACTAAGGAAAACATAGCCAGTACGAAATACCGTAAAAATATTGCAAGGTTTACTCAATCTACGAGCGTAATTTGGGGGTACCTTGACGTTCAACATTCGATAGACCTTGCATGGGCACGGCATTTCACAGCCAGATAAATAACAAACAATTTTTTTTTGGATGAGCGTAGCGAGCGTAGCGAGCGAAGCGAAGATTCCATTTCACTACACTGGAGAAAAAAATCCGGAATGTTTTTTTTTTTCTTTCTTTCTTTCTTTCTTTCTTTCTGTATTTTTGTCTGTTTGTCCGCACGATTCCGGCTAAACCGATACTCCAATTGAGATGAAATTTTCTGGAGGCCTTCGAAATCTCTGAACTTAGAACTGCCACGTTTTTGAGCGTAATCGAAAAAATATTTCTCATGAAAATCGCAATTTTACGATTTTTTTCGATTTTTAAAAAATTTCTTCGACTTATAACACCTACATGCTTTATCCGATTTTAATGATTTTTGCTCAGAACCTTAATTTTATGAATTAAGATATTCGTGTGAAATTTGAGCGCAATTGAAAAAATATTTATCATAAAAATCGAAATTTTACGGGTTTTTTCTTTTTTTTAACAATTGTTTGACTTATAACACCTACATGTAATGATTTTTCCACAGAACCCTTATTTTATGAATTAATAGATAAGTGTTAAATTTGAGCGCAATCGAGAAGTTATTTCTTATAAAAATCGCAATTTTACGATTTTTTTCTTTTTTAAACAATTTCAATTAATTTTTAAAAAATTAAAAAATTAAAGTTAATTTTTTATTTAATTTAATTTAATTTAAAAAAATTCAACTAAGTAATGATTTTTCCACAGAACAACAGAAAATCCGCATAACACATGGCAGCTCAATGCACCAATTACGCTCATCCAACAACGCGGCGGGACTTAAGCGTTTTCCTAGTCTAAATCAAAACCATTGTCGTTAAACTAATTCCTTCTCATGATAGGCCTATTTTTCAGTTTATTATTTCTTGTAGGTTTAAATCGAAATGGATTGTGCTAATTTTGTTAGCAGTTCTCAGTTACCTGCAGTGCGATTCTGTAAGATCGTTATGAGATTAAGATTTATATATATATATCTCTCATCGATAGAATACACATGGAAATCTGTAATAACTAACAGAATGCCTTTAGTGTAGTAACTCATTCTTATACATTGTTCAATGTTATATATAAGTTATTTTACATTCGATAACGATATTGACTGTTCATTAGACGAGTGAGCGCAGCGAAACGAAGTCTTTTATAACGCTACTCGATCGGGTCTTGGCCGTGAGCATTGTCTGTTAAATGTCTGTTAAATGGTTGTCTGTTTGTCTGTCGGACTCATACGGCCGAACGGCCAAATAGATTGAGCTGAAATTTTAAACAGTGATATTCTATAAGATAGTTATGGATAACGTGAATGATCGCTATCGTTAAAACAAAAACATTTGTTGTGCTCATTTACCATTATTGTAAATTCTGGCTTAGCCAATCAAAACAAAAGTCGTAACGAAATCAAGTATGCAGTGATAGTTTGCATGAGTATCATATATACTTTTATGTTGTTTGCAGTTGATATCTTAACGATTGATAACGAGGATTCAAAAGGTATTGATATAAATGCTTGTTAAATTATCGGTTCACGGTCATGTGGATCTAAAAAATATATTACTGCATACTTGATTTCGTTACGACATTTGTTTTGATTGGCTAAGCCAGAATTTACAATAATGGTAAATGAGCACAACAAATGATTTTGTTTTAACGATAGCGATCATTCACGTTATCCATAACGATCTTATAGAATATCACTGCTGGTCACGGATGTCTGTTTAAAATTTCAGCTCAATCTATTTGGCCGTTCGGCCGTATGAGTCCGGACAGACAAACAGACAAACATTTAACAGACATTTAACAGACAATGCTCACGGCCAAGACCCGATCGAGTAGCGTTATAAAAGACTTCGTTTCGCTGCGCTCACTCGTCTAATGAACAGTCAATATCGTTATCGAATGTAAAATAACTTATATATAACATTGAACAATGTATAAGAATGAGTTACTACACTAAAGGCATTCTGTTAGTTATTACAGATTTCCATGTGTATTCTATCGATGAGATATATATATATATATATATATATATATATATATATATATATATATATATATATATATAAATTAATATACTTAAACAAGTACCTATGATAAAATGGTTCAATGCATGAATAAAAACGACACGTTCCTTTTATTTGTTTGTACCTAGTAGTCAGTATACATCACACACATAACAAAAACTTGTAGAAATACAGAAAAACCTTACACACTCAAAAGAAATGAGATCTAAAAAAAAGGGCCAAGCTCATCTACCCTTCCACATTTGCGCATTCTTAATTCAAAAACGTACAGTGTACCATAACAGCATCCTCGAAAAGCTTAATTTGCGATTATTAATTTAAACCTAATAGTTCATCCAAGTTCTTTGTTCTAATTAATTTACACGTAATAACATGCAAATTTTATTTTGCCAAGCTTTTCGAGATGCTGTTATAGGACACTGTACGTTTATGAATTAAGAATGCGCAAATGTGGAAGGGTAGATGAGCTTGGCCCTTTTTTTTAGATGTCATTTCTTTTAAGTGTGTAAGGTTTGGCTGTATTTCTACAAGTTTTTGTTATGTGTGTGATCTCATTACATTTTCAAGTTCCATTGCAAAATTATTTGTTAAAATATAATAATTTTATCAAAATTGATTTAATTTCTATGGTATTAGCAATAACAATAGGATGTAAAATATCTAGACCCGGATTCATGTACATCCTGGGTATAGGTGGTATAACCATGGTATAACGACGGTATAAGGACTGGACCCCAATTCTTGAGTTCGTGGGAGATGAGTTGAAAACGCAATTTGAAAACGAAGTCGTTTTCGTTTTCGAAGGAATTGGTATTCTTGAACGGTATCGTGGAAAACGTCATGGGTTGTGAGTTGAAAGAGTATTGCTGTTATTCACGTGGGGTGAGGTTCACGAAATCCAGACACTTTAAAAAGATTTGCGTATAGCAAAGAGCTCGAAAAAGTTCTATATTTATTCTAGATGGCAGTGCCTTCATAAACGCGGGCCAATCGAAAGACGAGTTGCATCAAATGATTTGATTGTTGCAATTGTGTAAACAAACAGATGAGCAAGCTCATATTCGACACCTTGCTTCGACATTGTGTGTAGCAGCAAGCTGACTTTGATCATGGCTCAACATGGCTAAAAAGAAAAGAATATGTGTATTATTTCCGATCATTTTTGTATAGCCTAGGTGGACAATCATACTATTGTTTATCTGCATTAGGCTTTTAGTAATCAAAACAAGTTATTTGTGCGGAAAGTGTGTCAGAACAATGTTGTGCTGGCCTAGGGTTGGCTAGGCTTGTCAAACATGTAATGTAAGTAATAATTTTATCTAGTCCTATAGCCTAATGAAACTTTAGACCTACACTTTTGTAATATAAATAATTTTCTACATCTGGGCCTAGGTCAGGGACGGTTTCTGATTTGTTTTATGAGAGTATAATGACAACTTTTCTCATTTCACACATAGAAGCAAAATTTAAAATGTCCTCCATTTGTTTACGTATCGCACTTTCCCGCCTAACTCTGCTTATACCGTCAACAAGTGTCAAGTAACTATGGTTACTTGTTGATTGTATGCCTAGTGTTTAAGGCTTATTTAAAACCTTTATTTGGAAGCCTTCCAGCAAACTTTTTCAACTTTTTTTTTCAAAAGAGACTATATTACTATAACCTTATGTCCATGTAAAATATGAACATTGTAGCCCCACCCGTCTGGTCAGAATCGCGGGCCGATTGAAACTGACGAATTAGATGTTAGTAGTAGTAGCAGTAGCAGTAGCAGTAGCAGTAGCAGTAGCTAACATCCTTAAAGTGATTTTGAGCATGTTTCAAGCCATTTTTTCACCAAGAAGAAATGGTCGTACCCCAATAAAATTTGGCATGTGTTGTCAGGTACCTAAATCCCCTCGATTGTGATAGTTTTCAAGTTCACATCACGTTACATGACGGCTGGGTAACACCTCGAAATCACCCCAACTCTGCTTGGTGTATAAGGTGCTTGAGTGTGTAGCGCACCGCGGCTTGGCTGCGGCGCCCTAACGGGCACCTGGATTATATGATTTACCACAGTAATTATTGTAATCACAATGTAAATTGCGCCTCCATAATGAATTATTCCTAACTCTAGGATATCTTTTATTCAAATGCCAGAAGCAGAAGTGGGCTTGTTGCGGACTGAGCGGTGGTGGTGGTGGTTGTGGTGGTGGCAATGTTGGTGGTTTGACTCAATCTTCGTAGATTACAAGTATTAATAAAATAGGCTATAGCCACTGAAACCGATTTCTAAAGACGAACCCGTGGACGCTTTGAGAAATGGAATCTTGGACCAATTTCAAAAGAGGAAAAAAATACAAAAGGATTGATTTTTTTCAAACTTTTGAGCAGACTCCCCAAAGAAAAGAAAAGCACCTATAAGTTTCCAAGTTCTAACTTCTTTCAAACTAAGCAGTCCTTATGAAAGAATCAATCTCTCTCTAAAAGGTTAAGAAATCATCAAGTTTTTCTCGTTTGCTTAAGAATGAGAAAGGAAAACAAACTGAAGCAACACAGAAAGTCGAGTCGACTCCCTATCGTATCGTGTTTATCGTCAGCTGCGATTGATAAGTGTTTTATAATCAAGGTCATATTTGACTTCCGATCGACGTAGCTAGTTGTAAGCCCGACCTATATTTCCCAGTGCCCAGCGCGCGATAACAGAATCAAAGGCGAGAAACACTCGTAGCACTTGAGTTGGGAGTCACTTCCAAAACCTTCAATGGTGAGATCGGAATTGGATTTATCTTTCAATTTACATAACAGATTTAAATGTATGATTTAGAATAATATATGCAAGAGAGGACGTCTACACTGTAGGGTGGGCCGAAAAACAATTTTTTTTTTTTTTAAGTCGTAATACCGCGGAAAAGTTGCGAATTGTGGAGACTAAAAAATTTTAAAAAAAATTAAAAATCGGTTCATATCTTCCGGTCGCGCATGTGCTCTAAAGTTTTCCAAAATTTTGAAAAATTCACATTTTTACGATAATTTTTAATATTTTTTACATAGAAGAAAAGTTAAAATATGAAAAATTCGAGCTTTTACATTCGGGAAGAGGCTAATTTAAAAATGTTAAAAATTATCGTAAAAATGTGAATTTTTCAAAATTTTGGAAAAGTTTAGAGCACATGCGCGACCGGAAGATATGAACCGATTTTAATTTTTAATTTTTAAAATTTTTTAGTCTCCATAATTCGCAACTTTTCCGCGGTATTACAACTTAAAAAAAAAAAAAAATTGTTTTTCGGCCCACCCTAGTCTACAGCCCTACATGCTTATTATCAAATAATTATGCAACAACACAATTATCATTAAAATTGTTTGTTGATGACAATATTATACTGTTGAGCCAAAAACTTATAATATTTAATACAATCCAGAAAACAGAAATCCTAAAAAATTAAGACCGTTATTATTTATTAAATATAAGATGATCTATAAACAGACATGTATAAATTGAGAACAATATAGATACAATGTCAAACCAATAAGTTTATAATCGGATGTTTATTTCAGTCTACAACGTTAGCATATGGGTAGTTGTTCAAGTTATTAATTAAATAAGTTACAACTGAGAACTACTTAAGCCGTATCTCCATTACATATGGTCACAATGTTTCATGAATAATAAGAGTAAATCATACTTTCTATCGATAACCAACTCCTTCCACAAATAGCAAGGTCTTCTAACTTGTGGGTTGTGATGTAAGTTCGAAAATTCTTTCAAATTTGACTGCCTTGATTTGTATTGTTATGAGTTACTAAATTTAAAAACGTCCTCTTTTTAGAAATTGACTTTCTTCACACCTTATCTCAGTGGTGCCATTTCGTTATACTCCCTGGAAGTTTAGCCCTTCAACAAACTATGCAATGATTTTAATAATCGCATACCTGTTACATGATATCTGTCAAAAATATTTAAATGCGGATTAAATTTAAATTTCTATTGGGAAACCAGCCCAGGGACATTGACTAACTTTCTCCTTTGGAATTTTGGAGATAAATTATAGAAGAGGGAATAAATCCCTCGCATTCGCATTGACGACTGCAGAAAACCCCGGACAAAACTTTCAGTAAGGATTGCCGGTTACGGGTATTGAACATGGGACAATCAGAATCAGACTCTTGCGCTTTACTCTTGAGCTAAATCTATCGGTATGTGGATTCGAGCTTATGTATATCCCATTTGCCTGGGAGGTACCTGAATCAATATACTCCAGTTTACTGTGGCGTGGTGTTTGATTATTGATGGAACAACATTGATACAGTGACCACGACCAAACATACCGAATGCAATAACCTTTAAGCACAAACACGAAGCACGAAGCAAGATTAATAGCTTTATTATAAGATCGTCAGTTCCACATTGACGTGGTTGAATTTAATATGCATACATATAGAGTTTGAGGTGACAAATGACAACCCAGCAGGAGAGATGCCTACGTAAGACAGGGGGTTGTTTTCTTTTGCTGGATGTCAAACTTGGAAATACGGTTTATTAAAGAGAGTGCTCCTGTTAAAAGTGATACTTTGAAATATTCATGTAAATAAGTGTCCCTCAGACTCAAACAAGCAAGTACCGTTTTTAAAATTGAATTATAAATAGCTGCACTGCACATTTTCAGGACTATACCATAGCGCCATCAGGACCTTCCAGCGACACACGTACAATATCCGTTATACAAAAGTTGTTGTCATAAAAAAAAAATCGGCGCCTTCAGAAAAAAAAAGAGGTAGCGCAATCAGGAGCGTTCAGCGATACACAATATCACATTTAATTTTGGACCTTAGTCCAACTCTGAAATTCTACCTCGTAACTTAAATTACGAGGTGGAATTACCACTGTCAACATCTGAAACAGAATTGCTATAGGCCAATCGTGATGGTTTAAACCGTTGGGGCGCAAATCTAAGCCATATGGAGCTACCAAGTGACGCGGGCTTATCATCCGTCAAAGAAAATAATCTGGATATGTCCATCCACATCAATAATCTAGTACGCTAATCCCCTCTATTATCAAATCTGGATTAATAGTAACGCCGGCGCTAATATTAAACAGTCCATTTGTAGCTAACGGCTGGACTTGTAAATTATTCAAATGGTTTGTATTATATTCGCGTGCATTGTGTAGTTAGAATCATTGTCACCCTTTGTAAAATGCTTTTTTCAATAAGTGACTAGTTTAGACATACAAATATAAAGAGAACGTAATTGTTTATTCCATGTCATCTATTTAAATAACTAGGAAACGCTCAGTTATTGGACGCGTTGATAAGCGAGCACGTGCTATAGCTAGACCCACATTGCACATTTATTTTATTTTAAAATTTGCGACGTTCGCTGTCCACGGGTATGTTTCCAATATTATTTATTGTTGCCAAGGTATTTGGGTAAACCCGTGGTAAACCTTTACTTTGTGGATAAAATCCACCGCCATCTAGAGGACCTTGACAACATCATCATTTTGATTACTTCTGGGTGGCAGTGCATAGTGTCCAGAAACCTCGTACGACTTTTCGTTGCCATGGTAACGTTACTTTTGTTAAAATGTAATTTCCATCTAATTACACTACTTATCGGATCAAAATAAAATTAACATATTCGTGACCGGACAGACATTCTTAATGATTTGGCCACCTCAGATTTTGTCGCCGTTTAGTTTGAAAAAAAACTTTCGATTAATTAACTTTCTAGCTTTTTGAACGATTTTGCCACAAAACTAATGGCATACAATCCAGAAAAAAGCTTGCGGATGGTCCAAATTTCAACTAGATCCGAACCTCCGTTCGAACGTTATGGCGAGACATAAAAAAAACAAAAAAAACATTGAATATTTTTTCCAGCAGAGGCAAATGGAAACGCTCGTTTCGCTCGCTTAACCAGCGTACCACAGTGTACGAAAACCTGCAATAGTAGGCTATTCACGAAAGAAATAATACACAAGCCATCAAATCTAAAGTAACACATTTATATTTCAATTTTTCAAATCTTGTCGAGACCGGCAATCCTGACTGAAGGTTTTTTCCGAGGTTTTCCTCAGTTGTTAATGCGAATGCAAGGGATTGAGCCAACTTAAACATGCCCTTGGACATCCCTTCACAATTGTCATATCCGCAACATACTTAGTCAATCACCTGAGAGCCGGCATCAAATTGCACCTGGGGAGGTTACCACAAAATGAGTTAAATTTATATACACGTAACAGTTTAGCGGTCCAATTGAAATCAAAAAAACTATCTGCAATATAATTGAGAGTTGAGCCAGCGAATATCTAAACGCTCCGATCGGGCTGTCGTGATTAATTCGGTTAAATTAAATGTCTGTTGCCGGCCAACCGTCAACGCCCAAATAGACTGAGTGAAATTTTAAACAGACATCAGTGACCAGTAACTGAGAATTACACAAATGAACAATCGTACGAATTGTTTAACTGCAAGAAATAAAAACTGAAAATTACGTTGAATTATGAAATATTTTAACGACATCGGTTTTCATTGAAATAATATTTTGTTGTTATGTAGCTGACGTGAAATCGGTCCAAGGTAACGAATTGTTGGAGTCAAGGTACCCCAAATTCTGGCTCGTAGATTGAGAAACTTGCAGATTTTGACGATTTCGTACTGGTATATGTTTTCACTGGTATAGTCAACAGATGTAGGACTACATGCGTTATGAGGCATTTAAACAGTTAATATTTAATAAATACAATCAGAATTACAAAAGTCTTTCCCGACATTGAACCACGCTTCAATTTAGGCTTAAGGGTCGCGAAAGCCAACCGACTAGGGAAACCCAAAAGTCGTGTTAGACTGGGTGTGGAGAGTCGATTGTAAGTAGTCGGGAATATCTGCATTTAGGTTTGTTATACCTATTCGTTATCAAATTAGGTATTAAGTTAAGTCTAGATTTAGGCATATGCTCCACTGTAGCCTAGGTGTTAGGCTAGGGAGGCCTAGGTCGTGGGAAGAAAAGAAGTTTAACGGGTATTCAACACATGGGCCACACTGTTTAACAACGACTTGGGTTCTAGGTTAGACGAGTGAGCGCAGCGCAACGTTAGTCTACACGACTCGACGGTCCTGGTCTGTTATTCTGGTTAAATGTTAAATTTAAATGTCTGTCTGTCGTCTGTCTGTCCAGGCTCATACGGCCGAACGGCCAAATAGACCGAGCTGAAATTTTAAACAGACATCAGTGACCAGGTAACTGAGAACTGCTAACAAAATGAGCACAATCTGTTCGATTTAAACCTGCAAGAAATAAAAAACTGAAAAATACGTTGAAATGTATGGGAATTATTTTAACGACAATGGTTTTCATTTTGAAATAATATTTTTTGTTTGTTATTTACCTGGCTGTGAAATGCCGTGTCCAAGGATAATCGAATGTTGGACGTCAAGGTACCCCAAATTCCGCTCGTAGACTGAGTAAACCTTGCAATATTTTCACGTATTTCCTACTGGCCATGTTTTCCGTAGTATTGTCACAGATGATGGACTACACTGCGATATATGCATTTCAAAACATGTTAAATAATTTAAAAAATACAATCCAGAAATTACAAAATCTTTCCCGACCATTAAACCCACGTCGCCCACATTTCGGCTATAAGTGCGCTTTAGCCAACTCGACTAGGGAAACGCCAAAGTCGTTGTTAGACGAGTGAGAGAGTCATGTGTTGAGTACACGGCAACATTTGCATTTAAGTTTGATAATTATATCGGTATAGATAATAGGGTTTTAAGTTGAGTTGGTATAGGCTAAGGGCACGTCAACTGTAAGGTAATAATGCACCACTTAGCTATGATAGCTAGGGAGACCTTAGGTAGGTAAATAATAAATTGATAAATGGGCTTAAAGTGTAGGTTTTCCTCAGTTGTTAATGCGAATGCAAGGGAAGGGATTGAGCCAACTTAAACAGCCCTCGGACATCCCTTCACAATTTCCTATCCGCACATACCTAGTTCACCTGGGCCCGGATCCACAAAGGGGAGTTAACCGAAATCGGAGTTAAATTTAGGAGTAAGCCGTACTTTACTCCCAATTCGGTATCCACAAAAGAGAGTAGAGCAATTTTCGGAGTTATTTAGCTCCCAAATTTAACTCCTGCTTTTTATTAGGAGTTAAATTATTCAAAATGGCCGACCGTCACCACCTCAGATCTTGAGAATGAATAATAAACTAAATATCAATATTATATCGATTTTACAATCAAATTTACTATTAAAAATTTGTTTTTTGCGTGTTACAACTATTCCCGCATTTGAAATACAAGTAACATCCCGCGCTGTTTCAGGTTAGGTTAGGCCTATCGATCGGCACGGACATTTGTTTTGTAAACAAGACGTCGCAAGATGTCTTGGCCAGTAGGCCTAGACCATGGCCTAGACCGACTGCCGAGGCTTTGACATCAAAATACTGGTTTATTTCACTGCCAGTCTATCAAAATATGTTACGGTTTTGTTTGAGGCACTAGACAGTCCATCTACAGACGAATTTTGACGAGGTTTTGCCAAGAGATTGTCCAGTTGCTGGTCGAAGTAGGGTTAGGGTAGGCCTAGGCCTGCCCCTACCCAGTGAGAGATGCTGGGTGCTGGCCCAATCGTCAGATTTGAATAAAGTATGTCTGAGATTGAATAACTAAGGCCCAGTGCTTGGCCCTTGTCCGTATAGCCCCTACGATCTGATCAAATTAGGAAGTCCTAACTAGTCTAGAGCCTAGGCTAGGCCCTAGGCTATCCTAGGGTCTGTGGTAGGCCTAGGCCTAGGCCCTAGGGCCGTGGGATAGGACTAAACGAAGTTTTCAAACGCTTTGCTAGGCCTGGGCCAAAGCAACATACTCTTGGGTCTAGGCTTAGCCTAGCCAAGCCTTTTGTTAGGTCTACCAGACTCTAGGCCATGCTTGGCCTTGTGTCGGGCTAGGGCCAAGGTCCTTGGCCTACATGTTTAGCCTCAAAATGTGAAGGCAGGTCTTGTAGGGTCTAGCGGCTAGGCTAGCCTAGTCTTACTCTAGACCTAAGCCTACAAAGTCTTCTACAGCAGTTGGCTTTTTAAAATTATTATGATAATTTGAAATTCGTTCCAAAACAAGTTTTTAATAAAACTCTTTTCTATTGGTTTCAATATGAAAGCTGTGTTCTCATTGGCTCAATTCCATGACGTCATCTATGACGTCATCAATAGTGGGAGCTATTTTACTTCCGTCTTAAGGCCGATGCACAATTGCCCGGTAACGACAACGAGAACGACAACTAGAACGGGAAGAAAGTTGAATCACACGTTAACTTACGACACGATGCACAATAAAGCTTCCCGTTGCCGGTCGTTCCCGTATCCCGGAAACGACAACAGGAACATCGCCAAGTTTTAACTTTCCGTAACGTTCCGTTCCGTACGTTACCGGAACCAATCGGAATCAAGATGTGCACGTCCTAAAACTATTTTATCAACTGATTGATGGTTTATACGCGAGTAATATGCGAAATAAATTGAATAAACATGAGCGGAATAACAAAACAAAAAAATAAATTAACACACTTATCATTTGATTTGTTCCCGTCGGCTTACTTCACGGGCTATTGTGCATCGAAGCCCTTAACGTTAGCGTCTTCCCGTTCTCGTTCTCGTTCCCGTTCTCGTTACCGGGCAATTGTGCATCGGCCTTTACTCCAAACTTAACTCCGCTTTTGTGGATTCGGAAATCGGAGTTAAAAGTCGAACTAAATTTTGGTAGTTAGACAGGTGTAAAAAATGGGAGTTAAATGGATTTAACTCCTAAAATTAACTCCCCTTTGTGGATCCGGGCCCCGAAGAGGGCATAAATTGCACCCTGGGCAGGCTTCCCACAAAAATTATAAAATTATATATACAGTAACAGTTTAGACGGTCATTGAAATGCAAAAACCTCATCTGCAAATAATAATTATAGTAATTGGCATCAATGCTCATATTTTAAATCGTTTTTTTCTTTTTTTAAACGAATTGAACCTTACTCGTTTAAAGGTCATCAATGAGCTTCATGACTAGGTGTGAACGGGACTATAAACCCCCTGCCAAGAACCCAATATAAATCTCATCCCCCCCCCTCCCTGCGACCGTATTTCTCACCGCCACCTCGTAGAAGAGAAGATCAAAGCGGGCGCAGAGTCCTCGCAAATCGCTTCCACGCAGTAAATCACAAACATTATCGAGGCCCCCTCGTCTTCAATCGAGCGTGAAGCTAAGTCTACGAAGCAGTCCGAGGGAACTCTACGAGTGTTGATCAAACAGCCAGGAAGCGTTCGAGAATTGACGCGATTTGATTAAACGAATTAAGTGTTTTTAATTTCTCGACTCGACGCTGATTTCTACCTCGTTGTTTTTAAAAAAATTTGATTACTTATAAAATGTTAGTACGAGTTGTGTAAAAAGTTGTGTACAAAACTACCTGGGCTTTTATAACTAAATATATAAATGCATACATTTGTAGAAAAATAAATTATAATATATGTATACGACAATTTATTATTAAAAACCGATTTTAATTGAATTCATCAATAAATTTGAATTAATTTATTACTAAAAAATCTACGAAATCATCGTTTAGATGTCAATCAAAACAATAGAAATACAAAACTTGAACCGAAGCCCAAACCCTGGACTTCCAACATTGAAAGCGGGAATAAACTAGACAGTATACGGAGCAGCACAAAACACGCAGTTGTAAATATAGGCTTATGTCATGTTTACGTAGGCCTATATGTATGTTTGGCATAATGTACAAATTTTGTTGACAGCCCCTGATGTGGTACATAGGAAAAACATAACGTTATTGACGTGGGCAAAAAGACTAATTTATAATTCTTTTCTTCATCCCACATATTTTCCTTCAATTGAAGGTAATTTTTAGTTCTTTATGGAAATATTAAAAAGCTGGAGGAGCGCTTTCTAATTGAATCATGCCAAACAGGAGACGGAGAATTAGAATTCGAGTTAATTTTCATCTCGGGTGTCTGCAAGAGCGGGGAAAACAAGAACCATGGCTAAGATGAGAGCAAACATTGGACCTTGTTTTTACGACTCTGTAATGCAGATGTGCAGCTCCAAGCGACGACTATACAAGACGATAAAACTATTCGGTTGCAATAACAGTAAAGTGCATTTAACTGGACTAAGTGCTAGTTAAGTTCTACACAAGAAAGGAGGAAAATCGGTGAACACATTACTCTTTCAAAATGCTACAAAATGCTTAATCTTACTGAAAACAAGGTTTTCCTTAGCATATATTTATCTAAAGTCCTAACATATCAGCGTCATAGTCGCCTACCATAAAACCAAGGTTAATCATATATAAATATGTGAGAATTAAGACTTTAGCAGTACATTATATAAAGATATATGTTTTGAGGTAAAACTGTGTGTGATTTTATGATAAAATAATATTTTACTTCCGACGTTTCTCTAGGATTTCACCTATTCACCCATTTAACTATTTAATATATAAACTAGCCCACATCATCGTTTCGTCGGGGATAAAACATGAGTACAAGTCGCTTACGCCACTGAATCAAGTTAATAATGTTTTACTGATAACGCATCGAGTTGCTTTGAGTCGAGTGATACTGGAACGTACAAGCCCTCTCTCATGTGAACCCCCCCCCCCCCCCACACACAACCGTACATTGATTCTGCCCCGCACTCGACAATTACGCGTTCGTATTTTTTGTTTGAATTGGTTTAATTTGTATATCGCTAACATGAACCGGAGAAAGACAAATATTGACTTTAATCTAAACCTGATGCTGTCACTGCTCAACGTGGATATCAAAGTAATGTTCTTTTCAAGGTATTTACCATTTTGCAATTTGGAACAGATATTTCTCTTACATAAGTACGCCTGAAGCATTTTTCACAGTTGTAATTGAAAATAGGCATTTGAAATCACAGAGGAAAAAAATAAGTTATTTATGTGTAAATGCCGATATCGTATTATATATCGTATCGTATCATAGCCAAATTTCAGGAGTCAACTAACAGTTCCTTATCAATATTAGCATCGAAAGTTTTCTACACATTTCCGAGTATTTTCGAGGGAAATGACAAAATAATGCCTTGGGATTAAAAATGGTTTCAATCACTTGGACTACCATAATTAAATGAAAATCCGTGATGCGTCGCCCGTATGTGCCTACATAGTTAAAATTTCAGCATTCGTCGTATCCTCTTAAACATTCCACTTTCTTTCTACAATCAGGCTACTCTTTGAGAACATTTTCTAAAACGATTCGTTGGCGAGTAAATTGCATCATGCGAACTCACGCACAAACAGGGGGAAACATATGTCTCTATAAGAGAAAACATCAAAGACTAAACTGTGCGGGTTTTCGAGATGTTTTCTTGTCAGCAAACTTTGACGAATGTCGAGTATCTAAAGGCAGCAATCTTCCCCATAAAACGTGGGATGTAGAAAACTCAAAAGTCGAACGTCAAAATGTTACGTTTTATTAATCCACCAATATAAACCTAAACTTACATTCTGACAATACTCTCTTCCGCGCCCAAATTTTAAAAATTCGCCCGAAACGAACATCTCAAGCCTTGAACATCGGTCCTCTTGCCAAGAAAGCGCGGGTAAAGCATTCAACTTCCTACCCAGCCGACTTCATTGCATGATCTCAACCTTTAACCTCCGAGCCTGTGTAAATAAAAACTCTCTCATATTGATTGTGGTTCTTCTACGATATGTACATTAAATATGATTAACATTACAGTGCCCAGACGCCACAATTTACAACATTCAACTTCATGACATTATTAGTATACGGCCAGAGTAATCCACACCTTATAATAAATAAATCACCAGTAAAACGTTGTACATTTTCCAGCTATTGCTTCCAAGGGGATGCAAAGTCTTCGCATGACACACCCACCCCTCACCTAAAAGATGATGACTATGCATACGAAGTAAAATATACCCTTATCGCCCATTCACACACCGTTTGTATGTCTGACAAGTCACGCGGAGCGGATCTACACGGGTGTTTTATACTTGCATAACGACCGTGAAAGCTATTTATAAAGAGCTTATTTTATCTTAAAGTGCAACTGATATATTTTTTAAAACCTCAATGTCGCGTGGTGATGGAGCGAGCGAGTGCATTGTATAGCAAGAGTCACCGTGTGCATACATTGTAAAGCAAAGCCCTTCGAGACGTTGCACATTTTACTTAAAGCTCTTCACGATAAAGTAGAAAACAAACAGTGTCGTTCATTGCAACTGGGAATATAGAGTGGCATTTTATTACAGATACACTTTTATCAACTCTACAAGGGCTAAAGATAGTTGTTTATTATATGTCAGTGCCTAGACGTCCATGGAAGCAGGACAAATAGGTAAAAGCCAGTATTGTTCGTTATTTTAAAAATGTTGACATTTCGTTTTTTCTGTGCTGATTAAGAATTTTAAGTTGATCATGAATGTATAAAGTTTTAGAACTAGACACTGAATCTGAGTCGTGGTTAATTAATTACAAAATAAATTAGTAAAACGATATCGTTCTTAGCTATACTTTTCATCTAACATAATATTTATAGCAAAACAATACAGACGGGGTGCCTCAGGCATCGCGAAAAGACTTCCCTAGAGCTTTAAAACTACGAGCAACATTACCGCCAAACCCTCTCAAAAGCTAAAAGCAGGATATTGCATTACAGCCCACCTCATGTGCCTAGTACTAACATCATAAAATGAAGCACAGCAACTTGAAATACACGAACAAGAGTCTAAAGCCTAAACTTGGTTTAAAGCAACAGAGCAAATTCAAAATAATGTATCTTTCAGTAATCGGTAGCGAGCATTTATTCGATGTGCCCACGTTTCCAAATGATGGTGTATAAACAATTTAACTCCTGGTAATAGTTCTTACATATTGATCTAACACTAGATCCGATCTTCCTTGACGAAAGGCGCTACCCTACCTATGACTATACCTCGCACAATTGTGAAGACTTCAGGCCCATTAGTGAGTGTGACCACATAAAGCACACCTACTTACGAACATACGTACTTTGATGTGGTCTGCAGTTGGAGTTAGTTGCTCTAACGTCGTCTGAAATGTGTGCCCCTAGTTGAGAGGCATTTATCTTCTCAGGTGAATCTAATATCTCTCGCCGAATTGAGTGCAACCCAATGTGTATACCTAGCTACACGAGAGCATTTCAATACATAATTCAGTGTCGGTAAGTGCAAGAGGCCCTTCATGCAATTCGTATTTCCTAGCATATGTGGTTGAAGTTAAGGTGAATACAACGATTTGCTGGGCAGGAAATTTACAATACGTATGGGAGTTTGCCTGTATACACCTTGGTTATAAATTACTCCAATATTCTGGTTCCTCCTTCCACTTTGTCGCTGTCCACAAGTATAATCCACTAGAGAAGCATCTAGTTTTTGGCCACTTTCAAAATATTGTGTATGAAGTTTTCTCATATTTTTATTTCGAAATTATGTCATCAAAGTTGAATTGATTTCAACTGAACACAAATGTGTATAAACAAATTACATGTGATACTATGTAAAATAAAATAAAATATGACTGGAAAATCATAGTATTAAGTGAAAAATAGCGCTTTGTAGCATCTATTCACAAAACGCTATTTTCACGTACCTCTAACCATGACTTACGACAAGCAGACGTTAGGGATACAAACACAATATCATTCTTTTGGTTTATCTTTATAATCTTGCGAAATCCATCCACTGGAGGTTTGAGAAGCGATAACATAAAAATAAAATGACACTTATTAATTTATTAGTCCATAATTAATATTAAAACAACTGTAGGTTCTATATTTTACATTCTATTAATTGATTTATTTTTCTTCCTGAGTAATTTATTATTTATCTTTGACGTTTCAGACATTTCTCCCTGATAATGAATTACACGGAAACAACAAATGCAGTGGTGCAGGATCGTTCTACTCTTTTCATAGTCGGAAGAGAAGACTTCTTTATCGACTACCTCAAATCAAAGGAACATTCAACGAAACAACGCCGATGAAATCGAAATAGCGCCTATCTTTGAACAAAGCGCAATATATTTTAATACAAAAAATCTCCCCACTCAAACAGCGCAATAAATGTTTTGTATTTTTACTCGTGTATTCTTGGCACAATGACGCATGACGTCATCATCAGCTTACCTCTGTCAGCCTCCTCGAAGTTGACAGTCCCAGAAACAAGTGTGAAATATTAACGTCCAACATACGATGTTGTATGTATCGAATGATTTTCCTCGACGTCGAGGTTTTTCGTCCCGGTCGTGTTCGGTGCCATGTTGGCCTAGGCCTCGGCGTAGAAACCACGTGCGACTGCATGTGCACCCACCGAGTCTTACAATGAAGCGACGTTATGCTAATTAACAAGCCGTGATTGTGATTGTCACAGACACTAGATCAACAACTTGAAATCTTACACGAAGTTGCCACTTATTTACAAAATGTATATCGAATAGAGCAAATACGAAGAAAGTACTGGAGCAAATATTAACTGTTTGCATTTAAAAAGATATGAGGAGGTGATTGGGAAATGAAATACAGAGGCCAACAACCAACTGAAGTACAAGAAGACCTTGTGTCTATGCGCGCATTCTTGCACGCTTGTTTTTTACGCATTGGACGTCCTCTATGGCTATACCTACCTACATATCTATCTAAATATCTAAATAAATAAATACAAAATATTAATAAATTCGTATATAGAGTGTACTCAGATACATTTCAGTGGAGAACTTCAATTATGAAAGTTGACCAAGCCAACCCTGTCGGCGCTGAAGCCTTCGACGAGCGGACAATCGCAAACTAGAGGCCACGATTCCACTTACAGGCGACGCCGGAGTCAACACGGCTAATTCGGAACAGCCTTAGAATTTATTGTACTTCTTTGTTATAGCTCCAAAGTCACCTTTTAACTTTAATCATTCCCAACACAATCAGGATGTTACAGGGAATAGGGCACATTTTGGCAGTTGGCAAATAGATAGATATTTTATTCTCTTAAGACTAGTACTGCAGTGTACAAACGAGTATAACTCTTTGCAGAGAAAGTGAATAGTATATAGTAAATAATAATAAAAGTGATAATAATAATAATAATAATAATGATATACAGTGTTTATGTTTATGCTGCATTGTAAATCAGTTTTTATAACTGAATAGGATAGAGGTTTAAAAAAAAAGTAGAATATAGATGCAAAATAAGAACTCATATAGAAGAAAGAAAAGTTGGATATAAAGCAATAATTGATATTGATATTGATATTGATATTGATATTGATATTGATATTGATATTGATATTGATACATATGATGATTGATTGATTTATAATAATATACACAGTGTTTATGTTGAGTAGATGCAAAATAATAGTATGCAATACTAGATTAAGAACTCATATAGAAGTAAGAAAAGTTATAAATAAAATAAATAAAAATAAAAAAGTAAAATAGCTATTCGCTCAGCCAAGAAACATCCGACGCGATGAAACTTAGAAAAAAGTTGTCAATAAAGCATACATGGACAGCACTCACAGTCTTAGATTTTACAAATTTTGTCTTAATCAGCCAGCAAAAATCCACGAATACAGTCAATTTTGACTTTTATAACAAAAAAGAAATTCGTGAAAACTAATTTAATTTTTATAAAAGATTTTAAAACAAATTTTAAGCGAGCGAAGCGAGAGTTTCCATTTGACTCTGCCGGAAAAATTAGTCACTGTTTTTTTTTTTTTTTTTTGTTTGTTTGTTTGTATGTCTCGCCATAACGTTCGAACGGAGGCTCGGATCGAGTTGAAATTTTGACCATCCACAAGCTTCGTTCTCGATTGAATGCCATTAGTTTTGTGGCAAAATCGTTCAAAAAGTTAAAAAGTTACATTAAAGTTAATCGAAAGTTTTTTTTTTAAACTAAACGGACACAAAATCTGAGGTGGCCAAATCATTTAGAATGTCCGTCCGGTCACGAATATGTTAATTTTATTTTGATCCGATAAGTAGTGTAGATGGAAATTACATTATAACAAACTACCGTTACCATGGCAACGGAAAGTCGAGCAGCTTTTTTGGCTCATGATAGCGGTCGAACGGAGGTTCGGATCGAGTTGAAATTTGGACCATCCGCAAGCTTCGATCTGGATTGAATGCCATTAGTTTTGTGGCAAAATCGTTCAAAAAGTTAAAAAGTTACATTAAAGTTAATCGAAAGTTTTTTTTTCAAACTAAACGGCGACAAAATCTGAGGTGGTCAAATCATTTAGAATGTCCGTCCGGTCACGAATATGTTAATTTTATTTTGATCCGATAAGTAGTGTAGATGGAAATTACATTATAACAAAAGTAACGTTACCATGGCAACGAAAACTCGCACGAGGTTCGCACTATGCACTGCCACCTAGAAGTAAATAAAATACTATCGAGGAAGCAGTGTATTATTTGTTACGTTTTCCCAAAGAAATGATGTCAAGGTCCTCTAGATGGCGGTGGATTTTATCCACAAATTAAAGGTTTACCCAAATAGGCCTACATTGGCAATAATAAATAATATTGGAAACATGGCCCCGTGGACAGCGAACGTCGCAAATTTTACAATTTTAATAAATTGCAATGTGGGTCTAGAGCTATAGCACGTGCTCGCTTATCAACGCGTCCAACAGAGCGTTTCCTAGTAGAAATGTGTTACAGTAGAGCCCCGTATTTCCACTTTCGTAATGTATGTTCAAAATTTCAGGCACCTGTGGTGTCAGTCAGCCGAGCGAACAGAAATTTGCCGACAACGTATATGTCCTATACTCTCTACATAAGAAATTACAAATCTTTTTACTGAAGAAGGATTCTAACACGGGATGTCTGCATAGGTAGCAGGGACTCTTACGCAAGTCATGAGACACCATGGGACGTGAACGTGGGTTCGAATACAACGATACGCACATAGTTTGTAAGGGTCAGTCATCGTCGTCCATCATAAAGAGGTATATATGCCTCAATGACGTCAATGATTTAAGGGCGCCTTTATTTACATTCCTTTATACCCACATAAAATGTATGGGTTTTCGCTGTGTTCTGCTCCTCAACATTTATTTCTTCAACGCGTGGTGTCGGCTGAGAGTGAGGGGCAATTATTGTACGAAATTAAATTACAGAACGGGCCCGGCGAGGTCTAATGCGACGCAAACGTTTTTACATAATTTGTTTATAGACTGCCAAATTGGAATAATAAAGACACAGTGATAAAAAAAAGCCAGCAATACCAAATACGTCACATGGCTAAAGTGCATCAAGTGTTTTTATTTATTTACAGTCGCAGTATTTAAATCATAAGAAACTAACCATAAAACACAAAGAGATATGCAATCATCGTAATACAGGGAGCAATAATGTGCAAAGTTATTTGATAATACGTTACTATCCTACCATCCCATTTTGTAATTTTCTTAGTGGGGGAGATAGTTGGGGGGTTTTTGCCGAAAACAGGTGTTTTAGAACGTTTCTCGGGTGATTTTGTGTGGGTCACTGTGGCAGTAGCAATAATGTCATCATAATATTATTATGAGAATTTTTAATCTCATCATCAGCATGGAGCTAAAAGGTGGAGATCAGACAGACAGTGACTAGACACTAAAGCGAGCGCTACCGCCCCTTGGGACTACGTCTTGGTTAGCAGACAGACAGGGACTAGACACTATAGCGAGCGCTACCGCCCCTTGGGACTACGTCTTGGTTAGCAGACAGACAGTGACTAGACACTATAGCGAGCGCTACCGCCCTTGGGACTACGTCTTGGTTAGCAGACAGACGGCCACTCAGGAACAAACCGTCTTCATTTATTCATTGCAAGCGGCCGTAAAGGCAATTCATCAACACTGGCGGTAGGAAAGTGCTTGCTCACGGTTGCAACTATAAATTATAACAGAGATTATCAGTGGCACTGGCACACGCACGCGCACCGGCACCGAATGGTGATTATCTACCAATGATAGAAATCTTCTGACAGTATTGTTACATTTATTAATATGCAGCTTCTCACAAGAAATATACCAAGATCTTTACTTTATTTAAATTCATTATTGTTTGACTCGTTCAAATCTTCTTTGCACTGAAAATGTGCAACCTAGTCTTTTTCTCCGTTGTTCCAACTATAATCCTTGATTGATGCTTACTTTTATATGCTTGATGCGGTTGGTGTGCACGGTATACGGCAATATAATAGGGCAACGATCTTCGCGTGGCACGCTTGTTGATTTTCATCTTTGCATTTTATTACTCAATTTCCCAATCTCACTCCCAACCATCCATCAAAAGTAGATCGATCGATGGCTGAGCTGAGCTATGAGTATTGGATGACCCCAGGATCAACCACACTCACCAGTGCAAAGTACATATTAACTTATTCGATAACTAGACACAATGGAATATTTCAATGTGGACATTGTTGTACATAAATACGTTCAAATGATTATGGAAGCGCCAATGGTTTTGCTTTCGATTATTTGACAGGATTACATTTTCAATTCTGCTTTTCCGGATAATTAGGTTTGAAACATTTTTCTTCATGATTTTCGTAGTGGAGAGGTTTTTAGAATGTATATTCAATAATTTATCGGCAACATTTCCTTCAAACCCTCTATTAATCTATTTAATGCCCTGTTATTGTAATTTTTTTAGCTGTTGCTAATAATGTGTTCCCTTACAAAACCCCACCTTGACTTCCAACTATGCTTATGGGTTACATCACATATTGGGTGTAAGGTTCCAATTCCATGTAGATGCATCTAGCTGTATTATAGATACAAACTATGTGACATCCTCTTGCGTTGTTTCTATTCTCGAGGTCTCGAACTCACCTATAGATTGCTTCAAACTACAGGACTCCCTTCGACTACTCCGTCACTCATAATATGAATATCGCTCCAAAAAGTTAAAAACTTCTCCTCTCTCTTCTCCGTACGAAGACTATGCAATATTTCTTACATTATACAGACTCCATCATCATTAATTTTACTTTATAACCTGCACGCATCCAACCATTCTATGCTGATAATACTTGCCCCGTGCGCTCGTATCCAGCATCTACCCGAAACAACAATTACCAATAATGCCTGCAATGCCCTTCGTGAAACCGACATCAACCGACAGAAACCACAACGTAACAAACGAACGAGAAGTTAGTTAGCAATCATAAACAGTCTATTACAACAGACAAAGGTTTAACACAATGGTAATTCAGAAAAAACGCTAAAAACCCTAGCGTGGAAACTGTACGAAAAACTCTCTCTAGGCGAAGAGCTAAACGCTCGTGAAAATAAAAGTATAGGGTTTTTAATGTTCGTCTCTCGTGGTTTTGAATATTTAATAAGTCTGTTGGGTTTACCCCTCTCGCCGGCGGCCGCCCGGAGAACTGCGGTCGTGCTGGGCTGGGCGCTTAGGACGACGACGAGGTCCCTCCCAGAGATCGATCAGCGATAGTACGAGGTATCTAGGACAAGTCTGTCGGGGATTACCTCTCTCGCCGGGGCTGCCGGAGAACTGCGGTCGTGCGGCGGCGTTAACGACGACGAGTCACTCCAGAGATCGATCAGCGATGTAGCAAGGTCATCAGAAGAATGTCCTGTCGGTTTACCTCTCGACCGGCGGAACCACGGAAACTGCGGATCGGCTGAGAGTAGGCGCTTAGCAACGACGACGAGGTCCCTCCAGAGGATCGATCAGCAGGTTAGCGAGGGTCATTAGAGAAAAGTCGCTGAGTAAACCCTCCTCGCGCGGCCGCCGGAGAACTGCGGTCGTGCTGGGCTGGGCGCTTAGGACGACGACGAGGTCCCTCCCAGAGGATCGATCAGCGAGGTAGCGAGGGTCATCGAGATCACTGCTCCTCCGCGTGGTGGTGATGGCGTATAACGAGGTTCATTATTCGATTCGAGCGATTAAGAGTCGATGGGGCTGGACTGAAGCTATACCATCATTTCTGAGCTTCAGGTTCAAATCCCAGTTTCAACGTGGTCTTAGTTTGTACTCTGTAGTGTTCTTCTTAGATCGCTGATGTGAGATTTGATTACAGAAGGACATCAACATCAACTACAGTCTACACCTTCAATGTGCTGAGTGAGGTAGTTTAGCTTTATATACCGCTGATGATCTCGTCGCTATATTTTTACCCCTAGACAATTGAATGAATGAATGCTTTATTTCCACACAAGAACAAAATGTATGTACAATTGTACATTCATGGTGTTTTCTTTTTTTAATGCCCTTCGGCACGGCACCGTGCCTGATTTAGCAGAGTTTATGGGGGGGGGGGGGAGAGGAGGAATCTAAATTAGAAGGTAACAATAATATTTAGTATATTTTTATTGAGATAAGTAAAATATTAATATATACTACTTTACAGGTCTATACAATAGTCTACAGTAGGCCTATATTATTCCTTGCTTCGATATTAAAATCGATTATGATGTCAACTATATGAGTCGACACGATCAGTGATGGGTGTATGAAGATTACAATACGTCACACCCCTTGCGTACCCAAGTCCAAGCCACCCTTGAATGCAGAGACCGTGGGAGAAAGAAAGACAATTTATTTGGTTGATGACCAGCCACTGTTTGGTGACCACATATAGATCAAGCGTACCTTATTACCACAGATAATAGAGTTCACTATTATCTGTGCTATTACATTGAAATAGGATCTTAATAACAATATAGCCTAAGCCTTCAGAATAGAAAGAGAGATATGTAATGTAGCATATTATTGAAACGGGCATATTTAAATGTATATCATAGAAATAATACCGTTGAGGTTTTACAACACAAAGTGCCAAATCGACCCTGTCCACTAAGGCTATACGCCAGTTGATATAATTCAAAATTATTTTTAATAACGGTTGGTGCAACTTTGTAAGGTAATAATCTCCTTTCGGTTTTGTGAAAAACGACGTAGAACATATTTCCCCAGGTACATACACACACTATGACTCTGCGAGGCAATGAATCATGTTGGCATCGCGACAGTGACAACTTTGATGAACTAGTGCTATTAACGCCTCGGAATGTTTCCACTTCTGACAAGCAAGACTTGTTTTCAATAAACACATTACTTGTCAATTTAATACACATTACGCTTATGCGCGCCAAATATGTATTACGGGCTGTAATTAGTTTACTTCCTCTTTACAACAAAGAACAATTTAATATGAATATAATCGTGCATACTCCGTCTCTAGTAGGAGAACATTGCCTGCATAGCTGTGCTTATGCTACGTGCATATTATCGTGAATACAGCACTGCTTTAGAAATCTAATTACACTGAATTCCATGTAAATCATAGAAAACTATGTCACCACTTACTTTACAATGTGTGTGGAACACATTAATTTAAAGTAACATTCTCGCTAGACGGTATATACATGAGGTATTAATATCTCAAAACTTCAACGGCCTCCCCCCAAACACAACTCACAAACTAAAATGATTTGAATACAAAATACGGTGCTTTATAGGCAACGCTGTACTCCATGCTGTAATCATGCTTGTACGGAAATACCATTACAGCCAAATCATTAGCATGTTTGAGCCGATAATTGCAAATTGTTTCATGTATATACTAGGAAGCTTCGCAAACGCTTTTTCAGGCGCGTTGTTGGATGAACGTAATTTTTTTTATACGAAAAAGCGTAAAATTGCAGTTTTCATGAGAAATTTTTTCGATTGCTCTCAAATTTCACACCAATATATGATTTCATGAAAGTAAGATTCCGTAAAAAAATCATTACAATCGGATAAAGCATGTAGGTGTTATGAGTCGAAGATTTGTTTTAAAACAAACAAAAAAGCGTAAAATTGCAATTTTCACACGAAATTATTTTTTGATTGCGCTCAAATTTCACACCAATATATGAATTCATAAAATTAAGGTTCTGTAAAAAAATCGTTACAATCGAAAAAAGCATGTAGGTGTTATAAGTCGAAGAAATGTTTTAAAAATCGAAACAAAATCGTAAAATTGCGATTATAATGAGAAATCATTTTTCGATTGCGCTCAAAAACGTGGCAGTTCTAAGTTCAGAGATTTAGAAGGCCTCCACAAAATTTAATCGCAATTGGAGTATCGGTTTAGCCGGAATCGTGTTAACAAACAGACAAAAATACAAAAAAAAACATTCCGGATTTTTTTCTCCGGTGTAGCGAAATGGAAACTTCGCTTCGCTCGCTACGCTGATCCAACAATTAACTGTCTGCCATTGTTGGAAAACACGATAGATCACTCCTCCTCACATTGCATCATTTAAATTATATTTTCATGACTTATCATGCACTCAGATAATGATTGAGTAATCAATTAACAAAAAAACATTACGCAGTTTTAAAACAATACGGATTCGCCCGCAACGCCTGGGGTAGGTATTGGCCCACTTAAAAGAGAATAGCACACCGACATTATTATTCTTTGCTCATGCGTATAACGTGTAAGACTGTTTCCAATTTTTATACACGCTTTCCCTCCTCAAGAAGACCCTGGATGTAATATAAAGTTATTTACGGGCATTTTTGATCAGAGAAGAATTATACTTTAAAACCTTCCGGATAATACGTTATCAAAATAGTCGACGGTGGGAATCCACTCGGCAACACATTAGGCCTACATAACTACACTTAGGCCTTTAATAGTAAATATGTAATTTTAAGTGGTCAAATTTAGATATGAGGATGCAATAGGTCTGTTCGATCGCGGACCTAGTGTATAAACACTAAAAAAACATTGTCTACAATTTACCTGGCCTGGCTGTTGGGCTTAGTGTTATGAGAGCGAGTTTTAACACTGAGGCGTTCGTTCGTTCGTTCGTTCCCTTTACACCTTACAGTGTAGACACTGGCTTTTTGAGAGGTACGCGAACGAACCGACCTAATGTTTAACGTTCATGTTGAAAGAAAAACACGGTAGGTTCATCACCCAACCAAAACAAATAGAAATTAATTTGTATTTCTTGACGTTATGTGACGTCATTGATGACATGCATGATACCAATTTTCCCGTGTAATTAACTGGTTACAAGTTGTGGTCAGCTGTTAAGATAAGCAATACACCTACTCAATAAGCATTTACCAGAAGTAATTTCATTTGATCTGATGTTCTATTTATAGATAACGTGTCAATGAACATGAACTGATAATAAAGCAAAGTGCAACATTAAACTCGACTCCGGGCGAGTTTTTCCAACAGTCAGCCGAGTAGAAGATGCAACGTAAATACAAGTTTTATTATGTAAGTTGTTTACATGGCAAGACGCAAACTATTTTCAGCGAGTTGTTGAGTGAGCTACATGTAGTTTCTCATTCAAACCAGAACATAATATTTGTAGAGTTTGAATGAGATCGGATGAATGGGGGGTGCTGCACCCCCCACAGATATTGTTAAATAACTTTGTAAATAAGGCAGCACTAATTCTGGGATTAACGGCACTAATTAGCACTAATTCAGCACTAAATATTTGTAGAGTTTGAATGAGATCGGATGAATGGGGGGTGCCAACTTCACGGACCTCAGAACATTTTCAATCCGTTCATCGAATAACAAATTATATAATATGTTGTACAACTATTAAACATTATAACCCTATTTATATATAGTAACACCTTCGGTTAACGAGTATTAAGTGCACACGATAGTCCCAATTAAAATCTAAGAAGGAAAATACATCTCTTGAGAAGGCAAAAACAACCTTAGCCTATAGATATGCGTTCATTTAAAACGAGTATTGGGCATTATCGGACACATCTATTCGACTCAATATAGACGGATCAATAAATTTATTTGCAAAGTCTTCCTCGAGTTCGATTAGATCCAGTGTGGATTTTAACTTTCGAGAAAAACGTGCCTTGGGATACCTGTAAAAAGTTTTCCAATAAAACAACGAAACAAAAACACTGTACGATTTCAATGCAAATCACGATAATAAATCATTCAAAGAGGTAATCAACATTTTGTTCCGAAAAACGGTTTGATTTATAAGTTCTGATTAAAATCAAAGGTTGTTACAAAAACAAGTTTTAATTGCATAAGCTTTGTCACACCTGAAATGAGCTTTGAATTAAACTCTTGTTCTAACTCCCCCCCCCCCCCCACCACTCCGCTCTCAAGCGCTACAGTCCTCGAACGAGTAAAACAGCATCGATTAAAGACGTATAGCTGTTCTCAATTAAGGACCATTGTTTTCATAAATTAATAATAATTAAGTCTGTTAATAGGCTCAAGGGAAACAAAAGGCGCCACCTTATAATTTATGACGCAGTCGCTAAGAAAATCGAATATTTCCGCAGCTTGAAGTGTTTGATTTCCAATACTATGAGCTAAGTAAAATGATAGTTTTAATGCACAAACACATTTATCACATGATTCGTTGTTTTTTTGTTTGTCATCTACTTTTCACCTGATGCAACAACGACTAATGAAGACAGGGACTCACTTCTAAGTTCTAAGGCTTAGATGAGAAATGATGATGAAGGACAGGAGACAACATGTGTCGACACAGCTGGGGCTATACATAAAGATGGATCGTATATCTTTGATGCTTTCCATGTATTAAACTGTCAACATGAGGATGATAATATAGTATTTTATCGAACTGTCTAAACGATAAGCCATCGTCAGCACTAGGTGTCGCTGAATACATTCAGTCAGGCACAAGTAGGTTGTGTCACGTTCATATCGCTGACAAGACTGTGACAATGAATAGTTATTACTGTTGTATGCAAATTGTGTTGTGTTGTGCTTGGGTTGTGTTGAAAGCTTCAAAGAACAAATCACATAATTGTCTGGTACCTTTTGCAGTGAACTGCAAGAACTACCATGCGACACAGCCAACTCTTTATTTCAGAACTGTCCGTAACAATTAATTCATTATATTGTGGGCATATAGTCAACTTGGCGTCCCGAATTATGCACCATGTCCAAAGACGAGGTCGAGGCGGCCGGTTATTATGCTTGCCGGTTCAAAATATGTTCCACATTCAGATACGAAGTCGAGGCTTGTCAGGTCTAAGGCTTGCCGGGCGTCCCGACTCCCGACTCCCGAATATGTACCATGTCCAGAGACGGGGTGTGTCTCGCTTTCCGGGTATTATGCTTGCCGGTCCCGAATATGTTCCACACAGATACGAGTCGATGCTTGCCGGGTGTCCCGCTTGCCGGATCTTAGGCTTGCCGGGCGTCCCGAATATGTACCGTGTCCAGAGGGAGACAAGGAGGAGGTTGGAGGCTGGATTTATAGATTCTCCCTCACGATCAGTTCCGCCCACACAGTGTTCCGATTATAAATCCTGTGTTATCCTTTCAACGCAAGAGAAAATCCCTTGGAAGTTAACTTCAGACAGGATTAACAGAGGCCGGAATCGAAGCGAAGACTTCAGCATTAGGGCGTGTATGATAGGGCCGAACAATCTATATATTCTTTATAGATTGCCATGCCCTTATTTAGTTCGCCTTGTTTTAGCAAGTTTTTGTTTGTATGAATTATTGTTTATGGATAGGCATATATTTGATATTTTCGTTTGTAATTTTGTATACGCTGTGAGTTTTCAAAGCGTATTAAAGTGGGTGTCGTGTGAGGTACTTTATTGGACAAATTCGCTATGATTACAGATGAAAAACGGATCAATATTTATGTCATACGTGTTTTAAATTTTCCGGTAAAAAAATTATAATGCAATTGGTAAACTTTACATCCAAATACATGAATGTGGATATTGGCTGCAGAAGTTTTGCAAAGTGCACATCATTTCTAAAAGGAAAACACAAATCTTTTAAATGTCCATATCTGTGTTCATCGGGTTCAAGGAGGTTCTTGTAAGTGGCATAGTGGGTGACAATGAGGGAATTACGCGAAACAAACACATCGAATATTCAATTAGAGAAACAAGAGTTCTTGTTTGCTGCAGGAGGGTGAGACATGATGGAAGTGGTGAGGGGGGGCGCCCCTTTCGAAGTTCCGCTTGTTCGTTTTACAACCGCTCATTAACTGCCCAGATGATGAAAATGACGGAGAAAACAAGGTACATTTATTTGTTTATTAGTATTCGCACTGGGCGTATGCCTATATTATTTATTAAATTCGCACGATATTTTTTTACCGGGATGGAGGTTCAGGCAGATAACTCAAAAGTGCTAAACTGGCGATAATGTATGCGCATCCCGGCATCCCCCCCCCCCCCCCCCCATTCGCGGCGAGTCAGTTCAGTAACCGGTATACCGCTTACAGGTATTACCCTCGGCTAGCGTCCGGGTCGACTATAAGACACAAGACAGACAGACACAGCAATGACGTTCGCTTACCGTTTTCGACGGCGCTGTAGTACTTTTCGTTGACTTCATTAGGCCTACTGCTAATTTCTCTGGAACCACTTATTATCACAACAATGTAGCCAATAGAAATTATTGGTAGCACCATTTCATCTAACAAATTTAATTTATCAATTCCGCGCCTATTTTCGTGTCTAAATTCATAATATTTACGCCGGTCCCATTAATTTTGAAAAGTAAGAACCGTCCCGGGCAACCGGTTCAACGAACACAGTGAACGATTGATCCGCCGAAGTCGCTCACATTTGGAAACCTGCCCAAAACGTGCGTTTATTTATTTCGTGTTCTGAAGTTGGTAACAATACTCTCCAGAAAGTTCCCGTTATTTAACTGTAAACACTGTGGTGGATTACATACTTGTAAATTTTATAGCGACAAAGAAACCGGTAAAAATATTTAAAAGTGCCAATTAAAAAGATCGTGAATAGGCATGCTTTGAGCGCCACACGGAGCGACAGAGACCACCCTCTGATGTAAACGCTAGGCGTGCACTGAGCGCTGGAGGATGACTAACCAGGGAGCGACTTCGAGCTAGTTCGAGAATCGATAACAGCTCGGCTCGGAGCGCTGCTCGTCTGGAGTCGACCAAGTAGGCGACTGTAGTTCGTGGAGTTCGCCGTGTTCTAAGGCGACCTCTTCATGAAAGAAACGTAACTTCTTGAAGAGTAGAATTGGACTGATGGTTGGACGAGATACGAGAACTTACAATAGTTTCGGGTCACAATTTCGTACGGAGATTTTTTCAATCAAATTTTTCTTGCAAATTTTCTTGCAACTCATTATCATCCCAATTCAAAAAGAATAGTCAATGGAGAAAATATATCACTGTTTTAATTAAGGTAATTGAATACTTAAATTTAACAAGAATTTTTAACTGTGTAGGTCGATGCCAGATCGCGCGTAGTTTTACATAATTTGAAGTTTAATAAAACCAGATGTAATCAAACTAAATTTAAAAATGTACCGATAATTTTAATTTGTTAAGTACTTTTTATTAATGTGAAATTCAGATCTTTAGCTCATACTGTTTTAGCGAAATGTTTGCTAGCGGCGACGCCGTTTCTTGTCAAGAGACGTTTTAACATCAGACTTTGTGATTTTATGTCTGTTTGTTTTTCATTGTAAAAATGACAAGAATGAAGAAGAAGAAGAAGAAGAAGAAGAAGAAGAAGAAGAAGAAGAAGAAGAAGAAGAAGATGATTGATTGATTGATTGATTGAATATTGCTTAACGTCTCATATTTATGCACTTTGGCTATTCGAGACGATGAATGGTATGATGGGGATAAAGTATGAACAGAGAGAGGAGGGAAACCGTACAAGCACGTAGCCTACTCCTTTCGAAAAGTACCAAGGGGACCAACGCCATCCGAACGACGGTGTAACTTTGACAGTCATATAGGTTCCTCCACTAACCCGGACTGTCGAGCAGACGTCGAGGAGAACGAAGCCGTTACACTAGCTCTCGAACCCTCCATCTGCTCTAACCAGCGGTATACGTGAGTTTTAGGAAAGAGCGGTCACCCACTCTACCCCTGACCATGTCCGATTCTGCTTAACTTCGGTGTTCGAGTGGGAACCGGTTAAACGATCTTGGCTAAACCGCTGGCTCTAAAGAAGAAGAAGAAGAAGAAGAAGAAGAAGAAGAAGAAGAAGAAGAAGAAGAAGAAGAAGAAAAGAAGCTAATAGTATTTCAATTACTCTGCGAAGCAACTACCAATTGTAACGGCATGATAATTTTTGAAAGTAAATTACAAACGCAACGTTTACGACAGTATATAGTGGTACGTTAAGCCGGAGGTTCTGGGTTCGAATTCCAGTCGGGGCAAAACTTGTACGATAATTGCTATGAATGAATAACTAGTCCTTAAAGCGGGCTTATGCTTAAAAACCATGTAATCACAATGTACCTGCATCCATACATTTCTAGTGTAGGCATTTTAGATAAGCATGGCAATTTTGAATTTAGAGTTTGGTGTTACAATTTGATACAAATCGGGACCCAAAGGTGACATGGTCGATATAAAATGTGCATCATATTAACCTGATGTTGAAACATTTTCGGGCATACTTTCCATTTTTTGCAAACCCTCCCATTTATATTTAATGCTGAAACAATATTTATATAAATGGATGAGCAAAGCGAAGACTTTAATTTCACTGACCCCCCCAAAAATAAATTTGCTCGGGTGTTTCTTTTTGTTTGGTTTTGTTTTGTTTGTTTTTCTGTCTGTTTGTTCGCTCTCTACCGGGCAAACGGCATATGCGATCTTGATGAAAATTGGAGGCTACCTTCGAAATCCCTGAACTTAGAGGTGTATTGTTTTTGGGTACAATCGAAGAAATATTTCTCATGAATATCGTACTTTAACGATTTTTTTTCGATTTTTAGTGCGATATTTTCGTGACATTTGGGCCGATTCTTACCAAACGGGTGGGGCTACAACGTTCATATTTTACATGTACATTAAGGTATTGGTTATGTATTGCTTTTTGAAAGAAAAAGTTGAAAAAGTTAGTCAGAATCTATAGAAAAAAAGCTTTTAATATAAGTTTTTTACGGTAAATAATAACAATTGACAAGGTACAATAGATACTTGACAACAATCACCTACAATGCGTTCATAAAGCAATTTTCGGGCCTACAGATATTTGACATTCTAATTACTCTAGCAATTAGTACGTTATAAAAATTATTCTAATTTAACAAAAATGATTTTGCAATGGATTGAAGAAGTAAAGAGATCCCACGCATACTAAAACTTTTTTAAAAAAAGCTCAACCATCAACGCGACAGGACTTTAGCGATTTCCTAGTGATAATAATTTGAAATATCAACCGTAATTCGTAAGTCAGGTTATTGTATGCGACAGAAATTAGACACAGCAATTACACCAATAGAGCCACCAAGAGCATAGAAAGCTCTTGTTGGGTCTGCGATCACCTCGGACGTGTAGGAAATCCTCCACAGATATCCTCAATCCTCAATATTCACCACTCGTTTACATTTGAATTCCGAAATCACTAAATAAGCGAAGAGAGACAGAAACCAAGTACAATACTATCTAGTCTTAGTCGTACCAGTACTGTTGCAGTTGGCTGCTCACGTGAATTGAATTCAAAAGCTCCTGGTTTAATTAAATTCAAGTTTGTTTTAGTCCCGTGAGATGATGGCATCAGTGGCGTCATAGTGTGATGCATAATTGCTTCCTAGCCGCATAAGATTTACCTTCAATTACTGCTGTTAATTGTGAAATCCACATAATATGTATGTTGGTCTACACTCTACATGTCTCCAGCCACCTCCACTGTGGCTTGTGAGCAAACATCTTACTCGGATGGATCTAAAAACCCTACGGTAACAATTGGTCTATTGGTCTAGGTGCGGACTAGCAATGAATACTGGAAAGTAATGGGATCAACTTTGTATAATTAATTGCACATTGTCTAGCAATCCTTAAAATGATTCCTTTAACGTATTAAATACTTGCTATCTTACATATTTGAGTGTTTTCAGATTTAAGGATTTGTTACATAGTGCTTTACTAAATTGGTATTTTCGCTTGGATCTTCCGTGTAATAGTTTTCGATTGACAAGGATATAATAACCCAAAATTAATTTCAAAAACAGCGATCTATTTTCGTAACTTTTGAACCATGAGCTACCAAATCAGATACACGTTCTGAAACACTGTACTGAGCCATGCAACGTCTGGGCTGGGGTAATCTGCATATTATACACCCCTACCAACAAGATGAAAGTTCAGTGTCTGCTGAATACACCCAACGGCTAAATTTTTTTTAATTTACAACATAATTGTATCTATTATAATTTTCAGCTTTGCTTTGAATTGCCGAATAAATTTGTGGAGTCACATGATTGCTCAATTTACCAACATGAATTGGAAATAACATAATTTATTCCGGCTCTAGAAATGCGTACCCAGAATTGAACGTAGGTATAAACGAAAGAAAGTTTCTCAAGTTTTACGTACCTGTCTGCATTCATAGAATTTAGATTGAGTTTTTAATTGAACATAAGAGTAACGTTTCCCGGACACTTGAGGTAAACGCAAGAACATTCCTTTGCGTCCCCGTTAATAATTGTATGAGTTTCTGTGAGAACCGGGGTCCCTCTGAATCCTACCTGTGTATGTGTGATGACATACGTCTGATTGTAATATATGATAGCTTGACGTACAATTGTGTCCAGCGAGATTGCCAATAGTAAAAAGACAAGTCGCTTCGTAATGTATCCACATTATAGTCAAAAAGTCATTTTATTCTAAAATTAATATAGTAATATATCTTTGATGTGAGGGGGTTAGAAATATATTTCACCTGTATTTAGAGTTTCGACAATAATCTTGGGGACTTAACTAAATTAGGGTGTGAGAACAGTGTAATAATACCTTCAGTCAGGATTGTTGGTGGCCGGCATCGACTCGTCGTCTTCCTGAATAGAGTTCTGTATGTAAAGCGTAGCTACTTCTACTAGGGAAACGCCAAAGTCGTTGTTAGACGAGTGAGTGAGCCATGTGTTGAGTACACGGTAACATTCCTTTTCTTCCCCCTACCCTAGGCCTCCCTAGCGTATCATAGGCTACAGTGGAGCATTATGGCCTAAAATATGACCCAAACTCAAATAACCTATTATTTATACGAATATTATAATCAAACTTAAATGCAAATGTTCCCGCGTACTCAACTCATGACTCTCTCACTCGTCTATCAACGACTTTGGCGTTTCCCTAGTCGAGTTGGCTAAAGCGCCCTTATAGCCGAAATGTGGGAGACGTGGGTTCAATGGTCGGGAAAAATTTTTGTAATTTCTGGATTGTATTTTTTAAATTATTTAACAGTTTTGAAATGCATATAACGCAATGTAGTCCATCATCTGTGACAATACTATGGAAAACATAGCCAGTACGAAATACGTGAAAATATTGCAAGGTTTACTCAATTACGAGCGGAATTTGGGGGCACCTGACGTCCAACATTCGATTAACCTTGGACACGGCATTTCACAGCCAGGTAAATAACAAACAAAAAATATTATTTCAAAATGAAAACCATTGTCGTTAAAATAATTCCTATACATTTCAACGTATTTTTCAGTTTTTTATTTCTTGCAGGTTTAAATCGCAACAGATTGTGCTCATTTTGTTAGCAGTTCTCAGTTACCTGGTCACGGATGTCTGTTTAAAATTTCAGCTCAGTCTATTTGGCCGTTCGGCCGTATGGGACCGCACAGACAGACATTTACATTTAACAAACAGAATTAATCACGACAGCGGAATTTGGGGGCACCTTGACGTCCAACATTCGATTAACCTTGGACACGGCATTTCACAGCCAGGTAAATTACAATCAAAAAATATTATTTAAAAATGAAAACCATTGTCGTTAAAATAATTCCTATACATTTCAACGTATTTTTCAGTTTTTTTTCTTGCAGGTTTAAATCGCAACAGATTGTGCTCATTTTGTTAGCAGTTCTCAGTTACCTGTTCACCGATGTCTGTTTAAAATTACAGCTCAGTCTATTTGGCCGTTCGGCCATATGGGACCGGACAGTCAGACATTTAACATTTAACAAACAGAATTAATCACGACCAAGGCCCGATCGAGTAGCGTTGTAGACTTCGTTTTGCTGCGCTCACTCGTCTAACTAGGGAAACGCCAAAGTCGTTGTTAGACGAGTGAGTGAGCCATGTGTTGAGTACCCGGTAACATTACTTTTTTCCCCTACCATAGGCCTATGTAGCCTATCTTAGGCTACAGTGGCGCATTATGGCCTTACAGTTGACGCGCCCTTATTACAACTAAACTTAAAAACCCTTTTATTTATACGAATATAATTATCAAACTTAAATATACAAATGTTCCCGGGTACTCAACACATGACTCGCTCACTCGTCTAACAACGACTTTGGCGTTTCCCTAGTCTAGTTGGCTAAGGCGCCCTTATAGCCGAAATGTGGGAGACGTGGGTTCAATTCCCTGGTCGGGAAAGATTTGTAATTTCTGGATTGTATTTTAAAAATTATTAAACATGTTTTGAAATGCATATAACGCAATGTAGTCCATCATTTGTGACAATACTATGGAAAACATGGCCAGTACGAAATACCGTAAAAATATTGCAAGGTTACTCAATCTACGAGCGGAGTTCGGGGGTACCTTGACGTTCAACATTCGATAGACCTTGCATGGGCACGGCATTTCACAGCCAGGTAAATAACAAACAAAAAATATTTTTTCAAAATCAAATCCAATTGTCAAAATAATTTCTAGACATTGGCAGTCTACTTTTCAGTTTATTATTTCTTGTAGGTTTAAATCGTAATGGATATTGCTCATTTTGTTAGCAGTTCTCAGTTACCTGGTCACGGATATGTGTTTAAAATTTCAGCTCAATCTATTTGGCCGTTCGGCCGTATGAGACCGGACAGTCAGACAGACAGACAGACAGACAGACAGACAGACAGACAGACAGACAGACAGACAGACAGACAGACATTGGACAATGCTCACGGCCCAAAGGCCCCGAGCGAGTAGAGCCTAACAGAATCCCCATTCGCTTCGCTCACTCGTCTAACTAGGGAAACGCCAAAGTCGTTGATAGACGAGTGAGTGAGCGATGTGTTGAATTCCCGGTATCATTCCCCATACTGGGCTAGATCCAGCCTTAGGTAATGGGGAGGAAAAGGGGTGTTCCCGGGTATTCCACACATGGGTCACTCACTCGTCTATCAACGACTTTGGCGTTTCCCTGGTTTAAATTATTAAACATATTTTGAAATGCATATAACGCAGTGTAGTCCATCATCTTTGACAATACTATGGAAAACATAGCCAGTACGAAATACGTGAAAATATTGCAAGGTTTACTCAATCTACAAGCGGAATTTGGGGGTACCTTGACGTGCAATATTCGATTAACCTTTGGACACGGCATTTCACAGCCAGGTAAATAACAAACAAAAAATATTATTTCAAAATGAGAACCATTGTCGTTAAAATAATTCCTATACATTTCAACGTATGTTTCAGTTTTTTTTTCTTGCAGGTTTAAATCGCAACAGATTGTGCTCATTTTGTTAGCAGTTCTCAGTTACCTGGTCACGGATGTCTGTTTAAAATTTCAGCTCAGTCTATTTGGCCGTTCGGCCGTATGAGCCCGGACACTAGACAGACATACATAGGCCTACATTGGACAATGCTCACGGCCAAGGTCCGATCGAGTATAGCGTTAGGAAAGACTACGTTCGCTGCGCTCACTCGTCTAACTAGTATATTTTTCTAAGGTTTTTAATCCTTCAACTTACCCAAATAGGCTATATATTTCAATCTCGTTCACTGCAAATTGAAAATAAAACATTTTTCGTCGTTTCTCTAAATTGTTATTATTTTTTAATTTAACCGCCATAACGGATAATAAGCACCCACGATGATCCCCCACGACGAGACATAAGGTGGCTAACTTCAAACTTAATTTCAGACTGGAAGGGTGCAGGGGTGGCTAAGTAATCAACCCTGACCCATATTAGTCGCCCTAGTTGATTCTCAGGCTAATTCTGTCTCCAGGTCCTCCTAAAGGTTTGGCGATGTCGCTCACAGGGAGGGGAAGGGTTAGAATATCAATTACCGTCATGTGATGGATATAGATAGCTAATCAGCCGCCCAGACTGGCTCGGGTTTATTGCGCGGCACCTCTAGGTTAGGGGGTGTACCTAAGAGCTCACAGAGTGTGCGTGCGTGCATCAAACAGATTGATGTAAGAGAAAACCAACAGATTTAGCACTTACACTCGGAGTCTGTTACGTAACACCTGTTGTTACACGTGGGCGTTGTATGGGACCGCATGGCGGAGTGAGAGAAAGAAAGTGTAATTAAACAATTAACTTCTCGCTATAGTAAACCATTAATATTTGTCCTTTGACGCATTGCCGATGCACGTACAAAAATATATGTGTATAAATAACATACATATCTGAATCGTATATTGTTTTTGTTAAAGAGTATTTGAAGAGGAGATGTTAATTCGTAAAAGATGAGTCATGTTAATAATATTTCATGGCTGGTTGCATAACATACAAGTTTCGCTTGTTCTCTAAGGTGTCTGCATGAATTCACCAAGTTGTAGTATACCATGCTCGTTGCGTGTGGGTGGGTGGCAAGACAGAGTGTTTTATGTAACAGCACACGCATAACATCGCCTTTGTTATACCATCAATAACCATAGACAATTCAATTCAATCCTACCATAAAACCATTTCTGTAACTAGGAAAACGCTTAAGTCCCGCCGCGTTGTTGGATGAGCGTAATTGGTGCATTGAGCTGCCATGTGTTATGCAAATTTTCTGTTGTTCTGTGGAAAAATCATTACTAAGTTGAATTTAAAAAAAAATAAATTAAATTAAATAAAAAATTAACTTTAATTTTTTAATTTTTTAAAATTAATTGTAATTGTTAAAAAAATAAAAAAATAGTAAAATTGCGATTTTTATAAGAAATAATTTCTCGATTGCGCTCAAATTTAACACTTATCTATTAATTCAAACAATAAGGGTTCTGTGAAAAAATCATTACAATAGGATAAAGCATGTAGGTGTTATAAGTCAAAGAATTGTTTTAAAAAAGAAAAAAACTCGTAAAATTTCGATTTTCATGAGAAATATTTTTCGATTACGCTCAAATTTAACACGAATATCTTAATTCATAAAATTAAGGTTCTGTGAAAAAATCATTACAATCGGATAAAGCATGTAGGAGTTATAAGTCGGAGAAATTTTTTAAAATTCGAAAAAAAATCGTAAAATTGCGTTTTTTATGAGAAAAAATTTTCCGATTGCGCTCAAAAACGTGGCAGTTCTAAGTTCAGAGATTTCGAAGGCCTCCATAAAATTTCATCACAATCGGAGTATTGGTTTAGCCGGAATCGTGTTAACAGACACACAAAAATACAAAAAAAAAAAAAGAAAGAAAAAAAAAAAAACATTCCGGATTTTTTTCTCCAGTGTAGTGAAATGGAATCTTCGCTTCGCTCGCTACGCTCGCTACGCTCATCCAATTAAAAACAAATTGTTTATTACTAGTTATGATATATTTTATTGACCTATTTATTTACCTGCACATAGGGCAGGAAGGCTAATGCAGGGCAAGTGTGGCCCTCTGTAGCCTGACAGTTATGATAAGAGAAGATGGATCTAATTGGTATCGCAGAAAGAATTGTGGCAGAAGTTGTCGGAGATCACTGTCTATCCATTATTTTACTTTATTTTCTTACCACACTGGAAACTTTAATACTTTATTCATCGATTACTATAATAATTAGTGAGACACCTACTACTATTGTTATTTCAGTATATGTCTAGTAATTAGTTCTAATGTATTTCTGACAGTTCCAATTATCATAGCTGTCTTGGATCAACGGAAGTTAGTGTACAATAAACAATAAACAATAGCCTCTAGTAGATGGACGTATTGAATGTTTAATTGCTAGGTGTAGGGTGGTAGAAGATAAATATCTATCATATTATCAAAGTTGCATGAATGTTTAACAATATTTTGTGTGTGATAATTTGCTTGGCCTTGTAGGTTAATAATTCGTTTGTGTATATAGCTGCCTGAACACAAAAGTAATTCAATTAATTGTATGTTGGGGGCCAATCCTACAATCGAGTGGCTGTAAGTAATAGTAAAGAATTAATGGGGTGAAACAGTAGGATACAAGTCGAGTTTAGCACGCACAGCTTTTGCTGGTGAAACAGGATACAAGTCGAGTTTAGCACGCACAGCTTTTGCTGATATAAATAAATATCTGTGTATGTTTTATAACGTTTACAATAATTTTCTCTCCCCTCGCAACGGCAGTTTCTCAATTATATCAACCAATTTGCAGACACACTCACTTAAATTTGCAATAACTCTACATAGGCCTTTGACAGATGTTTGGCCATTATAAATTAACAATTACACAAGAGGATGGGATAGTCGCGAAATTAAAACCACGCGAAATTACAGTTTTTCGTGATATCTCGAGAACGATGTAAAATATTCTAACAACTGATTCTAGACAGCTGTGTGGTTTTGTGAGAACTATAGCCCGCACGAAAAAATATTGTAATGTGATGGTAATGAAGTTTTTTATTAGAATTTGAATTCATGAAATGCTTATCTTATATACAAACCGCAACGATTATTATATTTTAATATTTTTTCTTGCATTATATTGTTCTTACAAAACCACATTTTTGTCTAGAATCAGTTTATTAGATATTTTGCATCGTTTCCGAGATAACACGAAAAAACTGTAATTTCGCGTTGTTTTAATTTCGCAACTATCCCATCCTCTTAAGGAGTGTATTTAGGAGGTTATATCTTAAGTTCATAGCAATTATATTTTTAGTTAAGAGAATGGATTAGTCACTCAGGACTACTTTAAATTAAATTATGAAATGCTATATTATTTGACTGGTTGAATCCATAAAACAAATTCTACTAAATAATGATTCGGCGCCAAAAACAAATTTGCTTAGATCCGTGATAATACACTTCATTTCGAAAACAAATTAAACCTATTTTCAAGTTATAATATAACTAATTGCAAGATAGATTGGCATCGCCAATCATACGAACGTTGGCTGCATGTAAAACATTTGACCAAAGTGATATCCAAATAAATATAATGGATACCAAATAAATTCAATCTAGAGGAAAAAGCTACATACATAATATAAGGATATAAGAGAGTTTAAAAATTGTATTGAAAATCGTGGCTAAGGTTTTTTGCATAGTATAAGATGTATATGTATTAAGGATACAATGTATACAAAATGGCGATGTGTGGACAAGTAGAAAGTTTTAATTTGATTGCATTTAATAACCATTAATATTGTGCTAACATTAATGAAACTTTTAGAGCAGGTGAGGTTAATAATGCGATGAATTAGTTGGACTATACACTGCTCTTTTAAATAAAGAAAAAACTATGTAGGTAACGATATTTCGAAAACTATTCAGTCCTCTTCAACTGGTTTATAATGACATTTGACAGTTACAACAGTAAGAAAAAACTAAATTCAATTTTTTTAAACAAATACATAAACAAATACATATTGCCATCTCAATTCCACAAGAAAACTCATGCCTACCATCTTATAAAAATTAAAACAGTTATGTTGCCAACTCAAGACCAGCAGAACACGTTTATGAGAACCCTCATTATGTGAATTGGAACGACTCTTCTATCATTCTCCATGAAACTAATCTGCATAAACGTCGGTTAAAAGAGGCTGCCTTTATGGCTGTAAAGAACAACATCATTAGTACTCCAAGTATTGACTTTCCTTCTATCTGGAAAGGTTTTGTTCCAAGCCAGAGCCAGTCATAGCTTATAAAGGTGTTTTTTAATCTTAATTGTTAGTTGGCAACATAACTGTTTTCATTTTTATAAGATGGTAAGCATGAGTTTTCTTGTGAAATTGAGATGTCATGTATTTGTTTATGTATATGTTTAAAAAATTTTGAGTTTTGGTTTTTCTTACTGTTGTAACACTGTCAAACGTCATTAATCCAGTTGAAGAGGGCTGAATAGTCTTCGAAATATCGTTACCTACATAGTTTTTTCTTTATTTAAATGAGCAGTGTATACTGTATAGTCAAACTAATTCATCACATCATTAATATTGTATTGTCTTGAAAGTGGGAGTTGATTACAGATTAAATACAACTCTGATTTTAATCATTATAGATAATACACTTTCCCATAATGAAAGTCTTACATTGTAGGCATAACACTGTAAATAAATAAATGATGTTTACATTGTTCGCGTTGTGCACAGGATTAACGCTCAAGGAAACAAGGAAACTCCAGGTTTCAATAAAAAGAAGTTGGGGACAGGATATATTTAATATCTTTACAAACATAAGCGTATATACATACATGTTTAATGTTTATTTCACTTCATGTTACACAAATAAGTAATCAGATATTAATCATACTGCGATAACAGTAGTAAATTAAAATAATTATAATCATTCACGCATACATTAATTAAAGATCCGTCGATGAATATCACAAAATGAATCAGGAATCGAAGGATGTTTATTTAAATTACATCAACTGATACAATAAAAACACATACACATATATCATAATACATTTCATGGTTACACGTAGATACATAAAAATACATTACAATGGTTATGCGTATAATGGCAAGACTGTCGTGGACAGCATTGGACGGTATTGCACGGACCCCTAGATATTATGCATCCACACCGAATCAGCGGTATTCCTGACTACCTCTTACAAGACAGAATTCCATCGTCCGCTGACGCAACATATACTGCAGGGCTAGCATTATGTTGTCGAAATAGTGCGTTTCTGCACATTCGTGATTTGGCTACAAATCACAGTAATAATGGTGCTAAATAATTATATTACATAGACGAAAATATGTGCGTAGTATCAGTATAGTTATTACATAATAATTGGCACACTTATAACAAGCCTGTGGTATATAACACAGCCATTTTAAACCAGGAACTGGTTATGTTCTGATTTCGTCTAGAGCTACAGGAAAAACAAGTGTTTAGTGCTCCAATTTTTTATAACATTTTTTATTGTTGTTATTAAGAGTTAATTGGATAACTTCCATGAGTTTTCGTTTATCAAGAGCTCAACATTAAAGCAAGTATGGCCCCTAAAGGGACATAACAGGAAATGGAAAGTAAACACATGATATTCAGTCATCAATACTCTACTATACACGCCGGCCGTGTTCGTTTGTACGTACGTCATTAGCAGTAGGTTATACAAGGTAGGGACTATTAGGACTTCGTAACGAGAGAAGATCTTTAGCGTTTAATGATAAGACGTTGGCACGGTTTTCTTTTCAAATTAAAGCAATTATTCTGTTAAGTTTTTTTTATATTTATGTGAAATGGATGTTGCTTGTTTCGAAATCCAAGACAAAATAGTAACAAACGTCAATAATTCAAAATTAGGGAGCGAAAATCTCCTAACCGCAACACTTTTCTGTACGTCCGTCGTTATGCGTGTGTTACGACTCAAGATTAAAATTTCAACCCGGCACCTCCACCAAAGACGATATAATTGACATATCGACTGTGGTGTGGTTTTTTGGCAAATGGGAAACGACTTCATTTATAATACTATACGTTCAAATGTTTAAAGACTAATGGGAAACATTCAAGACTACATCCCTGAGCCCAAACAGTTTTTTGAATTTTGAATTTTGGAAATGTCAATCGAGCATTAAAATCATCTTATCAAGCGTGTTGCGACATATTTTATTTGTTTAGTTTATATCCCATTAAGTATTTAAATTATTGATATCCAAGTAAATACACTTTGATTGATGTGTTGTAATTTTGTCGGTCCTTTGAGTAAAGAAGTCAAACATTTGCAGCACTTTTTTAACTGTTCTACATAATTCAACTTTTTGAATAATTAATAACGAAAAACCTATACTCTATGATTAGATTGACTTAATTTTTATTGGGATAAAAATCTTAAGTTACTTAAGGCTATTGTACCACCTCTGGCCGATAATTTGAAAGTCGAAGAAACATGTCTGAAAAGTTTGCTGAATGAAAGAAGGCCATTAAAATAACAGAAAAAAAATTGTGAATTTTTTGGGGCGGGACATAACCTCACTTTTGGAAATTATATTTAGATTTTTGGACAAAAGTGTAATATACAAGACTAGTTCAAAATTAAATTTTGAACTAGTCTTGTATATTACACTTTTGTCCAAAAATCTAAATATAATTTCCAAAAGTGAGGTTATGTCCCGCCCAAAAAAAATCACAATTTTTTTCTTTCTGTTATTTTAAAGGCCTTTTCTTTCATTCAGCAAACTTTTCAGACATGTTTCTTCGACTTTCAAATTATCGGCCAGAGGTGGTACAATAGCCTTTTAAGGAATTTTAATATGGAATCAGCACATATTCGTAATTTTGCTACTTACAACTAATTTTGAATAACTAACTACAAAAACATGGCAAATGCAACGCTAATCAAGTCCTGAGCATTTCAATATGTTTTTTGAAACATTTTCAAAGTTTTCTAAATTCTTCATTAGGTTCTCATGTTTTTAGAGCTTAATGAGAAACTCGGAAATAGAATGTAACTAGGGCGTACGTCTCTCTGGATGCATCAGACTTCAATGCTCGCTCCGAGGACTGACTGGCGATACACCTCTGACGTCACTGTAAAGCCCAGATCAAATTCCAGTCGATATCCCAATTTCTCGAGTTACCTAGATTCTTTTCTAGCTCTCAAAGTGCTGCATCGACCTGGGCCTGCATTCAGTGCAGCGCATCTCATTAGCACCTCTGACCCCACCCCCTCCTCTCTCTCTGTCTGCTTCTGTATCTCTGTAGGGAAAGCATCGAGATTTCAATATGCTAGACTCGCTCTTGCAAAGCATTACTATATTTCAAGAGAAGAACATGGATTTACTTATGAGATGATTTCCGTAAAGTTCCGTAGAACATTAATAATCAACATAAATACGATGTGCAGCAAATAAACTGTGACAAACAAAAAACAATATTCATTTGGATAAGTTAATGAAGAACTGATGCATTTTGCTATTATCAAATTCAAGATTAAGTTGATTGAGTGTATAAACACGGAGAAGTGTTGATGAAATATGTTTTAACCACATTAGATAGTTGGAATAAATAGTTTTAAAAACAAGGACAGTTGGATAAATGTAATACAAAATTAAGCGGCTTATGGACCCATTGCCAAAGCAATGCCATTGTCATTGTCACTGTCATTGTAAAGTATACAGACTACATGAATCCCAGTAAAATCTATAAGCCGTATGCGAGGGAAATAGTAAACGTAGCATATTTGTTTACTTTAGATGGGGTTAAATTGCAAAAATACAGTGATTATGTGGGTTTCTATCCATTTCTTTACACCCACGTCAATAACTGAACATAGTGAACTGGTGCAAAGTGGGAAATGTTTAAGAAATCGCGACCAAGCTAAATAAAATTACTTTATAATACACATGCAGCAAACGAGATATTATATTCTGCTTCAAATGACTTAATTATGCACTAAACAAGAGATAATCTGCTTCAAATTATGTAATAATGCACCGAACAAGAGATATTCTGCTTCAAATTATGTAATAATGCATCAAATGAGAGATGATCTGCTTCAAATAACGTCATAAAATGCACCGAAAATGAAATAAACTGTTCTAGATGCACCAAACAATTAACAATGCTTTAGATGCAAAAAAGAAGAAATAAAAATATAATAAAATGAAATAAAAGATATTCTGATTCAAATGTCGTAATGATGCACCGAACAATGAGATATTCTGCTTCAAATGACGTAATAATACATCGAATATGAATAAACTCTCAGATGCACCAAAGAAGAAAAAATATTCTTTTAAATACACCGAAGAAAAATTATTCTGCTTCAAATGCCGTAATTATGCACCGAAGAAAAGTTATTCAAATGACGTAATTATGCACCAAACAAGAGATATTCTGCTTCAAATGACGTAATAATGCACCAAACAAGGGCTTATGGGTAATAACGGCTAATGACGTAGTAAAACACTAAATGTGACCGCGAGCGAGAACCAGGACCAGCCACCACTGTGACGTCACAACGAGCCGAACACCCTCTTGCCGCGAGAGAGCACCAGGCTTACCACCATGACGGAGATGACGAAGAAGACCAGGCCCAGGAATGACGTCACGAAGCGACACCAGAACCGTCTCTTCTTTGCAGCCTTTATCTTGCGCATGAGTCGCTCGGCCGTGGGCATGTCCAGAGTGAAGTCTGGATGATGCGTCGGCCACTGGAAGAAGAGAACAATACTGTTAGTGTCATCGATGCTAACGGCACTGATAACTTTACTGTTGTGTGCCCTAAAACCCCACTAACTAACTTACTGTAAACATAATAATTAATAACATTAATAACTAACATACTAACTTAAACTTAACATGATAACACAGAAGAAATATGGGTGGGGCCCATGAATAATGAATAATATACTTAATAGCAAATACAGAAAAACAGAAAAACATTACAAAATTAACTATGCTATACTTATTTATACTTATGGAAATCTTAAAGTAGTTAATATAAACTTTGAAGAGAAATTGGCATGCACATGCTACGGGTCTGCCTTCAACGTTTTCTTCTATAACTTAGCAAGTACTCTTCTTATTTCCAATTATGCATACTGTGTATACATAACAATTTAGTGTTAATCTTGTATGCATGAGAATATTATGAGGCTATAAAAGATAAATAATAATAATTTTTCGTCAATAACGTGACCCCGCTCAAGAAAATGAATTTATTTATACTCGGCACCTCTACCAAAGATAATGAACAGTGGTGGGACACGATTTATAACGACTTTAAACGATATGTTCGCTCCCTATTTTGGGTACTTCCATACCAGTTCTTATAACTAATAATACATTGGCGAAGACGAGGTTGAAAATAAGTGTATATCAAACTACAAGCCAATGGAGATTTCGATAAAAACACTGCATAAAAATTATTCATTGCAGTCAGATGTTTTTAGCTCGGTTTGCTACGTTCGTCACAAAGCAAATTAATTTGTTTCAATTATATTTTAATGAGTCGCTGGATGATACGCCTGAAGAAATACATTTATTCTATCTCTCACCGAAAATAATCGTGACCTTTAGATGAAAACTGAAGAAAATGTGCATATTAAAAGTCAAACATGTTCTAATTAAGTACTTTTTTCGAATTGATGTAAATATTGAGTCCCCAATTCAAATATGCATGTATCAAATGGTAAATTTGTGTAAATATAATTACACAGAAAACGTTAAAAACATTTAATCATATTGATAATTAATTAATTATCTACACAGGAACATTTTTAATCAACATGAGCGTTTATGATGTAAGAGAATATGATATAACAGTAAAGCATAGTTTTACAGTATCTACATTGCTAAAACTTGGCTGTCGACTGTCATTCACTGGGTCGAGCTGGATCGAGTAGGTTCTGCCCAGTGATTTCCTCTTCACATCTCTGAAGATGAGCTGTGCAATCAGTTCGAAACGTCAGCATTTTAATGACAATCGACACGGCGTATCCCGACAGCCAAGTTTTATTATCTACATTGCTATTTTTTATTTTTATTATCATTTATTCCAATATGGCCATGCATACACACACACAATCACATGGCTGGCGGTAAGAATTAGAGCTCCGGGCCAATAAATAAACATAATCTGCAATCAAATACATAACCACAAAACATAATATACAACGAAATGACACATTTAAATGTAATAAAAATTAAACATGTTTCATGGTGTATGAGAGTGAGTGTAAGTGACTGATGAGTATAATATTACCTGACTGACATTTATCACATCCATTGCTTTCTATACAACAGTTGTCTGTAAATGACAGTTACTGTCATTTCGCAATACAATTAATGGTCTAGGGAAAATTCACAAATTTTCGATTCAAGTCCACCACTGAAAATTATTTCCAATTCCATTAATTGTTAATTAGGGTTTGATAGAAAGGATAAAAAGTACATATGTCGGGAGTGCAAGTTGTGTTCAGACAAATGAGGGTAGATCAGATTGGTTTGAAGTAAATGAGGGACTGAGGCAAGGTAGGGTTTTATCCGCAACTCTATTTACGGTCGTAATGGATCAAATACTACGAAGAGCGGAACCGAATATAGACGGAAGAGACACTAGAACCTTAGTTTTTGCCGATGATGTCTTAATTTTGGGGTTAGAGTGTTGAAGAGGTACAAGAAAAGGTGGAGAGATGGAATGTAGGTGCAACAGAGTTTGGGTTAAGTATAAGTCAGAATAAAAGTGAATATTTAGTTATAAAAAAGGATATAAAAAGCATGCCTAAGAATCAAGAAAAGCTAAGACTTCGTGGAAAAGTATAAGAAGAAAAGGAAGAATTTAAGTACTTAGGAAGTATCTTGACAAAAAATGCTAAATTTAATTGAGAAGTGACAGCTAGGGTACAAAACGCCGAAGGATTTTATCAACTGGTGCGAAAGCTGCTTTGGAAAGAGATGTTTCCACAGAGATGCAAAGTTCTTTTCTATAAAGCATACTTCATACCTTATACTGTACTTACGTATCGTGCAGTAACCTGGACAGTTGGAGCAAAGAAAGAGAGTCAGTTGGGAGCAGAAGAGATGAAGTTTTTAAGAAGTATCAAGGGGGTTATAAAACTGGACAGGATTAGAAGCGACGTTATAAGAAAGGAATTAGGTCAGAAATTGAGGTTTATATTAGGAAAGGAACGTTTAAGATGGTTTGGGCATATGAAGAGGATGGAAATGGATAGGATCCCAAGACGAGAATTTGAAGCAGAGGAGGAAGGTAAAAGAAAAGTAGGAAGACCGAGAGAAAGATGGGGAAGATATCGAAGGAGACGTTGAAGGTGAATCGTGGAACCAGGTGACGGAATTGAAGCTGTGGGAGGACAGGAAAGAGTGGGGAAAATTGGTGGAGAAGCAGATACAGGATGAAGATGACGATGAAGATGTTGATGATGAAGAAACGCATAGCCCGGCAATCTCGGCAAAAATTGTTTCGTGCCCTAGATATCGGTGTGAAGAACACCACTCAACCTGACGTTGTTGGAAATGAGTTTTGATTATTATTTTTGGATGAGCGTAGCGAGCGAAGACTTCAATTTCACTGACCCCCCAAAAAATTTAGCTCGGGTGTTTTTTTTTTTTTTTGTTTGTTTGTTTTTCCGTCTGTTTGTTCGCTCTCTACCGGGCAAACGGCATATGCGATCTTGATGAAAATTTGACAGGACCTTCGAAATCTCTGAACTTAGACTTGCCACGTTTTTGGGTACAATCGAAGAAATATTTCTCATGAATATCGTACTTTTACGATTTTTTTCGATTTTTTGTGCGATATTTTCGTGCCATTTGGGCCAATTCTGACCAAACGGGTAAGGCTACAACGTTCATATTATACATGGACATTAAGGTTATGGTGATGTAGTACATTTTGAAAGAAAAAGTTGAAAAAGTTAGCCAGAATCCATAGAAATAAAGCTTTTAATATAAGTTTTTTTACGGTAAATAATACCAATTGACAAGAAACAATAGAAACTTGACAACCATCACCTACAATGCGTAGGCAACAAAACAAAGCACTTGCAAAAGTAAAGATATCCCACGCAAACTAAAAACTTTAAAAAGCTCATCCATCAACGCGGCGGGACTTTAGCGTTTTCCTAGTTATAATAATAATATTAAGCTCTTCTACACAAACTTTTGTATAACTTTCATCGATTATGTGTTGAACTATAATATGTATCGAGCAGCATGTCGATTACGTGACGATTCGATTATAAAGGTCGTCAATATTTTGCTTCCTTCCCAGGAATATTTAGTTTACACGTGATGCGTATATGATCCATCGATTTAGCCGCCCACTCGAACACTGAAATTAAGCAACATCGGGCATGGTCAGGGGTTGAGTGGGTCGCCGCTCTGCCCTGAAACACACGTATATCGCTGGCTAGAGCAGACTAGGGGTTCGTAAGCTTGTGTGACACCTTCGTTCTCCTTGGCGCCGTCTGCTCGGCAGTCCGGGTTAGGGAGGAACCTATATGACTGTCAAAAAGTTACACCGTCCTTTCGGATGGGACGTAAAGCCGTTGGTCCCCTTGGTACTTTTCGGTAGGAGTAGGCTATGTGCCGGTACCGGGTTTCCCCTCCTCCCTTCTCTATTAAATTTGCACTAGTGGGCTACATTGCCTGTTGCAAATAGAGACATAAATAAATAAAATAAAAATAAAAATAAAAATAAAGCTGACAATGTTCTTAACACCCCCGGTTACACCGATAGTGATTTCATTGGTGATTTCATTGTTGTTATGAACGTAATCAGACGGATTCAAAAATCAAATAACGTAAATTAAAGTAAAAATCCAATATAATTATGTTAGTATACCCAACGGTGGAAGAGTTGACACTAGATCATTAAATACAGAGAATTTCACATAGGCCCTGCAATGTACCGCTTTTTGACCTCTTATTAGGCCTACAACACCAAAAATCGGAAACTTTAGGTTAGCCTATTTAGGAACGACTTACGCATGGCTCTACCAGACCATATTGAAATAATAATATCTTATACATAAGCTTGGAAAATTACCACAAATTATATTTCCAGTTAGTAACAAAAAACAATAAGCAATATTATGAAAATGTACTCTATTAGAGCTATGCATCAATAAAATATTTTCTTAAGAACCTCTTAAAATGTAACCATTTGGGAATGAAAATAATTGAAACAAAAAAATTTCACAAACAACTAATGTGTTCCGCACAAACTCAACGCTTGCCGAAGCTAGTTCAAATGTCTTATGTGTTCAATAACTTAATGGTATTGTGCGATGAAATATTTTTTTTTCACACTTCGAGGAGTTGAACAAGAACTTGAAGAACCCACAGTAGTTGTCGTATCTGACCGAATCAAGGAACGATTACGCAACTACGTATTTACTTGGGGCTAATATTTGCCCATCATATAACTATTTTAACCACTTGTAAAGTTGTACTTATATTATTTACCCATTATACAACACCATGAGTCCACTTAGGTATTGTGTATCCTTCTTGTTGGTATTTGTTCAAGCACTCGACGAATTATTCATCAATTATAGTATGTCGCTACTTTATTTAAATTGATCTTACTCAACAACTCTACTCCAGTATAATAATAATCACATCAGTTTTGCTTGCTACCTTAACTATTATATTGCATACACAACATTCAACTGTAAAGAAAAAAATAAATAAAAAATAAATGCAAATAAATTATTGCCTACTCTGTTATACAAAAATTGATCTTCAATGTACATTTTGTGCCTCGTTACAATAGTTTTTTCCGTGAACCAAACTGTAATTTCCATTTTTTGTTTCAAACTCAGAAGCTGACACCCAAGTTTGAACCAGAATTTGCTCCCTGTGCCTTCTACATCAGAAGTATGAACAAACCTACATGGCCCACAAACCACACGCAGTTAATCCTTGATATTGTATCCCATGCCTATGCCCAACGCCAGTGACTTGAATATTTACTAGTTACCCCTCGTAACACTAAAATATCGTTTGACTTGTATCCAAACCTGCACCGCTGAATTGAACATGCAAGCCAGCCAACACTTGTAATCGTGCCTGTAAACCACAATGTAATATTTCCAAGTGGACTCTCAAGTGGGCCTCACAATGGCTGCTTGAAATCCCTGCGAGTACGGTGTCAATCATGTTGAAATACGCGTTAAATGATGGGTGCTTCAACTCTATCATACTGATGAGTGTCAAGTAGGTGTGGATTATGTTTTCCTTACTCCACTTTGCTATTTACCCTCGCGCGTTAGAAGCGCATGTTATAACATGTAATGGCGCAATACTCAACGATACACTATATTCTACATACATCGCTGTAATAAGAAAAACTGGACGAGTTCTTGTTTCATCAGGCGTAAAATTTAAGATTTAATCGGCCACCCAATAAACAACTATAAATGTACTACAACTAATTTACAAAGAAGAAAATAAAATACTATTACAAAAAATATAAGGTGATAATAACCCGAATTCTGATAACTTATGAATATTACTCAAACTAGCAATTAAGAAATACGCAACGTAGGCTAACAAAAAATTAAGTGTAACAATGGGTTCATCGCGATATTTTCTTTGTTCATACTACTTAATAATGAGACGATCATTTTATAATTTCTTCTTCTTATTATTATTATCAACACATTTGCTATTTACGTATTTTTAATTGACTATAATTAATTTCGTTAATAGTCACTCACTTTGGTCGTATTCAGATGACTTACTAGGTATAAGTGTTATTGTAAGATCCCTGCTTTCGCCATGAAGAAGACATTGGAAAAGCTTACTGTCAGTACTAATAGAGCCCCCCCCCCCCCCCCCAAATCAGAGTACCCGCGCTATGCACGTCTAAATAGGATAAATAATAGAATCCAATAAAATAATAAAATAAAACTAAATGCATACAAAATAAATAAACTGTAGTACAGCAAATTTTGAAATTATAATATTATAATAACAACAAGGAAAATAACAATAAATTACTAGGGTATTGTTACTTTTTACGTTTTCATGTTTCATTTAATTTAATCACGTTAAGTTATCAATTGTAAGTGAAAAAATATTATCAATAATGGTTGTGTATTTAGTAACAAAATGTGTATCATTAGTCTGTTAAGTTATTAGTTCCGATGTGTGTATAATACGTTTTAAATAACGTTATTATCACAATCACGCTTTCGTGTTTTTTTTTTTAGTAAACTTTGTGCACGTCCTGTGTGGGTTTCTATAACAACAAACAGCAAGAGGAACATGTTGCGTTCAATTGTTTCTCTATTCGTTTAGCGAGATCTCTTGACGCCCACTTTTTCCCATCACGAACAAACACTTGAAAACATTACCATAACACTGAGCGCAGCGGCGTCGTTTGCAAGAACGTGTCTTCCATGTGAGACACAAGGAACGCTGACCCACATACTTGAGTCTTCTTTTGTTATTTTTAATCATAGAGTTGTAAACAAGAAGACGAAGACGATGATCGGTCGTCGGAAAGTGAAACTAGTTGTGGATGTTACTTCACTGATGATAATTGCCGAGTGCAGAGGCCGAGTTCTGTTTGTTGGTGCACTCTGCCCTGCTCTGCTCTGCTCACCACATCGCACTGACGACATACGACAAAACACGAGAGAACGAGTGATGGAGAGCACGTGTTGCTAGCTACAGTCACAAAGAGTTTACTCCTAACTGTATTACACAGGCCAAAACAAACACAAACACAAACTGTGCCAAACTGAGTAATGAGTAACATTCAATATATTTATATGTTTTGAATATCGGAGACCTTACACATACAGTAACATAAAGATGTTGTACTAAGAAGCTTCGCAAACGCTTTTTCAGGCGCGTTGTTGGATAAGCGTAATTTTTTTTAAACGAAAAAACGTAACATTGCAATTTTATGAGAAATAATTTTTCGATTACGCTCAAATTTCCCACGAATATATAAATTCGTAAAATTAAGGTTCTGTGAAAAAATCATTACAATCGGATAAAGCATGTCAAAGGAGTCAATCAAGTCAAAGAAATTTAAAAAATCTGAGAAAAATCTTAAAATTGCGATTACCATGAGAAATAGTTTTTTGATTGCGGTCAAATTTCACACGAATATATCAATTCATAAAATTAAGGTTTTGTAAAAAAATCATTACAAACGAATAAAGCACATAGGTGTTAAAAGTCGAAGAAATTTTTTAAATAAAAAAATCGTAAAATTGCGATTTTCATGAGAAATAATTTTTTAATTACGCTCAAATTACACACGAATATATTAATTCATAAAATAAAAGTTCTATGAAAAAATCATTACAATCGGATAAAGCATGGAGGTGTTATAAGTCCAAGAATTGTTTTTAAAAATCGAAAAAAATCGTAAAATTGCGATTTTCTAAGAAATAATTTTTCGATTGCGCTCAAAAACGTGGCAGTTCAGAGATTTCGAAGGCCTCCAGAAAATTTCATCGCAATTGGAGTATCAGTTTAGCCGTAATCGTGTGAACAAACATACAAAAATACAGAAAAAAAGAGAAAAAACAATCCGGATTTTTTTCTTCAGTGTAGTAGAATGGAATCTTCGCATCGCTCGCTACGCTCATCCAATTAATATTATTTACGAAAACAAATGTCAGAAAAAGTGCATGACATAGGAATATAGGAAGAATTTCTGTTTAAAAATCGAAACGAAAAATTATGTCTTCAAGTTATATTATTTTGTATTAATTAATCGCAAATGAGAACTCTTCAATTGTTACCATCTTTGACTTAAATATTTAAATATTATTTTCTAATACTGATATGGTGTATGGGAGTTAAGAATAAAGAACAAACTAATCGCGTACGCCCATGCAAGTTGCGGGCTTCACCAATGTTCCCTTGTTTGCGTCCTGGACCTGTCTCTATGAGGTTGTCTTCAACCAGCCCCTGATTCCACAACGGTTGGCGACCGTGAAGCAAAGAACTCTGTAATCCCGACATTCTATGTAGCTTCGTTTCCTTACGCTGATTGTTGTTGGGTGTTTTTACCGGAAGATTTGCGCAACACCCAGTAGAGAGATCACTCACTGTAGCCATGAGAGAAACACGGAGCTCACACCTTCCGACCCCGGACCAAGATCAGAATATTTTATTAATTTGAGAGTTGCACATTTTCATCACACTACATTGAGTACCGTATGTGGTCATGTTACAACCTATGTAAAGAGAAGTTAGGAGTATTTTACGAACACAGCCATGTTACGAAGTTGGTTAATTTTGTCTTGCTAATCGTCGAATAACGAACATACCGATGGGACGCGAGAAAATCACGAACCTTATTTACTGGAAGCTGCATTCCGAATGATGATATAGTATCCAATAAATATGGTTTTGATCTATTAATTGAGAAACATCTAACCAACAGCCAAACTTTTTGATGTTCACAGACGCCTCTGGCAAACAATCAATCGACCTTTAAAACACACAGGTTCAACTCGTAAACTTTAAGCCTGCCTCGTACCTCATAGTTGCAAATTAATTTATGCTTCCATTGCCTTATCAGTAATTAACACCCGGATGTTATGTTCTCGCCACTAATTCCCTCCTGCCGGATCCTAAGATGAGGTTTTGCGACCGTGATTTATAATCGATTTTAATTATGAAAGAAGTTAAATTTGGTAATTTTTTGCATAATTTAATACCAAATGTAAGTTAGGGATAGAGATGTACAGAAAGACATAAAAAAGGAAAAAAGTACATACAAAAGGATTTTTTTATGGGGAAAGGGGAATTTTTCTTCGATACGTCCTACCGCACAAATAGTTGCAAGTGTACATGTTATCTAGATATTGAGTAGGATTACTGATACATCGGAGTAGCTTTTTGACCAATAGAGAGCTATCACGAAATGTTCGGTCTAGTTTGTGTTGACTGTTATGTTACTAATCCCCCCCCCCCTCTCCCGACCAACACTAATCCGAAATACATTAGAATTTTTTATACAAATGATTTTTGATTTGTTCAATACATATTTACTACGCTCATTAGTCTAGTAATTATACTAACAAATTTGTATTACGACGCGGAGTCATCTGAAGAAGCTACTTATTTTTCGTTTCGCAATGTTGTAAAACATCTGTGACGCTATTCGACGGCTCAATTTTTTTTGTAAGAACCAAGCTCAAGTTCCGTATTATGAATACAACTTAAGAGATATGGCGATGGTCATTTCTATTTTGCCTATCGAGTTCGCTAGTTTTGCAATTCCAAGAAGATCTTCAATGGAAAGTTCAATCAATCACCATATGTAGGCCAGCACGTTGAATCTCAAGATAAACTTACACCACGGACATTCTTCACATCATTAAAAGTTAATGATAATAGTACATTGCTTACTAAGTACACCTTTGCGAATAATAAAACCGCGAAACGTGATGTACAACCGTTTGGCATTTAAAATCTCTTCCATACTGTGTTGATAATAACCGCTATTGTCTTGGATTCTTCATGCATCAATCTTTTAATAGGTATTTTACTTGTGAAATCTGCTCAGTTTGTTTACGTAGAGATCGGTAAGTGTGAACGCATCGAGTGTGGTCAGCTTGCCACTCCCGACGTCCTTGTGAAGGCCACCTGTCGACGTCTGAAGCGCCTACCGACGTCGTTAACCGAGAGTTTGAGGAATTCCCACGAAGGCGCGCGAGACTGACTATCTGGGTCAGAGTACTCATTGTCTAGTGTCCAAACCGGTTGGTCAGTCAGCGACGGCTCGAGCCCGCTGGACAATGGCACGGATCCAAGTAAGACGATGCTCATCAACTATGCGACCGGTTACGTCACTTCGCGTCATCGCTAACAACTTCGTTAGTAAGTACCTAGCTGTGATCTTGAACCGATGACCACCAATCGCATCTATCCGTACACCCATGAATATGGCTCGCTGTGTTTGTTAATTCATGACTTCCCCTCACTGTGTTCGTAAACCAATACCCACTTCGCTATGTACGTGAATCCCTCGCCGTGTTCGTGGATCCCTCGTGAATCACATCCTTGTTCGTGAATCCCTAGCTGTGTTCGTGGATTATTTGCTATGTTTGTAAATCCCTTGCCGTGTTCTGAATTCTTTGCTGTGTTCGTGGATCCCTTATTGTGTTCGTGTACCGTGTACTTGAACTCCTCACTGGTATTTTCATTAGTAGCTGTTGTAATACATATTATACCGTCTTTTATGTTTTACGATTATGAGCTGGACTTTGTTGATAAATAATATATTCTACAGGACATAAGGAGGGAATATTTTTTAAACAGACAGTAAGGTGAGAAGAAAGAGAGATAAGTTGGTGTAAAAAAATCCCCCCCCCCCCCCTAGGAGTAAAATTATTAAAATTGCGTAGACAGTATGAACGTCATTTCAGTATGTGTAGGTATGTGACTCAGTATGAATTATAACAGATGCACTAAAATAAAATTTGTAGCGTGAATTTCTGTACATTTTGGCGTATAACTATTATCAAGAAACAAAATTACTAACACAAAGTTTATTTGTCTTGAGGATTATGTTTCGACTTTGGAAGCAATCTGCACGGAATTAAATTGTGTTGTATACTGCTCCCTGGTAGTGGGTTACTGTTGTACCCATCACATCCACCAGCCTCGCAACAATTGCATTTACTTCTGAGAAATTAATTGGATGAGCGAAGCGAAGACTTCAATTTCACTGACCCCCCAAAAAATTTAGCTCCAATGTTTTTTTTTTTTTTTTTTTGTATTTTTGTCTGTTTGTTAGCAGGATTCCGGGCAAACGACACAAGCGATCTTGATGAAAATTTGAGGGGACCTTCGAAATCTCTGAACTTAGAGGTGTATTGTTTTTCGGTACAATCGAAGAAATATTTCTCATGATATCGTACTTTTACGATTTTTTTTAATTTTTAGTGTGATATTTTCGTACCATTTGGGCCAATTCTGACCAAACGGGTGGGGCTACAATGTTCATTGGATGAGCGAAGCGACGACTTCAATTTCACTGACCCCCAAAAAAATTTAGCTCCAATGTTTTTTTTTTTTTTTTTTGTTTTTGTTTGTATTTTTGTCTGTTTGTTAGCAGGATTCCGGGCAAACGACACAAGCGATCTTGATGAAAATTTGAGGTGTATTGTTTTTTTCGGTACAATCGAAGAAATATTTCTCATGAATATCGTACTTTTACGATTTTTTTCAATTTTTAGTGCGATATTTTCGTGACATTTGGGCCGATTCTGACCAAACGGGTGGGGCTACAATGTTCATATTATACATGGACATTAAGGTAATGGTGATGTTGTACCTTTTGAAAGAAAAAGTTGGAAAAGTTACCCAGAATCCATAAAATAAAGCTTTTAATATAAGTTTTTACGGTTTAGTGCGATATTTTCGTGCCATTTGGGCCGATTATGACCAAATGGGTGGGGCTACAACGTTCATATTATACATGGACATTAAGGTTATGGTGATGTAGTACCTTTTGAAAGAAAAAGTTGGAAAAGTTAGCCAGAATCCATAGAAATAAAGATTTTAATGTAAGTTTTTTACAGTAAATAATAACATTTGACAAGTAGGCCTAGGGCCTAACAATAGAAACTTGGCAACAATCACCTACAATGCATAGGCAGTAAAGCAAAACACTTGTAAAAGTAAAGATATCCCACGCAAACTAAAAACTTAAAAAAGCTCATCCATCAACGCGGCGGGACTTTAGCGTTTTCCTAGTATTATACATGGACATTAAGGTAATGGTGATGTTGTACCTTTTGAAAGAAAAAGTTGGAAAAGTTACCCAGAATCCATAAAATAAAGCTTTTAATATAAGTTTTTTACGGTTTAGTGCGATATTTTCGTGCCATTTGGGCCGATTATGACCAAATGGGTGGGGCTACAACGTTCATTGGATGAGCGAAGCGAAGACTTCAATTTCACTGACCCCCAAAAAATTTAGCTCGGGTGTTTTTTTTTTTGTTTGTTTTGTTTTGTTTTGTTTTGTTTTTTTTGTTTTTTTTGTCTGTTTGTTAACTCTCTACCAGGCAAACGGCATATCCGATCTTGATGAAAATTTGACAGGACCTTCGAAATCTCTGAACTTAGAGGTGTATTGTTTTTGGGTACAATCAAAGAAATATTTCTCATGAATATCGTACTTTTACGATTTTTTTCGATTTTTAGTGCGATATTTTCGTGACATTTGGGTTAATTCTGACCAAACGGGTGGGGCTACAACGTTCATATTATACATGGACATTAAGGTTATGGTGATGTAGTACCTTTTGAAAGAAAAAAATGAAAAAGTTAGCCAAAATCTATAGAAATAAAGCTTTTAATATAAGTTTTTTACGGAAAATAATACCAAGTGACAGGTAACAAAGAAACTTGACACAATCAGCTACAATGCGTATTGCGTAGGCAGCAAAACAAAGAACTTGCAAAGTAAAGATATCCCATGTAAACTAAACATTTTTAAAAGCTCATCCATAAACGCGGCGGGACTTTAGCGTTTTCCTAGTATTATACATGGACATTAAGGTTATGGTGATGTAGTACCTTTTGAAAGAAAAGTTGGAAAAGTTAGCCAGAATCCATAGAAATAAAGATTTTAATGTAAGTTTTTTACGTAAATAATAACATTTGACAAGTAGGCCTAGGGCCTAACAATAGAAACTTGGCAACAATCACCTACATGCATAGGCAGTAAAGCAAACACTTGTAAAAGTAAAGATATCCCACGCAAACTAAAAATTTTAAAAAGGTTATCCATCAACGCGGCGGGACTTTAGCGTTTTCCTAGTTATTGTGATTACAATGGTGTGGAAAGTATGACAAATTGCGTTGACAAAATATAAATGATGTATATTATATTGTATTAATACGTTATGGCTTGTTAGTCACTATATGACTAGGCCGCACAACATTTAATACAGTTTGTATTTCACACTCAATTTACATTCTGAAATGTCCATTTTTAAAACTATGGGCTCAGAATAAGACCAACCCAAACCACATTGAATGATGTGCAGAGGCAGGTATTTATGGAAAAACGAATTTTTACCGCTGAAACTTGTAAATTATAAATCATTTTCAACACCAATTCACCGCTTTTGGTCAGAACAAAACCAAAGATGCAAATAAGTTTCACCACAAACACCTGCCTCTGAATTCTCATAACTACATTTTATTGTAATCAGCAATTCTTTTATTTTTGGATGAGCGAAGCGAAGACTTCAATTTCACTGACCCCCCAAAAAATTTAGCTCAAATGTTTTTTTTTTTTTTTTTTGTATTTTTGTCTGTTTGTTACCAGGATTCCGGGCAAACGGTATAAGCGATCTTGATGAAAATTAGACAGGACCTTCGAAATCTCTAAACTTAGAGGTGTATTGTTTTTGGGTACAATCGATTAAATATTTCTCATGAATATCGTACTTTTTACGATTTTTTTCGATTTTTAGTGCCATATTTACGTGTCATTTGGGCCGATTCTGACCAAACGGGTGGGGCTACAACGTTAATATTATATATGGACGTTAAGGTTATGGTGATGTAGTACCTTTTGAAAGAAAAAGTTGGAGAAATTAGCCAGAATCCATAGAAATAAAGCTTTTAATAAAGTTTTTTACGGTTTAGTGCGATATTTTCGTGCTATTTGGGCCGATTCTGACCAAACGGGTGGGCTACAACGTTCATATTATACATGGACATTAAGGTTATGGTGATGTAGTACCTTTTGAAAGAAAAAGATTAAAAAGTTAGCCAGAATCTATAGAAATAAACATTTGACAAGTAACAATAATAACATTTGACAAGTAACAAAAGAAACTTGACAACAATCACCTACAAGGCAAAGGCAGTAAAGCAAAACACTTACAAAAGTAAAGATATCCTACGCAAACTAAAAACTTAAAAAAGCTCATCCATCAACGCGGCGGGACTTTAGCGTTTTCCTAGTTAAAATATCAGGGGGAAGAGAGATATAGAGCTTTCAACTAAATGTTGAATTATTTTCACTACCAATTCACCGCTTTTGGGTATAATAAAAAGATGAAAATGACTTTAATTTTCACCTTAAGTACCTGCCTCTGATGACGAGTAATGAATGTATGGTTATAGAGAATCTCTTGCAACCTTGCGCTCGCAGATTTAATGTAGGCTACATATAATACAGGTGACTATGGAACGTGTTATACGTGGACCACAACGTACGACTCCTCAGGCGTTCGTTTCTTGTTCAAGCCGTCGCAGTAATCCGCTTTCTACTCTAATACTATTAGATCATATTTAAATCGTAGTTGCCATTTCGAAATATGGTTTAACCCTTAATAAGTTGCTGGTGTAACAAATATCCGGAGGGCTTGAGTGTCGGCATACCAGTAATTTTAATATTTTCCCATTTTTTCCGAAAGAAAAAACACAAACAAAAAATGGGGTCATGTGGTTTGTGGCGAATATGTTTTATTAACATTTTATAAAATATCAATAACTTACTGTTTAAATTTAGTAAAAAACACCAATCACTCTGAATTGTTCTTTTAACAATCAATCTGAATGTGGGATACCGGGTTCGAACCCCGGACGGGATAGATATTTTTTGAATTGTATTAAATACTTACAATTCCACCTACAGTCCGTACTTCCGTACTTCCCGACCAACCAAATCGAGAAACAAATTAACTTATTATCCACACAAACAATTGAATTTACCTTACTACAAAACAGGTAGCATCGTAAGTAAAATGAAATGTACTCGGCACAATGAAAATGATGTATCAATGCGTTAACATGTAGCAGTTTTCCTAAATATTATATTTGAATTAGCCTATGTTTCTTTGCCTTCTTTAACCTCTTAGTATTTTTCTAATTGCAATCATTATTAATTCCATTAACATATCTTCCTGGTAAAATAAACAACACGACATAATAACATAGTAAGAGATTCTTCTCATTTCAGTATTTCTCAGACTTATGTAGACAATTAACGTGTATATTATGTCATGACGTAATTTTAGCCTCAGGTATAAGATATTTTTGTCTAAGGCAAGAAATGCTTTCAAGTAATCACTCCTCCATTCTTAGTTTGTTAAAAACCGAAAATAAAAACCGAAATAAAATGTGAAAATGTGTAATTAAATTTATTTTTTCGACAGATGCTTGATGTTATGTGTTTGTTTACGTCATGTTTAATCCGACACATTACACTTATACTATTCTTATCGATTTGCTGAATTATTTTTGGAAGTGGCACAAACAAGTATGTGAAAATTATTTGCCAAGATTAAGCAAATTCTTTGATATTCGAAAACGATGTAAATTTATTCCTCTCATTATTTCATATCATTGAAAATTAACAGAAGTGTTAAAAAAATCAGATTATTTATTGTACATCTCTAACATGTAATAATTATATGGTTTACCTTTATTCATGAAGGTTAAATTACATAGATAAATGGATTGCGTGTTAACAAATCTTTGAAGTTTTCTTTATTTACAAGTGCAGTGTATAGTCTAAATATTTCATTACATTATCTTTGAAGTTATTAAAACCTCAACAAAATAAGAGACAAAATCACTGTGTAGTGGGTGCAATAAAGTAAATACATGGTATCTATTTGACGTGTAAGCCATTACTGGTTTGACTTCTGTCTGTCAATTATAACAGCTGCGGCGGGACAGAGGTCAGGTCTCAAATTACAATCCAATTAGCATGCGAGCGAGCGCCACGATTCTTAGCCGACAATGTGTGTTCGTACTTTTAAGCTAATAAAATTTATTTATTTGTACATACTAATTGAGAGGTGATACATATGATCGTAAATTGATTTGTTTAAAAAAAATTGATACCGTTTGGTCACCTTGGAAATTTCTAAAGTTATTTACTAAGAGCCTGGCAGGTTTTCGTGTAGAGATTTCTTCTATCCATGGTAAATAACAGTATCAGAGTGTTTTTCTCTTCTAAAGAGCGAGCAAAGACGACAGAAAATACCGTCGTTTTGGAACCTGTCAAAAAAGATTACAATTCGTCCGCCCATTTATTATTTTATAAATTGCCCTCTGATTTGTTGTAAGTAAAGTAATGAAGCCTCCCGTGTGTAACCCACTTCTTCTTAGGGCAGACCCGGGCTTTGCACAGTGACCTTTGTAGCATTATTACCAAGTCGCTTGGGCAATAACACGTGCGGACGTGTTTGATTCATGGTGTAAGATCCATCGTTTGGGGAAATAAGACAAGATATTTTTAACGCGCATATTTTATCTAATAATGCAATATGTTATCTTTGTTATGAAATCTGCCACGCTGTTGGTAAAATATTCGAAGGTGCTGTCTCATAAAATAGAGTAAATTTCAATCTTCAGGTTTTTTATTGAATAAATTGAAATTTCTCGTCATCTCTATTTAAATGTAAATATAGTAACATTTACGTTTATCGTTTTTAATGTTCAAGAATGATAAACCTGTTTTTAATTCCATAAAATTATAATTTTGTTTTTTAATGTTTAAGCAGCCGATTATTGCTTCACGTATTTATCAATGAAGTATCACGCTTCTAGTCAATAAGTGGATGATTGAGCAATATGATGATCAATACAAGGTTCTTAAAACTGTGAATAATGAGGGAGTCGAACCCTAATCTTAGGTGACAAATGTCTTGGCTAGCACACTAAAAGTGTAAGTTCTGTAGAAGATCAATTTATACCTTATTGATGTCAATTTCTTTCATTGACATCAAGATGACATGCCGATTTGCTTATTTAACGTCTACTCTAGATTTAAATGGAGGTGCTACGATCATGGTAATATTGAATGTCACCCAGTACTAATTAAGTAAAAATATATGCAACTTTGATTTTCAAAACTCAAAAAGGAACTAAAATTTTCATACAAAATAAAATTAATAACCCAAACTATTGTACTATTGGCTGCTATCAAGAGAGTTCGAAACAGGCTGGTTCCAAGCGAGTTATAAACAAGGTGTTAGATGTATAACAAATAGAACGTTGAGTGCCACATGTATACAACATATATTTTATGAAAACTAATCATGTTCATTAAGCAATTTAATCTGGAATGATGCATAATCAATTATAATTATCACTAGGAACTAGGAAGCTTCGCAAACGCTTTTTTTAGTCGCGTTGATCGATGAGTTTTTTTTTAAGTCTTAAGTTTGCGTGGGATATCTTTACTTTTGCAAGTGCTTTGCTTTGCTGCCTACGCATTGTAGGTGATTGTTGTCAAGTTTCTATTGTTACTTGTCAATTGGTATTATTTACCGTAAAAACTTATATTAAAAGCTTTATTTCTATGGATTCTGGCTAACCTTTTCAACTTTTTCTTTCAAAAGGTACTACATCACCTTAACCTTAATGTCCCACCCGTTTGGTCAGAATCAGCCCAAATGGCACGAAAATATCGCACTAAAAATCGGAAAAAAGTCGTAAAAGTACGATATTCATGAGAAAAATTTCTTCGATTGTACCCAAAAACAACACACCTCTAAGTTTATAGATTTCGAAGGTCCCCTCCAATTTTCATCAAGATCGGATATGCCGTTTGCCTGGTAGTGGTAGAGAGCTAACAGACAGCGAGAAAAAAAAACACCCGAGCTAAAATGTTTGGGGGTCAGTGATATTGAAGTCTTTGCTTCGCTCTTCCAATTAAATAACTTGCATCTATGATGCAAAAGTGATTAATACTTTATTATGTAATTTTTGTCATCCATAATGGGTATTTATAGCTAACCCGGTCTAAAATATACTTCTCAGTGGCTAATATTAATTAAACATGTGTAATGAGGTTCCTTGCTACCATGGATGAAAATATATTCGGGTATTCAGTGACTGAGAATTGAATTAAAATAGAGTGTGAGGAATAGTATATAATCTAATGGAAAATAAACTAACAACAAAGAGTAGGGTATATCTTCATACGTGCTATTAGAAGGAGTTATAGTAGAACGAAAGTCAACGCTAATTGAAAAACAGATAAAACTGCAGCCATCTTGACTATAAATGAAAATCGGTACTATTGTCTCCGGCGTATTTCTTGTCCCAGGTTTTGCCTTGTTATAATATAACATCCCAGCAATATATCACATAGTACTTGTTGTGTTCGTGCGTAGGAGTGTCCCACAATTTTAAACATTAAAATGAGCATAATAAAATAGTTAATTATTCACAGCCGTATATAGAAATGTAATATTATCTAATAGCTAACAAGTAAGAAGTTGGTCCGAGTGAGGTGAGAGCTAGGAGGAATTCCCCGCAGCGAGTGCGAATACGCCCACAGCTGCGACTGTGAGCTAGGCAGGTCGACCCCCAGACAGACAATGCCAGGAAGGAGATCTCGCGTTGAGGCCCCAACAGGTATTTTATTAGAGTCGCGATGCCCTGGGGCGTCGGTTGCTTCATAGGGTTCAGAACAATTACAGTTTCGTCATAGGTAAACAACCTGAGTTGGTGGTACTCGGGACACTTGTTGGGAAGAACTCGGATTCGAACCCGTTGACAGTTTTTTGTTAGCCTTGAGAGAAATGTAGATGTTGAGGCCTTGAGCATAAGTCAATACTAAATACCCAAAGAAACTACGACAAATAGTAGTAAAGTTCGTGTGTTTAGCTAAGTCAATGTCGACGGGAAAGTCTGGTCCATGTCACATGTGTGAGCTGTGAATGTCGTACAACTTTCTTCCAGGGTTATTTGTTCATCGAGAGCAGCAGATATTATTATGTTTTGTGAATGTAAGTTTTACATAAAGTCGCCGAGTTTTGGTGACTTGTGGCTACAGTAAAGGGGGATCCTTATATCACCGCCTCTAAATATTTAGCTAATTCACCTAGGCTGAAGGCGAAGGAACAGGATATGTTTAGCAGGCAGAAAATGGATACTTATCGACAAAATCGGGCTTTTTGTATAACTTGACATGTAGAGGGTATAACTAACGTAGAGGTTGAACGTATGTCAAGATGTTCGTAAAATGAGTAGATGATTAATCCAAAACTTTTAATCGGAAGATATATTTTAAGAAGAAAAAATGGCCAAGATGATATGTCCAAGCAGAACGCTGTAAATTGATCTGCAAGAAACGGAACATAATAATACTAAAAAAAAAGGTTTAAAAAAGTTGAACGCTGTGAAAATAGATGCGGTAAGTGTATAAGGGGATAGATTTGCTCTAAGTTTTAGTGATATGTTGTAGCTGGTTTTTCATAATTATTCTTGTTTATATAATCGATGTTAACTGTTAATAGGAACTGTGGCATTTTTATTACAGGAAGCATAATGTGAACAATACTTTTTTGAATAACTATCATAAATAAAAAGGTAAGCAAATGTGCCAAATAAAAGACGGCAGAAATTAGGCGTGATTAAGGAAATAGACTTAAGGTGGTCATAAACATGTTCGTGCAACAGGAAGCATTACTATAGTATAGTTGGACTTATATAAAACTTTAATTGTCGAACCCGATATTACGTACAAACGTTCTAAACATCATAATTAGTTTTTTACTATTTTTGTAGATCAGCTATACGTGAAAATAAGGAAATATTCGTTATTGACGTTAACATTTCTCGCTTAGGCTAGCACAAAGGTGAGTTAAGTCTCTCAGCTTTATGTTTGTGTTGAAAAACATCGTGAAATAATTACTCTTATTTACTCGATTTTTGCGAACTTCGATAATTTATTCCAATTTTCATTGTTTTGAAGCAAATGTACTGATGTACGTAAATACCTCGATAAATTTTGTAAATCGTAATTTAAAGGGGTAAGGGAATTTCACTTGTTATAACACGTGTTTTGGACTGTGTTTATCTACTTTCTGAGCTTAATAAAGTTATTGTTTAAGGGTGACTTATGTAGTAAAGAGTTTTGCTGATTGTGAAGGAACGGCTAAGACCTTTTATAAAAGGACACGTCCCCTTGCATCGCATTACGACTGATAAAAACATTGTAAAAGATATTCAGCCAGGACTACCGGAGTTGGAAATCGAGCAAATACCTCCCTAAGCAGAGTTTCACGCATTACACATGAGCCTCTCGGTAAAAGAAAATGTCAACTATTCTATCACACACTGTTTATAATCGGCTGAAGGAATAGCAACATTTTTTATTATAATGATCTTTAAGATTGAAATATTATTACTATTGCTCTATTGTAATATGTAAACAAAACCAAACGATTTAATTTCTTTCTTTAGTGCCATGGAACACTCCTCGCCACTGCTCAACAATGATTCTCATGGGTCATCAAGCTCGAAGTTTCAAACAGGTGTAATCCCAGGTGCCAGTGTAGAAGCCACAGGCGATGAAGACTGAAGCCTCCGATGTCTGGTAAAAGTGGTTCTTGAATCTCCAACAGTGCGATCTAATGTGTAACAGTCAGATGTCCGGGACAACCTAAAAAAGCTCATCTCGACGTGGGCAGCCGCACGACTTACGTGTTAATGGCTTTGGTCGTGTCGGGCTGCGCTTTGCCACTCAAAACAAGCTTCCGCAGACTTTTTTTTCTACTTCTGAGACTAACAACCTGTTACAAACCAAGATGTGTATCTGTGATTTGGATTAGATTCCCACATTATTTTGCTTTACCTCCGTCTCTGCTCCACCTTTCTCTAGGTAATATGGTCTCCTCAAGACGGAAACCATCTTACTGAAAAAAAATCACGTGTATGCATTGGAATTCGATGGAATTGAATTAAGCCAAATCCAAACCCTATAATGAAAACTTCGTTTGTCCAGTGTGTTTCGTTGGCCGAGTGGCTAGATTCTGGTTCCAGTGCAGAAGATCCTCGACAGATACTCGCTTTTCAGACAGTAGTTTTAGGATGCGAAAGCGACGTTCTTATGTTTAACTTCTATCAATGAGTCAATGACTTAAATCCTAAAATACTTGGGTTCGTTAATGTAAATGGTGACTTTGAAGCCGTATAAGCAACGAATAATTAAATTTAATTAATATATATCATTATTTTATAAATAAATAAATAAATAAATAAAAGTAAATAAATAAATAAATAAATAAATAAATAAGTAAAAAAATAAAAAAAATAAAAAATAAATAAATAAATAAATAAATAAAAGTAAATAAATAAAAACGTTGTTAAAGCCGTGTGGATTCTGGTGTCGCACGCGGATGAATCGTACCCGACCCCATGGCCGCTATTTCCTATTTCAAATACTGATTTTTGAATAATCATTATTCTCCCGTCGATGACGTTGGCGCCGACAGGGTTGGCACGGTCCGCTTTAAATTTAAGACCCCCCAATGAAAATAAGGTATGTGACTGATAGATCAACACCAATTCACCACTTTTGGGCAGAAGAAAACAAAGATGAAAATAAGTTCCACCACAAATACCTGATTATGAATTCTCATAACTACATTTTTATTGATATCAACAAGTACTTCACAAGATTTCACACCATTTTTTTAAAAATATCAGTGGGGAGAGAGAGATATAGAGATTTCATCGAAATGTTAAATTATTTTCACCCCAAAATCACTGCCTCTGCTAATTGGGTAGCCACTATACACCCTTTATACGAACTTATTTGTTTACCCCTCAACCCTCGTAAAGGCCAATTGTGCGAGTGTATACTGAAGGTATGTTCCCAATTAAGAACCTCTATAAAGCAACGTAAGCTTATGTCACTTTTGATTGGTTACTTTATGTCCCAACGTCAGTAGAGATTCAAGAGCAGTAGTTTTATTCAAACCACACACTGAGATAATTATCTGTTTAAAGAGTTGAGTACAGGTTTACATTCTTGTAAATGCAGAAACCCTTTCAAATGAAACGAGAATGTCATAGGCTACGATCCACCACAAGCAGAATTATTCATCACAATATCGAGTGAACAGAGAAAGTAGTGGTTATAAAGCCCCATAAAGTAATGTTCTTTCACTTGAACTTGGAAATAATTTCTAAATAACAGAAATATACGAAAATAAGTGTTGCTTAATATTAACGACGATTAAAAACGTGTCAAGTAATTTTTTAACAAATTATGAAAGCTATATAGACTAATATTTAAAACACTTTTAGTGGAAAAACTCTATATTTTTATTATAATAAATTACAACGTTTCGGAAATGACTTCAACTTATTCCGTCTTCAGGTTTCTTGTTAAAAACAAAAAATCATTTTATCAAAAATATATCAAAACAAACAAAGACAATAGCCAAGGTCGATAAAAATTAAACATTTCACACATAAGTTGACAAAAACAAGGTAGTACAAATAAAAAGGCTATTTCTTAGTGTTTACTAAAGGAATCCACATTGGAGGAAAAAAGGTACTTGGCTGGCTTATACATGTGTCTTTTAATGTTATCAAAGCTGCTTCTTTCAATTTCCCTCTTTCTCCAACATGGCTCTCTAAGTAAACGCTTAGAATGTAGAAAGTCGAACTTATGAACCTTGTCCCATGCATGTTTCTACTAGTTTCGATGACATAAGATAACAACCATCTGACTTCTCAATGTTTTTTCTATGCTCATTAACTCGAACATGCATAGAACGTCCGGTTTCTCCTATGTATACAGCATCACAGTTTCCACATGGAATCTCATAAACACAACCCTTGTTCATTTGGACTTCATTTACAGGTTTAGTTTTTTGCAAATGGCTTCTAATGGTATTGACTGATTTAAAAGAAGTTTGAATTTTGAATTTTGATCCAATACGTCGAATAGATTCTGAAAGACCTTTATGATAGGGAATATGAGCATAAGCTTTAGGCTGAACACGTTCTTTCTTGATTTTCGGTTTACGGTTAATGATGTCTTTGGGATACCCATTATTCACTAGAGATGTTTGGATGATTTTTACTTCCTCGTCGAAGGACTCTTTGCTAGAGCATAAATTTTGGGCTCTATGAACTAAACCCAATGCAATACCAGTCTTAATGTTGTCGGGATGGTTTGACTCAAAATTCAGATATCTTCCTGAGAAAGTAGGTTTTCTGTAGACCTTCATCGTCAGATCATTGTTGGATTTTCTTAGAAGGATATCCAAAAACGGAAGTTCACCATCTTTCTCTTCCTCTTTAGTGACTTGTATGGAATCATGCACAGTATTCAAATCCACCAAAAAATCAGCAAGTTCTTGATTGCCCTTCGTCCAAACAGCAATCACATCATCAATATAACGCAACCAAATTTTTGGTCTGTTAGGTAGTTTGGATGTCATATTCTCTTCGAATTCTTCCATAAACACATTTGCTAAAACTGGAGATAAAGGAGAACCCATAGCAAGTCCATCGTTCTGTTTGAAAAATTCATTCATAAATTCGACTTTCTACAATCTAAGCGTTTACTTAGAGAGCCATGTTGGAAAAAAAGGAAATTGAAAGAAGCAGCTTTGATAACATTAAAAGATACATGTATAAGCCAGCCCAGTACCTTTTTTCCTCCAATGTGGATTCCTTTAGTAAACACTAAGAAATAGCCTTTTTATTTGTACTACCTTGTTTTTGTCAACTTATGTGTGAAATGTTTAATTTTTATCGACCTTGGCTATTGTCTATGTTTCTTTTGATATATTTTTTGATAAAATGATTTTTTGTTTTTAACAAGAAACCTGAAGACGGAATAAGTTGAAGTCTTTTCCCGAAACGTTGTAATTTATTATAATAAAATAGAGTTTTTCCACTAAAGTGTTTTAAATATTATAATGACTCTATTAACTTTAAAACTAATATATAGACTAAGTTGAAAATAATGAAATGTTTTTTAAAATGATTTTGTTGTTCCAGTCGTTCTGTTTCTGTAAGTCTGTATGAAGTTGACAAACTTTCGTTACTGAAATTATACATTTTCTATTGTTTTCGTTATAATATTTTGTTTGTAATTCAAAGGTGGATAATTTACTACTGCCGGCTTTTAACCCCTTTCTTGACGAATGACGGTTAATCCGGAAGGTTTGCAACGAGTTATGGCGTATTCCATTGGCCGCACTGAGTGCGCATGCAGTTCGCACTGAAAAGTCACGGTGACGTCATTGCACTCGCCGAGTGCTGCACTATGTGCAGTCCCCAATGGAATACAGAATTATCAAAAAACGTGCAAACATGGCGTCCTTTTTCAGACGCTGATCAGCTGATGGGAGTAAATAAAAGTGACAATAAAATACCTTATCAAAGCATGGACTTAGAATAGTAACTGGATCAAGAGCCCGACAACAAGAACTTTATTCGAACTAAAACGATTTTTTAACAAATTATTAGACGCCTAAACTTCGGCATAATCATGATTCTTGGCTACACGGAGTATAAGCCTAGGCCTAGCTCTAGGCCTTGCCTTTGGGCTTATATTGCGAAAAAAACCTAGTCTAGGTATTTCAAACATATTTATAAACATATCGTAGATAGTGAATAATGACATCGTCTTTGAAATATATATTGTTTGTTACTTCGATCGTTTGGTTTAGCTTAATATCTTATTGAGTTTGACGTTTCCATATCTCAAAAAAAAAAATTTCTATGCCTGTTTGTCGCTATTAAATTATGGGTTTGCAATCACCCAATGGAGGAAAGTTGACTAATGCGACTCAAATACCCCATGACATGACGGCACTCAGGAAGTTGGCAATGATGTTAAACATCTCTACAGTTTAGTTTTAAAAAGTGATTTGCAAAGGACTACAATAAATGAAAGTACGATTACATTATTGCACAAAAATAAATCATAAATTTAAACAATTTCCCAAAAAATGTATAACGACTATAGAGATACGTGAAAATAGTTTTGTGAATAGATGCTTACAAAGCGCTATTTTTTCAATTAAAACTATGGTTTTCCAGTCCTATTTTATTTCATTTTACATAGTACCTATAATTTGTTTATACACATTTTTATTAAGATGAAACTAATTCAACCTTGATCATATAATTTTAAAATGAAAAGATGAAAAAACTCATGCACAAGATTTTGAAAGTGGCCAAAAAATAGATGCTACAAAACGCTATAAAATGACACTTGAAAATGCTATATACACGTATCACCAAATCATATCATTTAAAATGCACATTTAAAATGTGAAATGAGTAAAATGAAATTAAAATCAATCAAATAGAAATTAAGTGCATTCTGAGAATCTCGAACGCAGAAAATAATCAAATATCTTTTATATACTTCGAAAGCAAGTGATTGTTTCCACTCTAGTTGTTACTACTTTTCCCACATGACTTGTCAATAAGACAATAACTAATGATATATGCAGGCAATGATAGTGTTCCTGACTTCCTCTTGAAGGCTACATCCGTAAAGATAAACTTGGTTGATTTAACTTTTTTATTAAACCAACAGCTGAACGCAAAATCTCTCCAAATCCTTAACATCTGTATTCAAAAACCTTATAATAAAGCAAATAATCTCAATGGGAAAAATATCTATAGTGATTTTATGTTTGAATACATGTTTATATTAATTATAAACCCACGCGTTTTCAGGATAAGCAAATGCAATTTGGAAATAGGTTAAGCAAGGCAAACACCATTACAAATTACCGTTTAATAATAATAAAAAATTGAACCTGCAAAACACGTCAATAGCGCGTCAAGCAGCTCCCATTGCGTGCGTCGAGAATGCGAGTGCACCTCGACCTTGAAACTACGGTTGGCGGAAGGCGACTTTCCACGTCGCGTTACAATAACAACAACAAGTGCAATTTTGTATTAACGTTACCTAATAATTATCATAGCGCCGTCGTTTCCAGAAACACCATAATTCACGGCTTCATAATCAGGTCACGATTACATAACGTAATGGTACTAAGATGCTACCTTGCGGAACACCCGCATTATTTCACATATGAGCACCTCGAATAACCTCTGAACCAAAACACATTAATTTAATTCTGAACGGAAATTGGCAAATTGGCTAGAAATACATAAATTTACATTTTTACGTTCGGGGGCATTTTTTAAACATATTTTGTTAGCTTCAATTTAATGATGCACATTTTCCCGTGAGTGGTATAGGCTACAGCTAGCGGACAGATTGTGTAACACTACGATTAAACGACACACGGCTCACGTGCGTGTCATTGCACGCAACGCACGAATTATATGTGACGACGCGTCGATAATCTCGACGTATGAGTAATTCGTGGCCGCACAGGTGGGGGCATTGAGAGGAGAAAGTGAAAGTTAGGAAAGTGTGTATATGTATGTAGAGGTGTGAGGGGAAAGTTTTAAAAGACTTTAACTTACTAATTAATATTCAATATCTGTGCCATTGGTGTGATTGTGATTTCATGGAATTAAGTCAACGTGTGGAATTCGACTTAAGTGGTTCGATGTTGCATAAAGTCGTCGAGCTAGCCGGGCGCTATGTATGACAAGTGTTATATCCTGTGATGCAAGGTGATGTGAGCGGAATGTCTGGGGCGGGACAAGTGGGTCACAACCGCCGGTAGCTGTGTTTACATGGTGCAATGAGGGTCACCGCGAGGCTGCCGGAGATTAGTCTTAGAAGCCGGTAGCCGGTTCACTGAACATACTATCTCTCGCGTTAAACTAATATTCTGGTATCAAGACTATCGTACATACATTTATATATACATTTTGAACAGTTAATTTTCATTTAAATTACTAAATTAAATAATGCTATCTACAAAAAAAGTTTAAATGTTTATTCGATACAAATGTTCATCAAGCATAATCGTTAGGACGTGTAGCATAATAACTACTTAAAAAAACTAATAAAACATATTTAAATTCTATATTTCTTGTGTCGTCAACGGATGCTGTGAAGAATTACTTTAATCTCGTTCTAGGAGTGTTGTCGACGAGATGAGCTCTGGTTGTAACGTAACTTATTGTAATCGCCAAGTAACAGAACGCATCAGCGAAAAGTGGATGTTCAAATATTTGGTTTACTATTCTAAAGCAGGTAAGTAACATATTGGGCTTGAACCAGCGACCTCAACCAAAACCGACCAATCACAACGCGTCTAACTCATAAACAAAATCAAATTAGTGTTTCAACTTATAACACAGTTATCAGTAGATTGAAAGAGACAGGTGGTAACAAAGCCCATATTATAATACTTTGAAAAACCGCGTACTGTGGCATATAATGACCTTATTTATTTACTTACTATATCAAATGTTTATTTCTCTATTTTCGTAGACTTTGATAATTGAAATATTTTTTGTTTACTTATTACTCTTATCACATGACACGAGTTCATTCATTTCGCTTGTAACTGTTTAGAATCGACGTTTTCAAATTCAATAAGTTTAAATTATGTCTAAGATGTATTTCTCAAATCAAAAGTGAAATCTAACCATAACATTTCGCCCAAAAGCGTTTTTACCAGATATAACCAGTGTATTGACTGGTCTGGTCTTGTTCCTTCTAGTATTGGGGCCAGAACTTCGGTCACTTGTTGCAATGCACATGTTATTTCTCGTGGGACGTAACGCAAAATGCATTCCTAGAACTGGAACGCTCGCGTGTATTTCGCAATCCAAGAACTGTCAAACTGTCGGAACAGCGTCTAATCATGAGAGCGATGCGAACTATCTACATGACACAACGAGCCGAGTTTGACATTGTTTAGTTTAACACATGTTTTGTGCGGGATTCGAACCCTAGTCTCTTTGGTTCCATACGCTTCGGATCCAAGCGCCAACCTAATTAGTCACCGAATATGCTATTTGAATAGAAGATGATATTTTTGTCCAACAAAATTAACATGCTTTCCGATTCACCAAATTATTTTGTAAACAAGTTTACCTCATTTAGATATGATTCTTGGAACGGATTAACAATATCCAATCCTGTTTAATATTTCAGTCTAATTAATTTCTGCTAATTAAACATAAATCATAAATGATAGCATATTTTCATTTATCGAATTCTTTCCTGATTTGTAATATGTATCATCGTATTTATTTCAATGTTTGTTGACTCATATTATTATACAGTTGACTGAAATTTACAACACGGTTTTATAAAATGAAAACTTTATTTATTTTGTTTATTTATTTAACTAGACACACAAACCGTCATATGCCATTTTACATTGTACATTGTAAACATAATAACATTACTAACTAACTTATACTAACTTAAACTAAATATAAGAACACACATAGAAGAAATATACGGCCCATGAATATAAATAGCAAAAACAGAAGAACAGAAAAACATTGCAAAATTAACTAGGCTGCCTATCTGTCTCATAACGCCACGTATAATCATATTCATCGCTAATAACCTCAACAGTATGATCTTGTTCACATATGTACTAAATGCAGCAGTGCAGCTGCAGCATCAACTAGATGTATACAGAAGAGCTGCACTGCCGAAGTACGGACCAAGATAATGACTATCATTGGCTTAAAGTACGCGATACGCATTAAACAAAATAACCGGGCATCAGCGTGAGATAAACATCGTCTATGAATATGTTATTATGATTCTTGCCAAAATAAACGTGTTGTTTTACTATAACCGACCGATGGTGCCTTATTTACATAACATCGAGGCAGGTATGCAAATTGGCGGGTTTGCGTTATGTAATATTATCTCAAACAACGTGAATCGTGGTTTGAAGATCGAAGCCTCCAGCAACGAGGATTATTTAGACGATGAGGGTTCAACGAAACTGTGTCAGTATACACACGACGTACCGAAAAGGACGAGTATAGGACCAATGCACACAAATTGTGAGTAATTTAAAAGTACATTCCAAAATAGTTGAAACAAAGTTTTTATTTTTCAAAAGTGATTCATTGGACTGAGACAGGAAATATCTAGTTTCAAGACGCCGAAAAAATTATGACGTCACAAGCCTCGGATAGTCAACCTTATTAGTTCGGGCAGACAAGGAAAGTAATATCAGTTTCGTCACTGAGAAGAAATTTTGTTTTTAGTAGGACAAAATACTCAGAATCAAATATATTTGGCGGTTTTTTCCTTGTTGATCCATTTGCAATTTAAACGTGTAGAATGTTCAGGTCTTACATAAGTTGAAACCATTTCAAATTGTTAGCAAGGTCTCGGGACTACTACGACATTCTTGTGTGTGCTTATGTCGGCTGAGTTCAATGTCTCGTGTTTGAACACTTGAAAGTAATCGAGACGATGGGTTGGGTTGGGTGGGTCAAAGATTACGTACATATGTGCCTGCACGACGCACAATATTCTACTTCACATGAAATGTTTTACGAGGTTTGGGTGCGAAAGCTCACCCTCTCGTGTACATTACTTTCGGGTTTTTCGAATAACATTGAAGAAAATCAACATATTCTGTTTTCACCGTCCTATACAAAACTAAATCGTTATTTTTCGTACACAGAAGTAACATTTATTTCCTGCGAGTCCACAAACTCAATTACACATTTTAATTTTTGTGTCGATGTTGACAAATTTCTTGAATCGTGCTACCAAACAAAAACAAAATTTAAAAAACAGATCATCGAAAAAGAGGCATTGTAATGCACTACCTTTCCTATTATAATAAACAAAATCAAATTGATCGATTGAAACATAATATAATATAGACTATAAATACGAAACGATTTACGCACATCAACATTACTGAACAGATATGTTCTGTTCACCAAGCACCCCACTGTGCATAAGAAATGAACTTGTGTTTATGGTATGAAATCTAATATTTTCGGTTACACCTTTGCATGCGTCATTCTATCAAAATACCAAATGGAAAACATTTATATTTGCTCTGTATGTATGTGCTTCTTTTACGTCAATATTCGAGGACTATGATTCGAACATTAATTTCGATCGGTTTATGTGGCATTAGCAAAAACGTTAATATGCTTTACTTTTTTCTTATTTTTTAAATTAAATTAAAGGAGACAGAATTGGGAAGGTGGTGGAAAGATCGGAAGAAATGGAGAGATTTGCTTAAAAATCAGCAGGATATGGAAGAGTTTGTCATATGAAGAGGAGGCTGAAGAAGTTGTATCAGGTCTGGCTAACCGGCAGCTAAGAAAGTCAAAATAGCCAGAGTAATGGAGCTAACGCTCCCACCAACATGAGCATTATTTTGGAAATGGGCACGGATAAAAAAATAGGTTTAACCAAAACTGAAACATTTGTAGAAACACAATTAAACGGTATTCTTCGCTAAGTCTAAGTTGCAACACTACTAAGATTGAGTTTGATTGATTGTGCGTTGCGAGAACGTGAGAAAGAGCGGTGCTCGACCAGTCAGTCTAACACAAGAGAACGCGACCGCCCTTCGCCCTGCGTCGAGATGCCGAGGAGAAAACACCGTCGTGTTGAAGGTCGGGGTCAAAGATGACCACGTGTCGCGTGCACGTGGGCTGGCACGTAGCGACTTCCGGCAACAACAGGGCGCGTGCACTGGCGAAACAGGAAGTTCAGGAATACAACAATAAAACGAAACTGATGATTTCAATTTCAATACAGTGTAAATTTCAATTCGAAAGTAGGTCACATAAAAAAAAACAATAAATTTGAAGCAAAAAAACGAAATCGTTATACGCATTTATTAAATTAATTAGTACTAGGAAAACACTAAAGTCCCGCCGCGTTGATGGATGAGCTTTTTAAAGTTTTTAGTTTGCGTGGGATATCTTTACTTTTGCAAGTGCTTTGTTTTGTTGCCTACGCATTGTAGGTGATTGTTGTCAAGTTTCTATTGTTTCTTGTCAATTGGTATTATTTATCGTAAAAAACTTATATTAAAAGCTTTATTTCTATGGATTCTGGCTAACTTTTTCAACTTTTCTTTCAAAAGGTACTACATCACCATAACCTTAATCCCAAATGGAACAAAAACGTTGTAGCCCCACCCGTTTGGTCAGAATTGGGCCCAAATGGCACGAAAATATCACACAAAAAATCAAAAACTTATATTAAAAGCTTTATTTCTATAGATTCTGGCTAACTTTTTCAACTTTTTCTTTCAGAAAGCAATACATCATCATTACCTTAATGTCCATGTGAAATATGAACGTTGTAGCCCCACCCGTTTGGTCAAAATCGGCCCAAATGTCACGAAAATATCGCACTAAAAATCGAAAAAAATCGTAAAAGTACGATATCATGAGAAATATTTCTTCGATTGTACCCAAAAATGTAGCAAGTCTAAGTTCAAGAAAACGAAGGTCGTGTCAAATTTTCATCAAGATCGCATATGCCGTTTGCCCGGTAGAGAGCGAACAAACAGACGGAAAAACAAAAAAAAAAAAAACAAAAAAAAAACAAAAAAAAAACAAAAAAACACCCGAGCTAAATTTTTTGGGGGGTCGGTGAAATTGAAGTCTTCGCTTCGCTCATCCAATCATTGTGGCAATACAGTTGTACCTTTACGATTATTTCAATTATAAAGAAGAAATGTCTGTAAGTAAAAGTAGCAAAAGGCAAAGTTGAAAAGGAGAAATTGTAAAAAAGAAAGGTTTAAAATAAACATTAGTCGACGCGTGTGTGGGTGCGTGTGTGTGAAGGCAAACATAAAGGAGTTGACCGGATCTAAATACTTTCCCCACCAAAATTATTAACTTTTGTTTTTAAGAATTGCCACGTGAAACTCGGTATTTCCTTTTCTATTCATCTGAAATGATCGATAACAAAAAAACGTGTACCCCTGTCCAAAATGGTGAATTTAAACGATGCTGATTTTTCGCGTTTGGAAAAAACAATATTCCAATTGCGCCAAAAGGATTTATACCTGCAAGGGTCAAAGAGATTTACAAACAGGTTTAAAAGATTGCTGGTGCAATGTTAAAAATTTCGATTTTCAGTGGGGGACAGTAAACCAAAGTGACCAGGCCAATCCTGTATAATTTTGATTGTATCTCAGAAGTTTTTTTGTTTGTTTGTTAAGGACGCAAGTTACTAAACAAATGATATTAGGTACACAGGTCCTTAAGATGAAACATAATGAAAATCTCCTGCTGTAGTGTTCTAGAAAACAAAAGAGCATCGTATTTAAAATAGCGGATGATTGTACAAAAAGTCAAATACTAGGAAAACGCTTAAGTCCCGCCGCGTTGTTGGATGAGCGTAATTGGTGCATTGAGCTGCATTGAGTTACGCGGATTTTCTGTTGTTCTGTGAAAAAATCATTACTTATTCGAAGATTTTTTTAAATTAAATTAAATTAAATTAAAAATTAACTTAATTTTTTTAATAAATCGTAATTTTTACGTAATTTTAAAAAAGAAAAAACCCGTAAAATTGCAATTTCATAAGAAATAATTATTCAATGCGCTCAAATTTTACACGAGTATATAATTCATGAAATTAAGGTTCTATAAAAAAATCATTACAATAGGATAAAGCATGTAGGTGTTATATGTCAAAGATTGTCTTTAAAAAGAAAAAACCCGTAAAATTTCGATTTTCATGAGAAATAATGTTTCGATCAAGCTCAAATTTCACACGAATATCTTAATTCATAAAATATCAGGTTCTGTTTACAAAAATCATTACAATCGGATAAAGCATGTAAGTGTATAAGTCGAAGAATTTTTTTAAATCGAAAAAAATCGTAAAATTGCTTTTTTAAGAAAATTTTCCTGATTGCGCTCAAAAACGTGGCAGTTCTAAGTTCAGAGATTCGAAGGCCTCCATAAAATTTCATCGCAATCGGAGATCGTTAGCCGAATCGTGTAACAAACACAAAAAAAAAAAAAAAAAAAAAAAAAAAAAAAAAAACATTCGGATTTCGCAAACTCTGAATGCTGTAAATACCCAAGGGAAATAATTGTTCGATTTCTTCCTGTTACGGTCGGGATCTTATAGCAAATCTAAATTCGTCCCGACTTTTACGAATGGTGGAGGTGCCGGGTTGTCCAACGTGAGAGTGAGAACGTTAACATCGTCATTAATTTTTGGCGATACGTTATCAATTCCCTTTTTAGCCACACAATATTATTATTTTATTTTTATTATTTATTTTCAATATGTCTGGATTACAAAATACGTACATATTGCTGGTGGCAAGAGTAGAGCAATTGGCCCCATAACACAATGTGCCTTGCCACCAGTTTAATATCTAAATGTTAAAGTTAACAGCAACTTTATACACAGTAACAATATATACAAGCAATATACTACAGTTAACATACTAGGCCAATAACAAATGGGTACCTATAAGAAATATACATATTATAATACAACAGTAGACCTTCTACTTTTATTGTGTTTTTAAATTTTTTAACTTTACTTTTTTTTGCACAAATAACAAAATTTTGATTAATTTTCGTGTGAAAAACGATAATTGAATGATATGTCATATCCAAGCCCTAGAAAAAAATCATCAATATATATAATATAGCAAACAAATAGTTTGTGGTGCTTTGTAGTCAGCATCAATAAAAACAAAAAATATAATTAATTTCATTGCCCGAAGATATTGGTAATTTATGTTTGAAAATATATCTTGTTTGCCATTTTGTAGGTTTTGATGTTGACACATATATTGGTGAAGCAAATAAATGTGTGGCCAACTTTGTTCTAGAGATGTGAACGCAACGTAGCGTGGAACGCTTCGCTCGTCCACATTAAACCGAGGACAACCACAAGATATCCGTGACTAGGAATTGATTCTGTTTGTTTCACGACGACCGCCTTAACGTGAGCTTTCATTTGTTTGGTTGTTTTTCAAACAGTCGATACTTCCTGGACAGGAAATCGACGCTTTTCTATGGAAGAAGTGAAAATCCATACGAGAAACATTTCAACACTCATCGCAAACAACATTCACGACCACGTATACGAATAGGTTAGCGCTGTCACTTTGAGGATGACTTTCTTTTACCGTGGTAAGAGACAAACAAGACAAGGACTACTTTTAATGAATTATTTAACTAGGAAAACACCAAAGTCGTTGTAAGACGAGTGAGTGAGCCATGTGTTAAGTACCAGGTATCATTACCTTTTCTCCACCTATACCTAAGATTGGATCTAGACAGCGTTGGCGCATTATGGCCTTACAGTTGATGCGCCCTTATAACAATCAAAATCAAAACCCTATCATTTATTATAACTTTTACAATAGACAATAGACAATAGACAATATATCAATCAACTTTAAATGCAAATGTTCCCGGGTACTCAACACAATGTGTCAAAATGTCATGACTCGCTCACTCGTTTAACAACGACTTTGGCGTTTTCCAAGTCCAGTTGGCTAAGGCGCCTTTATACTCGGAATGTTGGAGACACAGGTTTAAACAACGTTCGGGAAATATATTTTTATTTCTGGATTATTTTATTATTTCTGGAAAAACACGTTTTGAAATGCATACAATACTATGGACAACATGGCCAGTACGAAATACGCGTAATGATTGCAAGGTTTATTTAATCTCCGAGCGAAATTTTAGGTAACCTTGAGCGTGCAACATTCTATACACCTTGGTCACTGCATGCAAACATTATTTGTTTAAAACGATTTCTTCATAAACTAAAAACATTGTCGTTAAATTTTAGCCTATTTCAATTTATTATTTATTTTGAGTTTAAATCGTAACGGATTTTGCTCAAAATGTTAACTGCACGCTAAATACTTGTACCGGATGTCTGTTTAAAATTTCAGCTCAATCCGTTTAGCCGTTCAGCCGTTCTGCAGCAAAGCCACACACAGACAAAAACCAGATCTAGTGCGGTTTGAGTTGCGTTGTAGACTTAGTCGCTTCGCTCTCTCGTCTAATCATTGAGTACTTATATAACCATCCTACTCAAAGGTCTAATTAAACAAACAAGACAACGAAATCGAGCTTACAAATATCAAATAACTGGACAAAGAGGATGAATCCAGTGCAATCTCCCATTGATGTTAGGAATTCATTGGTTGAATCCAGTGCAACCAACCTAGTGATTTAAGGGAACAATATAACTAATTGGTTGTCTATACATTTCCAAGCACAGGATTGAATTTTAAGCGTCTGAATTATATTACAGTAATCGTTACTTGCAACGTTTACAAGTAAATTGTATAGTCTAATTTTTAAAGATGTTTATCTTAAAGCTTTAACGAAAACAATGTCAAACTTCGGTAAATGGTATAAAGTCCATTTCTTCATAAGGTTGCATCGGCTTTACAATGTGCTTTAAAATACTAATCTGTAGACTATACACGTGAAATAAGAGAGGACAGCTCCCCTTAATGCATCACCCTTCTGTCAGTCCGTCTGTCTCACGATAAAAACCAAATATAACCTCCGATTGACACGTGTTTTGTTGTCTTCAACAAGGAGAATTCAGAATGTTTTTGGTTACCCTTGATGTAAGGGGCAGTCCCCGAGAAAGTACCCGGCACCTTCACCAAGGGGTTTGATTAAATGTTATTTTAGGTACTCCCGTGTTCATGCTTGTAATGCACAGCATGACTCGGTCAGTATGCTGCCATGTGTTGAATGGTATGGAACGTCGGTGGCTCTCTCGCTGTTGCAACTGTCTTCTATTACCTACGTTGTGAGAGGTGTTGAGGTGTTGAAAACCGTGTTAAACTGAACAATGCCATTGTGCGGCTCGACATTCAAGCTGAGCTAATGACGTGAAGTATCACATGAGACGACATTCTATCATTGCCAAGTACTTGCACATGACCGATAAAAAGTTACGAGTCTGAGATGCTTTCTCGATTACATACAAAACTCTCGACATTTTTCTCGGTTTTCCGCTCGGTGAAATGCAATTCCCTGTGGCATTACAATAACAATACCAATACCGCTATTGAATCGATATTCGATGCGATAGTTGCGCAAACAATGGAGCTAGTGTGTTCTACGTGGTTGCAACGTTCTCAGTCCCCTGAAGCCATTGCTAGCAGATGAACACTGATAGCAAATTGCACATTATCAATAAATGTCAGTTACAAATGCAAACATATTTATTATTTATGAAGTACGCCTCACCGATCAAGAAATAAAAGCTTTAGTCGATTTCATGATTTACTTTTTCATTATGTGTAATGTTTTGTGATGGAAGTGTTTTGTATACTAGGCCGCTTCGCGAACGCTTTTTCCAGTCGCGTTGATGGATGATTTTTTTTTAAATATTTCACTTTTTCTTTCAAAAGGCCCTGCATCACCATAATCTTTATGTCAATGTAAAATATGAATGTTGCAGACCCACCCGTTTTAGTCAGAATCGGCCCAAATGTCACGAAAATATTGTATTAAAAACCTGGAAATAAATCGTAAAAATACGATTTCTATGAGAAATAATTCTTCAAATCTCTCTAAAGTCATAGCATAATAAATTTGAGTGATTTTAAACGTTCCCATAAAGTTTCTTCAAGATCGGAGTAGCCGTTTGCCCGGTAGAGCGCGAACAAACAGACAAAAATACAAAAAAAAACGCCAGAGCTGAATGTTTTGGGGGGTCAGTGAAATTGAAGTCTTCGCTTCGCTCATCCAACTATGCATTATTCTGTATATTGCCCTGGATCTAAAACACTGTGTAATGGGGCTCAGCTCTAATTTTAACCAACAGAAATGTGATTGTCAATTGTCATGTAATGTCATTGTCATGTTAAAATAAGTAATAATAAAAATAAATTTTAAATGAAATACAAACTATTGAAATATTATGATTTTTTTAAAATAACTATTTTGAAGGAGTTTGATGCATCTTAAATGGGGTATCTGTAAATAAATACCTACATATATTAACAACAAATGACTTATACAAAAACGTTTGGCGCGCCGAATTTCGTACCAGTTCTTTCAACTACGCTCACGTTCATATTATCAAAATGACGGATCACATAAATAATTATTACAAAATGAATGAGTTTCAAACTAGTGCTACCTTCATCCCTTTGGCAATCCTTAAATCGTACCTTTCTCATACCTAATGTTAGTTTAGTGTGATTTTAGAAAAGCTAATAACAAAAGCTAAATGATGTGTTTATCATCTGATTTGCCAATAATGCTACCTGAGAAACTAGAGGGTTATAATAAATGTGGGAAATAGTTCTGTTGTAAGCCGTTGTTTGTCTGTTTGCCTAGCCTGGCGCACGATAGTAAAACATGCAGGTCACAGAAGAACAAAGATGCAATAAACTTAGGCCGCTTCGCAAACAGCTTTTTTTAGTCGCGTTGATGGATGAGCTTTTTTGTAACTTTTAGTTTGCGTGGGATCTCTTTCCTTTTGCAAATGCTTTTTGAACGCATTGTAGGTGATTGTTGTCAAGTTTCTATTGTTACTTGTTAATTGTTATTGTACACCTCAAAAAACTCATATTAAAACCTTTATTTCTATGGATTCTGCCTAACTTTTTCAACTTTTTCTTTCAAAAGGCAATACATCACCATTACTTTAATGTCCATGTGAAATATGAACGTTGTAGCCCCACCCGTTTGGTCAGAATCGGCCCAAATGTCACGAAAATATCGCATTAAAAATCGAAAAAAAATCGTAAAAGTACGATATTCATGAGAAATATTCTTCGATTGTACCTAAAAACGAGGCAGGTCTAAGTTCAGAGATTTCGAAAGTCCCCTCCAATTTTCATCAAGATCGCATATGCCGTTTGCCCGGTAGAGCGCGAACAAACAAACAGAAAAAACAAACAAACAAACAAACAAACAAAAAAATAAACAAAAAAAACATTGGAGCTAAATTTTTTAAGGGGTCAGTGAAATTGAAGCCTTCGCTTCGCTCATCCAACTATGGATGTTCCTTTTAAAAATGGAGAAATTATTTAACTTGTGAGCAATTTGATAACGAGTTAACACTTTGTCGTGAGAACATGATCACTGCTGATAAAGTAGAAAGAGAAGAGTGTTTGAGAAGTAGCTGGAAAGAGAACTTGGGGGTGCTAAAGATGCGAGGAATGATTGTCTTAATATTGTAGAAGGGACAAACTTGTCGCGAAAGTTTGGTTACCAGGAGGTCTAATTACTATCGTGACAATAGATCGACAACGTTAGTGACAATAGTCTATCGACAACTTTATTGAGAAAAGCAAGTGAGAACTGTCACCTTAAATTTTTATCATATAAAATTAAATAGTAATTACTGTTTTGTATTTCATTAAAGAAATGTAGGAGACGGCTTTTAAAGTGTGAAATGTGTCATAATTGCCGATACGCAGCTTACACGCTTCGCTCTTATAGCTGCATCTAGATGCGTGCAAGCGTATAAATTTTGTATTTGTAATAATTACACCATTTACACTAAGTCGTCTGCCTACGTTTCTTTATGTTATACACAAATATATACAGCAATTAATGTTAGTTATTAAAATATAATTTGGTATGATGAAAGTTCTAGGAGGCAGTTCTCACTTGCTCACTAAAGTTGGCGATCGACTTTTGTCGCTGATGTTTTCGATACTCGATAGATCGACTTTTGTTGCGATAGTAAATAAACCCCCTACGCTATCCCCCTTATCATCTTACTCTTGTCACACCTGACAAGTCTTCTTCTTACATAACACGAGGAATATAGTTTCATTCTCAAACGCATCGAGGCCAATCCTGTCACACCCGAGTACCTCATATAGAGTCCAAGCAGAGCGTGTTGCGTAAATCCTCCACGCTGCACCGCCACCGTAGGTCGACCGCGACGCTACAGCGGCGTCCAACGGAAGTAAGACTCCAGCCATTGTTACGCGACTCCGGCAGAGAAACCCCGGAAACCGACCCGTGACCTCACCTCTGACCCCGACGACGACGACGACCCCCCCCCCCCCGCCACGCCTAACGTCGTTTCAAGGGCCGCCGAGCAGAAAACCTTTGATCGCAAACAATGACGGGAATAATTGGCTCAGCCAGTCGTCGTCGTTGTCTTTCTTCCGGGCTATTCCGCGCAATAAAAATTATGTAAGACTTACTACCTGCCACTGCATAAGTCATCTACACCTCCTACTGATTGTATTATATAATAACAATAAGTTGTTTAATATGTACTTGATTACAACACTTTCCACGGGGGTTCTAACACTAACAGACTGAGTCACTAACCTGGAAATATTTCTTATTAGGCAAGACACAATCTAACGAACATTTCAAGCGGTCAAGTATGTGATTTATTTATTTATTTATTTACCTACCATCAGTTACAAAAACTTATTTACAAAGGACAACAATTCTGTGTCCTTATAATATGGGATAGAATTAAGTGTTTGGGTAATTTAAATTAATAATCGTGTCAAATTGTATGTGTGTGTATTGTATGAATAATTTTCAATACTTCTACTACTGAATTTGTTAACAAATTGTTTATTTTAAGTCGTAAATATTGTTATGGACTTAAGAATGGAAGAATGGAAATGGAAGAACAAAGAAATACATGTGAACTTAGTTTATGGGAGTGTTTGTTGTTTTCTAGGTCCCAAAAAATAATGTATAAGCAAATATAACGCCTTCATAAACGCAATTGTTAAAACAATGATAAATATCTGGATTAGTAACCTTACTATTAAGAATATTATTTTATCATTATCATATATTGTTTTAGAGTATCTGCTGTACTTTTCATAAACCATGTCAATCATCTTGACAACTAGAGGTGAAAACGTTTAACAAGAAAAGTCGATAAAACACTTTAATTGTTACTAACATGTCATTATGTCCTTTAAATAAGTGTTGATTGGACATAACACTCCGCTTCAATATTTAATTGAGATATTTCGACTTTTATTCAAAAATATTTTTCAAATCGAAGGTTGACTTAAAAATATTAACAATAATCCATATAAAAGATGAAATTATTAACAAAATTACTATGAAACATATCTGCCAACACAAGTATTGATTAAAATAAAATAAAACATGAAACGAGAAACGAACTTCTCCACGTCATAAACGATATGGAACGAAATGGTTACGACAGGGACTGGTCTCTTCTCACGTCAAAACGATTTGAACGGAAGGTTACGACAGGCTGTTCCTACCCAGTCAAAACGATTGAACAATGAGGACAACTGGTCTCTGTTCCGTCATAAGATATGGAACGAATAGGTTACGGGCGGTCTTTAAATCATAACGTATGGAACGATGTGTGTGTAAGAGAATGTCTTTCTCACTCATACTGACTATAAATGGTTACGACAGATTGGTTTATTTCCACGTCTAAACGATTGGACGAATGGTACGACATGGAATGGAACGCAAAACGATATAACGGAATTGGTTAAAGGGCTGTGTTTGTTTCCACGGTCCAAAAATATGAGAATGGTTACGACAACATGCCTTCTCCACGCATTAAACATATAAATATTGGATTAGAAACCTTTACGTATAGAAAATATCAACGAATGTGTTTTAGAGGAGTTTCTGCTACGTCATAAACCTTTGAACAATGGTTGACACAGACGGTCTTCCGTCAAAACTTTGACAGAAAGTCGAAGATTTCTCACGTTCATAACGTATAACAATGTACAAGTGATGGTCTCTTTCCATATAACGTTGGATCGGAATTAACAACGTCCCTTCAATATTAATTGAGGAATTTCGAAGATGTTCTTCTCCAAGATATATTTCAAACGAAGGTTGACTAGGAATGTTACAATATCCATATAAAAGCTATGGAACGGAATGGTTACGACAGGGACTGGTCTCTTCTCCACGTCATAAACGCTATGGAACGGAATGGTTACGACAGGGACTGGTCTCTTCTCCACGTCATAAACGATATGGAACGGAATGGTTACGACAGGGACTGGTCTAAGGCGTTATGTTTCCCAAAGCCTGATGGTGAATTGCCTCTTGACCAAACCATTGGAATAATCAATCCTCAAGTTCTAAAAACCATCAGCATAGTCTACTATCCCAAATTATCAGCGAACATTAGAAGAATAATGCACATTTTGTCATTCGGGTGATTTTTTGTTTAACAGTTACTTTTAGGAGCATCTTTACCAAACAAAACCTTTCGATCCAACACAGGCTTCTAAAAATTCTATAATATATTGTATTCCGTGCCAATTGTGGTTCTTTAAACATAGGTGTATCAAAAATACCTTTTGCAGTTCGAATTAAAGAACACAAGAGCTATGTTACCCAGCACAAAGTACACACTTCAAAACTAGCGCAATACATTTAAACCACCACTTCGTCAATTGGGGCAACACCTCTGTTTTATGTCATGAAATCAATCGAGATAAAAGGAAGTTTAAAGAAGCTTGTTTCATGGCATGTAATCCTAATATCGTAAGTACTCCTAGTGCACATTGTCCACCTATATGGAATATTTTTTGGTCCAAGTATATATCTAGATCCAATCATACGTAATGTATATTTGATGTTGTCAATAATCTACTTCTTGTAATTTTCTCTCTTCACCAATTTTTGTGATGTAGTGCTACTGTATATTTAATTTTAGTCATGTTTTATTTTATTTTCATCAATTGTGCTGGCAGATGTTCATTTATGTTTCATGGTAATTTTGTTTATAATTTCTTCTTTTATATGATTGTTGTTAATTTTCCTTTGTCAACCTTCAGTTTGAAAAAGATTTTTGAATAAAAGTCGAAATATCACAAATAAATATTGATAAAGAGCAGTGTTATGTCCAATAAACACTTATTTTAAAGAATAAATACGTGTTCGACTAGTTTCTTTTACTAATGTTATATTATGTATTTTGAAGATTGTACATTCCGAATTGAAGATTGTCCACACACACCCCCCTCTCCCCAAACCATGTTTGAGACACCACCGATGTCAAAATAATAATTACGTAGTTAGTCCATGCAACTGCGTAGCACCTTGATTGACATTAATTTTTCAAAGTGTTTTTCAATGATGTTTCGACATTGATTCGCCATGTTATTTGTAAGAATGTAGTAACTGAGATTATCTTAAGACGCAGTAACTGGAAGCCAGTGTTGACATGTATTTCCCACTTAGTTATATCATACACAAATAACGCTTTTGACACATCTGGCACATCAACTTCGATTATATGAACAATTGTCTTAGAATTAAATTGCGACATTATCCACTTCTATTTATATTGTGAAACTTTGCAATTCGGCTATTGTTTGCTGTGTGTTAATTTCAATCGCACATCGCAATATTTTTTTAGGCTTGTCACTGGGTACCGTCACGTAGTGAGTTAAGTGCATAGAAATCTAAACGGCTAAACAATTACCGGTATTTTATGTTTGGTTTGGTATTATTATTACGCATATTACGAAAGACAATCGGTCATCCTCAGTTTGCATTTAGAGTATGAATTGGAGGGATTCACGAGATATTTAGAAAATTGTTAATATATTTGAGTGAGACTGTATCTGCCCGTTTTAAGTTCGAATCGGCATAACAGATTATTATTTTGAGTGAAGCTGAACAGTGGTGATATCTTTTCGAGTACGGTCTTTGGACTGTGACTTAGAGCCAATTAAAGATGTAAGCAGCGTTTGACGTCACACATTCATTAAATTCCTGGATTGAACAACATGTTATCCTTTCTACGTGTTTTCCGTGTAAAACCTATTTCTACATTGTTATGATCAAAGGTGTAACTCTATTTACAGTAATGAGTTTATCCATGCAATTTCACAAGCTAAACCCATATTATGTTTTTATATCCATCTTTTAATTTAAAATACATGCTGTCAAGACTTTCCTTTCTGTTTACGAAAACGCCGTGAGCGCAACTGATTACTAACGTCAGAACTATTTACACTAACATAACATCTTTGCTTGTTCAACAAGGAGAAAATAGCTTATTACAACGGTTTTCGTTATTGCCAATTACTCCATGTAAACATAAAATAGAATAATTTACTTTTTACCGTGTTTAACAAGTTATTCTACGTGTTGTACATTTGTTAATACCGATCAAGATCTTAGATGTTCTATTATTTACTCGGCGCTTAAACCATATTTTGCTAACACAATTCATAAAGTGACTTTGCGCAGAATATACCATCAATGTCGTTTACTTAACAATCGTGCAACTGCTTCACGACATGACCGAGATAGCATGGGAGATGGTTTGAAAGCGTGCGCTCAGCAGTTGGCAACACTGGTTGATAACGTGCATTCTGCAGCAGGCAACACTGGTTGATAACGTGCACCTTGCAATGATAACCAAAATTCATTGGGATCTTTGAATTTGGGTTAACTGTGAATTAATTTTGAAAATGGGAAAACTGGAAATGCAGCAGAGTACGAAAAGAAGAAACAAAAGAAGGATAAATAAATAATAATTGCGTCCTAGTGACAGCTATACAGTGACAACGACAGTGACTAGTGACAATAGTCGATCGCATGCGACAACTTTAGTGAGAAGAGCAAGTGAACTGTCACCTCGAATTTTTATCATGCCAAATAAAATAGTAATTATTTACATTTTCTGTATGATGTTGCTTTATTAAGTTAAAAAAAGCTTTAAAAGTGCTAAATGTGCAATTGTTGCCAATGCCCAGCTTATAAGCAGCGTTGAGCCAAGAGTATAAGCGTTTTATTGACAATAATTACACATTTTACACTTTTAAAGACGTCTGCCAATGTTTGTTTGACTTTATAAACAACTACAAATATAAGTTTTTACTATTTTATTTTGTATATGAAAATCGAGGTGGCAGCTCATTTGCTTTCTCACAAAAGTTGTCGCAGGCGACCGACTGTTGTCACAATTAGTAAATAGACAAATTGACAACAAACAAAGTGAAAATATAGTACAATAAACTATAGCAAATGACCCCCCCCCCGACCTATGTTAATTTATTTGGAAAATAAAATTGATTTGATGGTTAGACGAGTGAGCGAAGCAAATGAGGATTTTATAACGCTACTCGATCGGGCCTTGTCGTGATTAATTCTGTTTGTCTGTTTATCTGTTTGTCTGTTTGTCCGGGCTCATACGGCCAAACGGTCAAATAGATCGAGCTGAAATTTTAAACAGACATCCGCGACCAGGTAACTTAGAACTGCTAACAAAATGAGCGCAATCCATTTCGATTTAAACCCACAAGAAATAATAAATTGAAAAATATCCTTGAAATGTATAGGTTTCATTTTAACAACAATGCTTTTTCTTGAAGAAGTAATTTTTATTAAATAATTTTTGGTGGGCCGTGACTACATGCATAGCAGTGATCAAGGTATATCGAATATGGAACGACCAAGGTTCCCCAAAATTCTACTGGGACTTTGAGTAAACCTTGCAATCTTTACTCGTATTTCGTACTGGCTATGTTTTCCATAGTATTGTATGCATTTCAAAACATGTTTTATAATTTTTTAAATAAAATCCAGAAATAAACAATCTTTTCCGTTCGGGGGTTTGAACCCATGTCTCCCACATTTTGGGTATAATGGCGCCTTAGCCAACTAGACTAGGGAAACGCCAAATTCGTTGTTAGACGAGTGAGCTAGTCATGTGTTGAGTACCCGGGAACATTTGCATTTAAAATTGATAATTATATTTGGATGAGCGTAGCGAGCGTAGCGAGCGAAGCGAAGATTCCATTTCACTACACTGGAGAAAAAAATCCGGAATGTTTTTTTTTTTTTTTTTTTTTTCTTTCTTTCTTTCTTCTTTCTGTATTTTTGTGTGTTTGTTAACACGATTCCGGCTAAACCGATACTCCGATTGCAATGAAATTTTATGGAGACCTTCGAAATCTCTGAACTTAGAACTGCCACGTTTTTGAGCGCAATCGGGAAATTTTTTCACATAAAAAACGCAATTTTACGATTTTTTTCGATTTTTAAAAAATTTCTTCGACTTATAACACCTACATGCTTTATCCGATTGTAATGATTTTTTCACAGAACCTTAATTTTATGAATTAAGATATTCGTGTGAAATTTGAGCGTAATCGAAAAATTATTTCTCATGAAAATCAAAATTTTATGTTTTTTTTCTTTTTAAAAACAATTCTTTGACTTATAACACCTACATTCTTTATCCTATTGTAATGATTTTTTTACAGAACCTTAATTTCATGAATTAATATATTCTTGTTAAATTTGAGCGCAATCGAATAATTATTTCTTATGCAAATTGCAATTTTACGATTTTTTTCTTTTTAAAAAATTACGATTAATTAAAACAATTAAGTTAATTTTTTATTTTATTTAATTTAATTATAAAAATTTAGTTAATTTTTTATATAATTTAATTTAATTAAAAAAAATCTTCGACTTAGTAATGATTTTTTCACAGAACAACAGAAAATCCGCGTAACACATGGCATCTCAATGCACCATATACGCTCATCCAACAACGCGGCGGGACTTAAGCGTTTTCCTAGTGGTATAAAAATTAGGGTTTTAAAGTTTAGTTGGTAAAATGGCGCGTCAACTGTAAGACCATAATGCTCTAGACTATGATAGAAAGGAATGTTATACCGGGTACTCAACACATGGCTCACTCACTCGTTTAACAACGACTTTGGCGTTTCCCTAATGTAGTATGTTTATAACAAAATATTGTGTAGTATGCAAAATATGATTTTAAATGCCTTCAAAATATATACTGCTTGGTTGAGCATCAAATATATCGGGGTTTTACCAGTGGACGACATCTGATGAACTGTTTGCTTATATTTTAGTTTTGCTGTTGATCTCAACGCCAGATATTGACGCTGTACTTGAACATACTGTACTTGTGTGCGTAAATGTTGTACTTGGAAAATATAAAAATTTCCCTAAGATTTTGTATTTATTTTTTTATTTATCTTCCACCATTACATTTTTTTGCGACAAATCCAGTCTTATTATCAAAATAAACATAGTTATAAAGGCCTACACTGGTGCAAACATGCAAGCTGTTATATTTACCCAATTCATTGGATTATGTATTAGGAGACAATGTTTTAAGTTTCACGTATTCAAAAATAAAATTGAAGTGCTGATGAGCAGCAACAGCAACGGGCATTTAGAAAACCATTTCCTTATGCGTAGGTCGAACAACAAACAAACATGCCTTTGAAATATTTGCGCACACAGTATATAGCCTCCGCGAACAGCACTTATTACTGATTTCTAACACCAAAGATAATGGACTATCTCATTTACTGTTTGATTGTGATTAAACGGTTCAAGAAAGACGTGGGCAACTACCCTAATTAGGATGGCATCGATCCCACAACCTCCTGAATCAGAACCACGTGTCCTATAACTTAGCCTCGCGTCAATTAGTCCGGAACGTAACATTGCATCAGAATAAAATAAATTATTGTACTTCCTGTAATAACAAAACATTATTCTTACTTCCGATGTCGAAATGCGCGCAAGATGAATAAAACACAAAATAATGCACAACACCCCGAACTATTTCTCAACTTTATGCTTCTACTTGTTCGATGAAGTAATACTCCCAAATCAATCTTCTACCAATCTCTTTTTGAATTGGTCCACAATAATTCTGGCGCCTGAATGCCTTTCCATTGTCCCCGCCCCTTTTCGATATTGCATATACCACCGCATTGATTATTGTTTTCCTATGAGATAATCACTGGTCATTGGTTAACCGATCAAGCGCCACTTTCCCCGATGCCGCGGCCTTGGCGGTGCATGGCTGTCTTGCTTCACCGGGCTACCTTGCTCGATCATCATGTGTTTACTAATAATTCAACGCAGACATTCCTGCATTCCAGTTTAGGCGGCCCGAAGACGAAGAGTGACTTGTCTCGACTTGTGACGTAACAACTGTGAACATCTACCACGTGGTAGGGCAGTGTCAGAGTAGATGACTGTAAGCAGTGCGCGATTCACTGGCGTCCGTATAAATAAAAACAGCGTTTCCGTTATTACGAAGTGTTGAATACGACGTTTTACAAATTATTAACTGTACAAAGTGTAATAAATTAAATAAAAAATACAAATTCGATACAAACGTTAGTTTGTAGAAAAAAACTACGTAAGGGTATGACTAAAAAAAATTGAACTCAAGAAAGTGGGTTGTCAATTTTTAAAGGTTCTCTAAAAATTTCATGACAATCGAGGTAGGTATAAGCATCACTGTGCCACGTCTCACAATAAAATTCGAACACGATGTCCGATTGACATGAGTTTTTTCTTGGTTGGAAATTGCCCTTCAACGAGAATGAAATATAATATTTTTGGTGACCAAGGTACTAAGGGGGAAAGTCCCCAGATAGTTTGAAAATCCATGTGCCGGCACTACTGAATGCAAGAACACGTGAGGAACATTTAGTAATAGTAAGCTTCGTCTTGAAAACCCGGCACTGCCACCAAAAATATCAAAGTACGGCGATCTTTTTATTTGTGTATCCTTCTTCGACGATCTGTTTATTAAGTGCCTTATTGTCTCCCTCTTTAGGGTAATCCCGTACCCGTGAGTGTGAGAAGTATACAAATATTCGATTGAATTAAAATGGGAGTCAGGTATGAATTACGGATATGACAATTTCATAAAGATTGGTTTTGTTAATTGTCCAATAAATAGCGAATAACAAGGTGAAACACAAAGAAAAAAAAACCCCGCGGCATTTCTGTCTTCCTACGTTCACATCTAATAACGGTTGCACGAGTCAAAAGAATACAAGCTTTTTACCAAAATATCATTTCTCGAAAGAGTTTCACATAATAATATCTTACAAAATATTCGTATATTTGTATTATGATCTTGCAAAATTTGTAACGCTTATTTTAATTTATATTTTCTCTGTATAAGTAATTTATACAGCTAACCAAAGAATATAAACCGTAACACTGAATGACACAAGCTTTGACTGCAAAGTATAAGTCAGGGTAGAGTGTGCGCACCGTTGTTCATACTGTATCTAATAAAGTAATGCAATACAGTTTTCAAAGCTTTTGACCCTTCCCCGTATCTAGTTTGTGTTCACGAATCAGACATATTGGTAATATTTTATAACTATACAAATTGAGGTCTTCGCATGCCCTCGCCTAAACTATGCAGTTTTCATTTTCATTCAGGCCAAGCGCCGCCTTGGGTGACCACATGTGTAAAGTATTGGCCTTAACATGATTCTTATATATATTATTCCAACCCGCTGGGCGCGAATATGGTATGCTTATTTTCATACTCGCACATCGTAATATGCTAAACGAAGCAGGTACATTGACGTCAACTTGACTTTAAGTAGAACATTCCGTGAAGGTCAAAATATTTCTTCGGGAGTCACCGAAAACCGCGGATCACTTAAAAAATGAAGACTACATAATATGGTTTAACAACTAAATTAAAAGTAATGAAATCACTACCTTTAAGCCAATCATATCGTACATTAAAACAAAATGCAAGTGAAGACGCGAGTAGAAATACGTGTAGTCCAAGGATGGTAGGAAGCCTAATTTCATGGTAGTACCTATACTTCTAAAAACGGGTGGGTTACCCCTTCTGCATGGCGCTGCGCGCGCACATATTCTAGCCGAAGGGTCGACCTAGTTATTCTAGCATGCGATGTACTGATACTGAGCGGTACTCACCCTGTACAGCGGCTCTGACGTTGACTTTAGCTTGACATCACCCGCGGTCACTCCCGGCCCATAGAATGTCTGCCACAGACTTTGATCCTCCAGAGAAGAATCCACGTGTTTGAAACTTTTTTCACTTGTGTTTGTGTGATTTACCTTTTTCGAGTTCAACAACTTTTCATAACCACTACCACTACCACTGACACTGTTCACTTTCATCCGGCACAAGGTCCCGTACATGAGGGCGTTCCGCGCGCTGTTGGACACACTGCTCAGGTCGTCATGACTGAAGACGGGCTGCGAGAGACGACTGGACGAGGTGCTGGGCGGCAGGTGTGTGACGTCAGAGAACCCGCTGCTGCTGGCGGCGGAGGACGAGGATGACCTTGGGACGGGCTCGCTGTCTGACGACACGGGGGAGTCCTTCAGCAGCGCGCGCTGCACGGACGAGCCGCCGCTGCTGCCCGTGGAGTTGCTCAGCGCCCGCGTCATCCTCAGCAGAGGGTCGCTATGGCTCAGAGAGAACGACAATCTCCTAAGAGCTTCTTCCGAACAAGACTCCAGCGAAGTTCTTTGGAGTTTGGCGATGTTCTCGTTGATCGTGCAGGACAGACTCTCGAGAAGTTCCTCTTGGGAGGCGTGGAGGTTCCGCTCCAACACCAACCGGATCGTGTCCGACAAGTCCCTGAGAATGTTTTCCGATTCGTTCTCACGTCTAGAAACCGATTGACTAATTGTGTTTTTGGCGATTTTTTCGTTTTGTGAAGATTTCGCGACAACCCTCGGTAGCGGTAGGGACGGTAGCTGAGCGTACGACAGCCGCGTGAAGAGTAGGAGGGCGTCGTCTGTGAGGGGGGTGGGCGAGGGGGTGTCGGCATGATGGCGTCGGGGTCGCTTGTCCCGGGGCGGCCACACCGGCCGGGGGATGCAGTAGTCGATGGCGCCCTCGGGTATCGGCGAGAGGGTAGCGGCCGACGACGAGGATCCACTCGGCTTGCGGCTGTGCTTATCGCGGGGACTCCCCCCGCCTCTCACGGCCACTAGGATACTCTTCACGAAGCCGACGTTCTGTTCCACGACGGTGACGGCGTCGTCCCTCAACACGGTCGTCCTCCGAGGAGTGACCTCGCTGCTGCTGTTGCTGCTGTACTCGGAGGAGTTACCCCCGCGGTTACTCTCGTAGCCAGAACTCCCGGACTTCTCCGGGGAGTTGAGTCGTGGGCGTGGCTTCAGACAGTCATGGCCGTCGTGATCAACCTCGTCGTCGTAGAAGAGAGGATTTACCCTGCAGAACAAACACGGACGAGTTAGTCACGGAGGCACGAAACACACCAAGGCAAAAACAAACTAACCTATTGACTTATATTCGATGAAACAAGGATTTGTTACTGAGAGCAAACATGTTCAACTTATCATGAATCATGATGGTTTACAGACGTGCACTGAGAGATGTTATAAGAGTGCTCCTTGCCTCCTATTCGTTCATCAGCCTGGAGAAGAAATAAGCTGTGGATATTGATATTCTCCATCTGGTCGAAAAGAATTTAAACGTCATGTTGCAAGATAAGCTAAAGCAACGTGTAAAATGTGTAGCGAAACCCTTCCAGACATAAATACATACTCATGCAACATTCAATGTACAATGTTTCAATGTTAGTATTTTTTTTTCCTTTTTTTACATCTTGGATTGAAAAAAGAAATTCTTCGCCGAGAGTTAAACTATAAGATGCATGCACATGCTAACAAGTCTTGAAGTTACGTAGCAATGTGAGGTTTCCCTTGACCCTAGTGACCCCGCTGACCTACTCATTGAAATAACACACTGACATGTTATTCGCATGGTTCTACTGGTGACCGTTGATTAATCTTCACCTTATAAATAACATACATAGTTTACATAGTTTAACATAGTTTAAACTAACTGGAGAGTTGATCTACTTAATTAGCCAAATTGACAAAACTGGTTTAAAAATTAATAGATCACTCAGTATTTTGCATTCTTAATCTTCATTTACATAAACATCTTAAATCTTTCTCAAAATAACACTATTTTAACAAACTCTTCTGTAATGTAACGAACTAACGACCAACTTATTTTCACCTTTCCCCACTGGCACTAACACTTCAAATTGGCTGATATCCTACCTCCCCATTACAACCCTCCGTATACCCTTACTTCTGTTAAGGCTAGCTGCACACAAATTGCAATAAAAACTAATAAATTTCAACGAATTATCAGTAGAACTACCTACATAGATCAAAGTCTCAATACAATCAATTGCCTAAACGATAGTTACATATTATTGAGAAAATGTTTTAGTTTTAAACGTGTCATGAATTCAATTTGAGATGTAGAGATCTAAAAATAAGTTATAATCATGCAGAATTATTTTGGAAGTTTAGTTAAGGGCTAATATGCTGACGGTTAAAGTATTATATGAATATTAATTTAAACACTCCAAATGGCAGAGAGTTTTTATCTTGCATTAAGCAGAAAAATTATAGAATCTAATTAGTTACCCTTAAATGTTGTATGCAAAATTGTGTTTATTATTCATTCTTACTAGTTAAAACCTCTGATAAATAAAGACCCAATTAAATACAATTTAAATCAAGGTTAACGCAGTATATCTCACACATTTAAGCAGATTACCATTTTTACCTAACTTGACCATACCAATTTAAATCAGTGTTAATAATTAGACCTATTTGCACTACAACTTACATGCATTCACAATAAAAACTTGTTTTGATCCATGTTCGTTCTGCACAGAAGATTTTAAACAATGCAGCATTTTGTCTCTGGAATTATTATAATCTATAAGAAAATAACAAAATTTGTAAAACAAACCATATTTAAAAGGTTGGACAATAAACGTCGTAATACATGCCAAGCAGAATAATTAATAAATGTTATAGCTCAAAACCATGGGCAAGGTGTGTTTACAAAGACGGAAGATTGTTGATTTTTAATCATGCGAGATATGTATAATGTCAAAAAAAAGTAGTGTGCTGCTTTTCTGGAAACACAAATTGAATGCAGCTATAATATTCTGGCTTGGGTCAATTCACCGTACTAAGATACCGATGTAGTTGAGCCTTGTGTAAGAATTATAATTCTAAATCAAGTTCATGTTGCAATAATTGTAAAAGTTACCTTGTGTACAGATGGATCCTAACATTTAGAGTGCTTGCAATTTAGCGCTGCACAAAATGTCAACTAGGACATTTGCTGTGATCGTTATGGTTTTACAGCTATGATATTACCCAGGTTAATTATAACCCTATTATATCGACATCAATGTACTCATCTATACGTTTGTCGGCACAATGTGAGCATTAGTAACTGATGAGATCACCATTCGGGATGTCTATAGTAAGTATACTATAGCAAGTAAAGTTACTGTTGGATATGCCTTCTATTCATGCATACTCATGAAATCTGCAAACTGCATCAAATACTAAAACCATCAAGTTTAGGATTCTTTTCTGAGTCATAATTCTGGATTCGATCGATAAGATTATGAAGTAATGACATCTTTTCGTAATGTCTTATTGTCAGTCCAAACTGTACCATCAACAGATATAGTCTATATGTGAGCCGGAAAGGAAAACGAACCTTAGGATGAACATTTTTTAAATTCGTGTTTTGACATTTTTTGATGGATATAAAATTCTGAACATTTTGGCGCAAACTTTTTTTAACATGGACAAAAAATTGTCAAAATTATCCACATTTTAGTCAAAGTTAACAAAAAACGATGTTATAATTTTCGAAAAAAGATTGGTATCCTGTGCAAACAGTCATAAAACACTTTTACAACTTGTCAAAATTTATAACAAAGTAGTAAACAAGTTATTACGTAGTATTCCTAGGTTATACGTATATAAAGTCATAAAATGAAAATGAACTTTTTACACATTAATGGCTGTTTTTGCTGTTGCCTAGGAATTTAGTTTGTCACCCTTAGGGTCGGCTTTCCTTTCAGGCTCACATATTTGAATAGATACAAAACAAACACATACAAATTTTAAAAATCGTATCATGAGGTATTCTTGTGTTTATTGCTGTTCATCTGTCTCTCACATACACCAGGCTAGGACTGAACTTTAACACCTATAATAATACGACATCGTTGAGCAACATAATAATATATCGCTGGCATTTCGAGTTAATTACCTGTCAGCGCCATCATTGCATCAAACACAATTTAACGTATTAATCGCTTTAACTCGGGCAGTTGCAGCTCGAGCATATTGCCCCACACAACGTTCAGACCACATGCCAGACATCCGGGGTTCCCTCAGCTCGATAGTGTTGCAATAATCACTTTCCTGCGCCATTGTTTGAAATATTGTGTGATTGAAATGGTAATTTTCTTGTATCTGCTGGCAGCTGCTTAAAGCCTTTTAATAGGTACGAAACAAAAAGCTTATAATATTGAATGACGTTACTTGCCATGTTAAATGATTGTCATTGCAATAATTTTGTTATGAACAATTTACACAAAATAACATAAACGAATTAAAATTGTCGGTCTGCATGATACTTTGGCAGCATAACGTACTGAACCTAATCGTTATAAATAAATATGGATAATTAATTCAGAAACTATAAACACGTTGCCAATTAATTGGATGAGCGAAGCGAAGACTTCAATTTCACCGACCCCCCAAAAAATTTAGCTCCGTTGTTTTTTTTTTTTTTGTTTGTTTGTTTGTTTGTTTGTTTGTTTGTTTTTTTTTTTGTTTTTCCGTCTGTTTGTTCGCTCTCTACCGGGCAAACGGCATATGCGATCTTGATGAAAATTTGACACGACCTTCGTTTTCTCTGAACTTAGACTTGCCACGTTTTTGGGTACAATCGAAGAAATATTTCTCATGAATATCGTACTTTTACGATTTTTTTCGATTTTTAGTGCGATATTTTCGTGCCATTTGGGCCAATTCTGACCAAACGGGTGGGGCTACAACGTTCATATTTCACATGGACATTAAGGTAATGGTGATGTGTTGCTTTCTGAAAGAAAAATTTAAAAAAGTTAGCCAGAATCGAGAGAAATAAAGCTTTTAATATACGTTTTTTTTACTTTTTGTGCGATATTTTCGTGCCATTTGGGCCAATTCTGACCAAACGGGTGGGGCTACAACGTTCATATTATACATGGACATTAAGGTTATGGTTATGTAGTACCTTTTGAAAGAAAAGTGGAAAAATTTTGCCAGAATCCATAGAAATAAAGCTTTTAAACACAAGTTTTTTACGTAAATAATACCAATTGACAAGAAACAAAAGAAACTTGACAACATTCACCTACAATGCGTAGGCAGCAAAACAAAGCACTTGAAAAAAGTAAAGATATCCCACGCAAACTAAAACCTTTAAAAAGCTCATCCATCAACGCGGCGGGACTTTAGCGTTTTCCTAGTAAATTAGTAATTGAGCCGGTGTTCCATTGAATTTTTGCAATATAGGTAGGTTTCTACTTAGAACTAAAATAAAGTCTGCAATTTATATCGTGAAGCAAGAAGCTTGTGACAACATAAGAACACATGCTTTGATACAGAAATAATAATTAAGAAATGAACGTGTGCATGTTATTTCATGAATTTATCGCCTCAGAATTCTACAACAGTGCTATATTAGTTTTTTTTTTTACCCCGCATTACTTTAAATTCTTACTATTTACATTATTGAACACGGAGCTCCACACATCATTTTTTAATCTAGAAGTTTTCTCCGTTATGCCGTAAGTACTGATTGAGATGTACACCAGGAACCTGATACTGTTACGGACAGAGGATTGAACCCGGGTCTCCCACTTACCGGGTTCAATCCCCGGCCGAGTAAGATTTAATTTCTGGATTGTATTGAACATTATTGATATTCCAGCTTAATAACGAGTGCTACCCGAGACCAATGAGTCGCTCGACTAACCTGCTGACGGCGTAGATCTCCCTGTGGTCCAGCCCACCGGTGATGACTCGAATGGTAGCCAAGGGGTCGTCGGTAACGATCTCTGGATGCGAAGGCTTGGCTTGTCGGAACCACTTGAGCATTCTCTGTGCATAGAGCGAGGCGGCGGTAGGCCTGGGCCCGGTGGGCTAAGCTACCTCATGGCAGCTTACCGGGGCATGCTAGGGCCCAATGGGACGGGGCCTCCGAGCCGGGCCTGGAAATTAGAACAAAAATCTTCAGTCAGGTTTAGGCTCTTCCCATCTCAAACTTCTTACAAAGAATCACCACTTTTATTTACTTCACAGTATAAAGTATACGAAATTAAACTTTTATAAAAAATATTTCTAATTAGTCTAAATGAAGGAATATTTGCATTTGTTGTGTATTTGTGTTATTGATATACACAGTACTACTTATATTGAAAGCTTTTAGTTTTATATAACATCTTAGTTAATAATGGTGATTAATAATGCAAACACAAATTGAATACAATAATGACAATATAAAGAATTATAATAAAGATCGTAAGTTCACACGCACAAGAGATAAACTTACAACACCAGCTCTGCCCTGAAACACACGTATACCTCTGGTTAGAGCAGACGGAAGGTTCGAGAGCTAGTGTAACGGTTTCGTTCTCATCAACATCTGTCAAGGTTACACCGCCCTTTCGGGTGGGACGTAAAACCGTTGGTCCCCTTGGTACTTTTCGAAAGGAGTAGCTACATGCCGGTACCGGGTTTTCCCTCCTCCCTTCTATTAACCCTTCATCCTCATCCATCACCAGCCACCACTCATCGTCTCGAATGGCCTTAGTGTATTAATATGAGACGTTAAGCAATACAAATCAATCAATCAATCAATCACAACACCAGTTAACCCCTTTAGGGTATTTACTTGCACAACAAGCGGTTATCGACAATCGACATGTACACACTTAATGATATAATTAGTTCATAAACTGCATATAAGTAACGTATTTATATAATGATAAATGGCTGAACTCACTCATTCACGCACTCACTCACTCATTTACTCACTCAATCACCCACTCACTTACTCACTCACTCATTCACTCACTCACTCACTCACTCACTCACTCACTCACTCACTCACTCACTCACTCACTCACTCACTCACTCACCCCACACGAGTTAGTCCTAGGTTTGAATTAATCTTGTATGTATTTTACACGATTGCCTACACAATTGTTTTAACTTTCCAGTTTGTGCAGATAATAATTGAATAGGTACATTGAAAACATGTTGCCTTTGACTGGCTTTTATAAAATGTTAAAATGGCGATATTGAAATTTGAAATGTATACTTTTTGTTCCAAACTCAACTAATTAATCAGTTCATAAAAGTTATTAAAGTCAGTATCCTGACAGCATAGCTTAACGAAGTCAACGTCTCTCCACTTCCCGACTCAACTGAATCGAAAGAATATACAACAAATACGTACTGAGATTTCTTCTTTCTGTGATTTACAATGTAGCAAATTTTAGTATGCGGACGGATAGTTCTAAATGTCGCAGGGTTGGTTTGTTTGTTGTATTTATTTGCTACAGTACTACGCAACACAATTTGGAGAATAAAATCGATTAAACTGAAAGTGAGACTAAAGCCTGGATACGAGTAGCACCTCACGATAAACCACCGAAACAAATGAGAGCGGACGCCTCAAGCCACCGGTATAATATACCCACCAGATGATACGGAACCAGAGCTCGGCGCACGTCGAGCTCTCGCGTCAGTATTCTCACGCTGGCTGGACCCGACGTTTGTACCTTGATTCGGCAGCATTGGCACTATTTTAATACAATTGTGTAAAATATAAATAATACCATTTCCGGGAGTACAAACCACAAAAACGTAAACAAAGTATAGCGAATATATTTGTATTTTGCATTGAGTCATCATCTGCTTTTGATTACTTCGTTTAGTTGAAACCAGCCCTACTTATAATTCATATTTTCGATGTTCTGGGTTTATGTCTCGCAATGATTGTTTAAGGCTATTCTTGCAACCGAATGAGAATAATATCAATAAAACGGTTCTTCTATATTTTCTTCTATGTGTAAAATTTACTACTACTTACTACTATAATTGTAATCGTTTGTAGTTGTATTCACCTGAAATCTGAGCGTGCGCTAGCCTCAGAGAATCCTCTTAATCAGTTGTTTAATTTGCACCGTTGTTCTGAACATCACCTACGTTTCACCTACGTTTCAGTATGTATTATTAGTTTGGATAAAATCTCATCATCAAAATCATACTAAGTTAATTTATTATGATAGTTTTTCATTAAATGATTTTTTAAAAAACGTCATAGTACAAGAAAAGTTGAAGAGTAAAAGAATAAACATTCCTATGTTAAATTAATTTTAAAATATATGTAACGAGCAGGGACTTTCATTAATATATATTAATGTTTTTCTTCTTCAAATGAGGATTTATAAGAGATTATAAACTAATAATAATATACATTAACTGCCTTCACCAACATTTTAAAGGAAACTTATTAAAATCTGTCGTTGTTTATTCGATTAACCTATCAAGATACGCACTAATATCATTGAGTAAAGAACACTTAATTAGTATACTAAATGATATTATGGCAGAGGTGTATAGAGTTACAATAACTAATTAGTAGCGTAGTACGTAAGTACCGAGTGCTGCCGTCATAAAACCAGACTTGCGTGCACAGGTTGGTCGACTCAAGGGTGTTTCATCAGCTGCAGTGCAATCCAGGGTGCTGCACTTGGTACGCTCATCTCTACGCGACAGGTGATACGAGTTGTGGCCTTACCAAGGTTAGGTCCTAATTGAATCAACAGTTATTATTAAATCATTCTCTTGGTAGTTATCATGAATATGGGATATGGTTGGCTTGAAGCCAGTCTCCAGATAAAATATGGAAATTATTACGGGTTTATGTTTTCTATTACCACATTTTGGAATGTATAGGTCTGAAATATATTATTCATAGAAGCGGTAATCTGTCAATAACTCACTCTTTAAAATGAATTTAATTAATGTTACCATCTACGTAAACAGTTGTAAATGAAATGATGACGCACACTCTTAGTTAATGAGAATGTATTTATTAATTTGTGTTTATAATTAGTGTGTCATACATTATTTTACTTGTGAAATTTTGAAATACACTATGCCAGACCATCAGGTCAGACACCATATTATGATACCATCAGACCATATGCATTTGTATGTTTCTCATAACCGTACATTAATAGATACATCACTTAATCGAAGACCGCAATTTCCCACACTTATAAAATGAACAAGAATGACTGATAATACACCTTTAGATTCGGTGAGCGGTTAGAAATATAGAGACTTAACAGGTTTTTGTATTCGAACGTTTTAATTTCCTTTATGCTTTATTGCAATATGCTAATTGAATATCATAACCATATACACAAATTATTCTTGGTACGAGCCTTTAGAATATTGTCATGTAAACAGGGTAGTTTACCCTTGTTACTAGCTATGCATGAGGATGGTTTTCATTTGCCTGGTGTTATGGTTTGCACCTGTCGCAATCTCTGTAAACACCGAATGTTTGCGTTATGTTATAATGGAATGTGGCGACTTTGTAAACGTTTGTCGTAACTAAACAGTTACGTTCGTGTTGATTATTAGAAGAAGTGCGAACGTAGTACAACAAGTATTACTAGGATTATTATTGGGGACCGAGGACTGGGGGAGTTGAAGACAGACCGGCGAGTGGGCTAGGTGCCTATCCGGGAGTCGAACCAGGAGAACTCGTCTAGGTGACGTACGGGCTAGGTGCCTAGGTTAAGCGACTGGAGTGCTCATTGGAAGCGACAGGACTAGGTGTCCGGCTTTGGGAGCTATAGGGCTTCAACCAAGAGTGCTAGACACAGGAAGAGGACCGAGGACCTTCGCCTTACAAGAGGAGAAGAACGAAGAACCTAACATCACCTGCTGCTGAGGGATCCGTGGCCGAGGGTCGACACCGTCTCGACCGGAGTCATTAGGGGGAAATATAAGCTAAGTTCTCTGAGTAATAGTAATAGTAATGCTAAGGGATATGAACCCACGTTCAGCTGAGTACATTGCATGAGCTCACCTATACCAGGCGAGAATAGGCTTTATTATCATTATTTATGTCTAATGCTATACAGTGCACCCTTCTTATGTTGATTTAAGACTCTTATTACACGGTCACCACTATCCTAAGTACTCCTCATTCCAGACTCTAGATTAGAGACGATTCCGGTCACAAGTATAATCGGTTGTCCCCTGGAGTTCTGCGCCCCCATAATAACATCTACTCCGGCATTAACATCCATGCTCAAGGGTGACATCCGCTAAACTTGATATGGTGGAGGCGCCGCTCTGTTTTGGGGTTGTTCTTAGGGTGGTGATTATTAATTACTAGGTAATTAGCTTAAATCTGTCAAGGTAAAGTCTGGTTGGACAGATAGGAATGTGGTGATATTTATTTACTGGGTAATTAAATAAACTGACAGGTTATTGTATTTGTGTTTATGTAGGAACTCCGCTTTGATATGTTTTTTTTTTTAGAGTACATAACATCTGTTTACGAGTTCGCAAGAGCAAGACAGCGGTAGACAGCGTGGCGCGCATCGTCGCCTAGGCCAGGATACCTTATCTTTTCTCTGAGCTGACAGTTTTGCAGTAGTTGTACTTTGCTCAGCTATAGACGAACAACTTGGAGTGTTGTCTTTAATGCTTCGGAAGAGAGAGAGATGCTTAATATAACCATAGTTGAATAACTTAGAGTGTTGTGTCAAGTGTGCGATTCCGATTCTTTGTGATAGTGGTAGTCTACTACGAACAGGGCTTAGTCTCTATATAGTATGGAGAGTATGGAGTCATCACAGAGTTTGCTAGATAGGTTTCGAGAGGGAGTCGATGATGCGGAATCGTGGATATTTGATTATGAGTTGGTGTCATATGACTGCTCGGGTGAACGGAGGTTAAAGGCTTTGCCATTTTTCTTGCAAGGGACTCAATTAGACTGGTACCACCATGTGAAGTCCGAGGCCAGGAAGGCGGCGGCGCCGCTTGAGTGGTCGGCGGTAAAAGAGCATTTTATTAAGACGTGGGGGTACAGACAGGGCGATGTGCAGTATTGGACAGGTGAGATGGTTGCTAGGAAGCAGAGAGAGGGTGAATCGGTTGTCTCCTATGTTTATGCACGTCGGAAGCTATGTGATAAGGTGGATGTAACTATGTCTAGTGAGAAAATTGTTAAATGGATGATTGAGGGCTTGCGACCAGGATTGGCTGAGAAATTAGGTACTGAATCTTTTGCTAATTTGAATGAGTTATTGGCACGATTGAAATGGTTGGAGGGGTTGCGTGGTAGTGTAAAGGAAGATGAAGATAAACAGATGATAGCTGCGCTTTGTGCGTCTGTCCTTAAGAACAAGGAGGAGATAGAAGAGGGTAGTATTTCACTGTCTTCTGTTTATGAGGACGTAGGGGATGCCCTGGCGGTTTCGCTTGAGAAGGGTAGTAGGCCTACTGCATCTGTGGCTAAGTCTTGTGAGGAAAGGAAGAGACCCGATGTGGTTGTTTGCCCTATTGTGGAGTGTGGTAGGACACCATCGTCCTATGCGGCATTCTTTAAGGGGTGCGCTAAGGGGGTGTCATGCCCTAGTGCTGGAAGTGGTAACACTGATATACCATGGTCTATTGGGTTCAAAGAGAGTGGCTGTAATGCAGTACCCTACGCTCTTGGTTTCAAGGGTGGAGGAACCAAGGGTGGTGTCACAGTCCTATGTGTAAGTGCATAGTAGTTGTACTAATTTTGTTATAAATACAATGTGATGACAGAAGGTGAGGTCTATTAGCAGACGTGAATAGTTATATCGCAGTGTCAGGAGTAGGCTTCTTTATACTGCTGAGCTTGTTAATTGTCGGTCATTAAGCCTTGTGAGGCACAGTCATTTAAATTAACCTTGAGATTTTTAGTGGGTCGGCAATAAATTAATTGTTTGAGTTCATGAATGCAGCAGAGGTACAAGTTCAACATTTTTTATGTAAGCAAAGTGCTAATGTGGGTTCTATCTGATTTGAAAGTCGACAAAAAGGTGGTAAAAAGTGCGAAAGTTCACTGTTTTTTTTCTTTTGCGTAATAAATTGTAAGTTAATTCAATTGAAGATATTATATGATATTTGTTTAATGTTTCAGTGTAGAAATGTCTTGGTAATTGTTACAGTTCAATTTTATTATATTATTTTATCTATTCTGGAATCTCTGTTCACAGTGAGTTTGTTTAACAAATTGTAATTGATGACAAGTAATTGTTTTGTTTTGCAATAGAACTAAATTGTTAATAAATTCATGAAATATTTTTTGTTAATTGTATAATGGAAAGCTTTCTCGTTGTTGTTAAATGTTCATTTCATTCAGTTCAGTGAATGTATTGTCAGTGGATTTTGTCTAGAATGATGCTGACGTTAATTGTTTTTTAATATGAGTTAAAGCTATTAATATTTTATAATAGCTATTGTTTGTTATTTTGCTGTGGTTGCACATTCAGTCTTAGTTACGTGCGCTAAGTGTTTACGTCAACTGTTTCTTGTTATGATTAGTAATAGTGAGAAGCACGTGGCGGACGAGTTGTAAAACGCAAGTGGACATTGGTACAAGAACAATCTGCTGTTGGATTTCATTCATGTTTCAGACGGAGACCTTGCTTTCTCGAATGGTTACGAGTGATGGAGGAAACGGCAGTACATGCCTGCTGAAACTGACGGGCCGTGGGAATTTGTCCATCGCGTTACGTCTACACTGTCGAAGGGAGCACTGCAATTAAATTTGAACATTTAAAATTTTGGAATTGACAGGAGTTCCACATGCATTTATTTAGAAAGGCAGTAATTCTTAAAATATATTGTTTTATTTCTGGTTTTACACACAGGCAGTTAAAGAACTGGTTTATTTTTTATGTTTTGAAATTATATTTTCATTGTCTTGTGTATAGACTAATATAGTATTTTACAGCTTAAATAATAAATTGATTTAGTATCCGATTTACAGGAATTGGATTTGACTAGGAAGTTTTACTGTATTTCGAAAACGTTTAAGAAATAGATCCTGATTGTATGCTTGGGAGGTAAGTTCATGACTTGTATGGTTTGAACGTGGAGTTTTTGAATTTAGTTTCTTGTTTTTTTTATTCTCTCTTCTCTAAATTAGGGTTTTCAGCTATAGGGACTCTGGTATGGTATGATGATGTTTCGACTTGATTGTGGGAAGAAGAGGAACGAAGAACGGGAAGAAGACGTCAAGTTTGAAGATGTCAAAATTTGCAAGAAAAATGGAGACACATCAAGAGGGATAATGAGGGGGCATCTGAGGAAACAGGTTGATTATATAGAACAGTACTGATGTATGGAGGATACTCTTAATCCCGAAGGGCAGTCAATCTTCCTGTATTTGTGATGTATATGAAGAGATCTTGTACAAGATTCGGGTCGAATCTTCTATGGGGGTGCGAGATGTCATGTAAACAGGGTAGTTTACCCTTGTTACTAGCTATGCCATGAGGATGGTTTCATTTGCCTGGTGTTATGGTTTGCGCCTGTCGCAATCTCTGTAAACACCGAATGTTTGGTTATGTTATAATGGAATGTGGCGACTTTGTAAACGTTTGTCGTAAACTAAACAGTTACGTTCGTGTTGATTATTAGAAGAATGCGAACGTAGTACAACAAGTATTACTAGGATTATTATTGGGGACCGAGGACTGGGGGAGTTGAAGACAGACCGGCGAGTGGGCTAGGTGCCTATCCGGGAGTCGAACCAGGAGAACTCGTCTAGGTGACGTACGGGCTAGGTGCCCAGGTTAAGCGACTTGAGTGCTCATTGGAAGCGACAGGACTAGGTGTCCGGCTTTGGGAGCTATAGGGCTTCAACCAAGAGTGCTAGACACAGGAAGAGGACCGAGGACCTTCGCCTTACAAGAGGAGAAGAACGAAGATCCTAACATCACCTGCTGCTGAGGGATCCATGGCCGAGGGTTGACACCGTCTCTACCAGAGTCATTAGGGGGAAATATAGCTAAGTTCTCTGAGTAATAGTAATAGTAATGCTAAGGATATGAACCCACGTTCAGCTGAGTACATTGCATGAGCTCACCTATACCAGGCGAGAATAGGCTTTATTATCATTATTTATGTCTATTGCTAATACAGTGCACCCTTCTTATGTTGATTTAAGACTCTTATTACACGGTCACCACTATCCTAAGTACTCCTCATTCCAGACTCTAGATTAGAGACGATTCCGGTCACAAGTATAATCGGTTGTCCCCTGGAGTTCTGCGCCCCCATAATAACATCTACTCCGGCATTAACATCCATGCTTAAGGGTGACATCCGCTAAACTTGATAATATTTCGTCGTGCCTAATACTATAGTTGATAAGTCATAAGTCGACTTGAGTTGTTCTTTTTTATATACCCGTGTCGGAACATGTAAAATAATGTTGCAAATACTAATTGAGTATTCATATCACATCCAAAGCCTCACTTGATAGTCCGTCCTCGCCACGTAAACACACATTCTCAGCAGGTAGATTGTGTTGTCTTGCTAAGAGTGGTCAAACCCCAACGTTAAACACACACCCACCACCTCGCGCGCGAGGAGAAACATGCTGCACTGTCGTTAACGATCAAGTAAGTCACTTGACACAACAGTGGGACTATTATTAGGATTGCCTACCTTAAACAGTTTCAAATAATATATCCATTGCATATTTCTATTTGTCAAGATAATTACATACGGATTAATTATTAATGAAATGTGTGTATAAAATGTATTACGTATAATAAAAATGATTGACACATCTCAAGACAGACAAAGAAAATAGTATTTAAAGAAAAATAGAAATTAACATAACCAGTTTTGATCCTAAATCATAATTCTAAAAGCATTTAATTTAAAGTTATTAAAAAGGTACCAAATAAAACAATATGTAATAGAAACTTTATAAAATTAAAATGAGTAATATTGTTTGACAAAATTCAAAGCAAATTTATGACGGTTACAATCTGAAACTGCTGACGGACGTTGATGCTTTGAAACTTTCTGTCAGACTTAATCAAAGAGTAATAATAGTTTGTATAGTGGAATTGGCGGAAGGTACCGGTATGCAAAGCATTATATCGTTAATGTAAGTTACACGTTAAAAAGTTTAGTCATACTATAGCAGAACGCTTATACTAAGGATGAGAGAAGTAATTTTAAAAGTTGGTCAATAGAAGTCATGTCTTCGTGCATTGTTAGAACAGATAACATAGAATAAGACATACGCGTTACAATGCGTGTGGTAAAGGAGTAGGAGACGTTTCAGATGTGCAGCTAACGTCAGTGATCTGTCGATGCATGCATGGCTACGTGTTTATTATTAGGAAGCACCTTAACAGGAAAGATTGTTGTGAAAGAGTTTAATGGATGGAGGGAGGGGTCATTGCATAGGACACAATTCAAGGTAAAAAATAATATTAAACAACAATAATTTGATTGAGGAGAAAGTGGAAGTAAAAAGTATCAGAGTCAGACGGCGAAGATGTATAGTCAAGGACGCGGGATGAAATAGCTGTGAAGAAATGTTGGCTGGAGGTGGGATCGAGACGAGATCATGATGGGGAACTGTCTCGAGCCGGGGCAACTGTGGAGTTGCATCATGATCGTGGTTTCTGTGAGTTATATTTTAAAACGACGGAGAATCACACGTAAATATGGGATAAAGTACAAAACCTGATAATAACACTTCAACTCTCGTGTAAGCTTATATTAAACAAATAGAAATCATGGTAGTAAACATTCGTGTATCTGAATTGTTAGTTTATGAGTGGTTTTTTTAAAGAATGGATTTGACTGCTGACAAGGAATTTTGACATTGATGTAAAAAGCCAAAGATGTTCATACAATCAATTACAAAACAATTAATACAAATATGTTTTTCATTTAATATCCCATTTGAATTTGTTACCAAAATTGTTGTATTATTATACATTGTTGTTGTAATATCACTATTTTAAACTTTCACCTTTATGATATAAAAACATATAGTTTGTTAATTGTATTATTTTTAGTTATTTCTTGCATTTGTATTTAAATTTTAAACCTCTTTTTTAATTGTTGTTAATCAATGAATGTTATTTTTATTATGTGTTCTTGTAGCAATTGTATCTCTACAACAGAGTTTTGATTTACTTAAAAAATAAACATGATTCTCTCTCTCTCTCTAACTATAGTTCATTATTGTGTCCGCATTTATATTATAAGATTTATTTTGTTGTCCTCCTTTATAAACCAGTATTTTATAATTGAATACAAAAACCTTAAATAAATAAATAAAATCGGAAATCACTCACCCACAACAAATATCCCCAGTAAAAAAGTGGTTTTGCAAGATGTGCAATTTAATCTTTGTGCAAGTTTTTGGAATGTTGCAAAAGCGATTAAAAATATTTTTTTTTGTCATTTTGCTCTTATCCACGAATAAAATATACGAATACTAGTTCAAAAAACACTCAATATTTCCTGAAAACATTATCAAACACAACGCAACATAAAACGCAAGTCCGACTAACAACCGTAAACTACACGTTAGGACATAATAATGTATCTCAGTTTTTCTATATGTCGGCATAACATAATATTTTAAAATTAGATCTAGATTATCTTGTTGGCATGAATTTAATACAAGAGTCTTTGCATTGCGCAGAAACTAATTCAGAAAGTAAGATATTTGTAAAGAGAACAAATCAACTCCTAAAAGCAAATACATGACCCACTTTCGATACATGAGCAAGAATGTTTATAAAACAGCATGGAATTACTTGACTTGAAGAAGTTTGACAACACGGTGGATGTCGGCTGCAAGAGAGGTGCTGCGGTTGTAGGGATTGTTTGATATTTTACATAGTATTGTGGTGACGCTATTTGAGACGAAGCGAGTGAATTGTTATTGGTTGTACAATGTCGCGATCTGGATACGAACCTACGTTTCTTGGTTCCACAAGGTCTGTGTGGCAGCGAACTAATATTCAGGTTGTAAGTGCAGAGAATGTTTGTTATGTTGGTGTAAACTTTAGCTTGGATGAAAGTGCAGCATATGTATGCATTTTTTTGTGGAATCTATAGGTTATTGAAAGTTACTGAGGAAGCTACCAGATAAACAGAGAGTAAACGTGATTCCTGAAAGAACATTTAACCTTCTTTATACGATACTTGGTTAATAACATGATACATGTTTTGCACAAATAAAGATTACCATTGATAACGAATACAATATAACATTCATTGCGTTAATTGAATTTTAAAATCTAAATATAGTACATCAAAAATATGAAATCCACAATGAATAACAGTTAAATCTACTACTAGTATCTAGGTACAGTGACTAGTAGATACTAAATGTTGTTAACACATACACAAACTAAATTTAAATAGTATAGCGTTTGAAAAAAGGGCGTCCTTTGGTGAACCCCTTAAATCGCATATAATCGAAAATTAAAACATTTAATCGTAATATTGTAACACTAAACATCCTGTCTCCCACTTGTAGCCGCGCGGTCGTCATACCCTCGACATCGCATGGGCTTGAGATTTCAAGTTCTATTCTGTGTGCATAGTCAGTTAGCATTTCAATCTTTTTCAATTTGATGTCAATTTCTCAATACCAATATATTTAAATAGTACATCTCAATTATTAAACACTCCAGTAGGTGTGATGGAAATCAATGGAAAATCAAATCAAATCAAACCAGAAATTAAAAATCCATCTCAGCCGCGTATCAAATCCGGGTCTCCAAATTGTCATAATTAATTGCAACAACCCAGATAATATGAAGTTAACCGTCTCGGTAGCTTACGGGTAAAGCATCCGACTGGCAATTGGGAGACCCAGGTTCGATACCCGGCTGAGATGGATTTTTAAATTTCTTAATAGAAGTCACGATTTAACAGTAAGCCTTCCTTAATATAGAAAGAACCGACAAAAAATTAAAACTTGTGCAATGTATTGTACAAACTCGGGCACTAATCGAAGTGAGCATGATTGTCAACCAAAACACATCTAGTAAATAAGAAGGCGAAGTAGGTTGCAAATCGCGCGTGATTCGGCCACTCTCCTTCTCCAAACAATCGTGAACAAGACACCCGCGTGGAGCCTAATTGCACGCCATAAAATATGAACTTGTTGCTGTAACGCTCGAAATAAACATTCGCGTGAACTTTAGCTGGGTGAGTAAGGACCGAGTCACACGTCACTGCACTTGTGGGTGTTTAAATACGAGTTTCAAGCTTGATCGCACTTTGTTTAACACCTGCCTGCACTGAAACACGACACCGCTAATAGGCCTCCTACGCACAGCTTCGAAGTTACATTCATCGTCTTAGGTAGGCCTAACTATACAGGCACACTTAGGGCTAATATCGCAATATAAATTATTTTTTCCGTGCACGATATTTAAAACCATGTACATTTTGCATATGACGGGATGATGGCGTTATAATAGTGTTATGGATTTGAATAAATTGGTAGATCATTATGATATTCCACATTATTGTTCATATTAACTACCATCAGATTTAAAACGAATGAGTTGCGTTGAATGGTATTTAAATGCGTTCAAATAATGTTTTAATGTTTAACGTGGAAATTAAAAAGTTTTGTAGTAGTCAATGGCGTCGACGCCGACAGGTTTGGCTTGATCGGCTTTAAAATTAAAGTCCCCCATTGCAAATCTGTTATGTGAATGAGTGGATAAACCCTATGTATACGAACTTTATGTTTGCATTAATTTTATTTGTTTGATTTTTAGCGAACCTTTTATTTAATCACCAATTATATATTTTTAAAAATACAAATCTCGAAACATAAAATATTATGCAGTGCTCAATTTAATAACCTAAAAACTCAAAGAAGTAGAAAAACTGTGATAAATTAACACAAAAGGCCAAATAAAAAGTAGTTGCTAGCCAGTTAAATCAATTTACCTGAAGATGATGCCCGGACTGGAGCCGAAACGCCGAGACCATCGGGCGAGATATCCAAGAAACACTGTTGTTACTTCATGAAACCACACAGGCAATAACGATTGTCCTTCAAAAATAAAGAAACATTTTCTAATACCTTCGAGGTATTTTTCCCGCTTAACTTTTCAACCGGCATAGCAGCATATTAACGAGGTCGCGCGCCGTATTACATAGTGTTATTACACAGCGTCGAGCCAGCCGAGCAGAACGACTGTCGGATGAAAACTGAAAGTGAATTCTACCGTCAGCTGGCCACATGTTCAACACTGCTGTTCGTCTGGAGGAGTGGGGTGTATTGCTACATACAGGCTCGGGGATAACATACTAGTTCAGTTTTAATACAATACAGATATTTAAAAAAATATCCCGACCGGGCTCTGAAGTCTGAACCCGGGTCTCCCACTTTCTCGGTGGCCTGGTTGGCTAAGGCGTCTACCCGGATAGTGGGAGACTCGGGTTCAAATTCTGGCCGGGATAGATTTTGTATTATGGATTGTTTTAAAAATGAACAAACACACCTATTCGAGAGTGTTTCCCGACCAATAAAATTGAGACATTCTATACTACAGTTCTGGGGTAAATACGAATGAAAAGGTAGTCCACAATCAAGACATCGACAGTTGCGTTTTGACTATACAGGCGTCTCATTTTAAGGCTGCGGTGTCCCACTTTATCTTATATATTAAAAGTCCAGGAAAGATGGAAGGTAGCTTGAATACATGAAAGAGAGCCTTAAATTTAAAAATATTTTTTTTCGGACGAGACATCTAACATCAATACCGGCCTTTGTATTGCTTACATAATTTTTTGGGGCACTACTGGACACAGTGAGCCAAGTGTAAAATTAAATTTTGCTCACCAATTTTTGTTGTATTGTTTCAACAAATTTTTGTCTTCCACCTGAATAAAGGTTGATTTTTTCTGAAATCAATTGAGCGTAGGGGGGGTCTACTTTTAAATAACATGTATGAATTAATGTACTACGGGGCCGGCAGATGCTCTTTCTGTTGCTCTTGCATTCATCTTTCTTTACTATAATAGAAAAAAATGAATGTTTATTAATAATTAATAAAATAGATATCCACATTATTATTTATATACATATTTACTAAATATGATACATGTGGAGAATAAGATAGAACTAATCCTCACTGGCGGTCACGATGGCATAACGTTCTACCGGCGAATTAGTATTTCTATCACAGTTTTATAGTGGGGAAAAGAGTGGGAGTGGGGGGGCCCCCCCCCCGTGCCTGATTGACACGTGCTAGCGCATCACTCAATCAGCTCTGGATGGTAGTAATTATTTCTCAACCAGAAGGTCGGGGATTAGACATGTTGAAACAATGATGGAACTAATAGAGTTAGGAAACACTGGTAGAACTGTCGCCAACGAGACGCATAAATAATAAAAACATCATATATTTGTAAACAAGACATAAATTTAGACCTAAATCCCGACAAGTTACAAGAGTTTGAACATGAAATGACTGGATTATGATTAAATACGCTTTTAAAGTGATGTATGGTTATAGATAAAAGATTACGTATGGTTGAGGAAAACTAGGTTTTTCTTCGAAAACTTCAACAGACAAGGACATAATAACCCTGACCCAGCATTGTTGCCCACTCCTCATGACCTTCTTCTACTTGAAACACGGTATTAAACACGGTATTAATAATTGTATAAATTTTTTGGATGGAATACATCGCGATTTCGTCGTAATAACTAGGTGTTGGGAAAATCTCAGAACATTCATTATGTCTAACTAAGTTTTGGTATTCTTAATTATTGTGTACATAGTGCAGGGGTCTACTCAAGTGAAACGACAAATAATACTGTCGATCGACAGTGACAATTTAGTAAGTAGAATCATTCATCTGGGGTTCTATTTAATAAGTTGTCACTGTCAATCGTCAAGTCGTTTCGTTAAGTAAATTGGTGCACAGATCCAATTAGACTTTTCATTTATACCTGCGGCAAATACTTGATTTGAAGCCAAAGGTAAAGGTGAAAGAGGAATACTACTTTTATTATGGTTCATGTTTTACTATTTATATTTATATTTTAAAATCCTATTCACACGCGTTTTAGGCAAATTCTTAATGGCTTGGCTGACTAACATGACAGTTGTTCGAAATTTGGAAGGGGAAATGAACGGCTTTATAGCCACACTTTTTTTAAAATTCGTTTTAGATAAACGGTAAACACATTTTTTTACGATTTTGGATTCAGTTAAAATTTCCTAAATCGACTGTTTTCGTTTTCTTAAAAAAAAATGTGATTGTTTTGTTATTATTTGTGTCTGATTTACAATAAATATTATTAATCTACACCGTAAGGATGGCCATTCTTGCTTGACAACTGCGCAAAGTTTCAAACATCGTATGCAACCTGGCCGAACGATTTGCTATTTGCGAAGTGTCAAAATATGTGTCCCATTATACATCTTAACAACCTTGTTTGATACTTCAATGTGGATGATTTTTCTGTCATTTATTGAAAGAATTATAACATATTAGTATATATAATTGTTATGTTATGTTAACTTATAAAGGTTACAGGTAAGTGTTTCACCTACTTTAATCTTGCCTTAAAGGGGTATTCACCCGCTAAAGTCAAAAAATATATTTCATTCAGGCTACCTATTTATGAATTTAGAAAGAAACATAAACATTATTGGGTCCATTATGACCCGAAAAAAAATTTGCCAAACTTGGTAATTTTCGAGCTAGGTCCCATCGACAAAAATCTCCCATAAGAAATAACATGGGGACGATTTTAGGCCCATGATCTTGGAGGAATTTGATTCAAAAAAATATTGCACATTATTGACGTACTCGACAGCCTTTTCTGTATATCCGATATATTTTGTTCAGTAATTTGGGCAAGTGGTTCGGTCAAAATATGAAGATTATTTATAATTATTAAAAGTCTTATACAGCACGTTAGTACCATTTTACAAAGACCCTAACTACATCTAAATAAATGACAACGTGATTATGACATGGTGAATGATACACAGAGATAAATAAGGAGGTGGTTATGAACACCAATAAAAAAATATATAAACTAATAAATAAAATAAAAAATATATAAATGATAAGAAATATAAAGATAACATTGATAATGCAAGTCAAATATCAACATATCTTAAAAGCTGTAAAACCATTACAAAATTGGTAAACTTCATATATCACAATGCAAATATAAAAAATTGATTGTCTGCCAAGGACATGAAACGTACACACTACACAGCCAGCGTTCACAGCCATCATGTTCATGACATGATGTGCATGACAATATTCCGTCAACAAAGTTCAGGTTCGTTTATTTAATGATAAAATGTATATTACATAACTGTTCGTTAAGAGAGAGAGACTGGAATTGCAATAGAAACAAAAGTGCGTGGGTGGTAATGTATTTTTAACGGGATAACTATAGCATTGAAGTAACAACCTTCTCTAGAACTACTATCCTAGACCAGATTATTATATTCCTACTCGGGTATTAATGAATGAATTGCATCTCGTCCAGTGTCCAGTAGCCCATGACGGCGCCATGTTGGCCAAGAGCCCAGGCCACATTCTTCAAGACGCGACCTTTGACCTGAGGGTGGCCTTGCCCACGCGCTGAGGACGCCACGATGCACTTAGAAAGTCAAGCGCCACTTGTCCTGGCAACGAGGCTAATCGTGAGGCTAGGGGAACGCTGGAGAACTTTTCACGAAGTAACGAGTTCAATAGTGTCATCACAGACGAGTAGTACCAACCTACATAAAGAAACTAAAAAAAGTATTAATTATTGAAATGTGTTTTTGGACAACACTGTTCTTTTACAATTTTTATATGTGAGTATTCCTCCTTTCTTCAAATATATTTTTCAAACTTCAAACTCAAATTTCAAACTTTATTTTGAAAAAGATCTTTAAGAAAAGTCGAAATATCACAAATAAAATGTTGCGAAAGAGCAGTGTAATGTCCAAAACACTTATTTAAATAGAGTACCAACCTAACTTCTATTTATTGCTTGTTCACTGATTTCATGTCTGTTGGATGAGCTGTGCTCAACTTGTTTTACACTGTAAATTGTCCATTTAAAATCTTTTGATCGCTAAATCCAGTAAATTTCCACACAATTAATGGACGACTTTTTGATTTCCAATGTTCACTCGAAAGAGTTAACACTTTTAGGTTGTTTACAAAGGATATGCCCATGTCGAAATCAGAGAACATTTTATTTCAAAGTCGTATCCTATTAAAACTTTGTGAATTATTTAAAACCAACTCTTCGATGGCTCATTTATGGTATATTTAGACGGTTACTAGAAATTAGCAATACTTTGAAAATGAACGAATGAAGTTAAAAGAAAAAGTATAGAGCCCCTGTCAACAGACTAGACATTTTAGGCTTACTCGACCACTAATCGGATCCAACGTACTTACAACCAACCACCCATCCATACAGATCTTCATAAAAATCATATGAATTTCCAATCTTACAAAAGTGTATTTTTTATGATATTGGTAATGTATATAATCATTATGACCTCCATAGTTGTATTTGTAGTGTATGTGCTTTTTTCATCTTAGTAGGCCTATTTACAATTTTTTTAAATCGAATTTTGTGCATTTTGTTATATAATGTTTAATTTGTATTTTAATGCCTATATCACAAAGCAGCTTGCTCTGTTGTTGATTGGTAATTTATTCAATAAATAAATGCATTTAAATATTAATTTTAATAATCCGCCAATTGACTTACAAATAAGGACCGATACTGTTTTCACTGTACCTTGAAACAGTCGAAATCGAAAACTGTACCCCAACCTCGTTCGTCTCCAGCCCGAAAAAGTTGAAACTAATTTATGACTAGAGGAACTCGCTCTTTTTCCAACCCGTGCCATTGAGTGACTCACACTATTGATATCATATAAAAACAGCCTTGCGCAAATCACACTTGGCACATGCTATGCCCCGCTGTTTCATTACCGAAATATGTAAATACAAACCACTAACTGTTTATCATATTTGGTTGTGTTTTATCTTGTTTTGAAATTTAAATATTGAGGTAGCACAATATAATAAATAACGTTATTTTAGATAGCCGAAACACTACGAAATATTTATAACTGAAAAGGTTAGAACAATTCATTTCCAATAAGTCAACCTGTATTGTATTTATTGTATTTATTATCAGTTTTTTAGATTGCATGATGATTCAATGTTACAATTACATGTATCGTAATATAAGCACTGTCAGTTTTCAATGTTGGAATGACTATTATATTGAATGTATTTACCACTGCCTCCTAGATGTTCGTCGTGGCTAACGAGGAGCCACGACGAACATCTAGGAGGCAGTGGTATTTACAAGCTTGTGTTGGAACGAAGAAGATGAAATAGCTAAAGCACACTTTTCGACTCGGCTACTGAAGATGCTTCCAAGGGCTTTGGTGAGGGTGGAAGATTGTGAATGTAATAGGGCATGCCACGTTTTACTTGTGCTGATCTACAATCGCCGTTTACGGTTTACATGAATGAATTTATAATGCTGCCTTGTTCAAGTAGTATTCTGAAGTTATTTATAACATTTCTAACTACAAACCAATCCCAATACCTAAATTTGCTTTAGTTTGAAATACATTATTCGACGCATATATTAACTTTAGACTATACTATTGTAATATGATGTACTAATTGAATTAAATCTGCCAAGAATAAAGTCTAACTTACAAGTAATTCATGTTATAACTGACTTAGTATAATTAAGCAATAAATAAATGTAAAAATAATACGTAAATTAATATAGTACTATTTTTGTAGGCACACACAGCAACTGGTATTATAGTTATAACAAAAGGCAACTACAACTAATTTGCAGTGTAGGCCTACATTTAATTAAAATGTTACAAAAAGGTGCATTATTAATCACAACTTTAGACACTACAAGGGGTTAAGAAGGTAATTTCTTTTAAAACCAAGTCTGCAAACGCAATTTAGTAAACCCTTTTTTTTTTTTATAATTTTTATATGTAGAGAGAATTGATTAGTGTTTAAATAAGGTATTTAGTTTCTACTTCGGTAACAGGCATTTTCGTAACTCCAGACTTACAATTGATCAAAAGGGAATCAAACTTACGTTGAAAGTTTCAATGAAGTACAACTAGATAATTTTCTTCGAGTAAAAACCAACTGTTAATCAAAACGTTCTTTCTGTAAATAAGTAAGTAAGTAAATAAGTGGCTTTCCATTGCGAAAATCGAGTATTAGTAATTTCGTTAGAAAAGTCTCTTCTTCACGTTGAAAGTAAGGCCTACCCTCGAGAACACGTAGATACGAGACTGAGTATGATTTTTATCTTCAACTTAAAAGAGATCTTTAAAATTTGTCATGGTGCTGTTGCACTTTTATTTGTTTACTGTGCACACTTTTTATATGTGCTTAAGTCCCTTCCAAAGATTTTTGGCTCTTCATGCTTCCTTCTGTCTTCTCCTGCGAGTTAGTATAATACCACTCATTTTACTCTCGCACGCTTATGCTAATACACCCTCTCCCTCATACCTATATGATACACATCACTTTTATTTGTTACCTGACGCCGGTCGTTAGATTCAACAGCCACGTGGTGTACTTGGATGTTTGAACTTAAAAAAAGATCAATAAAGTACTTGGTGTTTTGAGTCTAAAATAAAAATCTAAATGAGATGCTAGGTATGTAATAAAATATCTTAATTACTTACATGTTTATTAAAATGTAATATTGGACATACACTGTTCTTGTAAGAAATACTTTTTAATAGTAATATTTCGACACTAGTCGAGTGTCTTTCTCAAACTGATGTTGAACAAAGGAATATTTTAACAATACAAATAAATATTAAAAATAACAAAAACGACCATGAAACATCATGCCAACAAATTATTTATTGATTTTTTAACACAATTATTTATTTATTAATTATTGTATTATAAATTTACCTGTTCTACTAGTTTCATATTTACTAGTTACATGTTATTACTAGGAAAACGCTAAAGTCCCGTCGCGTTGTTGAGCGAGCACCGGTACGTGCAACACGACCCGAGTACGACATTCCCATAATGTTACATACCAACATAGGCATACCTTCAAACAGTAGTATCTATGCCTTCAAAATACTTGAAGACAAAAACTTTCAATGTTGAATCTTGACTGCCTCCTTGATTTTTTAACATCATTTTTCGAATTATGATTACCAATAAGTCTTTAAGGTCTTGACTGATTTAGCTGAAAATTTGTAAAATAGGAGAGAATGTTGTACTTATTGACCCTGCAAAATTTCATAACGATCGGAACATTTTTTTTTTTTTATATAACCAACGATCGGATTTTGTTCGAAAACTATACAGCAACCCGCATAAGTGGTATGTACACGTGTGCAAAATTTCAGGTCGATCAGAGAAACGGTGCGACCTGTACCGAAGCAGTAACAGAAAAAAAAAAAAAAACAGACATTCGAGCCATAAGAGTCAAGTGGAGACGCTCGCTACGCTCGCTCAATAATAATGTTGTATTTTGAAGAGTTTATATTTGTATATAAAAATTATAAAAAAGCTTCATTCATTCGATTATAAGGAATCGCGACGTTCACTTAAAGAACCACGTTGAAAAAAATTTGATTCGTCGGCTTTGATACCATTATCAGAGTGATGTATAACCCCCAACCAAGTTTTTTCTTCCAATATGGGTTTTCTGGTAAGAATATTAGTTTGTATCGCCCTGATTTTTTTTTAAATGTCACCTTATATTTATGTCAATGTATATCCACCATGCATTTTGTATATTGTTCTTTTTGATAGGTTTTTGATAAAGATATTTTAGGTTTAGAAAACCTGAAGTCGTAAGAAGTTTGTTATTACCCGAATCGTTATATTTATAAAATAATGAGTTTCATTATGTGTTTATTTTAAATTGTAAATAGGTTTTGCTACTTCGTATTTGAATTGCCACAGACATTTACACTGTTTCATCACTTTTCGTGTTTTGGTGTGTGGGTGGATGAATGAAGAGGGACTACAAACCACAAAATTCACACTCGGAAAAGGTTGGAAGTAAAAGCTTACAAATCACAAGGGGGTACTAAAGGGGAGAAAACACTCCGTTGTTATTTACCACAATCGCCTAGAAAATTACTTTCTAGAAGTACAATTAGAATGGAAACGTTATTATATGTAGGCGTGTTTGGTGGTTGGTTGTGGGTCGTAGAGTCTGGGACTTAAGACAAAACTTTGGCTGAGTTTATTCGTGCAATGTTACTCTATTTCGTACTGTTAAATGCTCCATAATTTTTCTAGACTGCTTATTACACTTCCCCAGATACCCATCTTTTTACTTTTCTGACCAATAATCCACTTTGTTATATTCTTCACAATTCAGTTTGCATGGCCTTAAAACGGATTCCAAAATCGAATTTAGTTAATGAAGCCTACGATACAAACAACTTAAAAATCAGTCATACAAATAGCAAACAGCATCATCGAAATGTGCGAAAACATTACGATATCGACTGTTTAATGTCTCGAATACCTGTGCAAGTTGTTATGTATTACGCACTTTTATTTCCTGTACGGAAAGTATAATGCTAGATACAAGGTTTAGTACAATATTTTACTTAGGGAAAACCATGGGAAGAGAAACATAAACCTTTATAATCTTTAGTTGTGCTAGGACCCGGCACCTCCACCAAACTCAAAATCATTTGTTTCTGAATTCGCATTATGAGCATTATGAGCGCATTATTATTAATTATTAGTGTACCAAGATAATATTATTTTTAACTTAACTTTAAAAAAATAGAGACACAAGAAATAAGAGACACACAAGTTTTTATTTCGGCTTAAAAAATGCATCACGCAATAAAGATATAGCGTAGATTGCATTAAGGTTAATCGTCATAAAAAGTCACTCCGTACATGCATGTCCTCTTAAATATTGTTGAAAAAAGTGTTTAAATTTTGAATTTCATTGGGAAAGTTAAACCTTCCAAGGGGTGGGTGATAGGAAATAGTTTAAGTTGAGATGTCGAGTACTATTCGAAAATGTACTCATTGAAAACAAACTATTTAGCATTAATGAAATAAATTTGCAACCTTAATCTTCGAGTGTAATACAATTGTTTTTCGAATATGAAAATCATATGAATGCTCACTGCTGACATTCCACAACTTTCTTGAATGCGTATCATTCTGCCATAGCAAAGCAAAGCAAATGAGAGCAAAAAATGAAAAACACTCAAAATGTATTTAAATTAACAAAGCAAAAATGATATATGCTCCAAAATCTGAATTCAAGTAAATCGTTCCGAGATTCCACAAATTGGCTTCAATAGTGGTGTAGTCATTACAGACCCGGCGCCTCCACCAAGAGTTGATTTATTTTAGCTATCTATATCCGGAACTATGTGCCGAGTTATGCAACGATAACCCGATGGAGGGTTGGTATACATTTGAAATCAATAGTTAACTATATGAAATACATTTAATCTGCAACTTAGATGGGTCAAATTTAGAATACCAAATTCGCATTAACAAATATTTCAATGCGTTAAAATAGCAATAAACTTATCCAATGGAGGTTATTTCGTGTACTGCATATTGTTATTGTTTTAATACAAAACAGATAGAGTTATATTATTTCTAAGATAAGACTGGTCACAACAACAGCCAAAATATCATTGTCCTTCGGATAATACACGGTCTAACCGACAATGCATAGGCGAGAAGTACCACATCCGGAATCTTGTCAGCTACGTCCTTGATAGAAGACTTTCCCATCTAGGAAAATATGTGTTGAGGACAACGGTAGGTTTTTACGATTGTATGGTTGCAAACATGTATTTTTACAATATGTCATTTATTAAGCTATTAAAGTAAAAAGTCCTTCATTTTCCACCGTTCATCCTTGGAAATCAATTTTCATATTTAATTTTAGCATAAAGTAAATTATCTTAAACTTTCAAATTATATGAGTGTAAATTATTCAAAAATAATCTGGATCAGTTAGGTCTCTGTATTACTAAATAGATTGGACTAAATAACATTAAAATTATATTGGTTTAATTGTGAAATTTAATTGAAAACATGTATGCAATGTTGTCGGGTTGTTAAAGAACTTGAAACCCTTGTTGTTGTTCTCACACATTGGCATTTTAGAAGTATTCAATTAAATTTTGATTTAATCTTTAGGCCTACTTGTTTGTAGCCTTGTTAGAACATTAATCGAGTCTTACTTAATACTTACTCGAGTTTCACATACCGTGTTTTCAAATCGAATACATTTTTTTATAGTTTAAGTCTGCTTATCAATATCCTAATTCACATCTTCTATGACTGGATTTCAATAGAATTTTTTTCAAAATACTGAAGCGGGATGGTATGTATCACTTTATCTGGTAACTTTTTGTACGTTATTGGCACAACATAATAATTGTAAATTATACGTTCGTGCTTTGTTGATTTTTATTTCTTCAGATGATTCAAGGAGGTAGATATGCAGGCGCAAACAGATGTCCTTGTTAGTCTCACTAATCGCAGTCCTAGTAAAGAAACAGAAAGTAAAATGCGACGAGAGAAATAGAAACGAAGGCGAGATCGTGAATCCCACACATTCCCACCCGAACACATACGCTCATTCTCCCTGGCGTCGTGGTCTTGTGCTCTATCCGGGACTCGAATCGTGCCCGACGACACGAACGCGGACCCTCATACGTGGTTGCAACACATGCACGTTGAAGACAACCACGAACCCTTGCATGTCGTGTGACGTCATATAGAATGGCAACGCTGTATCTGAAGGAGAATTACACGTCATGGCGGCAACACTGTTAGTATGGCGACAAATGGAATTACTGTTCTCAGTCAAACCGTTCATGTAATAACACCATCGAAAAAAAAACGGAGAGGGTTGGCAATAATGTAATTAACCGACGAATTACCTAAAACCGCACAACCAAACTTTGAAAAAAAAACTCAAGGGTTATGATGCTCAGTAGAATTGTAAATTTATTAATTTGAAAAACACAACTGCCATCTAAATATTGCTTTTGTAGATGAATAGAATTTATTTACCATCTACTACTAATATACTAGAAAAATTACACTGCGATCTAATAGGCTTAAACCACCATATTAATATTATGTTAATTTAAACAATATTATTGTCCTGAGCTAAATACGATAATTTGCATCATTTGAGTGTGCTAGTTTCGGCCAGTGGTCATATTATTCGTAATTTGTTTATGCTAAAAAGCTTTCAAATGTGCGCGAGTACCTTGGGTGTCAGTTTCTAACGACCACAAATCTAACTCAACTTGTAAATCTCCTCATTAAAGAGATGTTTGTTCCGCCGTCTAGCCACGGACGCTCACGAATAAACAATTGAATCTTGGGAATCCATGAATTATAAACAGTTTAACCCTGAAACCTCGGACAAGGTCAAGCAGGCCCTGGGTTCGTTTCCCATATAAAACACTTGCTCTGGTTGTTTTATTACCTTGTGAAAGCGGACTCACTTTAAATATTTAATAAACAATATACCCATTTATGATCCAATACAACAATCAAACGTATGAGAATAGTACTTATTACCATCGCCATATTTTATTTGACCAAACTGGTAAATATTTATCAAAAGTTCTTCATCGTATGAGCATAAAGCATGCTGTAAACACTTTATTAACTGTAACACGAGTCATAAAACATGACGAATTTCAATTAACAGAAATATAAATGTGAATGTTTTGAAAGAGTCGACCTAAAACAATTATTGATGAATCAGTGAGACTATAGTAATGGAATCTCGCTCGTGAACGAATAGCAGTATGGGCTCCTGCTTACGTAATTCTACTGCAAGTACAAGTAGTCACATCGCAGACATGTCGTACCTCCCGTCTCGTCAATGACTAAAAACATTCCTAATGTTTTTTACTTCCAATACGGGCATATGTTTACGTTCATCAGTCATGCAGTTTGAATTGTCATTAAGGTTAAACGCATTTAGCTCAGAGTTTCTTTAATAGAATGTGTTAGTGTTGAGAACCTGTTTCGTGCAAGCTGGAAAAGTATAGTTTTAAGGATATTTTTTTCATTTAAAATAACAACAATCATATTTACTACACATTTAGAAGATATTAATAACATCAGTTGGAAACAGAAGGGAGAGTCTATTGGACTCTTATATCGTGGATGGAAATATTTCCATCACTGTGGAATGTCGAACAGTCTATTACGTACGTTTCAAATTATTTTTAATATTCATATGAATACCTCATAACTTGCCAACCAAAATGGATGAGGTGTTTTTTAAGTCAAATCATTTTGTGTGGAGTAATCGAAGGTTGATAAGGTCACCACTCACCACTCACCACTCACCACTCACCACTCACCACTCACCACTCACTTCTCAGCCGTTTCAGTACTTCTCACATGTAAAGAAGATGAGGTTTGATATCATCACGCGTCAATTTCCCCTCAATGATTTTATCGAAGACACAACAATCATATCCCTAGCTCTTGATCCTACCTTACATTCAATTTAAGGCTATTGAAATCAGGGTAGGGTCAAAACCTTGGAAGTCCATGAAAGTTGGCTGAATGAAAGAGCACCTTTAATAAAACAGCGCAAAATTTTTTTTTTGAGTCGGAACATAACCTCACTATCGGCCATTATATCTCGTTTTTTGACAATAGTGTAGCCAGTTACGCTAGTGCAAAATTAAATTTTGTGAATCGGTATTCTGGATATAGTTTCTTGACACCTTTAGCTACAACTTCAACTATAAGAACAAACAGATTTCTGAAATAACAGTTGGTGTGTGATTTTTTTTGCCAGACGATACAAAACTTTAAAAAAATCGTATTTGTACCGTTTGACAAAATAAATCGTACACCAACTGTTATTTCAGAAAACTATTTGTCCTTATAGTTGAAGTTGTAGCTAAAGGCGTTAAGAAACTATATCCAGAAAACCGATTCACAAAATTTAATTTTGCACTAGCGTAACTGGCTACACTATTGTAAAAAAACGACATATAATGGCCGATAGTGATGTGATGTCCCGCCCCTCCCCCCCCCCCTCCGAAAAAAAATCTGTTTTAAGTAAGGCCCTCTGTCATTCAGAAAACGTTTCAGCCATATTTCTTCAACTTTCAAATTATCGGCCAGAGGTGGTACAATAGCCTTAAGGGCAACTATAGCTGCCTTACTATATTATTAGAGGTTTGCTGACACCTTGTGCTTGGGACATACTGGATACTGTCCTTTTCTGCCAACCTTCCAACTAAGCCTTATATAGGAAAATAAATAATAATAAAATAATAAAATAAAATAAAAACTTGTGCATATGTTTCATTGTATACCAAGCTATCAACAAAAATGGGACTTACATAACAATATTCATGACAGCAAAATTGTCAATACATTGGTTTTGTGCCTGCTGATGCTGATTCCCATCAGCTGTTAAATTTTGTATTCTAATCGAATGTGTTTCCCCGTGTCATCAGCAGAGGGCATGACCTCTGAAAATTGTTTCGTCTCTTGACTCGGTAGCTTTCAGAGCTAATAAGAGAAACCTATCTGATCACACTAACTTATTTTTTCAATTAGGATGATTTCTCTTGTAAAATCTTGATAGCTAAAAACGATTGATTTAATGACTAAAATGGTCGGAGTCATTGACGCAGAGAGAGATAAATTGTACGTGTACGTCAACCACTTCCAGCTTTAAAGATGTCCATATTATCATGGCTGCGTCATTTCAAGAATACAGGAATTCCTATCGCGTAACTTCCCTCTAATGTGACTTTTAAGTTACATTTAATAGTAATTTGGAACATATAAGCATAGTCGAGTGTTAATAAAATTTGATCAGGGACAAACATGTAAACTGTAGAATGAAGTTAGCAGAACAATAACAGCTCAAGGCAAACGTTGGTGACTGCCATCCTAGTTATGAAATAATGAGATATAGCTTTAAGTTATGTTATAACAAACATTAATAAAAATGATGAAAATATATACTGGTAGTGGTACACCGAACTGTACTAGAATAAAAATTCCCAAATCTCGTATTATTGCCAACCATTATGTATTCCTCAATTTCATTAGTCGGAAAACACTTCCGTAGGTGTAATTAATTTATGTAAGTCAATCCAGAAATTAAATTATCCATCTCAGCAGGGTATCGAACCCCGGTCTTGATTTAGATGGTCAGCTCAAAGTCAGCAGAATCGTTGCATACAGTTCCAATCTATTCAGATCTACTATGCACCAACAATCCAGATGTTATGAAGTTAACCACCTCGGTAGCTTAGGAGTAAAGCACCCAACCGGCAATCGGGAGACCGGGTTTCGGTACCCCACTGAGATGGATTTATTTTATTTCTGGATTGATTTACATAAAATTCGTTGCCTCGTATTGCAAGAACGTCTCTAAAGGCACTTCACTGTTCGTTTACCCAATAATCATAATTATAGATTTACGTCCTTCACAGACATTATTAAACCATAGCCCTAGACAGAATCAGGATTAAAACCAGGTTAAAAAATCTGTCAGAATAAATAAAAGATCCTAGTCCGATGACGACTTACACAAGGTACCAGTGAGCTACAATCATAAAACCAACGCATCTAACCGTATAATGTGAACAAAGCAAAACTAATAACTTCAATTAAAAAACTAATAAAGCAACAGTAAAACGTATCTTGCTAAACAAAGCATTTAATCCTCTAAAAGATTACTAGAAGAGTTAAAGGATGAATTAATACAGTTTTGCAAAAATCTGTTGAATTTTGTGTTAAAATTGCATTATAAGTATGCAATTTTTTTAAGAAAAGTTATTACTTAGCCTTATTGTATTGCAATCCTTGGTTGGTGACTTCATAATTATATAAAAGTGTGTTTAGCTTATTCAAATAACACATAATTATCTATGATTTAATAAACTAATTATCAATTTGTAAAAGCCTATACAGATAAACTACCTAACAAGGTGACAACACAAATTTCATGAAGATCACAAACTATACTAGATTAATAATAATTATAATGTTGGAATAAAGAAACATGTCTTCGATTGTGACATAAAACAGGTGAACAACAAAAAAGCTAGGTTATCACAGCCTCACTAATTATGAACTAATGTAGATTTGAACTCTGTGGAACAGAGATTAATTAACCTCAAAACATTCGTGTGACCCATAAAGTGGGTGTTTACTAAGAACTTTCTTCACTCCATGCGGTTCAACGTTTCTTCATGTACTCGAGATAATTGAGAATTAGTTTATAAATAGTTCACGATTTCATGTCAGAGTTCATTTATGTCACAGTTTTTACAGCATCTTTTTTAATACAAGGCGTGGTCTGTGATACGATAAAAAAACTGAAACATCTAGTTACAACAGAACAAAACAGCACTCGTTATTAGGTTTCAAAACCGTGTATCAGTATATACTTAGAAGGTTATAAAAACGGATTCATCAATTGGACGACAATAAAATGTATCTATTATATTAGATGATAACATAATAATTAGTATTAAATTTATAATTTTATGTTCGGGCTGTTGTGAAAGGCGGTATTGTTCATGAATAAAAAAATTGACCACGGCGACAAAACAGACCGATTACCAAACAAATCATCAGAAGTTCTTGGGACTGTAACAGTCATCTCACACTATTCCATAATTATTAATTTATTGTATTCATTATATTTTATTTGGTATTCAACAACATTCATTTGTATCATTTCTAACATTAACACTGTGTAAAATAACTGAAAGCTTTTACAGCATTAAAATAATTAAGAAACTAAGTAATAACACAGCCTATTGGCCTGTATTATTTCAAATATGTAAGCATAAGATGTCCATGAACGAATCTTATAAATAATTTAAATAAAATGAATTACTATTTGCTTTGTGTACATTGATATTTCTTTATGGTGAAGACCTCCAAAGTTATCACCGTTTGTTGGTGAACTTTGGAGGTCTTCACCATAAAGAAATATCAATGTAAACAAAGCAAAACAAGTACCGTTTCTATTGTAAACAAGTTACAACGTTTTTCTTATATTTACCCGGTGGAAATACGTAAAGTGTTTGACAGGTCAAGTCAAGATGGAGCCTGTTTCCCACAAGATACGTGGTGCTAAGAAGAGGATCGAGCTGCCTGTGAATGGCTGACCCTGACTAGCCTAGGGTCAGCAACCGGAGGGGTGAGGGGTCACACGTAGTAAGGTGTCACACGACGATGTGTGTCACACGCCTTATCGAGTCAAGGTAAAGAAACCTCGTATATCGCACATGAGAGATTATTGTAAAGGTCACCTCCGTCGAGAACGACATTCGCGAAAACGTCGCGTTGTGATTTGATCAGAAGTCGATATTTTCAAATATGATCAATCTGCTAAAAAAAACACAAATTATAGTTTACGACTAACCTAAAAGACCACACTGATAGGCAATGAGGGCTGAATGGATGCATCGTGGTTACCTTGTCAAGAACTTAGTTGAATGTCAACAAGGCAACGACAACACTAGAAAATAAATCTGCATAGACTGTTAACCCACACAAATAAAATGTTCAGTTGGGAGAGATAACATATTTTTTAAATTTATTTTATGTCGCTTGTTGTGACTTTGCTCCGAAAGTCAAAGTTCTCAAGACAGATTAAAGTCAACTCTGAATATTAAGAGCTATGATTTGATCTGATGAATACGTTTCTTCCAAACTTCTAAAATGTTACGAGAAATTACTTTTAAATGTAATCTGAAAATGTTTCGTAACGTGATTTTATGCGCATGGGATTTCAAACGGAAATTCGTTGCTTTTATAACTCAATAAAACCACTCTTATTCTCAGTTTTAAAAAGCGAAAAATACAATTATGGATTGCTTTGAGAGAAAGACTAATTTGAAATTGAACTTATAGAAATCACAAAAATAGAAACTCAAACAAATTAGATGATTTCAATCTTAAAATACATAAAGAAATGAAAGGCATGACTCTATTTGGTTAAACCTTGCCATGTACTTCACAATTGAGATCACAAGATTTGAAATTAAGAGAATTAATAGTCCTGTTTTTGAACATTTTACTATGACATTTCATTACAATCGAGATTGAAATCGGCTCAGATGCATTTCTAATGTTTCTCGACTGCAGTACTTACGTACTTTTCGAACTACTTACAGGTACATCAACGTAGCTTGGCACTGTTTAGCACAGTTAGATAACCAACTTTATATTTTTTAAATCTTTGTGTGGCTCGTTGGTCTTGTGGTTAGCCTACCTGCTTCCACTGCAGAAGGTTCAGGGTTCGATTCCCGCTACTGTGAGACACTTTTTAACTTCTGATTTGGACTTCTGATTGGAAGTCCATCAGTTCTTGTCTTAGGAATTTGAAACGGTGACTTTGGAGCCGTCCTAGCAACGAGGCACATAATAAATTTAAAGTATTTCTGAATCGGCCTTGTTGATTCTGACGTTGATTCCGTGGGTGTTCGCACTGTCCATATCACTGATTGACATATTTCCTATTTAAAATATATATTTCTATATTCGATCATTGGTTGGTTATCGATCACTCGTCGATTGCGTCGGGGCCTACAGGGTTGGCTTAGTCGCTTTGGCTTACTGTCCCCCACTGAAAATCAGTTGTGACTGAGTGGGTAGACTCTAAATACGGATTTATTTATTTATTTATTTATTTATGCGGCCAAATTTTTCAAAGATCAGGATAAAAAACTTAAGAAAATAATGTAAAATCACAGTTAATAGATACACATTTTTGAACTGTCATTTTAGTGTTACAAAATGTAGATTATAAGATTAAATGGAGAACAAAAATGGGGGTAATAGCCCCTATATTCCTTCCCTTCACACTACCTACCTGCGGCAGTCTACCGTAGTACATACGATTAGGGTGCTGTTCCCTAGCGTATGGCTCTACGAGGTCGTTGGTTCGAATTCCGTATAAAGCATGTTTTTTTAAATTTTCTTTCATCGTCATCTATCACCACTCAAAGAGCTTAAGTGAAGTTTTCGAAAGAATAATACATAATCGACTCTACAATCACCTTAAGAAGTACATTGTCCCCGAGCAGCACGGCTTTGTAAAGCAACGTTCCACTGTCACAAACCTTGCTACATTTATGAGTGACATTTCCAAGTAGATGCAGTCTACACAGATTTAAGCAAGGCTTTTGATAGCGTTGACCATACATTGCTTCTCCACAAACTTGAAGGTTATGGTATTCAGGGTCAAGTTCTCTCACTGATGGCAAACTACCTCACAGGTCGAACTCAGTGTGTTGTAATTGATAACTCCAACTCCAGTTCAAAGCATGTCACGTCTGGGGTGTGTCTTTTATACGCTGACGACTTAAAAGTTTATAAGCCTATCAACAAAGCAAATGACTGTAATGATCTTCAGTTAGAGCTCGATAATTTTGCCAATTGGTGTAGAACATGGAAACTTTCCCTCAATGTTGATAAATGTAATGTGATCACATACACAAACAAGAAGAAAAATTCAGTACGTTATCGATACATGATTGAAGGTGCTGCACTAAAAATTGTTGATTCATCATAGACCAAGGTGTACAGATGTCCTCAGATCTTTCTTTTAATGATCACCTTAGCGTCGTTTCTAAAAAGGCACTATAAGAATTCTTGGTTTCATCATACGAAATTGTGCGGCTAACTTCTCACTCAAGCACAACTACAAGAAAGCTGTATGTATCCTTGATTCGACCACACGTTGACTACGCGAGTGTTGTGTGGAATCCACGTCACAAAAATTAAGCTAGTTGAACGCATTCAATACAAATTTTTAAGTTTTTTTTTTAGTTTATAAAAATAATATAAATTTTCACCGATCACATTATGCTAGACTTTGTCAAGAACAATCAATTCCATCACTAGCAAATCGTCGTTGTGCAACCGACGTAATTTTCCTGTACAAAGTTCTCCATAACATCATCGACACGGACCTACTTCAAGATATAAACTTTCACATCCCTACAAGATTTACAAGAAATTACATCCCCTTCAAAATTTCATGTGCTCGTATTGATGTTTTTAAATTTTCCCCCATCAACGCCCATCAAAGGCCCATCAAAGGCCCCTACAACAAATTATTAGGCAGTAATACAGATATTGACATCAACCACATGAAACTTCATTCATTTAAAGCAGCTGTTTATGCCAGTTTACCAGCATGACTCATTTATCACTCGTCACATTATCACCTTTTCACCACTTTTGTATTTATAAACCTCACCTTTATTTTTCTTCGTTCATCTTGGGCTTTCAGCCGTTTTATACATTTATAGTTTGTGTTTTCAATTTTTGTTGTTGATTGTTGTATATTTAATTTCATAGTACTTGTTCATGTATTTAATGTTTTGTTTATCGTATTTGTATGGTTTTGAATCGATGTATTAATTATTTAGTTTTAGTAACCTAACACTTGTGGGTTTTATACCTGTTGTTAGTGACCAATAAATATATCATCAAAATCATCAGTAGAGCCCATGCCCTACCTCCAACCTCCGCTTCTTCCTCTCATCGTCTGCTCTAAGCGGGCGTGACGACGTCTGGGTGTTGGATGGAGGGTACTCTCCGCCACCTTGGCCCGGGGTTCCGATAGACTGAGCACAGACACGACTCATCGAGATTAGGTCACCCAGTCAGACATCACACCCAGCCAGACCTTCGCAACCAGCGGACCGTGCAATCCGGACTCTTTACAGGTTTCAGAATATACCGCTTTGTTCAACCTGTTGGATTTGTGCAATGGTTGCGGTTTCTCAACTTTTCCGGACGTTTTCGTGTATCTCATTATGTTTTACAAGATCCAATTTTGTGTACAATTGTTATAAAAGTATGAATTTTAAAAAAAAAATACCTGCTCAAAGGGAAAGAATATACAGCCGCACAGGAGCAGAAAAACGAAAATTAAAATAATGAACCCTGACTGGTTGAATGGAATCTGAGCATTTAGGTTTTTCGTTTTCGTAGCAGAGTAGCAGAGTGTTTCGTAGATGAGAAATTATTAAACTAAATTGGAATCGATGTATGTTATTCACAAATAAGCACCGTTATTCGTGAAAAACTATGTTTAGAATCGTCAATTGTTGTTCTTTCGCGGTGTAAAACATTCCTTCGCGATTTTTTTTCTTTTTGGTTGATTGATGATCGAATGATTGATTTTATTTATTTAGCATTTGTTTGTAATTTTTTTTAAAAATTGTAATTACTAATATAAGTTTATTTATAAGACTTAGATAATTTCCTAGTTACTTTATTATTATTATTATTATTATTATTATTATTATTATTATTATTATTATTATTATTCCTATGTTTATGTAATTAGCCATAGCAACTATTATTTTGTATAATTATAACATATCTCATAGTCATATGGCCTGCTAGTACGTGTACAGTTCTCTGGGGAAATACAAAAATTGTATACGCATTAGTTGGAATATTGTTCACCTAATTTGTATAGTTTTATAACTTAGTTACTTCTTTAGATTTTAGAATAGCTGTACATTATGTTATAAAATTCACATTGCTAAATTGAGAAATTGAAAAATAAAAAAATAAAAAATGTAATGTGCTCTGCAATGTATATTATTTTATAACTGCTTTAGTTAATAACTTTTAGATTGTATTTTAGTTTGTAGATTTATTTGTTTGTTATGCATTATGTGTTAGTTTATAAATGTATTATATTGTGTAAATGGTGGCAAGACACTTTTGTGTTATGGGGCTATGCCCTTTTATTCTTGTCACCATCAATATGCTCTGTATATGGTTTATTGACTGTACGTTGCAAATTGAAAATAAATAAAAATAATAAGAACTGATTTAAAAATAAATTATGGTTATAAACAATTTGCTTTCCAGACTATCACTCAACAGTCTCAATGACAGCGAGATGGTAAACGAAAAGTTCTCACGGGTGAATGATTATGGCGGTCTCAAATACTAAAGGTCCCGCAAACTCTTTCATTGATAGAGATGATACGGGAAAACAAATGAAGACAAGCTCTCACAGAGAGAGAGATCCCCTGGATTGACTTCACAAGGTCACTCACGACTTGCGGGAGAACAGTTCCCCGGGAATAATAGATGGCAGGTTGCCTGGCGCGGCTCACTCAAGATAACACAAGCAACAAGTAGTTTCCCAGTCCACAGAGCTAAAACCAAACTATCGCATACTTGCTTTGACTTTGCAGGTTGTTACAAACATGGAACAAGCAGATTTCTTTCAACGAAAATGTAAAATTGTAAATGAAACTATCCTCACTTGAAGTATCAAAATAACAATATTATTTTAGGGCATTAAGCGTAGAGTTGTTAGGTGTTTCGATATAAACTAGCTACACACACCATATTTAAAAAACAGTTCTTCAATCCCATACACGGTTTTAATTAATTGTTGTATAACAAACCACAATAGTTTTACGAACACTGTCGATAGGAAGTGTATTCAAACCAATTAATACAAATATACTAGGAAACGCTCAGTTGGACGCGTTGATAAGCGAGCACGTGCTATAGCTAGACCCACATTGCACATTTTTTTAAATTTTAAAATTTGCGACGTTCGCTGTCCACAGGGCCATGTTTCCAATATTATTTATTATTGCCAAGGTTTGGGTAAACCCGTGTGTAAACCTTTACTTTGTGAATAAAATCCACCGCCATCTAGAGGACCTTGACTCCTTGGAAAACTATTTAAACTCTTTGTTGACAAATAATAGACTGCTTCCTCGAAAGTATTTTGATTACTTCTAGGTGGCAGTGCATTAGAAACTTCGCGCGTCTTTTCGTTGCCATGGCAACGTTACTTTTGTTATAATGTAATTTCCATCTACACTACTTATCGGATCAAAATAAAATTAACATATTCGTGACCGGACGGACATTCTAAATGATTTGTCTATCTCAGATTTTGTCCCCGTTAAGTTTTAGAAAAAAACTTTCGATTAACTTTAATGTAACTTTTTAACTTTTTGAACGATTTTGCCACAAAACTAATGGCATTCAATCGAGAACGAAGCTTGCGGATGGTCAAAATTTCAACTCGATCCGAGCCTCCGTTCGAACGTTATGGCGAGACATACAAACAAACAAAAAAAAAAACAAACAAACAAAAAAAAAAAAAACAAACAAACAAAAAAAAAACAAAACCAGTGACTAATTTTTCCGGCAGAGTAAATGGAAGCGCTCGCTTCGCTCGCTTAACAACTATTTGGCAATTGAGGAAGAAGGTGAAATTTGTTAACTTCATTATTAAAGATGGGCCAATGTAAATCTTAAACTGGGGACATCTCGAACCAAATTAGGATATGATTTCTATTTTATTGCTAAGTTTATAGCTACGGTCTATGGAAAGTTTTGTAGTTTTCTATTGAGTGAATTTATAAGGGGTCCATATTGTGACGACACACAGAACGATATTCGAATTTTACGATCATTACATCAGACTTTGTACTGATTTAAAACGTGATTGTAAACGTTCCACGAGACTAAAGCTTGTTGGCAATGATGGTTTAAAAAATGCTTATATTATGAATTATGATTTATTTCCGCCAAAAATAACATTCCTAAATTACTTTACCCTAAAAAAACATACTTATGCTAAAGAAAGTGATTAAATTTAACAAATTGCAAGTTATTGTTACACCAATAAGTAGTAGAAAAACAACTACTCGGAATATAGAATTACATAATATTACGCCTTCTAAAATATTTTGGAGAATTGCACGTGTTTTGAAGCACGTCCATTCAAACAAAGACTATAATTTATAATTATATTATTTTTTTGTTGGAAGCCTGCCCAGGGTGCAATTCATGCCCCTCTTCAGGTGTCTAACTAGGTTTCTTGAGGATAGCACAATTGTGAAAGGGATGTCCGAGGGCTGTTTAAGAAGATTTAATCCCTTGCATTCGCATTGACGACTGAGGAAAACCTCGGGAAAACCTTCAGTCAGGATTACCGGTCTCGACAGGATTTGAACCCGGGACCTCCCGAATCAGAGTCGCACGCTTAGCGCTCGATCCAAGACTAACATAGACTATACTGTTGATGATTATTTATTACAAAATATAATTTTAAATCCAAAAGTATGATGCAAATACTGTAAAGTTATTAAAATGATGATTCTAATTTAGAATAGGTCACGTTTAAGCTTATGACTTTTAGGACGTAGGAATAATAATCAGCAATATGTACATTAATATGACACGCGGACATAAATTTAAGCTTATCATAGTCATATTCCAGGAGCTTCTGATAAGATTTACATGCAACTTTGCACAGTCGTCAAGCTTGGAGTTGTATGTATGGACAGTCCTAATATCGCATCAACAATGTTTGTTAATCAACCAGAGACAGAAAATCAAAAACATTGTTTCATGATATGTTTTGTAAATGTGATTTATAACCTGCAATGGATTGCCTACACAATGAGTGACCAAGAAATCTATAATCACTGAAGCAATACGATGAATGACTGGGGGCGGGGGAGGGGTCGACCGCCCCCACTATAGCCGCCCTTGACCAGGGAGAGAGAGAAGTTTCAATATCTTGACAAGAAGTACACTTTAATTACATTCTTTCTCATAACTTGAGCGCGATTTATTGCTAAAGACCATCCATACAGGATCGTGAGTGGCGCTTGGCACAAAAAGTTGCCAATACAGTATTGCAACGTCGAGGTCACGCCTCGTTGAGTTTGAATTAAATGGGCCAGAAATAAAAATGTATAATTGTGAGCGATACTGAATAATAGACAATTGAAACTAGTCTGTTTTTTGGGTGTGTCGATACGGATTCGTGACTAGCCCAGTCAGGCGCTGGAAGCAGTGCGGGCGGTACGAAGGGAATTTATCACTTTCGGACATTTTACTAAAATTTATTGAAACACGTATTTGTTATCGTTAGTCGTCTATTTTTTTTAAATGATACTTTATTGAACATATTGGTTTAAAATATAGGTACAAGCAGTTGATAGATTTATAGAAATTCCTGAGTAGTTCGTTCACATAATACAGTAAAGAACAAAAGTCATGTAGGTTGAGTTGGGCAGTGTGGTACATTGGGGGAAAAAATAAAAAACAACAACACTGATTTGCTATTTATTTATTTAACGTCTATTCTATTCAGTTAAAATACTTATTAAGGCTATTCCACCGCGTTTTTCTATTTTCCAAAATTTGCTACTAAGTCAAAATATAGTGAATGGCTTTGAAACATGGCTATTTTAGAAAATCAAAAATATTTTTTTCAAATTTTTCTGATCCGGTACACGGCCAATATAGCCACCTCAAAATAATTTCCAACTTCAATTCGCCAAGGCACACCATTCAACGTAGGGTGTTGTGTTTCTGTGACATTAATTTTCAACTGTTTTTCTATGGACTGACTGAGAGAAAACATATTTATTTTAAAAATTGTCTTTCATGCGAATTTTTTCGTTTGGCGGTATTTTTTACCGATTTGTACCGCCAAACGAAAAAATTCGCAGGAAAGGCAATTGTTAAAATAAATCTGTTTTCTCTCAGTCAGTCCATAGAAAAACAGTTGAAAATTAATGTCACAGAAACACAACACCCTACGTTGAATGGTGTGCCTTGGCGAATTGAAGTTGGAAATTATTTTGAGGTGGCTATATTGGCCGTGTACTGGATCAGAAAAATTTGAAAAAATATTTTTGATTTTCTAAAATAGCCAGGTTTGAAAGCCATTAACTATGTTTTGACTTGGTAGCATATTTTGGAAAATAGAAAAACGCGGTCGAATAGCCTTAAGAAAGGAGGACAACTAAAGAAATCTAATAGATGCAGGCAGACACAACAATGAACTACAGTTAAGAAAATATTTGAGTAAATAGTAATATTACAACAACAATGTATTAATAACACAATAATTTTGGTTATAAATTAAAAAACGATATTAAATGCAATTAATTAATGAACCAAATATAAAAAGAGGAAAAATGGGGGGAAATCATCATAAAAGAAAAACGAAAAGATAGAAACTGATTTTAAGATATGCATCTCCGACTAGTTATAACAATCCTAAACCATCTAACTCGACCGGGGATTGAACACGGGTCTCCTGCTTTCCGGGCGTACGTCTTTATCACTCGACCACCGCTTGATACAAGTTATTTAGGTTTATAACCCTAGAAATTAAAAAACAAACTACCGGGCAACACCTTTTGGGATTGAGATAAACGTGAAAATATACGACGACCCAGTCACCGGTGTTTGAAAATATGAATGAAAGCTTATGTTCTGAACGATCGGCAAATAAATTAATATGGATGACTGTAAAAGCCATGTGTAAGTGTAATGGTACATTACGCATTGTCAAGTTTTACTGTGGGAGGAATATCAAGCACCCCCTTTTCTTCATGTTACGACATTATATTAGACAAAATGAATGTTCACACAAATAAGCTACTAAAAGTATAGTCAGTGCATGTGAGAGACAGAAGATCTCTAGTCGAGAAACTTCAAAAAGTTTAATTTACGAGCAGAAAAGTCGCCCTTGTGTTAAAGTTAAAGTCACTCTAATATAATGGAACGTCTGGTAGTAAAACATAAATTATGGTAGCAGGTTATTAACTCAGTTTGAGAACATAACATCCAAATTGCGATACGATGTGGGTCACATGTGGCTACTGTCCCTCTTCTTACGAATACATACCTAGTTTATTTCACGTGGAACACAGAAATAATCCAACATAGCAGTAGTAAATTAATAATAGTTACAGCTGGTGCACTTACATTAAGTAAGCAAGATGGTACAGGGAGATAAATGATGCCTAATAAGCTAAAGAGGGTGGGAAAACAAGTTATCAACATGAGCATTTTGTTTTACTCATATTTTCAATTACTCTCCTCACGTCGTTTTGTAAACCCACATTCGTTTTAGTTGTATAGTGAGGTCAATGTAGGAATGTATTTTGCCTAAATTAGGTTGTCCTTTTATTTATTAAAAATATATACATAATATATATTTTACGGAAATAAATAAATCGATATTTTGATGCGATATCGATGTGTGGGAGTATTTTAAATATTGATCTGTATAAATATATCAAAATTAAAAAATAATCCACAAAATAATTCACCACATTAGTTAAAAACGTTAACAATTAAAACGAGGATAGAAATATAGTAAATATGGTGGAGGTGCCGGGTCATTAAATGCGAGTTGGAACGTAAGAATCGTTACGGTGATTTTGCGATAATATCAACTCTTTGCAGTCACATTTTTAATAGGAGTACAAATATAAAAATTAGATACTGATTTATCGATATCGAAATTTTCGTGTGATCAATAATTGAATATATCATCGCCTTACTGTATCGCCTTACTGTATTAAAATAATTTAAAGTTTTGAAAGTCTAGAAAATAAATATTTGCTAATTTAAATTGGTACATATTTAAGGACCATGAAGAAATTTTAAGGGCCAGGTTTTAACAGATTGGTTCTTTGATACAACAATTGCATATTTATAATAACCAGGACATTTGAATAGCTTCACTACGTTCGTTCCAGGGCGAAGATAGGGTACAAGAATTAGCAATAGACAGATTGATATACAAATATATTGTATTGTCTCATGGAGACAAAGAGTGAAATAATAACGGCCATCTTGATAAGATCACGAAATAAAAGAATAAATAGGTGCATTTAAACATTAATATTAAATGAGTGGATTTTTTGTGATCAGATGTGAGTGGAAAGTATGAGCGGAACCTCAAAGTTAAACCGAAATGAGATGAGTTAAAACATGTTTTTTCTATCACTTAGTAAGTTTTTGGGAAGCGTTTTGAGGTACTAGAAAAAAGCAAGTATTTACAAAATCACTTTGAAAAGTTCAACCTTGTCCTTACAACGGGCCAACGCTGAAACATTGTCATTTCACACATTTAATATAGTTTAATATCAAAGCCACTAAAGTGTTTTCGTTCAAATTGTATCAAAGTAAAACTTGCCTCTCGCCTTAGGTTTCTGGTATACACGACTATTAGCGTAAATGCTATCACAATCCACCTGCGGCAGGTGTATGCGGTCCAGACTGTCCTCAGGCGGAGCTAGCGTACCTGCATTCGTACTCTAGCTAGAGCTAATTAGAACTCTGAGAGGCAGCCGCAGCAAGGCTCCAAACAGAGCAGAGTGCAAGGCCTGTAATTACGTTAACAAACACATAACCCATATTCAAAATAATATGGTTTAGCAGTAGCTACTAGCAAATTACGATTTAAGAACGGGTATTTCGCAAACTGATATGCATCACGTTCGCAAACCGAGTGGTGCAGTTGTGGAGTGAAGATTGTGCAAGGGGGGTAGAGGTAGGGGGGGGGGGCATTTGAAGGAATACTTGCAGATTGTATGATGAACGTACGTGATGAATGACTAGGAAAACGCTAAAGTCCCGCCGCGTTGATGGATGAGCGTTTTTGTAAGTTTTTAGTTTGCGTGGGACCACTTTTTCTTTGCAAGTGCTTTGTGAATGCATTGTAGGTGATTGTTGTCAAGTTTCTATTGTTACTTGTTAATTGTTATTATTAACCTCAAAAACTCATATTAAAACATTTATTTCTGTGGATTCTGGCTAACTTTTTCAACTTTTTCTTTCAAAAGGTACTACATCACCATAACCTTAATGTCCATGTGAAATATGAACGTTGTAGCACTACCCGTTTGGTCAGAATCGGACCAAATGTCACGAAAATATCGCACTAAAAATCGAAAAAAATCGTAAAAGTACGATATTCATGAGAAATATTTCTTCGATTGTACCCAAAAACGTGGAAAGTCTAAGTTAAGAGAAAACGAAGGTCCCCTCCAATTTACATCAAGATCGCTTGTGCCGTTTGCCCGGAATCGTGCGAACAAACAGACAAAAAAAACAAACAAACAAAACAAAAACAAACAAACAAACAAACAAACAAACAAAAAAAAAAACACCCGAGCTAAATTTTTTTGGGGTTCAGTGAAATTGAAGTCTTCACTTCGCTCGCTACGACCATCCAAATATTATCTTAATTTTTCATAAAACACATTTTCTTAAGAGCATTAGGGCATACGTTTTAGCAAATTTCTGTTCGCTCCGCTGACTAGACACACCACAACTGATTGCAATTTCGGACAGTTGTCACGGAAGCAGAAATAAAGGGCTCTACAGTAACGCTTTTCCAAAATTGTTTTCAAATAATTCAATAATAAAATAAAAATAATTCTAATAATTTAAATAAAAGTAATTAAATTTTCACGATTTAGGATTTTGTAAAAAAAAGTTCAAATTTGACCATATTCGTGTGATATTTTTATGTCTGATTAACGCAAAATATCGAAAATCTATGGCTGTAGGGCTCTCAATACCATGCCTTATTGACAACTTTGCAAAGTTTCATGTAAGTCGGGTTCTTCATAAACGAGCTAATAGCTATTTGCCAACTGCAAATGTGTAATTTATTCCCTGATGTAGTTATCAAATTCAGGTATATAAATAATGTACCTATGGTTTACTCAGGGTTTTCTTCTTGTCACATACCACAAACTTACTTACTAACCTATAGATGCCATACTGGATAAAATTATTTGTATTGTCTACTGTACAAACAACAGTAGGAGCGCAAGAGGCAATAATATGTTCTTAGGAAATTGTAATTCAAAACGATGGCAAAAATCAATATTTTATTTAGGATTAAGACAGTATAATATGTTACCAAGAGATTTGAGAGAGATCAAAAGTGTTGGAATGTTTAAAAGTAAATGTCGTGAGTGGATAGAAAATAAATAGAAAATAAATGTAAGTAGGATGTAAAATAGCTGTCAAGCTAAAAATAAAGATCATACATACATAACATGGCAGGTGCATTAATGATAGCTGTGTACAAATTATGCGATTTGTGTGCATGGCCATGTGAAAAGAAGCAACGAATAAAAAGCTATGATATCCAAAATGTACCTCTTAAAATCCATGTCGCACGGGGACCCCCCCCCCAATCCCCCTCCCTCGCCCCAAAGGCGCACCCACACGTATACGTTTAGTTTGGGTGAGCAAAACAAAAACCACAACTCATGCATTATCACATATTGCAAAGATAATGCACATACCGCACTTTGAGTGTAGCTATTTATTACCCGCTATTGTATTATAATCCACCTTGTGCTTCCGCGTGTTTGCCATGCTCGGCTTGGGTCAGTGAATGAGTTGCATAACACAACAAGTAGAGTAGAGTAGGGCTAGGTAAGGTGTAAGTGATAGCCTCCATGCGACGACGTAAGGCCACGCCTGAGATACGCCAATTACCAGTCACAACGCACAACACGTGAAAACACGTAATAATAATGCAGGAAACATAGAAATGAAGGTTAGCCTAGTCTAGACTTTATTTATACAGATTAAAAAGGAGAAAACTACTTACACTTTTTATTAGTACGCCTGTAACTGATACTAAGTTATTTATGTTACTGTTACACTACAACCAGTACTAGGCTAGTTACCTAACGTAGATGTGTACAACTGAAATACCACGTTAGCGTATATAATAGTACATTATTCATTTTATCCCGTCTGGTTCCGGGGTAGAATTGGCCCAGGGTATTCCTCTGCAATCATATGGTGAGAAAAGAGGCAAATTCCAACTCGCTAACATGAATATGTATAGTATATGTAGGGGAGTATTTTGACTGCCCAAAACTAGAGGGAAGCTCTGGCCGTCGACGAGAGACTCCCTTTGGGCCCTTCCCTACCTTTGTACCTATGGGGTTGGATCTGACCAGACGGGTCTGTCCTCCCCACATCATCAGACTATAGTGGCGCATAATGACCTAAGGGTAAGATACGAAAAAATATATATCGAGTATTGTTTCAAAAGAAATTGTCAAACTCCGTAAGGGGCTAGGTTTTAGTTTTGATACCAATAAAAAACCACGGTATTATATTATTAGCCCAATACTTCACTTCCTTAATTACGACCATTACCTTGTCGTAGCTTTTTAAGCACGATATTCACTGCTGCTAATTTGAGAGTAGTTTAAATTCAGATTTGTAACAACAATAAACAAAGTGGCGCGCTTGTGGCTTCAATCTCGTTTAATAGCCGCATTTCTGCACGAAATTGCGGTAGCTAGACAACACTCATTACTTTCATACAGCCTTGGAAAATCGTATCGCATTCATAACTTGCGTAATTCATTGTAATGATCGAAGAAAACAGAAAACAAGTCACCGAATCGTCGTAAAACGGTAAACACACAAGTCAGTATTTAAATCATGGAAGATGTATAAAATAGAGGTAAGTAATATAATAAATAATGTGGCGCCTTGACACGGTAATGCTGCATGGTTTTACACGCATATTAACCAGCCAAGTAGTGTCATCTCATCTCTTGACCGGTCAGGTGGCGTTTTGTCGCAATCATGGGGTGTAGAAAGAGGACAAGGGCAAGATGTCACCAGATAATTCCAAGCAAACGTCTTGATTAAATGGGAATCATCATGATTCCTGCAGATTACGCGAAGTGAGTAGACCACAACGGCCCCGGCTGCATGGCGACGCCTGATGGAACGGCAATGACCCCCCTTGACAACTTCTTAGCTGATACCTGCCTTGCATTAGCTGGTGATGTTACAACACTGAGTTATAGGAAATCATTATCTATTTGGGCATCGGCCTCATTAGGCGAAAGTTGGCGCTTGAACTTGAAATAGATAATATGTGATGGCACAACGTATAGGATTACGGTTGTGTGGCTAAGCCGGCGACTTGGTAATACTGAACTCATAATTAAGACCACGATTACGTCTTCGACTACGACTACGATTACGGTTACGATTACGACTTCAACTTCGACTGCGACTACGATTTCGATAACGATTACGTCTGCGACTTCGACTACGACTACTTCCCCCACTAAAAATCAGTTAAATGTGACTGAGTGGGTTAGGAATGAATTGTTTGTATTTTTTATTTATTCATTTATTGCTTTACGATTAAGGTAAAAGAAAGAGTCGTACAAAATACATTAATGTTTTATTTGAATGCCTACATGTATAATAGAGACGAGAACTGCATTTGATTCAATCAAATGATCAAACTGTCATGGATGAAATTAAGAGAAATGTATACAACTTGTTTCTTCCCCGGGTGAAAGTACTAAGCATGTTTTCCCCTAGTTAAGGATGCCCCTAAAGCTGGATCTGACTTTAGCGCCGCGATGTCATAGATCTTTTAGAGACGCACGAATAACCTTATCTCTTTCAGCTCGAGTAGACGCGATCCACCCAGCAGAAAACACAGTCATTGTAGCAGAAAAGGTAGAGCGAGACCGATGTGAAAGACAAGAGCTTGGAATACAATTTTTTTCTTACATTTTTTCATAATTTTCGAATTCGAAATATTTTCGTGATACAAATCAATTAATTGCAAACACAATAAACGAGCTGATTGCAATGCATCTTAACTGAAATATCGGTTTTGCAAACCCTCGGTATTGTGTAACGAAAGGGTAATAAATAGCGAGACGTAATTTATTTATGGAACAATTAACGGTGCTACTTCAATAATTTGTAAATATGTAATCGAACATTAATTAACGATAACATCCCGAAATAAAACATTTAATTTATGTGTAAACATTGTGTATGGTTTAAGGACATTGGCAGTATGTCAGATTAGGGGATGATAATTTCATGGGATGTTCATGTTATGTTGCTGTGTTGAAGTGTGTTACATGTTCACCTGTTTCAAGACGAGGCAGACTTTTAATTTCGTAAGTTTGTGCATACCTTGACGGTATGAAAATAACAAATATTCATGATATGTATATATCTTTATTTTTATATTATATGATACATGTAGATTGTAGATCCAGACAGATATAAAGGTAATATTGCAGTCGGTAATCTCCGGAAAGACGATGAAGATTCCATGATGAAAATGTAAATCGAGATTGAGAAACTTGGACCTAGATTTGGGGATGCAAGCAACACCGCCGAAGGTAACAAACTATAAAATACTAGCAGTTGTTGAAATATGATAGAAAATGAGACAAGGACTTTAGAAACATTGAGTAATTTCTGTAAGTTATTGGGATGAGACTCACAAATGTTGCATTTCTCCCACGAAAAAAACTCAAACTAGGCCTACTAAAGTAAAACAGCTGTAAAACGCCTGGCAATGAGGTTTTGCTTTTGCAATGTTGCCAAACTAGATTACTTCACGACTTTATCTCATTAAGACTCGTCACGCTGGGAGTAAATCGTAGACATCATATCCTGACAAACATTTCGCACTTTCATCGCGCGTATACTATACACCTGTTCTGTTATCATGCATATTCTCCACACGCGTTTCTTTCACAAAAATACCACTCCTAACAGTCAAAGATCTTTTTTATCTTCTTGGGTTTGGCAGAGTTTTATTTTACCAATACCCGTTTTATTGATAGCGAAGAGAATGTATAAAGAATGAGAATAGATGTGTGATCTTTGGATTGTTATAAATAATTATTTGGGACATGGTTAATTGATCAATTTTGGACCTATGACGAAACAAACATGATTAAACTTACATATTTCGCTTGTGTATTTTGGCAGTTTTTAGATCAGTGTGATGTTATCCTTTTTGTCATAATGATGTAGGTTGAATCTAGAAAGAACGAAATCCAACCCTGGCTGGGGATCGAACCAAGGTTTTACGTCTGCCGGCCGGTCGGACCCAATAATTAGATTTGACTACTGAGTTTGTATACAGTATAATACTGCATAAAAACAGCTTCATTTCTCTTTCCGTAAAAACATCTTCTAACATTTTGTACATTCACACAACATACATCATCATTAATCATGTATTAAATTTATCTCTAAAAAAAGACAACTTTATAATCATAGAGCACAACTTCAAGTGTTGGATATAGTTTTCTCACAAGCTGACGAACTAACACAAATTCCAATGTTTTGTCGAGTTGCCTCCACATTTCACAAGCGTTCCTAGCATTAGCAGAAGACTTTTTGTAGTATCAGTCGTGTGCTCAGCTCTTACAATTATGCAACACGGCCTAATCACGATGGAGAAGATGACTGAATTATGCATAAATAATGATGATGACAGTGAAGAAACTGAATCTGAACTAATAATAATGATGTTTAGATGTTTGGAGGGGAGGGATTAGAATAGCCACGCATCAAGGGGACGAAGATATCTGCGTTGCACTAACACGAGGACACAGTAATTCTGTTCATCCTTTGTGGAAGATTGTGAAACTATTGGTAGACGAAGCTGACACACAACAGACTAATTATAGGGATAAACAACAAACACAAATGAAAAAATAAGAAATGATAATAATTATTGTCGTAGCTTTGCATGTATAGTTGCTTAGTAGTGGATTACACTTACTAAAGAGTGGATTTTGTCGAGGATCTATCGTTAGTATTAAAATTATAAATGATGTCTGCTCAATAGCATTGTAATTAGAATTACGTATAGCTATAAGTTATGTAAAGGTGGTACTGGTAGGCGATACTATGTCATGGTGTTCTTCTATATGTTTAGAATGCGCATTACAGATAGTGAGGAAAGTTACATGAAAATGAGGAATAGTTTGTCAGAACACATTTCTATTGGTTACATCATGCTTGGATCCAGATTGAAAGCAAAGTAAGTTATGCTAGTGTCTTCTTGGGGTGCGGTTCAGGGAAATACGAAGGCGGGGACGGGAGCGGAGGAATATCTTCTTCATGTAACACGAAAATTGCAGTATTAACAATTCCTTTTTGATAACGCTACAAGGCACGTTAAGATTAAAGTATACATTCGATAATTCCCATTTTTACTAATTAAGACTTGGTCTTCACATGATAATTATTTGTGTCAAATTTTAATTCAGTCAATATTATTTTAACCTTTATAGCACAATTTCAAAATAAATGTCTATAGAACCTCACACACAAGTTTACAAAGGTGGATACAAAGTAATTCTTACAAAATGGTACAAATTAAAAATTAAAGTGTTCGGAAATTAACATTTGAAACGCAACATCCCATGCCACTGAGTAAATAAGAATTCACGGTCACTTGCACTATTACACACCATCAAGGTACATAGAGCTATATTATACCCAGGCAAACGCCCGGGATTATGAAACCTAGGGAGGATGCGGATAATGTTAACCACAGAAAGTGACTAGATGAAAGCAAAGGGACTTCTGCCTTGATGAGCGGTTTTCCTGCACAACTATTGTCTTCACACATGGCCACTCAGACGGAAGAAACATCCATTATGTCATACTTGTCATGCTCTGAATAGCCTAGTCTGGCTTCTGTCATCTCAACTCCGAGAGACTGCATTAAGATTGTTATCACTTTAATTGACAAATAACTTAATTAATATTTTAGCTAAACTATGAGTTGCATGTTGAAACCATTGTTCACATGTGAATCCCTCGCCCAAAACATTCGTCCTTGACCTTGACAAATATTGAGAACGAATCCTTTTAATAGACTAGGAAAACGCGTAAGTCCCGCCGCGTTGTTGGATGAGCGTAATTGGTGCATTGAGCTGCCATGTGTTATGCGGATTTTCTGTTGTTCTGTGAAAAAATCATTACTAAGTTGAAGATTTTTTTTTAAATTAAATTTAAATTTAATAAAAAATTAACTTAAAATTTTAATTTTTTTACTTAATCGTAATTTAAAAAAAGGAAAAATCGTAATATTGAAATTTTCATAAGAAATAATTATTCGATTGCGCTCAAATTTAATATGAATATATTAATTCATAAAATTAAGGTTCTGTGAAAAAATCATTACAATAGGATAAAGCATGTAGGTGTTATAAGTCAAAGAATTGTTTTAAAAAAGAAAAAAGAAAAAAAACGATTTTCATGAGAAATAGTTTTTCGATTGTGCTCAAATTTCACACGAATACCTAAATTCATAAAATTAAGGTTCTGTGAAAAAATCATTAAAATCAAATAAAGCATGTAGGTGTTATAAGCTGAAGAATTTTTTTTTAAATCGAAAAAAATCATAAAATTGCAATTATAATAAGAAATAATTTTCCGATTGCGCTAAAAAACGTGGCAGTTCTAAGTTCAGAAATTTCGAAGGCCTCCATAAAAATTTCATCGTAATTCGAGTATCGGTTTAGCCGGAATCGTGTTAACAAACACACAAAAATACAGAAAAAAAAGAAAGAAAGAAAGAAAAAAAACATTCCGGATTTTTTTCTCCAGTGTAGTGAAATGGAATCTTCGCTTCGCTCGCTACGCTCATCCAAAAAGTTTTGTGGTGTGGATACTTCTTTCAGTCACGTTTAAATTAAAGTTGACTGGATATTATTTCAATTCAATATAAAGTAAGATTGTTCATTAATCTAGCTAGAGGTTGGTGGGACAACATAATGGTCAGCAATATTCATTAATAAATTACAACAAAATTAAGCAATAAGCATTTGTTTTGTCCCAACAGTCAAAAGATGTAAATTTGCATGTGTTGGAAAACTCTTAAATTTGGATTTCAACACAAAGAGTAAATATGGATTAAATCTTAAATTTGTAAATTAAGAGTTGCTCTTTTAAGCAGGACATATCGCTATTTTCTTCTCCTAGTTATCGCCAATCGCCGTTACCACATAGCACTAAAAAATATAACAACATTTAATGGCACATGGATACAAGAATCTCGTGATCACAATATAGCCAAACCATTGTTCCTCTACTCTTCATCTTTGTCTATTCATCGTCAGGATTATCTTCTGAGAATATCTTTGAGAATGATGGGCCATATTAACCAACTGACCTACTGACTCTCTGCTTATAGTGCTGGCTGGTGAATTACTGGCTACAGCTCTGCACCTTGTACTAGTCTTCGCACGAGATGTCTCAATTGAATAACTCACGTAAAACATTCTGTTGTGGCTAACACAGCTTTTTTTTCTCCTGGGGTCGCGTTTCGACAGTCAAATCTCTCTGATTCATGTGTTTTGAAATCAGCTAGACAGGCGCTCGCACGCCCTCTAACCTCTTGTGGAAGTTAGTTGGTGTTTTGGGCGTGATGGTGGTTACCCTTTTGGCATACAAGAAAAACATCAGTTGTAAAAGTAACATTTTAATCTGCGATACCTCATTGAAGTCATGTTAAAGTGAAAAAATTTGCACAAGATTAAGAGATTGGTGAAAAATTTCATTAAGTCTGCCAAAACAAAAGGTCGATGGCCAAAAAACGTAGTTAACTCCTAACCTTTTTTTTGTTTTTATCGCACTTATTCTATTAATGACAACATAGCTACGGAAAGCAATTGTTATGGTAAATACAAGATTAATTGTAGAATGCGAATTTGTGGTAAAACACAAAGTAATGCTGGTGTTTGGACATTGCCTTATAATTCAAGTCTTGAACTGCTTGTCGGGGAATCGAAAATGTAACCGAAAATAGAGATAGGCTACTCTTGCTAGCACTGAGCTCATACCTTCAGAAATACTCGAATATATCTTTGAGAAAACCACTTGTTTATGTAATTTGTTTAGTTTAGGTTGTCCTCCTTTGTAAACCAGTTTTTATAACTGAATAGGATAGACGTTAAAGTAAACTAAACAAAATGTGTATCGCCATAATTTTGAATATTTTTGCAAAGTCTTATTTCAGGAAAAATATACTTTGGTTCAAATCACAAGATTGATGTAATAGTGATTTTGTGTGGGAGGAACAATATAAAAATCTTATTTGATACTTTCTAATACAAGTGGTAAAGTATATAATAGACTACAGATAAAGATAATAACATGCTTTCCGAAAGATGTTAACAAATTATATGTTTAGTTGAACACCTGAATGACTGTTATTTATATCAGATTGGCATTTTAATATCATCAGCATTCTTCTTCCCATGCAGTTTAGAGGCGAGATTTAGAAACCAACTGGAAGCGAGAAGCTTGACAAATGTGGTGTTGAAATTATTGACATTTGCGGCTAAAGTACGGGCTGTGTAGCGAGAATGTGTTACAAAATACCTTGGTCGCAGTCACGAGTTGGACAATTTGATGATGATGATGATGTTGATGATGATGATTAGGCCACTACATCTTGGAAGCATAATGAAGGTATATGATAATCACTCCACGCCCGTTGGAATGTCCAAAGATCGCTGTTGTGAATAAGCTATTTTATAAAAGCTATAGTTTAAAGTTAGCAGACAAAACTTAGATTAACTTAAAATATTTGCACCTCTTCCACTTTTAAGAATTGTCGACACGAAGCTTAAGATACATCTATGTCTATATTGTTCAATGTTAAAATGTACGTAAATATAAATTAATAATATATGTTAAATATATATTTCGTAACAAAGGAAGATTAACACAAAAACAAAACTATCACGTCCGTATTTTATTAAGCCGTAAACACAATTCCGCACATAGACAAAAAACACACTAAACACACACAAGCTCCTTGTTTTCCTATAATTGTTCTGTGATGCAGCTTAATTAGACGAGTAAGCGCAGCGAAACGAAGTCTATAACGCTACTCGATCGGGCCTTGGTCGTGACTATTGTCTGTAAAATGTTTGTCTGTCTGTTTGTTTGTCCGGGCTCATACGGCCGAACGGCCAAATAGATTGAGCTGAAATTTTAAACAGACATCCGTGACCAGGTAACTTAGAACTGCTAACAAAATGAGCACAATCCATTTCGATTTAAACCTACAAGAAATAATAAACTAAAAAATAGGCCTAACATGTGTAGGAATTCTTAACGACAATGGTTTCACTTTTGAAAAAATCACTGCCTCTTAGATGTAACTCGGTTGCGATGGAGGCAGTGGAAAAAAATATTTGTAATGCAGTTATGCAGTGACCAAAGAGTATCGAAATTTACACTCTCAAGGTATCCCCAAATTCCCCTGGGAGATTGAGTAAACCTTGCAATCTTTACTCGTATTTTGTGCTGGCTATGTTTTCCATAGTATTGTCACAGTTGCTGTAGACTAAACTGCGTTATAGCTCGGCTCCTTAGATACCAAACAGGCTTAAGTTCGGGGTTTAGTGATAGAGGCGTGAATTTTGGATCATTTACTCAGAAAAAACGTGCTTAGTAATTTGCCAGGTGGTCCCAATCGATTTTTTCCCCCGTTCAGGGGTGACCATGGTGCAAATTTAGGGGTTGACATTATTTTCAAATGGACTAGGGGTGAGCCTAATAGAAGTAAAAGTGTGGTATTTGAACATTTTGTTTAAGTATTTATTCAATTTAATTATTTAAATCTAAAAAATGTTTTATTTATAACAGGGGTGTCCAGAAATGTTATTTCGAAAAATCGTTCCAAATGCTAGGACCTAAGTAGGCCTATAGCTTGTGATGATTCATCTTTCGGGGATAAGTGATAGAAGCGTGAATTTTTGGATCATTTACTCACAAAAATGCAATGAATCATTTGCCGGTGGGTCCGCATCGAAAAATGTTCCCGTTTAGGGGTGACCATGGTGCAAAGTTAGGGGTAGACATTATTTTCAAATAGACTAGGGGTGAGCCTTATAGAAGTAAAAGGGTGGTATTTAAACATTTTGGTTAAATATTAATTCAATTTAGTGATTTAAATCTAAAAAATGTATTATTTTTAACAGGGGTGTCCAAAATTGTTACATTTGCCCTTATTTCTAAAATACGTTCAAAATGCTAGGAAGCATAGCTTGTGATGACTCATTTGAAAGGAATTTAAACACTGAACACGAATTTCATACATAATCAAAAGTCAAGGTCACCAGGGTCAATCAGGGTCACGACCTTTGAAATTTATTTATTATTTTGTTGTCCAATCACCATGAACAGACCATATAAAAGTGTATATTTTGGTACTTTTTACCTAAATCGTTCGTCCAGGATAATATATGTACATTAAAAGATCAATTCTATATTCAGGGTTGTACAAACTTTCTTTCTGGGTCGTGAGTTTTCCAATATACTGTTAATTGCACCACCATAGGTTGTGACCACTCATTTTGAATCAAAATGTATGCTGACCACGATTGTGTAATCAATTGTGTAAGTTAGTCTAATCTTTATGGCTTTATATAGGAGTTTATAGGTACAGGGATACTGCTCTTCAGACACCTATTGTTTGGCCTCTGAAATTGAAAGCGCGCTGTTCTTTGTCTCCTATCAAAAGCTGTTACAAAGATGTGCCACACAAACAGGGGTGTGAGACTAGACTGGACTCGACTTCTGCGTGATTTTGAATTATCTGATTCCGTCCATAAAGAAACAATTTCGACATTTGGTAGACTCGAGTTTGGTTTCTGATTGTCGGAATCAAACCGTGACTTGCGTCTGTGGCCGAGGATTTTACACAAAATAATAAATAAATTTCAAAGGTCGTGACCCTGATTGTGGTGGTGGCCTTGATTGGTGACCTTGACTTTTGACTATGTATGAAATTCGTGTTCAGTGTTTAAATTCCTTTCAAATGAGTCATCACAAGCTATGCTTCCTAGCATTTTGAACGTATTTTAGAAATATGGGCAAATGTAACAATTCTGGACACCCCTGTTAAAAATAATACATTTTTTAGATTTAAATAATTAAATTGAATAAATACTTGAACGAAATGTTTAAAATACAACCCTTTTACTTCTATAAGGCTCACCCCTAGTCTATTTGAAAATAATGTCTACCCCTAACTTTGCACCATGGTCACCCCTGAACGGGAACATTTTTCGATGCGGACCCACCGGCAAATGATTCATTGCATTTTTCTGAGTAAATGATCCAAAATTCACGCTGCTATCACTTATCCCCGAAAGATGAATCATCACAAGCTATAGGCCTACTTAGGTACTAGCATTTTGAACGAATTTTCGAAATAACAATTCTGGACACCCCTGTTAAAAATAATACATTTTTTTAGATTTAAATAATTAAATTGAATAAATACTTGAACGAAATGTTTAAATACCACCCTTTTACTTCTATAAGGCTCACCCCTAGTCTATTTGAAAATAATGTCTACCCCTAACTTTGCACCATGGTCACCCCTGAACGGGAAAATTTTTCGATGCGGACCCACCGGCAAATGATTCATTGCATTTTTCTGAGTAAATGATCCAAAATTCACGCTTCTATCACTTATCCCCGAAAGATGAATCATCACAAGCTATAGGCCTACTTAGGTACTAGCATTTTGAACGAATTTTCGAAATAACAATTCTGGACACCCCTGTTAAAAATAATACATTTTTAGATTTAAATAATTAAATTGAATAAATATTTAAACAAAATGTTTAAATACCACACTCTTACTTCTATTAGGCTCACCCCTAGTCCATTTGAAAATAATGTCAACCCCTAACTTTGCTCCATGGTCACCCCTGAACGGGGTAAAAAATCGATTGAGACCACCTGGAAAATTACTCAGCACGTTTTTTTGAGTAAATGATCCAAAATTCACGCCTCTATCACTAAACCCCGAATGGTTTGTCTAAGCAACCAGGCTATTATATGCATTTCAAAACATGATTAATATTTTTTTAAATACAATCCATAAACTACAAAATCTTATCCGACCAGGGGATTGAACCCAGGTCTCCCACATTCCGGGTATAAGGGCGCCTTAGCCAACTAGACTAGGGAAACGTCAAAGTCGTTGATAGACGAGTGAGTGACCATGGTTATACCCGGGACATCCCCTTTCCACCCCTGTACCTAAGACTGGATCAAGCCCAGTATGGGGAATGATACCGGGTATTCAACACATGGCTCACTCACTCGTCTATCAACGACTTTGGCGTTTCCCTAGTACCTTCTCATACATTATTGTTATCTCTGTATTTGATGAAGAACGAAACGCCTGCGTAACCTGAAATAATCTAAATTACAATTTGTTCGTGACATTGCCTGGTTACTTACTACGCACTATATGTTTTGCAGCCTGTTGTGGGTCGCATTGTCAAATACCCGGGGGGGTGCTCACGTCCTGAGCTCTCGTCTGTATCCCACGTTTGAAGTAAATTTCATAAAGGCCTTTGAAAAGGCATATTGGAGACACACAAGCGCTATGGAACTTGCTATTTATTCCAGTACCATCAATATGTGAGCGCTTGAATGCCGGATGAGCTTCAGCTATATGCATTGTTACATTGTTTAATAGGTATCGTATTCACACATTGGAAAAAATAATTATAACAATTAGTTTGTTTGTGTGGCAACTTGGAAAAAGATGAGGAGACGCTTGTAATGTTATGATGATGCAGATAAGAATAATTATAATGAATCTTATCTAGATAAGTGAGATCTGAGAAGTGGATGTGACAAGAGTGTCGCAACAAGATGCAGCATGGTATACGTGCGTACACGCACACGCACGCGCTTCGGAAGTTGCATTATAGGTTAATGTTATTCTTCTTCCTACTTCCGTTTCACATATTTCAGAACTTCACAGACCAGAACATAATAATTGAAAATAACGTTATTACTATGACCGACGAACGAGAGGACTTGAGATCGTGTTGCATAGGAAACAAACTTTCATTGGTTAAGAGAGGGAATCTCTTTTGACTGAATGACAGTCGGGCGTGTGATTCGCGGGCCTGTCATCACTTTCTTCCTAGACTACGGCAATGTGTGATTTACTGAACGTTAATCATGTAAACACACGTCCAGATGTAGGGCCTATACTCACTTACTGACTGGCACAGCCGCAGGGTATACCTTGTTATTGTTGCGATACAATCTGGAGTAGGTTTCACATCCGCGAATTATTGAAATAATAACTGTGATATTTATAAAACGTGATTTTGATTTATTATAGAATAAGGAAGAAGAAATATATATAGGTACCGGTCATGAATTCCTATTTGTGTTATTTATTTATTCATGTATTAATAGATTCTAATGGTTACTGTATGGCTTGCATTTTGATGTATTCAGGTCTACTACGTAACAACAGGAAACTGAGATATAGTGAGCATTTATTAATATGTAGGCCTAGATTAAAACAGCGTAACGCAAAACTAGAATATTGAATATAGTTAAAAAAAAAATGGACCTTTGATAATTAAATAACAGTTAACAGCAATATTCAGCCAAAGGTTTACTACAGGAAATGAAGGCAAAACGATTGTTTCAAGGTTATCTTGAACTATTGTTATAAGTCATGATTTCAACTGCTCTCATGATCATTTGAGCTAAGCAACACGTTACTGGGACAAACAATGGATTGGTGACCGCTCCCGCAAAGCTATTACAGCGCGAAGATTCCACGCTTGTGTAACATTACCGTTCTCTGAGATTTCAACGCACGTAAGTGGATCAATTAAGAAGCGGATCATTATATAATAATCGGCCGAGATTGTGCACGGTGTTCGGTGTTATGGAGCACAAACAACAACAACAACAACAGGTTTGCATCTAGACTAGTTGTACCACATGCATCTGAACCGGTTCCGTCATTGACTATAGTATACGCGATAATATATTGGAAGATCACTTTCTTTCTTTATGAATGGACATCGAAGTCGCAAGTTTAGTTGTGTGAGGCAGTCTCTACTAGGATGGCAGATTTATGGACCATCGCTTTCCTGACGTCACCGACATATCGACAAGACATGACCCAAATAGAACTAAAATCAAAGTTTGAACGAGGGGTGCTTTACAGTTACTATAACTTTCCTCCAGTAAGTTGCGTAGCCCGTCACGTTTGTACTGATTAGCTTATAATTACGAGGAATGAGGTCGATCTACATAGAATCAATAATACACCAACATTCAGTTATGACAGAATTTGTAAACTGGTTCGTATTAATTTGTGCTTTAAACATGATTTTCTATTTTGATTCTTTATTATCATTTTGCATATTTTGCACGTAGTATTTCTCTACTTGCTTTGTGCCCAATTTATCTTGTATCACCCTTCCTTCCCTTATCATCCTTATGGGCCTTACACACAACCACAAGTGTCCCAACATAAAGGGGCAGTGCAATGGGGGTGATCATATTTATACCTACCACCTTATTATCACCACACCTCACCAAGTCAACAAGGAAGTACCGGGCGAATCTATGATAAAAACTGTAACGAATGGTTTAATCAAGGAACCAAAAGAAAGTAAGAGGTTACTTATCATAGGGCGGTCGGTATATTATAGCTCCATGCGGGAGTTCTGTCCGCGCTCACTCCACCTTACTTATGTAACTCCGGACTTAATTACCGGCAGATCAGGCGTTCTACATTCATGACGATATCAAGAAGAATTGTATCAACACAGCACCGCCATACTGAACAAGTATAATCGTTGTATTTACTTATTAAACGTCTATCCTATTCCAATATAACAACTGATTCGAATAAGGATAACTATATAAAATAACTACATAAATATACACAAAATAATTAAATGTGAACGTAAAAAGTGTAATAATAAATTTAACAACAACAACGGAGAATTATGACAGCAATTTTTGATACCATATTCAAACTGAATACAGAAAATGTGAAGTGCAATGAATTAAAAATAACTAGGGAAACGCCAAAGTCGTTGATAGACGAGTGAGTGAGCCATGTGTTTAATACCCGAGAACATCCCCTTCCTCCCCTATACCTAAGGCTGGATCTAGCCCAGTATGGGGAATGATACCGGGTATTCAACACATGGCTCACTCACTCGTCTATCAACGAATTTGGCGTTTCCCTAGTCTAGTTGGCTAAGGCGCCCTTATACGCGAAATATGGGAAACCTGGTTTCAATACCCTTTGGTCACTGCATAACTGCTTTACAAATATTTTTCCACTGCCTCCATTGCAACCGAGTAACATCTAAGAGGCAGTGATTTTTTCAAAAGCCAAACCATTGTCGTTAAAAGAATTCCTACACATGCCTACTTTTCAAATTATTATTCCTTGTAGGTTTAAATCGCAAAGGATTGTGCACATTTTGTTAGCAGTTCTCAGTTACCTGGTCACGGATGTCTGTTTAAAATTTCAGCTCAATCTATTTAGCCGTTCGGCCATGGGACCGGACAGACAGACATACAGAATTAATCACGACCAAGGCCCGATCGAGTAGCGTTTTGACTTCGTTTCGCTGCTCTCACTCGTCTAATTAAGGGAATCGTCACCGGAATCATATGACAAACCTATAATTTTACTCACTGAGTTAATTGTTAGAGTTCGACACATGAATTTAAGAAAATTTAAACTACAACAGAAAGCAAAGCCATGGTGTGTGGATTTGACTACCAATAATCTTATTTCTGGTTTGCGAAATGTACTTCTTATAGTTCTAGCCAAATTCTTGGAGAACATGTTGCTTAAACCGGTCAATGCACATAGTTGACAGGATGACGGATTTAAGTGGTTGTGGAAAGGCGGGAAAGTGTCATAGTTTAGATTCCCTTTGCATGACATATGAGCTATTTACTTCAGCTTTCCTTCATATTAAGATTTATTCCAAGCAACATGTAAACAGTTTTTACATTTCCTGTTACACTTCAGTAGCGAATCATCTTTTAAAATGTATATCGACAGACAGTTACCCTCGATTTCCAAGAAATGTAAAATATGCCTTCCGTTCAGCCCCATATCTTCTCAAGTGTATCATTACATAGGTTGTAATTAGTAATGATTGTCACTCAAGTGTATTGGAAACATGTCAATGTGAAAGTGTTAATATATTTTAACTATATCACAAGTACTTATATATGAATACACTTTCTTCATTTAAAGTAATTATTAACATCACTTCGAATCCCCACACGCGTCACGCCCCACTGCGCCTTTTCATCTTGAATTTGGTCTCAATGTGAGGTTTTTCAGTTAGTATATTTCTGAGCGCGGCTTAGAAAGCAATCTCTCTTGTAAGTGCGTATTATTCAAATTAAAACTCACAGCATATAGTACGGTAATCCATTGCAGAACGTTGCTACCTACAGACAGACAGAGCCAGCTAGACAGCTCGGTTCAAAGCTCCCCTTGCCGTAGTCGATAAAGTTAATTAACTAATTCAACAATGATGAATGAAAGTAACGTCACAAGGTGCAGACGGCAGTGGACCTGTGAGTGACTGAACGTGAGGAGGTAGTCTGCAGCAACAGCATGTCACTATATGTCAAGCACTAAACCACAGCCAGCTGAGAACCGTTCGGATCAGTATCCACAGCCTTGCTAACACTGCCTTGCAGCAACTGTGGTCATAGCCAATGAAAGACACGGTTAAAACATGTTTGGTGTCGTTGTGCCCCTAGTTGGAGGCGTACTACGAAACCACGTGTTCTGGCGTTTGTTGTGTGGGTCAAAGACAGTTCAGATAGTTGGTTCAGATCAGTTTACACTGCCTTACTAACAACCATCACCAATGAATGCAGGCAAACAAATAAAACGAGCGATTATTTTCTAGACGGAAAGGGTGCGACCGAGGGAATAGGACACATTCGGCAGTCAGCAAATAGCTATTCGCACGGCCAAGAAGCATTCGACGTAAATATGTAACTTTGCAAAGTTGTCAATAAAGCATACAAAATATACAGTCAATTTTGAGCTTTTGAACAAAATCAAAATTCGTCGAAACTAATTTTGTTTATCAATTATTTTAAAACAAATTTTAGAAATGTGTTACTGTAGAGCCCTATGTATCCAGTTTCGTAACATATGTTAAAAATTTCAGAAACCTGTGGTGTCTCTCTCTCACAATCCGCTTCTAGCTCGTATAGCCGCTAACTCGTACGTTGCGTGCATGAATCCCAGTAATTTGAAGTAGGAAAACTGAAACCTCTACTGCAATGCCACTGGTTTCCACAGTCAGCTGTAATGTTGTGGAGGGTCGCGCGAAGAGCGATGGTTTTATATCCGTTACCCTTTAATTAGATATATATATTTATATAATTATATTATTTAGGGGTTGAAAAAATAAGGGTTGACCTCTGTAACTCCGAAAATAATATGGACTGGAGTGCCTTCCTTTAGTTTTTTTTGGAATAGTATACCACTGGCCATGCAGATAGAGGTTTCCGCGCGTTTTTCTGTTATCAGCAACAATCAGCCATTACCGCGTTCACTTCCACTACTTGACGCGAAGACAGACGAGTTCTCGTTCGGGGTGTTATGCAACATCGTAATATCAAAGAAAAACAAATACTATTAATCTATATAACCCTAAAAACCTGCAGAGGGAAAGTAAACGGAAACACGTTGGTAGAAGGAACTTCGTTTGTTTTTGTTCGAACTTAACTTGAGGCACTTTGTGAGATCCAGATCAATAAGATAGACTGACAGGAAACTGTGAGGTGTTTGTTCACGGGCAATAACCAATGACAGAAACTACTAATTGTAGGAACTAGGTGGGAACTTGTAGGAATTGTGTGCCCATATCTAATTACACAGTTATGCAAATTAAGTGGTCCAAAATTTAACTAACATAACCCATGTTTTTTTATATGAAAGCTCGCCTTATATAATTACTAGAATGCCGTGCGATAACTGTCAAAAGGATTTAACGAATATGGAAGAATAACTTATGGCTTGAACGATAGAAACTAAAGTATCAATAAAACTGAAACTAGTACCAAGGTCATGGAGTCTTATTGTACTTTACTAAATCTTGTAATTTATCTACCTAAATAAGCCTTATATAATAAGCAATTATTATCAAAACATGTAAACAATACATTATGCATACCGTCCTAGGTAAAACAGAAGCCTAACACAGCCAGTTCTCACCTTAACACGAATAAGACGAAACAAAAAACAATGACGATCAGTATGACGATATAGAAAACAAGTTCAAAATTATAACATGAATGAGCTTAACATGCGTGATCCAGTGGACTTATTATCTTTTACAATGTGGCACAGAGGGTCAAAGGTTTAATTCCCGGTTCGGGTTCGAGTTTTTATTTTGTAAAATTTACTTTCTTATATGAGTACGTTACAAATATACAATGCAATTGACTCGGCACATAATTAATTCTGTGATGTCAGAGAACGTTGTTCTTGAAACCGCGAGTGTGATTTTATGTATTTATTTTAATGTATTTCGCCTAGTGTCAACCAATAGTCACCAAACAATGCGCCGTCTGTTTAATGAGAGGGAAAGTGAAAGAAAGTAACCCGACGCAATCGCAATGTAATACGTCTCATAATGCACTGTCATAAGTCCACATCGGCTGGCTGGCTGAGGCTGTCAGCTGCGATAGGATCGCAGTTTCCGTTACCGCCGGATGGCGGGAGTGGGAGTGGGAGGACATTTCTTAGAGACGTCCATGCGCTCGGTGTACTCTATATAGTCTACACGAGACGAAGAAATCTACAAGACTTGTTGGGGTTTATGTAATCGTTGGAACATGAAAGGTTTACAACGACGCACTTTTATGGGGGATATTTTTAAGTTGGTACTCACTTGGTACACGTCTATAAAAAAAGCTGACCTTGTGTCCAAAGTTCTGGAAAATTACGGATATTGATGTTTTTAGGCATTAAGGGCCCGACAACATGTTTGGGGATTCTGCTTTGTCAATCGGAGTCTTCTTAAAATAAGTTAACTAACCTTCATTAATTAAAAAAAAAAACAAGCTCATTGAAATTTTCCCGTACATTTATTACATAGACGGACCTAGCATTGTGTGTATCCATGTATTATAAATTGTAATAATATTCACATTTAAATTAGTTTTATAAAATATTGTGTTGATTTTAGGAATGGTACAAGTAATATTGTCAAAACTATGGAGCGAAGGGGAATGTAACAATAAAGAACTAAAGGCTGTCAAAATTAACTACCTTTCTATATCTAAGGTTAAAATCGCTAAGAACCTCCAATGTCCATTTATATCTTCAAATAATCCATGATTCAAACGGTGGTTATATAAACAGTATTTCTTTTAGTACCATGTAGGTAGCGTTAGGCTAATTTAATGGTTTGGCCACAACCGTAAAACCAAGGGAAACTGTTCCAAAACCCACACAATTGTTTAATTTTTGTACGATGACATACACAATATGGCAACATATGAATATATTATACATTAACTTCAAGTTAACCGAGTTTGTCAAAATTGGATCTAAATGTGACCTCTGTCCAAACATTCTTGAAACTGTCGCATACCTATACAGCAAACATTGAAGAAACTGTCTCACAAACGAACTGCAAACATTGCCTAATTATATCATATTTTCAGCACTAATTATAGTTGTGTTGTTTCATCGAGCGAGTAGCCTTGTTACTCAAACATAACAACCAGGTCCATTATCATCGCGTTTGATTGAAACAACATTCCTCAATAAGCGATCACTTCTCTACTTTCACTCGCATCCTATTCTTATTTTGACTGACTGACTGATTGATTGATTGATTGATTGGTGCTCTACAGATCTGAACACGGTGGGTTTCAGAGCAAGTTGATCGATCTCTTTAACTTATATGTGCTCACGACTTATCGCTTCGAGGTTCTCCTACCCTGACAAACGTCCTGGCTTCCTTAAAACTCCTACGTTTGTCCATATATTGACCTGAACTGATTGATTATTTTCACGAACTTATCTTTCAACATTGTTTAAAGACCGACAGTATTGGTTTTAGATAATCAATCAGCTTAGGTGTCAATATATGGACGGACGTATAGGAGTTCTGATAACTCGTACGTCCGTCAATATATTGACCTAAACTGATGCTAATGCAAGGAAATGAGTCTTTTTAAAACCCTCGCGGGCATCCCTTCACAAAATTGTTCTACCCGCAATAGTCAAGACACCATTGGGCATGAATTACCTTGGGCAGTCTGCATCACATGGTTTGTCAGTTTGCCAATTTGTCAGTTTGTGCAGTTTAAACAGTTTGCACAGTTTTTCAGTTTGTCAGATTGTCATTTTGTCAGTTTATTTATTATAACATTGTTTAAATCTAATTGATCCAAACACTTTTATATGTACTTCTCTATACTGTCCCACTCGCATTTTGTTTCTTTGACAAAGCCTAAATAATCACCCTATCCATGCGGATCATCATTCATCTCTAGCCCGAGTTTAGAATTCGCTGCTCAACACTCAACGTACATGTTCCCCTTTTTTAATTTTCCCTTTTTAAAATGCATTTTTTGTAGTTGTAAAAGTTATGGTTTGTCCTTGTACCCGCATCGAAGTGGTGAGTTACGTGGTCACACGAGGGAAAACCGAATATGATCGATGAAGTGAGTTCCTATAAAGTAAAAACTTGAATGTTAACCGAGTAGGAAGCCACTAGGTAGATGGAGGAGACTTGGGATTGTGCAAACTGGAACGTATTCTTGAAATCAGTAGGTATGCATTGCAAGGTGTTGTTTATCTGCGAACACACCTCGTATTACGCGGGCATGCAAACACACGGTGAATGCATCTCATCTCGTAATGCAACACTGTGGGACGCTGCCTGCATTCTCAAGCTGTGGCACACATTCAGCGTGTTGCGTCACGAGCCATCAGTTATTGTAGCGTTCACTCTAATGTTCTCCGTGAACGATGCATCGAGGGCTATTTACACGGACAACGAGAAACAGTAAGATTTCAAATTTAATTCAATTGCAATTTTATTGTTATGTGGTCTACCTCATTTTTAATCATCTCGCCAGAGATATGACTTTATCATCTAATTAATCAATTGAGAAAAATAATATTGTTGCTACTGCTATAAGAAGGTAAAGTGGTACTGACACTTACATAACAAATAAATATACTTACATTGAGTTTAGTGAATGGTGATAAAATTATAATTTAAATATGTACCGTACCTATTCATTGTCTACCGAATGAGCTAAGTGAACTTTTAAAATTGTATATCTTCTTTTTTCTCTTTCTTTTCTCTTTCTTTTCTTTTTCTCATTTATCACTTTGCTTGTAAATATATAATTGGATTATTTACTTTTACCGTCCAAGTGGCACGTACCGTCCAGTACAAGGTAGAACCCGTACATGAAATTCAATAGCCAATTTTGATAACTTTATTAAATTAAAATAAAAACGATTCTCAAATATTTTCTGATACACATTCTATTTTTATTTTTATTTTTTTTGGTAAATTTGATGAGAAATAATATGTTTCTAAAACAAATGTAGGTCATGTTTCTAGCCGGTATTCATATCCCCTGTCGCTAAGCACTTCCTTTTCAATTTGTGAAATTACATGTATTATTGCATAGCAACATGGGGATCCCAGACAAGAGGGTGTCTATAATAGGCCACTCCGCCGAGTTCAACAAGCAAATCAATAGACGGAGTGGGGGTGACTATCATTGTCAAACGTAAGCCCTTACTTATTAGTTCGTTAACACCTATTTCCGTGATAGTTTGACGGTTTCATAATTTTGTCAACATCAATTTTGAAACCCATTAATTAACATCCGTGAAGCAAATTAGTTTTGAAACCTCCGGAACTCGAATCAACATGTGCCAAACATGATGCCTTGATGAATGTTTATGCCACCAAATTCCTAAACTATACAGAAAAACCTTAATCGTGATTTAATTTGACAGTTTGCCTCTGCGTGCGGCACCGTTGCCGGTTTGAAAATGATGGATGGTCGAAAGCTTGTGTAGCAAGTTTTTATATTAACCGCTCAGTAGTTGAGGTAGTTGTAACGAGACTGGTGAATGCATTGGCCCACTTGCTAGTTAAGAGAGGAGTGGGCTACGGGTTCGATGCCGGAAAAGTCATCCTTGCACCTGCAAGCAAGCAGCCAAAAAGTCGAACTTCGGTATCAGTAGTTTCTGTTTATCATGATTTGAATGTACATTTTTGCTACACGATTATGTTGGCAGACATATTACAAAACTTTCTGCATAAAGTACAAAACTTTCTGCATAAAGTGCAATGCAAATAAAAAATATGTCAATCGGACGTCGTGTTCGGTTGTTATCGGGAGACGTGACATACGCACAAACTGGCAGAAGAGAGATGCTTCGCTCCCTTAAAATCTATGCTAGTGTCATACCCAATCTGTGGTCAAACGCTTCAGATCTGCGGTCCAGACGTTTTAGGCACTCCACGGACCGCAACATTAAGAGATTGGTAAGGCACTACCTTCTCTATGATACCAAATGTATTTTATATTAGTGCCCCCTCCACCCCAGATTCTCCAACACAAGTTTTGTAAGTAAACGATGACAAACGGCAATTAAAAGAGAGGATGCAGATTTATCTCAGCGTATGAGGTACGTCTTGAGTCAGAGGGGGCAAACTACGTGACAAACTCAAGGTCCTAGCCCAGCTACTTGCATAAAATACTATAATATAAAAATAAAAATGCATAATAATAGCTGCAAGCAAAACCATAAATACAATGCAGTATTTGCAAACCAAATTATTACAGTGGTAAAGATTATTGATTTGTTATTGATTTGCGTGAGGTTGGTCTACTAGTCAATAGTTGAACGAACGAATAGTGTGTTCATGTTAATACATTTCTTTCAAGGACGTTTCATCTCTGCGGGCAGCGTCGAGTGAGAGTGTTGTTGATCTACTGAACTGCTTGGCTCAGTGCTAGCACACGGGAGGTCGTGGGGTCGATTCCCACTACCGGCAATCCTGACTGGAAGTTTCTCCCATCTTAAACATCCCTGAGTCATTCCCTTCACGATTACCCATACACCAGTAATAACCTAGTTAGTCATTTGAAGAGGGCCGCACCGGGTAAAACTGATGTGTACCCTACAACAGGCATCATTAGACCCCGTTCACACTACAAAGCTTAACTTTAGTTAACTCCTTAACAAAGCAATGTGAACGGAACCTAGTTAGTTAGCAGCTTATAAACTGGGTTGTTACAACTCAGTTAAGCGGCAGTTAATATTTCCCATGATTCTATACAAACATAACTGCAGTTAATTTAACCATAGTTATTTGTAGTGTGAACGGGGTATGACGGGGAGGGGGATGAACCAAATCTGATAAAAATAGATTTCAAAATAAAATATGAATATCATCAAATCTATCTTGAAATATGTATAAAAACTTACAAATAATATAACGGTAAAAGTATGCGTATATAAATAGAACAAAAAAATCCTATCGAACGTATACGTGTAAGAATAATAGGCCTAATTATGTAAATCACGAAATAATTTTTATTGAAGTTGGAAATGAAACTAAAAGAATTTATTTTGTAATATTAAATGGCATGGATGTCAATTGACAGCGTTGGTTGAGTTGCACTATCCATCGACGTTGAAACGTGAAGTAACAGTGTAACCTATCTGTCAGATGAATATCCCAACAGTATGTGAAACAGCGTAAATAATGAATTCCGTACTACGATGTTTGCAATGAAACGAGACAATTTCTGTTGCAAATATGATAGTTAATCAAGTTCGAAATTAAATTATAAGCCAGAATGCATACATTCTTCAATATTATCTGAACAGCTTGAAGCGATGATAAGTATACTCGTTTGTGAAATCCGCGGTAATTGACTTCACTAACGCGTTTTCCGAGTAGGTTAGGCTATACGTACTCACTCATCTCCCGTCGACACCGCTGCTTGAAAACACTTTGGGGTCAGGTTATATTTACGTCATTAACGGGGGAGATGAAGAAAGACACACAGAACAGAAGTTAGCCCTTGCCTTTCTCGGATTGAGCAAGGATCTCGACAGCGTTACGCCATGGCATGCGACGTTGCAGATTTACTTGTGGAGTGGAGGGTTCGCGGGCCGTCCACAGCGAGGAACGAGGATACACCCTGGCATTCGAACCGTGTCGAAAATAAATTATGATGAAAGTGGCCAGTTGTGTTTCATTCACTAGTTTGCAATGATGGTGAAAAGTGGACGGCGATTGCGTTGAAATCAAATCGAACACAATGGACGGAACTCTCGCTTGGTTATTGTTCGCGAACTATAATCTTATGCATTGGAATCGCTTGTTTATAATTTTACAATACACAATAATTAGTGGAAATAGCCCAGAGTGGTGACTGGGCCAAGGTCGCTGGAGATGGACACGCCTGACTTCGAATCCTGGCGGGTGGCTTGCATTGTAGCCCATACTATTGCAAGACCGGATCCTAAGAAAAGGATAAATTTGCCATAGTTTTGCATGAAGGTGCACCTATTTCTACAACCAGAAGAAAGCGTGTGTGCTTTTGTGTGCCCACGGATGACACAATAAGATAGGCCTATAAACGTCTCTTGAAACATAGATGATCAAAAATTCGAGATCAGATAACTTTAAATTAAATTGTATTTGCATGCTTATTTATTTATTGTTTATCCTTGTCATTACATTCAACAACAAGAAACGGCGTCAACGCTAGCAAATAATTCACTAAAACACTTAAAATCTATGAAGAAATCTCGTGCCGCGAAGAGCAAAACAATAACAAACAAACAACAAATTTAACAAAATTCTTAATCATCAAAATCGTTATTAGTTCATAATGTACTACACGTCGTGTCAGCATTCATGGCAGCTGGAAAGAGAGAAAGAAAGAAAGAAAGAAAGAAAGAAAGAAAGAAAGAAAGAAAGAAAGAAAGAAAGAAAGAAAGAAAAAAGAAAGAAAGAAGTACATAAAACATTTTTTCGGATTAAGTCAGTCACATGCATAGCTGATTTACAGTGAGGTTTTTATGCCGGTACTGTTTTTAGCTGTGGAAAATCCAAACATGATAATTTATTGAAGTCCGTACCTTCTTATAATCGCAATTTTCCCATCTAGATTAGTGTTTACTAAATTAATATTGCCCCAATAAAGATTTGTCATGTTTATGGAGAAAGGGTACATATAATGTACGAGAAAAAGCCTCTATCTCAACTAAAAATCAGTACTTAACACAACATTCATAAATAGTGCCCAGCCCATTATTACTGAGTAAAATAATTTGTTGCAACTATCATGGAGATTTCACTAAAACGTAAAAATTGTACGATTCGTCAACAAGAAATAGCATTTTTAGATTGTGTACTTATTAACTTATTCAAAATTGAGTTGCTACACTTGTAGTTGTAGCCAAAATCATGAACAGTTTGTTAATAAAATGCAGATGAATTCAGTTTAGATATTCATAAATTATTTTATTATGTATTCTATCACAATCGTTTGCTTCTCATCGTTGTTAATGACGTGTTAGACCAGAGTGACTAAGAGTTTAAAATACAATGATTGATCGTTGTAAGGTGTAAACTTCCGTACTGGTAACAGCGAGAGATACTACGGGGACATGAGAGACAGGCTGGGTTACGTGCTAGAAGCAACAGCTGTCAGGCCACTCAAGCACGTGGGTGACACGTGGTCTGAGGGTGGATGCCTTCGCTTCAATGCTGTCGACAAGTACCGTTCTGTCCGGAACAGTGCCGTTTATGCTCTTAACAGAGTCCCGGTAACTTTAAAGAAACCAACATTTCTAGTTTTAATGAAAGTTGAATTTTTGAGGTACCAAGAAGTTTTGTTTTTGTTTTTACTTATTACACGAAAACGTAAACAGCACTGCTAAACGTTCTCATAAATATGATTACCACCAGTGAATTAAAGCAGAGATGTCGCTTCCAATAATTTGAACTGAGATATTAGTATACGTTTGCAATTTTTCAAGCTTCACATTTTTTTAAGGCTCGTGACGTTCAGGGTCTAGGTTGTGAATAAATCAACACACTGGCAGAGAAGATAAAATAACAAACAAAAAGCCATGTCAAACCAATAAAAAATGACAACGTGATTGATAATGAATTCGAAACAATGTCTTAAATCGCGAATCACTTTCTTCGAAAGACGTGGGAACTATTATCGTTTTTATAAAATATGAAACTCTCAAGGATTAAATATACAGACATCGATACTCAGTTGTTAAAGTATGGGTGTGATTTTAAATGCAATGCCAGTAGGGATGTGGGAAATTTTCCCATTTGAATCTTTCCGGAAAACTTACATCACTAAATGCCGGGCATACGAGTGATTTGAGGGTTGCAAATACAAATCTCTTTAAACTCTTAATTCAAATCGTCTTCTTCATTTCAAGATAAATGCGTTTGTGGCTTTCCACGTATCTATTATTGTTATACTTTTGCTTTCAAGGCAATGACTAGCGAAAGATGGATGAAGATTGAAGAACAATACCGACAGTATACGCATACTCTTATTCGGACATGCGCACCAACCGTATGACACACCGTCTGTTGGCTCCTACTCCGGTAAAGAAATAAATATATATTATAGATGATGTGTGATTTGTAATAATGCAAGTAATTATTATAAGTCGTATGCTAGTGTTGTTCAGCTGTTATTTAGTTATCCGACAAGAATATATGAATATTTTCTCAGTGCTTGAAAACATTCACTTGGGTAAATATTTATTGAAGCCATGCTTTCTTCTCTATAACTTATTCTAGATTTACTACGTCTAAGTATTAAACATTCATCGACGTATTTTTTAAAGCAGTGGGTTTTTCAGTGCCACACGGTATGTACTGAAAGAAACGTCAACAACTAAGATGTTTCAGTTCATAGTTTCTCTAAAAAAAACAAATTATTTGACCTCGAGAGTTAATCTAGATAAAATAAAAACGTGTGAACCTGTACTTGCAGTGCTAAATAGTTGTACCTCCACCTTACTTTTCCCTCATTTTAACATGTATATAAACATTGAACCATGAAATAGACTTGAACTTGAGCGTGGACCGCTTTGAGCTGAACCCGACAGAAAGGACCGGAATTTAGCATAATTAGAATTCACAAAGCTTGAATACCGTGTATACTGTATATAATGCTGCACCTAACCCGAGGCAAAGTCGCATACGTTCTCTTCTTTATGCAAAACGAAGTCTTATTCCTGGAATAATGATGGCCTTAGCTCGAAACTTGGTCTGAATATGGATGTACTCGCTCGAAAGTCAGCTGTTCGTGAATCGTGGGAACTGATTTTGTTTCATCCCCAATACGGTAAAAAAAGTGCGTTAGTCCACTTTTCCTGTATTTTTAATGCGCGTTTAAGGATTTTCGCCCTTTGCAAGGGATATAATATAAACATAAAATTTACAAATTATAGCTATCACTGATGTGTGGTATAAAACGTGTCAACAATAAGAAAAAATCACACAGTGTGTTAGTATGGGATAGCCAAACCACGGGCAAGGTTGAAACCCATATACGGTGACAAAACTTAAAATACACTAAAAGAAGGTCTATATAAACAGCAGTCTGGGCTAGAAATTCGATAGATATATTCGTAGCTTTGTTAATCTCGAAAAGTACTTCTTTTTAAACACCGAGGCTCAAGAAACGCTCCCAAAGACGAAACTGGATGATAATATGGAAATAATTATAATCTATCAGCTTGACTTCAAGATTATGGATTGCGTATCACAGTAGCACGGGCAACTCGCCATGTGTCCACAGGCACGAGGATTAGGCAATTCGTCTTCAAGAATTGCAAGCACATTATTTGAGAACCAAACCGGTAGGTTTAAAACTGCATTAATTCTATGTAAGTCATCGTTGCCACTACTTGACGCGACCTTTAAAAAATATTCAGATTAAAACCGACAAAAAACTTACTTAAATTAGAAAGCATATTATATTGTAAGTAAGAATATTTTTATTTATTATGACTTGCATGGCAACTAACACAAACAATGCAGCTGAATCTGATAATCTATTAGCGATAGCAATTCCCTCGTGATATGAGTATACTTGATTTATGTTACCATCGCCGTCTGCTCGGCAGTCCGGGTAAGTGGAGGAACCTATATGACTGTCAAAAGTTACACCGTCCTTTCGGATGGGACGTAAAGCCGTTGGTCCCCTTGGTACTTTTCGGTAGGAGTAGGCTATGTGCCGGTACCGGGTTTCCCCTCCTCCCTTCTCTATTAAATTTGCACTAGTGGGCTACATTGCCTGTTGCAAATAGAGACATAAATAAATAAACTAGGAAGCTTCGCAAACGCTTTTTCAGGCGCGTTGTTGGATGAGCGTAATTGGTGCATTGAGCTGCTATGTGTTGTGCGAATTTTCTGTTGTTCTGTGGCAAAATCATTACTAAGTTGAAATTTTTTTAAATTAAATTAAATTAAATTAAAAATTAACCTAATTTTTTAATTTTTTTTTAATTAATCGTAATTGTTAAAAAAATCGTAAAATTGCGATTTTTATAAGAATTAATTTCTCGATTGCGCTCAAATTTTACACTAATATATGCATTCATAAATAAAGGTTCTGCGAAAAAAATCATTACAATCGGATAAAGCATGTAGGTGTTATAAGTCAAAGAATTGTTAAAAAAAAAAAAAAAACTGTAAAATTTCGTTTTTTATGATTAATATTTTTCAATTGCGCTCAAATTTCACAAAAATATCTTAGTTCATAAAAATAAAGGTGATGTGCAAAAATTATTAAAAACGGATAAAGCATGTAGGTGATATAAGTCGAAGAAATTTTTTAAAAAATCGAAAAAAATCGTAAAATTGCGATTTTCATGAGAAAAAATTTTCCGATTGCGCTCAAAAAAACGTGGCAGTTCTAAGTTCAGAGATTTCGAAGGCCTCCATAAAATTCATCGCAATCGGAGTATCGGTTTAGCCGGATCGTGTGGACAAACAGAAAAAATAAAAAAAAAAAAAAAAAAGAAAAAAAAAACAACATTCCGGATTTTTTTCTCCAGTGTAGTGAAATGGAATCTTCGCTTCGCTCGCTACGCTCGCTACGCTCATCCAATAAATAAACTTGGTCATCCACTGGCAGAAAATATTATGTCGAAAAATATCGATGGTAAACGGAATTGCTTGTGGCTTCAGTATCCACGGTTGTCCAGTATTAAATTGTTGCAAAGTAAGTATTATCAAGTGCACCCGAATAAATTAAGTGTGTGGCAATGTTTGCACAGATATCTCCAAGAGAAAGAATTGAAAAGAAGTGAAACAATTTTATGAACTAAAACAAATATAAATTATTGTCGATTTGGTCAGCTCTGAGCGCCGAATGATTTAGCTACACGTGTTGCATGCACTGTTGGTAAAATAAGTTTTGCGTAATTGATATGATAATGATCGACGCCGAAAGAGTTGGGCGTGCAAAGCGTTGTTGATGAATTATGTGCATGGTATGACCATAAAAGAGAAGTTTCGTCTGGATTTTGTGTGATTTATAAAGGGGAAAATGTTGCTTTAGAGGTTTAGTTTGGACACACGGGAAAAACGCCTCGGAAGAGAAAGATGCGATGAAGATAAGATAGATACTCCGATATATTCAAGGGAATCTTGAATTGTGGTGATAAAAAGGATTCTTCAAGACCGACAACCGTGAGATGCAAAGTGTTGAATTATGTGTTCTGGTAATAAATAGTTGTCAGGGTAGGGGTATCCTCTTGGTCAACGTGAAGGTCCTATCCCGAATAGAATGCAGGTGCAGCCACAAATATGCTGGCTTACAGAACATCATTATTTTGAATGGTATGTAATTTATCTTATTTTGTTTAACAATATGTGATACATAGATGTAACGTTCATATAACAATACACGAAGATGTATTTTTTTTCTTTACCAGCAGGATATGTAACCTGTGACATAATGGCAATTCGTCTTCTTTTATGAAATTTAAACGATGATAGTATAATGCGTTTATTTCGGTGATTTATGCCTATCTGTTGTGATGTCGAGCGCGACACACGACATTCAAACACAAAAATAAAATAAAAATAATAAATAAATAAAATAAATAATAAGTTGTTTGGGATTAACGCTTACGTTTCAGCAACAAGGCTAATTGAGACGGATGTCCCGCACAACTGCACAAGCAGTGACTGGGCACAAGTACGAAGCGTGTATGACCAAGGGAAGTGAGTTCGAATCTCGCATAATACATAACACTTCATGCGCAGGTGGGACACCACGTGGATACACGAGACTTGGGTTCGAATCCCGCATAAGGTAATTCATCCTCGTATCACCATTGATCGTCTCCAGTGGCGTAGGAACTATTTTTTTAATGTGGGGGGTCACACTAAATTTGACTACGAGGTCGGGTGGGCAAACGGGGGCCTAGGGCTATTTCGCCGTAGGCGAATTTTTTTTTAAAGGCGCCCTTGATAGATGGCCTAAAACACGTTTTCAGGCGAATTTTAATTGTGAATAAGGGTTACATTTTGAAGCTAATATTGCATTGAAGATTTATTATCTGACTGAAATTGGTCGACAGTCTGCTTGGGAGTGAAAACACTGCACACAAAATATAATGAATATTAGTCTAAAATCAGATGGCTAGTCTAGTCTCGCAAATCACGTCTCTTACTGAATCTTTCTAAAAAAAAAATTAACAAAAACCTTCTTTTTTGTTTGCATAAGCCCGACTGTAGTAAAAATCCTAAAAATCACCCAACAAGCTATAAGTTAGCAAATGACACCCATACCTGGCTTGACCCCCCAGTGGGGGGTCAAGCCAACAAGTGGTGGGGGGAGGAGTTTCCCCCCCATCCCCCCCCCCGTTCCTACGCCCCTGATCGTCACGAAGAGATAGAGAGACTCAATCTAACACAACGTGGTAACACAAGAGGTTCCTTGGACGATGAAGATATGAGCACGCCAGTGACTCAGTGCATCTTACAACATACGGACGCATCTTCTAGTCCAATTAATTGCAACGACGCGTGGGCGATACATGACTAATGCAAAACACGTTTATAAAAGATTTACGCCCGTTTTATTCCAAGTCACTTGAATCATCATAGGCCTACTTGGCAATTAATAAGCAAAGCAGGGTATGGTAACCTATTCTTCCTCAGCCCTGCATTGGCCAACCGTAATTGGAAGGTGTAGAATAAATTGAATTGATATAATTGATAGGCACAGTTTACAAAATTCCGTCACAATGTTCGTCGATTGGAAAATAGCCCAAGAGCGAATTTCCCAACGCCAAGATCACTATCGACAGATCATTGAAACTCGTGAGCTTTACTTTTGTTATATCTTATGAAACACGTATACAATATATTTTCTTTATTGAAGTATACAATTAAAAAAATATTTTGTAAGTATTTAGAAACTCTTTAAGATTTTCTTGCGCCATCGATTTAGCCGGCATTTCTTTACAATTCGTTCAGCTTTATTTGCTAATCATTGCGTTAAATCACTTAGTCGTCGTCTCGCACGGTTAACTATCACACTTACCTTATCTTGTATCCTTGAGCACTGATCGCACGTGGTTCGCACCGCATCACGTGGGGGACACTGCAACAACAACACCTTACACTTCGCGCACTTAATTGCTACTGACGCTCGCCGTCCGTACACGAGACGCTGTCTGTCACTTTCCCTGGGTCCGCCACCGCCACGTGGTCGCCTTGCAGCCGGAGCGGCGAGGTGCCCATTGCACAACACTCCACCTAGGTCATTATTATCCTCTCAGTCTGTATCGATGACTGTTATACCCACGTCAAAGTTTGTCTTATCCCAACGTTAAGCTTTCTAGCAAACGAATAGTTCGGCGATGTCAGTTGAGTTCCCTAGGTGGAGATAATGAGAGTCGCTTTCACCTTGGGTTCGGGGTTCGACCGACCGCCCGCGAGAATCACCCGCGAGGTATCGCGAAATAAAACACCGACCGGTAGGAGTGGGAGAGGGAGGGAGGGAGGGACATACCCGGAAACAATGACGAGTTGTCAAAAGATTTAATTGAAAAGTTAACGCATTTCTTTAGTAAACCTTCATCCGTGCACCGTCTGCGCATGGGCATGGCGGAGCAAAGAAACAAGTGCATGCGTAATCGTTGTCTAGATCTGAATGTATTAAAAACAAACACACCAGTTGCATAACGTTAAGTTAGCTACTTTCTATATGTGTATTGTGGGCATTTAGTTGTATCATTCCCTTCCTCACTCATACATGCAAAAACTGATAGTCATCTAATGACTCGGTGCTGGCGAGCGAGAGGGTGTAGGTTCGCTTCCCGATACCGGCAATCACGACTCAAGGAAGACTTTGTGGTGTCATTACACGGGATTACACGCTATAAGTGTGGTATAACTATTGTCAAATCAATCAATCAGATATGATTCATTAATTTAATAAACTAATTGTAATCGATAAATACGGATAGATGATATTTTATTGAGTTTTACTGTCGGCCCATTCAGATAAAACTGAATAAGCGTTCACATTTGAAAAATACAGAATTAATTGGAAGATGTTATTATAGTAGAGTATTGTGAGTGAAAAATTATATAAGTTCTCAGAAACGGAAGTGTACACTCTTAAAAAAATATGTAATTTGACCCGACTTACGCAATTTTAAAATTATTTATTAATTTATTTTGGAGGTAAATCTTTATACACGAACTTGTTTCATGAACTTTTTTCTTTTTTTATTTCTTTAAAAATGAATGTAAATTCCCCAGTTTTTTTCCCAAAACCTTTTACGTAAAATTTAAAAAGACCATATCACACAAGTTCGAGAAAATTTTACCGTGAGTCGATTAAGAAAAATAAAAAACTGCATTGCACCGATATAATATTATTATTTTTATATTGTTAATTTCTTAAACTGATTTTAATCTTGGATTTCCATGTTAATATGAGGTTTGCTAAATGAGCTTCGAAGGAGGAATAACGTGTAGAATGCGGGTTGGGTTGTCATTTTAGCTGATGCAGACAATTTCGACAGTGCTTCCACTTTTGTCCCAAAATTTGCACATAATAGGTGACAGAGACGTGACGTCCCCCCCCCCCTTCCAAAAAAAAAATAAATAAAAAAAATAAGAAATATATTTTTGTGTTATATTCAAGACCCTCACTTATTTACATAAGATTGCATCTAGGTGCCCGTTAGGGCGCCGCAGCCAAGCCGCGGTGCGCTTCACACTCAGGCACCTTATACAGCAAGCAGAGTTGGGGTGATTTCGAGGTGTCACCCAGCCATCATGAAACGTGATGTGAACTTGAAAACTATCAAAATCGAGGGGATTTAGGTACCCGACAACACATGCCAAATTTGGTTGGGGTACGAGCATTCCTTCTTGGTGAAAATATGACTTGAAACATGCTCAAAATCACTTTAAGGACGTTAGTTACTACTGGCTACTATCTAATTCTTCAGTTTCAATTGCCCAGCGATTCTGACCAAACGGGTGGGGTTACAACGTTCATATTTTACATGGACATTAAGGTAATAGTGATGTAATTCCCTTTGGAAAAGTAAAAAAAAAATTGCTGGAAGGCTTCCAATAAAGTTTTAAAATAAGCCTTATACAGGCATACAATCAACAAGTAACTATAGTTACGTGACAATAATCGCCTACATTGTTTACAAAAAGCAAGTCTTTGTACGTACACATATTTTTTCATTCTATTGTTAATTGGTAATACCATAGCAATTAAATCGACTTTGATAAATTTATGAAATTTTAACAAATAATTTTGCAATGGAACTTGAAAAAGTAATGAGATCCCACACATAACAAAAACTTGTAAAAATACAGCCAAACCTTACACACTCAAAAGAAATGAGATCTAAAAAAAGGGCCAAGCTCATCTACCCTTCCACATTTGCGCATTCTTAATTCATAAACGTACAATGTCCCGTAACAACACCCTTGAAAAGCTTGGCAAAATAGAATTTGCATGACCATTACGTTAAAATTAATTAGAAAAAAAGAATTTGGATGAACTTTTACGTTTAAATTAATAGTTGCAAATTCTATTTTGCCAAGCTTTTCAAGGGTGTTGTTACGGGACACTACGTTTATGAATTAAGAATGCGCAAATGTGGAAGGGTAGATGAGCTTGGCCCTTTTTTTAGATCTAATTTCTTTTGAGTGTGTAAGGTTTGGCTGTATTTTTAGAAGTTTTTGTTATGTGTGGGTTCAACTTACTTCAATTTTAAAATATCGGTTAGAGGGCGATACAATAACCTTAATGCGTGGATTCCCATTATATCACAGAAAAACTCGGTGAAACTTCAGTCAGAATTACCTGTGGTGGGAATCGAACCCACCGCTCTCGCACTCATTGGATGAGCGAAGCGAAGACTTCAATTTCACTGATCCCCCAAAAAGCTAGCTCGGGTGTTTTTCTTCTTCTTTTTTCTGTTTGTTCGCGTTCTACTGGGCAAACGGCATTATGCGATCGTGATGAAAATTCTTACTATTACGATTTTTTCCGATTTCTAACGCGATATTTTCGTGATATTTAGCTCGTGACCGGGCAAACGGCTACTCCGATCTTGATGAAACTTTATGGGAACGTTTGAAACATTTGAAGAAATATTTCGCATAGAAATCGTACTTTACGGTTTTCCCCCCGATTTTTAATACGATATTTTCGTGATATTTGGGCCGATTCTGATTAAACGGGTGGGGCTACAACGCTAATAGGCCTATTTTACATGGACATTAAGATTATGGTGATGTAGTACCTTTTGAAAGAAAAAGTTGAAAAAGTTTGCCAAGATTCATCGAAATAAAGGTTTTAATATAAGCTTTTTTCTACAAGTGTATAATTAACAAGTAATATCAAATTTATAGAAATCAATCCGGAAATTAAAAAATCCATCCCAGCGGGGTATCGCACCCCGGTCTCCCGATTGCCGGTCAAGTGCTTTACCCCTAAGCTACCGGGACGGTTAACTTCATAACATCTGGATTGTTGGTGCATTGTAGATCTGAATAGATTGGTATAAAATCAATTACACCGACGGGAGTGTTTCCCGATTAATGAAATTGAAAAATAAACCCTCGCTCATATCTGCGTTAGGTAACGACATTATATATTTTATAAATCGAGTTTAGATGGTCAGTTCAAAGGCAGCAGAATCGTTGCAGTACTGTTCCAATCTATTCATTCAGATCTACAATGCACCAACAATCCAGATGTTATGCAGTTAACCGTCCCGGTAGCTTAGGGGTAAAGTACTCGACCGGCAATCGGGAGACCGGGGTTCTGGATTGATTTCTATAAAATCAATTACAGTCACCTAAGGGAGTGTTTCCTGATTAATGAAATTGAGAAGGAAGTAATAACTGTAGAAATTTGACAATAATCACCTACAATGCTTACAAGAAACAAGTCTTTGGGCCTCGAAATATTTTACAATCTATTATTAATTGGTATTACCAAAGCAATTAATACTACTTTATAAAAATTATCCAAATTTAACAAAAATAATTTTGCAATTGAGCTTGAAAAAGTAATGAGATCCCACGCATACAAAAAACGTCGTTATCATAGGACAGAAATAGTCAGCCAAAAAAGCTTATCCATAACGCGACTGGAAAAAGCGTTAGCGAAGCTTCCTAGTATTAGTCACAACGTGTTTGTGATTAACCAATCCACTCCCCATTATATCCCCTTGCACAGTTACGACCTAGAAACCATCTTGTTCTTGGCTGCTGATGCAATATTCAGATAAGTAAACTAATTAATTACGTTGGCCCAAAAGAAAACTATTGGTTAACTTATGGATATGAAGTACAGGACAACTTGTAACGTATTTACACATTTTCCAGGAAATACTAGACTGACGTGAACCGTTCGCCATCTAACATAGCTGACGCTCGAGGCTATCAACAGCAAAGAGTACCGAAAACAAAACAGATAGTGGAGTGATGTACCGGTATCGTCGAATGTAAATTATGCTGTCTGTGTGGAGTCGTCAAAATTGTATTTGTTTTTCTCTTTTTTCAGCTGGTATAGCTTGTTTTCATTAAAATTCGAAAATGTATCTTTATTTCTATTTTCTATTCAATTTAGAATAATTTAATTTTACATTTTTAACCCATATGGTAACACTTATTTGTTTATTTTTGAAATTCATGTTCTTTAAAAATGAAATCGTAATTCTTTTATGTGTAATAATTATAAATTGTGGTCAAATTTTGGATTTAAAGTAACCCATTACTTTTCAATGACACTGTTTTCTATTTTTGGCTACAGAGATTCTGATTTTTTTTAAAGTGTTAGTTTTTTTTCACCGTTTTGTCCTTTTCCAAATCATACAATAGCCATGTGATTTACATGACTTTTTTAATTTGAACAAAACATTTGCACCAAATTGAAGTTTTTTTTCTCCACTAAAAATCCTCCCATAAAAAGAGAATAATACCATATTGTTGTCATTAAAGCACTCCAATGAGTTAACATCAATTTAAATAATATGTTACTATGGCAAATTGTCTTATTGTGCTGAGCATTGTTGTTGTAATATTATTGGATGAGCGTAGCGGCGTAGCGAGCGAAGCGAAAATTCCATTTCACTACACTGGAGAAAAAAATCCGGAATGTTTTTTTTTTTTTTTTTTTTTTTTTTTTGTATTTTTTGTGTGTCTGTGAACACGATTCCGGCTAAACCAATACTCCAATTACGATGAAATTTTATTGAGGTCTATGAAATCTCTGAACGAAGAACTGCACGAGGGGAAAATCGATCGAAAAATAATTTCTCATGAAAATCGCAATGTTACGATTTTGTACGATTTTTAAAAAGAGTCTTCGACTTATAACACCTACATGCTTTATGCCGATCTTAATGATTTTTGCACAGAACCTTTATTTTATGAATTAAGATATTCTTGTGAAATTTGAGCGCAATTGAAAAAATATTTATCATAAAAATCGAAATTTTACGGTTTTTTTTTTTTAAACAATTCTTTGACTTATAACACCTACATGCTTTATCCTATTGTAATGATTTTTTCGCAGAACCTTAATTTTATGAATTAATATATTAGCATTAAATTTGAGCGCAATCGAGAAATTATTTCTTATTAAAATCGCAATTTTACGATTTTTTAAAACAATTACGATGAATAAATTAAAAAATTGAAGTTAATTTTTTATTTTATTTTATTTTATTTAAAAAAAATCAACTTCGTATTGATTTTTCCACAGAACAACAAAAATTCGAATAACACATGGCAGCTCAATGCACCAATTACGCTCATCCAACAACGCGGCGGGACTTAAGCGTTTTCCTAGTTATTATGGTTAAGGGATGCATATTTCGTGCAGTCTCGTCTCCAGGGTTCAACTCTCGTATTTCACGAGTTCCCGTGCATTAGATCCCTGTCCCCCCTCGGGACCATCCGGAGACTCGCAGTTCACTTTTCTTCCGCCAGGGTGAATCACGCGAGCGAATACTACGCATTCAGAACACTTTGGCTTCGTCGCGGTTTTCTTTTGTACGTGTGTTGTATAAAATAGCACGGTTCGTTTAGTCTACCACACGGAATGTACGTTTTCGTTTGATTTTATTTTCGTGAATATTTATCGTGAGGTAGACTTTACGGGATGATTTGCACAAGGCGTGGACCTAGACATTTCGTCAAATGCTGCTATTAGTCACCCTCTCTACCTTATGTAATAACAAGACAAATAATTTTCTGCCTCGTCGTGAAACATTTAAAACTACCCTGATGTGTTGCGGAACAAATAATAAATAAATAAATAAATAAATAAATAAATAAATAAATAAATAACTTATTATTATTGGATGAGCGTAGCGAGCGTAGCGAGCGAAGCGAAGATTCCATTTCACTACACTGGAGAAAAAAATCCGAAATGTTTTTTTTTTTCTTTCTTTCTTTTTTTTTTGTATTTTTGTGTGTCTGTGAACACGATTCCGGCTAAACCAATACTCCAATTGCGATGAAATTTATGGAGGTCTATGAAATCTCTGAACGAAGAACTGCACGGAGGGAAAAATGATCAAAAAATTATTTCTCATGAAAATCGCAATTTTACGATTTTTTTCGATTTTTAAGAAATTTCTTCGACTTATAACACCTACATGCTTTATTCGCTTGAAACGATTTTTTCACAGAACCTTAATTTTTATGAATTAATATATTCGTGTGAAATTTGAGCGTAATAGAAAAATTATCTATTAAAAAAATCGCAATTTTACGCTTTTTTCGTTTAAAAAAATTACGCTCATCCATCAACGCGGCGGGACTTAAGCGTTTTCCTAGTTACAAAATTTGATCCATAATTATTACTGTTCATTATTTAATTTATTTTGTGCGCAGAAAAGCAACCGTAGTTTTATTTATTATCCTTCTTTGCAAATCAGTTATTTATATAATTGAATAGAATAACATTAAAAAATAAATTCCAGGAAACCGTATTCATTCACCAGTTTCTCACACAGTTAATACAAAAATACAAGTATTTAAATAAGTATGCAATCTTGTCAAGATTTAGATACAACTTGATTGAAGAGCAGAATGTGTATTTTGTCCCTAGCAAGTGTATCTAAAACATATCCTATATTAAAGGTGAAGTCAGTAAAACAGCGGTTTCCTGTATTATTGTGGTATTTATTTATTCTAATCCAATGCTATAAAAATGTTATTTTACAATTTTTTTAGAGTAGGAATTGATTAATTAAACAATACTAAATAAAATCAGAGCAGTCAACTCTCCACACTAAATAATAAACATAGTACTAAACAGGTGTAATGAATTCAACATTAGTTGAATGTAATAACTATAAAGAAAACTTTATGGTACTAAACAAAAAAAAAGAATCAAATAATTTTCATGCTGTTACAACTATCTCAACTTTACCTATCTTTCTATTGTATACAACTGCTTCAGTTCATGGTTAACTTGCCCTACATCATGTAACAGTCTCTTGGCTTATTTACAGAAAGGACAATAAGAATTAGGCGAGATTTAGTTATTCGATCATGTTTTTAATACGACATTATCACAATATAATAGCACTGTGCCAAATTACTACAATCTTTTACACCATTGTAGAAGGCAGTAACGAGCCAACATAAATTTGACATAATTCACTAGCAATAAAAACAAAAGTTAAAACATCTTTAGGTACATATTTTCAAACTTGAACCCCTGTTGTAGAAAGGTGCGCAATACACCAAAGACAATACGTATGTAAACACAGCTGTAATTCTGACCTGTCGCACCTTTCACTTTGCACCTCCTTTAGTGCAAAACAACGATTGCACTTGTACTGTAGTTTATAAGGTGATTAATATAATATTATTTAGTTAATTATGCACAAGTATACAGATAAATATGTTCATGGGCTGCTGGGAAAATGTCCTCTCATCTTGATGTTGGAGGGTAAGTTGTAGAACATGCATTTTCATTTTCACATTATTTACAGATGGACAAAACCAATTGGTTTGTGTTGGCTCATGGTAAAGAAAAAATTAGAGAATTGAATTAAGTAATTAGTAATGTCGAGGAACAGCATAGAAAAAATATTTACATTCATGGTAAATTTATGTCCGTGATAAAATTCGGATTTGCAAATCAATTAATGTAGTAGCAATATTTTTAAAGCAGTCATAATTTTAAAAAAAAAGATTTTTGAAGTGAAAACTTTTAACAACATGAATGGTTGAACTTGAGTATCTGTCCCAAAATTATTGATAATCAAACGTTACTTATTTTGGCACTAACGTGAAATTAACAGCAAGTACCCAATTAGGTAACTATTACTTACCTAGATTGTTATATACAGATGATTTACACTCATGCCACTCTTTGTTACTTGTGTAACAGTAACAGAGTATATTTGTACACATTCTCCAGCAATCACATTATTAAAATACATCAAATAATATGCAGACTGACAAATATCTCAAAACAATATTCCAAATCTTTTCACATAAAAAGTGTAAAAAAGAAAAAAACCTCATGCATCAAACAAGTAGGCATAGTATGTATGTACACTACCACGAGAGAAAAGTAGAATGAAAAGGAGGTTACAAATCCGCGTCAAGTAAAAAAGTAAAAATAGTGTTAAAATAAATCAACACATTGTACAAAATTAGTCATCATTATAAATAAATATATCATTGAAAATGTGATATGTAACCCATAGTAAATTCTATGTAACAAATTCACTGGTAGGAAAGTCATCATATTATTATGATGTGATTAGGTTGTTACTAAGTAGCCTTTCTGATGCTGGTATTGTTTACAAGCTACTAGTCATGGCCAGCCAGTGGATCTACCCCCCCCCCCCCCCAATAATAAAAATGGGCAATGGCTATTTCAAAAATCAATATATTATATTACATAGACCACACCCATCCATATCATTAGCATTGAGAAAGATAATACAGAACCCCAGTTAGATAATTAGGCCTAGTTTAAATATATTTGCTACATTACATATATGTAGGTACTAGTCCATACTACAGTACCATGTGACGTAAGTCCATACATAGTGTGAGTCAACATATGATTGATGATTATTATTATAATCTAGTCTAGTACAGTGTGAGTGATGGTATGGTCAGCAGATATAGGCCTATACCAGAGATATAAGGGCAACTTGAGGGTAATTTAAGAAATCTTATTACTATAGCAGTTACCCACAGATTGCAGGAAAAGTACATTCAAACTGGTTTTACGCAATTAAACTGTTGCAAAGTCAGAACAACTTCTATTGCCGTTACTAACGCTTAAGAATGGAATTAGGTCTGCATACATGTATCTAATTTCACACAGCACATGATTTATGTCACTACAACCTGCATGGAGGATCTCCAATTCTGAAAAGACACATCTGTTGCAACAATTTGTAGGCTATGTCTGATACACAATTTTTGCAGCACAACATCTTCTCAGTATACCATACGGACATCAAATTGTTCTTTCACCAAGCATTATTTATAAACATCCACACTCCCTTTTAACTTTTTTGATCCCCTTACAGAAAAATGTATTAAATAAAAGTAAAATAAAGGCCTATCTTGCTTAGGTAAAGACAACTACAAGTGTCACAACCCCGTCTGGGCCCGGGGTAGAATTTGGCCCAGACATAGCTCTGCTAACCGCAAGAGGCAAGGAAAGAGATTTGGAAGTCCATCTCGCAAACATCAGCTAGCAATTAGGGGAGTACTCCCTGAAACCAGAGACGATTGATTGGTGATTGGATATTGCTGAACGTCTCATATTTATGCACTTTGGCTAACCGAGACGATGAGTGGTGATAAATGAGGATGAAGTATGAACAGAAGGGAGGAGGGGAAACCCGGTACCGGCACGTAGCCTACTCCTTTCGAAAAGTACCAAGGGGACCAACGGCTTAACGTCCCATCCGACAGGACGGTGTAACTTTGACAGTCATATAGGTTCCTCCACCAACCCGGACTGCCGAGCAGACGTCGAGGAGAACGAAGCCGTCACACTAGCTTTCGAACCCTACATCTGCTCTAACCAGCGGTATACGTGACGTCACCATTCGCCCGATTCTGCTTAACTTCGGAGTTCGAGTGGGAACCAGAGACGAGCTCATGACAGTCTTCGTCAGGGGACGACCATGACAACACGAACGATGGCACAGACAATGACGACCACGACATGAGAACATCCCTATCATCCCACTACCCATGGCTGGTTCTGACCAGCATGAAAAAATAATTGAAGCTGTGTTGTATCTAGTATTATTATAGCAGCCTTTGAGTCTAGTTCTTAAAAAAAAAAAAAAAATTGAATGTTGCACTAATATGGTAACAGGTCTGCATTAAATTTGATGCTATCCATACCCCTTAATATATGATATGCCAGCAGTAGTCACTACCAACAGTTCCTCCACAAACAACAAACAATCTTAAAATAACCATGCGTAACAACTCCAAATCCAAGAAGTAATTTACAAAGCTTGGGATTGGCCCCAAAAATTGAAAAACATTTTTCACAAAATGATTTTTCCCTGGCCTATTCTAAATAATTTAACAGTAGACAGTGCATTACTATTTTGGGCCACTTTTCAATCATTCATCTCAAATATTGACAGTATTGCATTTGTTTCCTTGTTTATACATATAATCGTTTTCATAAACAATTGCAATTTAGGTTGGTAATTACCGGTACTAATTACTAATATCATGTTTAATGAAATGTTACGCTAAACAATTGTGTAACAAAATATTGAAAAACCGGACCTTAGCATGAAATATAATAATTATAATGACTTAAGTCATAACATTCCCAAACCAGTGGTGAGTACATCATCTCAGCTTGCAAGTAGGCTACCACGTGATAATGCTTGGTTAGTTACGCTCCTCATTTTGCCACAACGGGCTCAATTATTGTTCCCGATCTATTTTGGCAAAGAAAAAACCTGCAATACCCAGTGGCGGATACAGGGGGCGGTGGGGCGATTGCCACCCCCCATGATTCTTTAAAAAAAAAATGATTTTATTATTTTATTGTGCATGCACTCTAAAAACCTGATTTTCAAAATTTTAGCCTGCGGCGCTATTTATTTAAAACTCCCAATAAAAATCAACTTTCCTTTATGTTGTCAGAAATAATCAGTTTGCCTCTGAAATGTGTCTGCATCAGTGTACTTCGATTTATTAAGTTGTCCTCCTATGTGAATCTTTTTTAACTAAATAGGATAGACGTTTAATAAATAAATAAAATGATGAATTGAAAATAAGATCAAACGTTTATAATAATGTTGCAATCTAGGCCAATGCTGTAAATTGTAAGCTCGACATGACGACAAAACAAATTGGTGCACACAAACTACATTGTTTCCGTATTGCATTCCGCCCACCACTTTTTTCTAAAACGCACCAAATGCACTCTAAAAACCTGATTTTAGAAATTTTTGCCTGCGGCGCAATTAATGGGCCGCCCCCCATACCCCCCGTGCGTCCGCGCTTAGTCCCTTTCCCACGACTGTACATACACACGCAAATCGCCCCCCCCATGATTATGTCCTAGATCCGCCACTGGCAATACCTGCGTTCATCTTCTCAATTCCTTTAATGGCCCCGAAAGTTTCAAATTAAGCACCAACATGTATCAATCAATGATTATTGATTACCTAATTGCAAAATTTTGTTATTAGTTATTAATATAATAGGCCTTCTCAGGTTAATCTTAATAGTTAGTACATACACGATGAGACATTTTTTGATCAAAAAATTTTTTTTTTAAAATTTATTAGCTTTGTTAAATACGTACCGGTACACCATAATAATATCTACAGCATTTGACAATAGTAAATCTTAAAGTGTAATGACAACATTTTTACAAGCACGCAACATCATCAACATTGTAGTGATATAAATAAATATTGTATTTACTCGAATGCAAGCTGACCCCCGATCAAAAGTTCATTTAACAAAACCATGTAACGAATTAAGAAGTGACAGATTCTTAATCTACAAGCTCACCGTAAGACATGATGTACTATACATGTATTGTAACTACTGGCACAAAGGCCTAGAAGGATGAATAGTTAATATCCATTTGTTTTACTTTTACTTTGGCTATTATTAAATCATTTAAGAACTTTAAACTCACAAAACCTTTCTTGTGCGATCTTGTGGATATCTTTGTACACACTGTAATCGCGTTGCCATCAACAAGAATGTGGGTTGCTGTACTAGTATTTGTCGGTATCAACTGCAATATGATCAACGCAAACTATATTTCAAGATAATAGAAAGGCAATACAATAAATAAAACCAACTTGGTCAGGAAAATAAAGTCACATGCAATTAGGTCAGGCATGCAATTAGTGAACATCCAGGCACATCTATCAACAAACTACATGTACTAACAAGTAGTAACTGGTAGCCACAATAATTAATGAAACTTCCCAGAAAAGTGTTACTATGTAGTAACGTACTTTTTTATTGTATTATTTTCTGTACCATTATGTAGTGGATTACATGAAAAGAAACAAAGACCATCTTGCAATCACCAGCTAGTACTAGGGATGCACATGATAATCGATATTATCGATCAATCAATAAAAAAAATCAATAATGGATATAATTTCGATTATCGACAACCAAAATTCATTATCGATTATCAAAATATCAAATAATTGGTCAATGAGTGGCACAAACCAAAACTTTGCTGATGGTGTCACACTCGAGATTTATGTTTGGAAATGAGCTAGTCGATCACGGAGGCCAAACAGATGACATCGAAGACAGCGTGGCAGCAAACGGAACCGATTGTATTGTTTCGACTTCCACTTGCCACACTTGAGGTTCCATTTATAAGTTTGTGAGTATCACAGGCATTTGTTGAATGAGTATCGATCATTACTCCGATATTAGCCTCAAAGATATATGTTCGACTTCCACACCATTTTGCTGATATCTATATCGAAGATAATGAAACTTAATCAATGAACGTATCGATGTGCATCCCTAGCTTACGAGAGTATTTTACTCCTCAAAACAAGAGTCAAGCTCTAGCTTTCCTCGTTGTTGCGGAACCCCTTTTCCTTCACCAATCCTTCAAGACGAAGATGACATAAGAAACCCCCCTCTCCCCCTTGCCTTTGGATGGATCTATATCCCCTAGGCTAGAGTGTGCATTAGGATTTAACGGTCGACGTGCCCTGAACTAAATTACCAGTATTCATTTTTTCAAAATAGTACACCATTTTCTAGTACTTTTAGTAAGGACGTGTTTTAACTAGAGCCTGCTTCTTCCGGTAAGGGTTGAATCTCTATCACGTAACAAAGCTTAGTGAACTGTTTCTAGCAATAATATTAAAAATTAAATATTAATATTAAATAAAATTTAGTAAAGTAAAGGATTTTATCATAAAACATTTTAGTGTCTTGCCACCCTTTACAATAAAGTTAAGTATTTTATCGCAAATGTAAACATTGAAATGTGGGAAAACAGCAATATCATTTAAAAAGACTGGTCGTTAAAGCAAAAATAATAGGCCTACTAGATAAAACTATAAGTTTATAACAGTTCATAACAGATCTGTTGTTGTGAAGACAAAAAATGCCAACAATGCAAGCACAAGCAGTAGTAGGGATGGCACTTCTAAATTCTACTTTAATTTCATTTTAATTTAAGGCTATTGTACCACCTCTGGCCGATAATTTGAAAGTCAAAGAAACATGTCTGAAAAGTTTGCTGAATGAAAGAAGGCCTTTAAAATAACAGAAAAAAATGTGAATGTTTTTGGGCGGGACTGGACATAACCTCACTTTTGGAAATAAAATTTAGATTTTTGGACAAAAGTGTAATATACAAATCTAGTTCAAAATTGAATTTTGAGAATCGGTTTTCTGGAAATAGTTTCTGAACACCTTTAGCTATTACTTGACTATAGCTAAAATAGTTTTCTGAAAATAACAGTTGGTGTAAGAATTAAAAAATATATATATATATATTTTAGCTATAGTCAAGTTATAGCTAAAGGTGTTTAGAAACTATGTCCAGAAAACCGATTCTCAAAATTTAATTTTGAACTAGATTTGTATATTACACTTTTGTCCAAAAATCTAAATATAATTTCCAAAAGTGAGGTTATGTCCCGCCCCAAAAAATTCACAATTTTTTTTCTGTTATTTTAAAGGCCTTCTTTCATTCAGCAAACTTTTCAGACATGTTTCTTCGACTTTCAAATTATCGGCCAGAGGTAGTACAATAGCCTTAACCATAGTTAGTTAGTTAATGTGGTTTTAGGGCACTCAACAGTAGGAGTTATCAGTGCCCATGTCAATTGTATTGCAATCTTCCAAATTTTCTTTTTCCATATTGTGGATTACCACCATGTTTTTTTCTTTCCAATGGATGGAACGTAAGGGAAGACAAGGAGGGTTAATGGGAAGGAGTGAGGATGTTGGATAGGATGGGTTAAACTGGGTGGGAACGGAGGAGTGCTCGTTGCAGAGAGGGCCGGCAAGTATGGAGACGAAAAAAGTGAAAGAAGAAAATAAATATGAGTAAGGCTATAGGGAACCTAAGTTTTGAAGGCGGGAAGGAAATTGGTTCTCTCTGGTCTCAGCGCCCATAAGAATTAGCATGGTACAAAAATGTAGCTCGCCGTATCTTTTGACTCGCGCAAAAGAAATCTAAACCAATAACATCACAAGATGCATAATTTTGTAAAGAAGATGATGGCATTCTACTTTGCTCGATGACGCTTCCTAAATTCAAACTATTATGAGTTAAATGGACCCATGTTTGCGCGCTGTCGCAAATGTACTCTGACTGAGCGGCAACTAAGCGAGACGCAGCCACGTTGTGTGCAGCTGTGGCATCCTTGCATACCACGCGCCTGTCCATGGTTGCTAAATGTACTTCGCATTCAAGATTTTGTTGGCACATTAAAGGATATTTTATTAGTAATGTATAATCTAGTACAACCCAGTGACCTCACAGTAGCCACAAAGCAAGTCGGATACCAAATGTTATGCTGATGCCACGGACAAAATGTTTTTATGTGCTTTTTCATGAGCAGTTTGGAAGGTTTGGCAACAGTGTAAATGTAGAGTTCACTTCAACTCAAAACAAATGTCATTAATATTTGTGATAGAGCAGAGTTATGTATATCCACGCAAAGAGGAAAGATTATAGTTTCTTACAGTATGAATATAATTCCGGTCCGTGGTCGGGTTCTCGCGCTATCGCTTTCGAAACATTTAGCACGGGTTAATCACCTATACCACGCTGACCGGAGAGAACCAGACAACGCCCACTTAGGTTCCCTATGTGAATGAAGAAAGGTGTGATAAAAAGTTGTGCGAGAGCTCTCTCTGCAACATGCACCCTTAACCATACTTTTAGCCAAAATTGCTCCATCAACTTTCTGTATAATCTAATAATTGCTTTTTTAATTGTAAATACTAATTGATTATAACAAAATAATTCAACAACAATCTTAAATGTGAGGACTTCAGTCAGCTTCAGATGATGGTACGCACAGTCGTATCGAGACGTTGGGAGTTATAAAGTACCAACGCCAAATGACACACAAAATAAATTATTTCTCAAGTGGTGGTAAAATGATTAATGAATGATCAAATACTAGGAAAACGCTAAAGTCCCGTCGCGTTGTTGAGCGAGCACCGGTACGTGCAACACGACCCGAGTACGACATTCCCATAATGTTACATACCAATAAGTCTTTAAGGTCTTGACCGATTTAGCTGAAAATTTGTAAAATAGGAGAGAATGTTGTACTTATTGACCCTGCAAAATTTCATAACGATCGGAACATTTTTATTTTTTTTATAACCAACGATCGGATTTTGTTTAAAAACTATACAGCAACCCGCATAGGTGGTATGTACATGTGTGCAAAATTTCAGGTCAATCAGAGAAACGGTGCGACCTGTACCAAAGCAGTAACAGAGAAGAGAAAAAAAAACAAAAAAAAAACAGACATTCGAGCCATAAGAGTCAAGTGGAGACGCTCGCTACGCTCGCTCAAAAAATAAACTTGCAAGACAAAAATCAGACTAGTACCAATAGTTTGTAGATAGTGCGAGTACTATAGTGAGTGATACCATACCGTGAAAATAAAACACAATGGTGTCCAAGTTTGTATCTGTCATGCAGTGTAAAAACATAACTCTTTACGAGCTGGCTCAAGAAATATGTAAACATGCATGTATCTAGTATGTTAGTGACAAGCACTAACCATCATAAAATATAAATAATAATGTAGGTTTGTGTACTACATATGCTGCAGGAGTATATTAGTGTGGGCAAAGGCAAATGAACAAGCTTATGTGTTGTTGACCTGCAAAACACAGTTGAAAAAAAAGCACTGCAGGAATGGACGGAGAGAGACGGAATGACGGTGAACGAAATCAAGACAGTCTATGACTTTTACACTATGGCACACACGACGCCGGAATTCAAACTGGAGTACGGCACTAAGACCATACGTCGGGAAGAGAACGCAGTCTATTTGGGCATGACACTGGACTCAAAAATGACAGGAAGTTCACAAATTGAAAAAATGAGTAAAGCAGGGAAGAAAAGACTAACCTTCATGAAACGAGTGGCAGGAGTGGATTGGGGAGCATCGACCGATGTACTAGCAACAACGTACAAGACATATGTACGGCCAGTGCTGGAATATGGTAATGCAGTTCTCATCACAGCACCTAACAGTCACGTCGTCAAGTTAGATAGGGTACAAAACCAGGCCCTACGCATAGCTACAGGTGCCACAAAGTCTACCCCTGTTGTTGCAATGGAAATGCTGGTGACTGTCCCACCATTAAGTGCTAGGAGAAGCAAAGCAGCGATATGCCTACATGAGAAACTTCTGAGACTTGACGAAGAGGAATGGGACAGAGAGCCCGTAGAGAGGCTGAAGACACAAACTACATTTATCACAGCAGCGAAGCAACTAAAGAAGCAAATTTTGGGTAAGGTGGATTTACGAGATCGAATGGAGCTTCCTACACCTGATATGAGGGTCGCTGTACTGGAAGTCCAATATGAGCTAACGGTGGAAGGAATTGAGAAGAAAAAGGCGGATTATACTGAGGATGAACTTCAATGTCTGACAGTTGCTCATATAGCGAAGCACTACCCCACCCCAGAATGGGTACTTGTATATACAGACGGGTCTGCTACCCCAGGGGAGGGAAAAGCAGGGGCTGGGGTATACTGCAATGCATTCCAGCAAGCATTGCCAGCAGGACGTAATGGAAGCAGTTATGACGGAGAAATCAAGGCAATCAAAGTAGCACTTACTAAAATAAAGGAACAGCAAATACCAAAAGCAGTCATTCTCACAGACTCCAAAGCAGCCATACAGGCCATTGTGAGTAAGGACATGAGAGACAGTGAGACGTTGGAGTGTAAAAGACTACTGGTCTGGCTGGTAAACAGGAAAAAACAGGTTACCTTACAGTGGGTGCCAGCACACTGTAACATACAAGGAAACGAAGAAGCAGACAGACTCGCGAAAGAGGGGAGCAGGATGAAGCAGAACAAGAAGCCCCTATCCTACAATGCCGTTAAATCTCATGTGAACACGGCAGTGAAAAACAACATCAAAAAGGTATGGGAGAAGGCAAGTAAAGGCAAACAGTGGCAAGGAGCAGCCACAAAAAAAACAAAGTGGAGAAATCGGCAGACTGAGACGGCACAATTCAGATTGGAAACCGGTCATGACCTGCTAGCTACACACCTTCATAAACTGGGGATAACTGACTCAAGCACATGTACACTTTGTGCTACAGAACAGCATACCAGGGAGCACCTTCGTAGATGCCCGGTACTTCAAGAAATAAGAGACGCAATGCCAAAAGATATGGAGGAGGCAGAAAGAGAATCCTATCTCTACTGGGAAACACGGAAACGCATGATGGCCAAATAGGTCAATTGCTGGCATAAGAAGAAGAAGAAGAAGAAGACAGTTGTGTTGTGCAATACACTACACTTAGATGTTTTGTTTTACGTACTTTATAATTAGGCCACCTGTGGTTTGACACTGGGTCAATTTAACAATGTATCCTACACAAAGTTGTAGTCTTTTTCATTTGGTATGTACTGTGCATGCAAACGATATGTAGTCACCATGCTAGGGATGCGTTTGAGTACCTAAGTTAATAATTTCACATCGCACGGCTACTATACAGGCCCAGGTGGTGATCTTGAGCAAAACTATGAGTAATAATGGATCAACTTAACTAAAAATGGAACAGTCAAAATATAAATCCATTTTGTAACCTAAATAATGATGGTACTTGAACCAACCATAATGTACTGTCAAACTGACTTAGGCCTATAGACACTACCTTCAATCTATTGAATAAGAATAATTGATAATTAATTGATAATTCTGGCATTTATATTAATAATTAATATATTTTAATAACCCACAAACAATAGAAATTTTTAAACCTTGAACATTATAATATAATATCTGGAATGAATTATGAATCCAGTACGTACTAGAGTACATAACAATTCAATATCTAAACGTGTAAAAAGAATAAAGTTTAATAAAATCAATGTTGATCCAAAAAATGCATGTATGCCTATAACAAAATACTATTTAAATTTTAAAACATCAGCAAAATGTAGCAAACTATTTTTACATTGCAAAAATGAAAATTTAGCTACAAGGTGTCTGAATGGGGTAAATAAAAATGTATGCAAACATGACAAATGTGTTAAGCAATGTACACAGTATCTAGCAATCAGTCTCATCTTTCGGAGACTGTACTTTTGCCGGTACTAGTACTACTACAGTAACGATTTCATACATTTCATACCTGTTAATTAAATGAACCCACGGCTCTCCCTTGTTTATTAAACAAAGAACACAAACAATCAACAGGCAAGTTAATTAACACACGATCCGCCAATCAGGATACCGAACATGCAACACATTTGGTGAAGACCTTTCAATGACCCACTTGTTGATGATTTTTAATGGTGAGTTTAGTTGCTTAACGTCTCTTTTAATGCACTAAGGCTATTTGAGACGATGAATGGTGATAGATGACAATGAAGGACAATAACAAAAAAAAAAACATGCAGGATTCGAACCCACGTTCTCGGTACAGCCATACGCTTCGGACCAGCATCTTATCGTATCGGACGGCCACTAGGGATGAGACGTGTACACGTGTACATAATTTTTAAAAAAAATACACGTCGACTTTCAATTGACATTGTTCAGTCGTCGAGATTTCAAATTTCAATAATTCTATTTTGAAATACGAGCTCTTTCAGTCAGCCGCCGCCGCCGCCTTCCCGCAAAACGGTAAGTTGGTTGCGATCCCTTGCCATGGTGGCCTTGCCTTCCCCCTCCCCCTGACCGGCCGACACGTTCCAGATGGTTCTAGACTGCTCGCCGCCCGCTTAGTTGTTTACGCGTGTTGTGATTTGAGTCAGTGACACATGACTGTTTATTGTTTAGAATATTTCTTGAGTGGAAGTTCTTTGATAAGATAGACGCGGGAAAGAAGGTTAAATGCCGACTGTGCGCGAAGGAGTTGCTGCACAATTCAAGTATCACGGGAACTATGGTAAATCACAAGCCTTATCTCTCCCCCCACCCCTCCGCCCTCTTTATCACGCAAGCCTCAACCATACCATCACCCTTTTAACTTTCCAAGGCCAATGAAACATCAGCCACGTCATTCACTGACTGATAAACTGAACTGAACGCCGTCGCCGTGTTAACTGTTCAGAATGCAATAAAAATATACAGTAATAAATAAACATGTACAACTTTTTTTCAGATATCTTAAAATATACATAGTACACGCGTGTACACGAACAGACAGCCAGCGTGTACACGTGTAGTAAGATACACGCTTTTGCCCATCCCTAACGGCCACCCACTTGTTAAAGCAGTCAATAGAAGAGCACATAGCATCTTCGAGGTTAAGTTAGACTAGGGAAGCTCACAATGAGCCAACAGACCAGAATTAAATTATATAACTTTAAAATAAATGTTATGTACATTGTTACTTGATAGTGGTGCATATATACAAGATATAATAATATTGTAAAGTAATTGCTCATATTGACTCTGGCTGCAAATGTCTACGATAAGATTGGACATGAGCCTATTTAGACTCAGCATTTATTACAATTTACATAGGTCAAGGATTGTACCCACTCTCAAAATTGCAAAGAGAGACGCTGCAATATATTTAGATTTTAGAGTAACAAAAAATGATCAACATTATTTAGAACTCGTACTCTTTCTAGTAGGTAGGTCAGTCCGAAGTAAAAATTACAAAGACAAGGTTAAACAACTGTAACTTGTAGTCTATAATTTCTTTATCCAAGCCAACACACAATTTGTTGCATCACTGTAACACTTTAGCAATTAGTTATGTGCTTTAGCATTAGAATGCAGGCCAAGCTCGGAGGGTGTTATACAGGCGACAAACTAGATGGCCCTTGTGCCAGCGGAAATATAAATCAACCTTGGTTCACACCTGGACCATGTAGTTCGATGAAGCTCTCCAACGACCTTGGCACTTGACCTTGGTACGTCAGATTGTACGCCTTAACGGCTTTGGCGGCTAGACACTTCAAACTGAGCTTGGTCTGAGTTCGCAGGATGATTTCCGCCACGCCGGTCGTCGCTGCCTCAAACGGTGTCTCCCCTTGAACGTTCACGGTATCCATGTGAGCGCCGGCTTCAGTTAGTTCCATTATTATGGAATGCAGAGTCAAGAAATCACTGAAAGAAGTCAAGTACGTGTGTAAGTTTATTTTTATGATTTTATATTACGTATTTTATAAAGACTTTAGGGTAGTTTATAAAGGGTTCATTTTAATGAGATCATCATCATCATCATCATCATGACATGACATCTCTTTTGGGGTGTGTAGGCAAAGCAGATCCATCACTTTGGATCCCAACCAATCCACTCACTTAAGAATACTTAATCTGAGATAAGAAATCAACTAATCTAATCAATAATCTCTCCAAGAGCCAGAGTTAGAAGATATGAGTAATCCTGTTTTAGCAAGAAACTATTTTATTTTCAAATTGACAAAATGAGTTTGCTGAAGATTATCGTCGAAGACCCCCGAAAAGAAGAAGGCTTAAGTTAAATAGTTTATTGTAATGTAGTTAATTAGTAGTAGTTATTAGGTTTATTTGAATCTCTCTCGCACACAAACTTCATGTAGCTCTCAGTGCTTCCGGCATGGATTCAATGGCTGCTCGTCCTGCTATCATGTACCGTAACTTATCATTTGTGCTATAATTCAGTGAATACATAAGATAAGAATATGTATCCCTACAAATAACTTTTTCAATACAACTACCAATTCCTACATCACACCTTAGTTGGATGAGCGTAGCGAAGATTCCGTTTAACTACACAGGAGAAAAAAATCTGGAATGATTTCTTTCTTTCTTTCTGTTTGTATTTTTGTGTGTTTGTTAACATGATTCCGGCTAAACCGATATTCCAATTGCGATGAAATTTTCTGGAGGCCTTCGACATATCTGAACTTGGATCTACACGTTTTTTAGCGCAATCAAAAAATTATTTCTCATGAAAATCGCAATTTTACGATTTTTTTCCTAATTTAAAAAAAATGGACTTAAGCCTATAACACCTACATGCTTTATTCGATTGTAATAATTGTTTCACAAAACCTTAATGTTATGAATTAATACTATATTCTTGTGAAATTTGAGCGCAATCGAAAAATTATTTCTCATGAAAACCACAAATTTTACGATTGTTTTTGTTTTTTGAGCGAGCGAAGCGAGCGTCTCCACTTGACTCTTATGGCTCGAATGTCTGTTTTTTTTTTTGTTTTTTTGTTTTTTTTTTTCTGTTACTGCTTCGATACAGATCGCACCGTTTCTCTGATCGACCTGAAATTTTGCACACATGTACATACCACCTAGGCGGGTTGCTGTATAGTTTTGTGGCAAAATCGTTCAAAAGTTAAAAAGTTACATTAAAGTTAATCGAAAGTTTTTTTTTTCAAACTAAACGGCGACAAAATCTGAGGTGGCCAAATCATTTAGAATGTCCGTCCGATCACGAATATGTTATTTTTATTTTGATCCGATAAGTAGTGTAGATGGAAATTACATTATAACAAAGTCCCGTTACCATGGCATCGGAAAGTCGCACAGCTTTTTTGGCTCATGATAGCGGTCAAACGGAGGCTCGGATCGAGTTGAAATTTTGACCATCCGCAAGTTTCGTTCCCGATTGAATGCCATTAGTTTTGTGGCAAAATCGTTCAAAAAGTTATAAAGTTACATTAAAGTTAATCTAAAGTTTTTTTTAAAAACTAAACGGCGACAAAATCTGAGGTAGCCAAATCATTTAGAATGTCCGTCCGGTCACGAATATGTTAATTTTATTTTGATCCGATAAGTAGTGTAGATAGCAATTACATTTTAACAAAAGTAACGTTACCATGGCAACGAAAAGTCGCACAAGAATTCTGGTCACTATGTACTGCCACCTAGAAGAAATCAAGAGTAAAATAGTTTTCCCAAAGAAATGATGTCAAGGTCCTCTAGATGGCGGTGGATTTTATCCATTCTCTCCTATTTTACAAATTTTCAGCTAAATCGGTCAAGACCTAAAAGACTTATTGGTATGTAACATTATGGGAATGTCGTACTCGGGTCGTGTTGCACGTAACGGTGCTTGCTCAACAACGCGTCCAACTGAGCGTTTTCCTAGTAAAAAACATTTCTTCGACTTATAACATCTAGGCCTACATGCTTCATCCTATTGTTATGATTTTTTCACAGAACCTTAATTTTATGAATTAATATATTCGTGTGAAATTTGAGCACAAACAAAAAAATTATTTCTTATGAAAATCGAAATTTTACGCATTTTTTTAGTTAGTCGGTTTAGTTTTTTTTAGTGTAGTTTAGTTTTTTAGATTCTTAGATTAAATTCTTCGGCTTATAACACCTACATGCTTTATCCGATTGTAATGACTTTTTCACAGAACCTTAATTTTATGAATTCATATATTCGTGTGAAATTTGAGCGCAATCAAAAAATTATTTCTCACGAAAATCGCAATTTTACGCTTTTTCTTTGTTTAAATTTTTTTTTCGACTTATAAGTATAAAACCTACATGCCTTATCCGATTGTTGGATGAGCGTAGCGAGCGAAGCGAAGATTCCATTTCACTACACTGGAGAAAAAAATCCGGAATGTTTTTTTTTTTTCTTTCTTTCTTTTTTTTTTTTTGTATTTTTGTGTGTTTTTTAACACGATTCCGGCTAAACCGGTACTCCGATTGCGATGAAATTTTATGGAGGCCTTCGAAATCTCTGAACTTAGAACTGCCACGTTTTTGAGCGCAATCGGGAAATTTTTTCTTATAAAAAACGCAATTTTACGATTTTTTTCGATTTTTTAAAAATTTCTTCGACTTATAACACCTACACGCTTTATCCGATTGTAATGATTTTTTCACAGAACCTTAATTTTATGAATTAAGATATTCGTGTGAAATTTGAGCGTAATCGAAAAATTATTTTCTCATGAAAATCGAAATTTTACGGGTTTTTTCTTTTTTAAAACAATTCTTTGACTTATAACACCTACATGCTTTATCCTATTGTAATGATTTTTTCACAGAACCTTAATTTCATCAATTTATATACTCGTGTTAAATTTGAGCGCAATCGAATAATTATTTCTTATGAAAATTGCAATTTTACGATTTTTTATTTTTTTAAATTACGATTTATTAAAAAAATTAAGTTAATTTTTTATTTTATTTAATTTAATTTAAAAAAATCTTCGACTAAGCAATAATTTTTTCACAGAACAACAGAAAATCCGCGTTACACATGGCAGCTCAATGCACCAATTACGCTCATCCAACAACGCGCCTGAAAAAGCTTTTGCGAAGCTTCCTTGTTTAGTACATGCACAATGCACTTAGCTTGGTCAATGCCACAGATTAATGATGAAAACATTCCTATACCCAACTAAATGATTTTGGAACAGTGTAGCAATACACCATAATAGTAATAATACCGGTACCGGTACATTAGGAAAACATCAACTGACCCATATGCTCCCATCAAGTGAGGGCAATAAATGATCCGTTCTGATCGGATGGGTTTACAGATCACTGGTCTTTGTACAAGCACCCTTGGTCACAAATGTTGTTACCTTCAAACTATTTTGCCTAGTTGAGAAAGATAAAACATAATAGACCTGACAACTTTCTTTAAGAGTAGGCCTACATGTACGAGTTGGGGAGGAGGTGGGGTTAGAAGCACACCCTTTTTCAGTTTCTATACGACTAGCAGCTGATAAGATACATAGTCCTAGAGGATGTACACAACTAACTACAATTATGAATATGATATATGATATTCAAAACAACTTACTAATCTAACCTTAAAAGCCCAATCCTGCAATGGTAAATTTTAGATACCTACCAACTAAATACTGACTAGTAATATAGGCGTACCCTTATGATGAACATTCACCGGTAATTAGACAATCAATCATTTAATACACGATTCAGTAATTAGTACCAGTATTTTAGTCTTGAATGCCAATGCTAAGCTTGGGTATCACAAAACACAATTTTGTATACGTATTTGTTTTCTATAAAAGAGAAACAAATAAAAAAACAGCACTCTTCATATGCACTAGCCTATAACCTTTTTTGTTGTTTTTAACCCTCGACAAACTTCACATTGGCTCGCGAGAACACAATAGGCCCTACCGATAATTACCCAGGATTTCTACACATTTCTATTTTACAAACTTCAACACAGAAACGAATCAACCCACCACGTATGACACCTACCTTATTGGTTTTTGATAGCTAACAATTATATGAAGAGGAGTATTTCTATTCCGATCAAGCGCATTGACGTCTGCACCGCACTGGATGAGTAGCTTTGCAGTCGAAGCACAAGGAAATTTGCACACATCGTTTGTGTGGAAATCATCCACGGGCGTTTCAGAATTAACACACATGTGCAGTAATGACTGGCCATCCCTCATTGAAACTTGCAACTGATTCAATTCAAAGACTAAACGATTTACATGAAACTCTTCTTTTTTTGTTGAAAATTTCATGAGTTTAGTCACAATCACAACAATATATAAGGATGTGTATATGTTGCTTTCTAGCTCTTCCTGTGGACAAAAAAGAAAATTGTTAGTTGTTGTTACTGGTATGATTAATGCAACAGTAGAAGATTAATTAATTTTAATGCAACGAATAGTTGGCGCTACTAGGGATGAGACGTGTACATGTGTACACGTCCGTCTACACGTCCGTCTACGTGTACACGTGTACATAATTTTTTAAAAAAATACACGTCGACTTTCAATTGACATTGTTCAGTCGTCGAGATTTCAGATTTCAAAATTCTATTTTGAAATACGAGCTCTTTCAGTCAGCCGCCGCCGCCGCCTTCCCGCAAAACGGTAAGTTGGTTGCAATCCCTTGCCATGGTGGCCTTGCCTTCCCCCTCTCCCCCTGACCGGCCAACACATTCCAGATGGTTCCAGACCGCTCGCAGTCGCTCGTCGCCCGCTTAGTTGTTTACGCGTGTTGAGATTTGAGTCAGTGACGCATGACTGTTTATTGTTTAGAATATCTCTTGAGTGGAAGTTCTTTGATAAGATAGACGCGGGAAAGAAGGTTAAATGCCGACTGTGCGCGAAGGAGTTGCTGCACAATTCAAGTATCACGGGAACTATGGTAAATCACAAGCCTTATCCTCCCCCCCCCTCTCCCGCCCTCTTCATAACGCAAGCCTCAACCATACCATCACCCTTTTAACTTTCTAGGTCAATGAAACATCAGCCACGTCATTTACTGACTGATAAACTGAACTGACGTGAATACTGTTCAGAATGCAATAAAAATATACAGTAATAAATAAACATGTCCAACTTTTTTTCAGATATCTTAAAATATACATAGTACACGCGTGTACACGAACAGACAGCCAGCGTGTACACGTGTAGTAAGATACACGCTTTTGCCCATCCCTAGGCGCTACGCTATGGGTTAAATAGGTAAAACCACTCGTCACCATTATTTGTTCTACGTCGTCCTTTGGACCCGGATTAGCAATCTTCTCTTTATTCCTCTCCAGTTCCAATACACACGCAGCGAGCACGTCCTCAACTTGAGAAAACGCCAAGTCAACTCCTATGTGGATCATTTGGGAAAAAACCTAAACAAGAGAAACAATTAAATCAAAAAAATCTTCAACGAATAGTATGAAACGCAATAGGTTGTGATGTGGAGAAGGGTTCATTTTTAGCAAGGTTGCATTAAAGTGTTTAAAATGACATAGAATTACTGTATGAAATTAGATTAGGCAGCCCTAGAATAAATGTGTTCATTTGAGGCAAATTTCAAATGGCTACTAGCCTCTAGACTATCTCTAGGGTCACTTTTACAAAAGGAGTTGTGACTGGCCATGCTAGGTCAATGCAAAATACCTACCGGCACCAAAATGGAAATTTATCTCATTACAACAGTTTAAAATAGTTATCCTTGCTACCATATCTTACCTGTGCAAATCTTAAAAGGTCTTTAACCACAGAAACTTTATTCAGTTGTCGAAGATGTAAAGCATGAAGCCACAGGTCAATACACCGGTCGAATCGAGCATTATCAGCAAACACGGCTCCGCGAAAGATAACTGGGTGAGGCACTTCAGGATTGTGAGTTCCCAAAATTCGTTCACGAATGGCTAGAGATTCCATATGAAGAGCATTTGTATTTTGTTGGATTGCTTCCAGTTCTTCTACGGTTTGGCACTCGACCCAGTTTTCATATGCGGAAACAGGCTTGTCTAATATTTTCCCAACAATATCTTCCCCTTCAAACCTCAACTCCATAGTACGATGAAGGTACTGGTATGCTAGTTCAGGACAATAATTGTCTTTGTCATTGGCGTAAGAAGCTCCGAGTAATTCTAGGGCCTCGATGCGCTCCTCGCGTGATACTTCCGGTCTCGAGACTAAGAACTCAACCACATCGGATCTCGTGCGTTCAGCGGCGGCTATCAGCGGACTCATTCCCGTCTCGTTCTTTGTTATGTGCGCCTTATATTGGAGCAACTCTCGTACGATGGACACGTGGCCACACTCTGCGGCAAAATGTAATGCTGTGGCGCCACAATGAGCTTTCTCGTCAGGATTTGCTTCTCTTTCTAGTAGGAAACTCACTACATCTAGGTGTCCTTTATACGACGCAATCATCAGGCAAGTGTTATTGTACTTATTTGCTATGTGTATATCAGCATGATGGTCAGTGAGATATTTAACTATGTCTAACCGACCGTCGAAGCACGCAGCTCGGAGGGGAGTCGAGTTGGTTCTAGTTGGATGGTTGACATTGGCACCGGCTTTTACCAACGTTTTTACTACATTGAGATGACCAGCTCCTGCTGCACACCATAATGCACTTGCTCCTTCAATTACGTAGCCGTCAAATTTGACAGTACCCTCTTGCTCAATATCTGGTTTAAAATTGGAAAGAATCATTTTAACAACTTTGTCATGTCCGTGCCTTGCTGCAACAATGAGTGGAGTGCATTTTTGTCCGTCTTCTTCAACTACTTGCTAGAAACAAATCAAATTTAAAAATAAGATTAATTGCCTGGAAATTTCAGGCCTATCCAAGTTAGGAAGTTTATCAGATAGTGGCATCTAAATCTACCGGTAGGCCTACTAATCTCTTTCCAACCCAATAGTAGTACCGGTAGCTGCTAGCCGGTACATAGACCTGACGTTCTTGATTACAAGAAACCAAAACGCTTCACGCGACCCCCCTAGCCCCCTAGGCCCTGTAAAGAAAGCTAAATACCTTGCAGGCCCTAGCCTAACTGATGAAATGCGCTCTTAAAAAAATTCCTAGAGCTGGCACGGCAGGAAGGTGGAAAACCTCATTGGTTAGTGTGTTGATTTGGTACTTCCGAGCACGGGTCAAGCATGGCAGCGGGCAAGTGCTCTAGCCTACTATAGGCCTACAGAAGTATAGATACGACCTAAGACACATCACAAGAGCTCTTGCCGGACAATGAAAATGGCAATTTTGCCCTGGAATGTTAACTTTTTGATATAGGTCTAGTAGGCCTACAGCAACCCAAGCCTCCTAGCTCAAGTACCTACCGGTACAGATTTCTTCCCTGGCCAATTGTGCAAACAGGAGTTGTTCCCGCGCTAGGTTTGACCTAGGCTATTTAGAGAGGGCTCAAGATCCTAAGCCTAGGCCTCACCTTGACTCATTCTGAGACAGTCTCGGCTACACCTAGGCCCAAATCTTATCAGACCTTTGGAACATCTAGGCCCTGGGCTAGGCCTAGTGCCTAGGCCTTGGGGCACTCTTTCGGTTGGTATGGCCAGTTTTTTATTTTGAAGGTAACTTTATATTTAAAATAGCGACGTTAAAGGTTTTATAGGTTCTTTTGATTTAAAATAGCGACGTTAAAGGTTTTGTAGGTACTTCATAAAAACCGTTGTGGATATTCGTAGGCCTACAGTCAGCCGGAAAAATAGTGCAAAATTATTCGTACAGTCAATGATCTGATTGGATAAAGGCGGGCGCCGTAATAAAAGTGTCGTCCTTTCGTCGTCCTTTTTTGCTGTTTTAGTAACAACAAAAAAAAACTCAAGACCTTTAACGTCGCTATTTTAAACGAGAGTCCTTTTTGGTAGGCCTAAATGTCGTCGTCCTTTTTGCTGTTTTAGTAGCCTAAAAAAAAACTTCCAAGACCTATAAGGTAAGGGAACTAGTTCTGGATCGGGTTGAGTTGTGGATCAAAATCTTTGGGCTTGTGTAAGTTCTACATGTAATGTACTAGATGCACTGTCAGTATATTTTTCTGATGAATTGATCCAAGGAGCATTAGAATTGCACACTGTCATCACCAGGTTGAGTAATTTGTCCACTTAAGTACAAATAGTCAACAATGTTATCAAAATGGTTGCCGTTTGCAACAGACGTAATTGACATACACATGCATTTATCATTGTAATATTTCATCAGTTATTAGCACAGCTTTCAAACTTTGTCAGAATTTTTATTACTAATTTTGCTAAGAATTGACTATAATAGGTTTACTGTACAACTACTCAAAGCACCCTTGCGGGTGTCTACAAATAAGAGGTTTTTGTCCGTTTTTGTAGATCGTAACACCATGTTAAATGAATAGGACATATGCAGTAAGCCTAATAGTGTTTAAAAACCAAGTTAAAAGTGATTTAGGCACACTTATTTTTAGAGCTTGTCTTTACAGATGCAAATCTAAAAAAAAAAAAAAATGTTTTGGTCTAGCCTAATTTTTTTTATTTTTTTGTTTAGAATATTTGGCTTATAAAATTTATGCCCAGGTGTTAGCTCTTGTCTTTGTCTTTAAATTTTGTATTGAAAAAAAAATTGTGGTTAGCATAATTGCTGCAAATAATTCACAATTACAATTTTGATCCACAACTAATCCGGGGACTGATTGTGGATCAATGCTGATACCGGGCGTTCAGAATCAAATTTGTCAGGTGCGGCTGCATCACTACTTATGAAACATATCAATGAACCCCTGATATCAATTTGAAAAGTTTTAGGCTGATGATCCACAACTGATACCCAGGTATCAGTTCTGGATCAAAGCACTACTTTTTTAAATTGGCTCATTTTAGTACCTTCGTAAACTTTTTTAATTTTTTTTCTTTTGCAAACATTGTCGGAAAGTTAATCAATAAGAATATAGTATGTGGGAGTAACAAAAAAAAATCCTGATACTCAAAATTGTAATATTGCTTAACCCGATCCAGAACTAGTTCCCTTACCCTAACGTTTCTATTTTAAACGAAAGTCCTTTTTCGGTTGTCGTCGTCCTTTTTTGCTGTTTTATTAACAACAAAAAACCTTCCAAGACCTTTAGGCCTAACGTTGCTATTTTAAACAAAAGTCCTTTTTAGGCTGCCTAGGCCTACACGTCGAGGTGTAGAGATAAGGCTTTTCCTTCAAATAGGCCTAGACCTAGCACTTTTTAAACGCTTTTATCATCTAGAATTGTGTTTGCGACGGGGCCGAATGTAGTGAAATCATTTGCAGAAAAAACATGGACCCAAATAACATGGTAAAAAAAACGACCTAACGAAGATTTGAACCGCCGACCTCTCACAGAATTCGGACGCGCTAGGGCCTACCACTCTGCCACAATGCACTGTGATATTTGCAGCTATTGGCCTAGTTAGGTGGTATCGTCGATGACTGTAGGCCTACGAAAAATTTTGCACTATTTTTCCGGTTGACTACGAATATCCACTCCGATAAAAAAAACGGGCCATACCAACCGAAAGAGTACCGGCCTAGGCCTAGGGTAGCTAGGCTAGAACATTTAGGCCCGAAAGAAAAAGGTGTCTAGGCTAGGCCTACCCTAGCTTCGATAGAGCTAATGCAACTTTAGGCCGAAACTGGGCAAAGGCCTACTAGGCTAGGGCTAGGCCTAGGCCTAGGCCTAGTTAGTTTTGTTTCGAAACACAATGAGTAGCTAGGCTTAGGCCTAGGCCTAGACAAAGACAGATTCCACAAAACAAGACAAAAAGAGTTAGGTTATGTGGGGACATATAAATGAAATGAATTTCTTACCTGATTAAGAAGTGTTTGAATATCTTCTGGACTCTTTTCACCAAGTAGAGCGTACAGAGTGATTGCCATTCCATCTCGAGCTGCATAATAAACTCTGTTTTTAAGTGACTCTGCTAATTCTGTCATTTTTTGTTTTGATTGAAGATGTTCAACAAAGCAAATTGGATATTTGTAGATCTACTTGATATGAGCCCGTTTATTCATTTTACACAATTGTAAAGAGTTAACAGAACTATATTATTGTCACTTTGAAATGTTTGTATAATATAAAATAGTAAATTAGCAGAACTAAAACACGTCGTAATTAATAACGCAATGCAAAATTTGCAATACAGTATTCTTGCCAACTTTCTTCACGTTTTTAGTAGGTTGGCAAGATTGATACGTTTCTTTAGAAGTCAGTGGTTTAGAAGGAGGAAAATCCAAAATTATTTAATCGAGCAGGCTGTGCTTAATTCAAATGAATGCCGCCAGTGAAGATTAATTTATCATTATTTTATCAACAACTTGAAATTAATCGAAACGCCAGTATGGAACTAGATAACTTCAAAGATAAAGTGTTGAAATACAATAACGTTATTGAGGAGAATCTGCAAGATATCCCTGGCAAAGGACATTTTAATGGAGTACATGACTATGTACTTTACCATGGATTGAGACACCGATACTTTTTTGGAGTCACCCAATGTTTTAGTGATTTGGCCTTTTGCCCTTCCCGGGAAGTATGTAACATTTTACGTTTTACGAGTGTTTTTTTCTTAAAATATAGAGTGAATATAATATATCAACATGGTAACACAGGTAGCTGGACCTAATTACAAACATAATCACTGTGGCAATATTTTTATATTATACATTTATAAGTTCCTTCCTGTACAACATTTTTCATTAGTAATAGAAAGACCTAGATTTTGTAGACCTATATGAAAACAAATTAATATAATCATTTAATCACCCTGCGCTTCACGCGATACACTAACCCCAAAAACATTGCATTCAAAGCTAAGTCCTTTGAAGTGCAACCGCTGTGTTGCCATACATCCTAGTTTATTAGCTAGTTCAATACTTATTGCCAATAAATAGTTGCAGTGTAATGCTGTTGTAAGTAGTTATATCAATATGCTGGAAAAATTGTACTCTAGTCCCCGTACACACGCAGTACAAAATTACTCATTGGTAGGTAAAACATTTTGTTGTTATTTGTGACACAATGAGAAAACACAAACAGCAGCTATCAACCAAATGCCACATTGACGTTTTACAAAGGCAAAGACCACCGACTTGGTCACGTAAGAGTTAAATTTGTGAAAGTGGCTTACATACTTTATGCACGTATGTAATTTGATGTTTTTTGTGTTTGACAAAGGATCGTAGCGGATTAAAAAGCTGGAACCGTACCATACACACCGGGGGTAACGGGTTGACATCCCTAGTTGAAAGTCACATCTTCCCTTCACATTACTTCCAAAAGTAATGTCCGCTGAGGTCAAAACTTTTCAAAAATTCACCTGACACACACGTAGATGTTCAGGGCACCAACAAACATATATTAGCCTATAGGCTTTGGGCATGGTTTGATGGATACAATTCACAAGATTTTTTTCTAAGTACTAAAATTAAATCTACCCAGGATATTTACTGAATAAGCCTAACGACAAATGATAGGGCTAGCTTTAAAGCAACATCAGACTGGAAAACAAAACATATTAATTTTTTATTTTTATTTCAGGAGTATCTTCTTGTTTTGCCCTCCAAGTGCATTTTCCGATATGGCCTTAATGGAAGGGAAATAAGCCCACCCTATAAAATAGACACAACACAATTCACAAAGTTAACTTGGGCAAATACAATTCAGTGTTTTCTGTGTTGGGGCCCTGATCTTCAAGAAATTTATCTAGCACAATCAGATTTTGTGATTTTATTCAGAGTGTACAATGAGGTACCATTAGTAAATGTGATGTACGATGAACTTACACGTACAGTTATTGCTGCAGGAGAAAAGAAAATCACCGTAAGTAGCCTAACTTATAACAACACTAGCCACCTAATTTAATTGTAAATAGTTACCTCCAAGGATTTTGGACTGATGTTATAATGTACCTATATAGAAATAAACTTTTTGTGCCACAATTTAGGATGGAAGTAGGTAAAAGTTTGTTTGTTGGGTCTGCAGTTAGGATCTGGAATGGTCTAGACAAAGAGGTTGGCCCCACAAACAGATAACATAGCAGATTTTCAAAAACAGGCTGAAAAACACCTGTTCTACTTTAACGTAAGCAGCTGGTCATAATGGCTAATTAACTACTGTTAAAGGTATTCTAGGCAGAGGCTGATAGCAAAAAGTAGTTCCAGTAATATTGTAACAAGTTCCTTGGTAAATAATATTAATCTAAGATATTTCTGTAATAATTTAAAATGTCATCATGTGCATATTACAAGTTTCTCTATGCTACAATATTATTAATGTAATGAAATTTAGACACTGGTTTTGTAAATGCCATACTAAATGCCTTGCAACATGCGAAAGAGCTTTAAACAAACAAACATACATGATTAACCAGTAACCACTATACATCCTTAATTACAGAGGTACAGTTACACGCTCGGAGCAAGAGTTCTCAAAGAACTAGAAACAAACATCTTTACAAGTACAGAAACACCTGACACTGTAATAGAGCTATGCGATTTAGCACCAGCCACCAATCTCTGTATCTCCTACTTGACAAACATCTACGTCTTCAACTTGGAGACAAAAAGCTCGTTACACATCAAGAAAGATGCTCATAGCACATACATAACTGCACTGATGATGTACCTGCCAGTTATGTGGCTAATAACTGGAGACAGCGGAGGAACAGGTATTATAACTAGTTTAACAAACTACTCAATGAATGAAACTTGTATCAAACTGATTCAAGTAAGTTAATGAATTAAATCGTGTATCTAATTAATGCTAATGGAACTTCTACTAAAAATTATCCCCTTAAAGAATGATAACACATATAAAATAAACAGTTTCAATTTAATATAATATTCCCCCAAGGTTTAGAGCAGTTAAATCTATTTAAACATGAAATAAAGATACAATTTTCCCAAATCAAGTTTGAATTTGCACTACCTGATCGCACCAACCTGGGTGTGGTTCTTTCTATAGTGAAATGCTGGGATGCAACCCTGACACTAATGATGACGTTCGTTGGGCATAAGAGTAGTGTGCTGCTCTTTGAGGCCCATCCCACACTTTGTGGGTTTGTGTCCGTCGGAAGAGACAAGAGTCTACAGGTGTGGAGCTGCACTTTCAGGGATAAGGTAAATACTAAATACCAATGTAGTATCTGCACTTTACAAGTCAAGGTATACCTATATAGGTATGCACACAATAGATGTAACCAGCACTATTGGATTATGTCTTCTAAAAAAAAATCATCATATTTTCCTGACATATATACTGCCACTGCACCATACCAGTACCACCATTATTCAATTCATGTATTTGTATGAATGGTAATAATTTAATTATAAAGACATTTTGCAACTACGGAGCTTCAAATATTTCACACTATTTATGGTCTTTGATTTTAACTTTTTCATTTATACAATCATGATAACATTGGTATGCTGGTAAATGTGGCACTATTTTAATTGACGTTTTCGATTATTTCATCGTAGCAACATCCCTAAAAAGGCCCCTATGAAGTACTTCACTCTACAAGACAAGTTGCACACATGCACCAAGAACAACACAATAAGTTTGTCAATAAAAGAGAATATTATAACGTCTGCACAAACAGTATTTATATATGTAACTTTTAAAACAACATAATATAATTGTTACGAGTTGGAACGGTATCCGACCCGCAGACTAGTTTTCAAACTACTGTATTGTGCCTGTTAGTACACACAAATAGAGAAACATTGGTACTTATTGAGCGAGCGTCTCCACTTGACTCTTATGGCTCGAATGTCTTTTTTTTTTTTTTTCTGTTACTGCTTCGGTACAGGTCGCACCGTTTCTCTGATCGACCTGAAATTTTGCACACATGTACATACCACCTAGGCGGGTTGCTGTATAGTTTTTGAACAAAATCCGATCGTTGGTTATAAAAAATAAAAAATAAAAAAATAAAAATGTACCGATCGTTATGAAATTTTGCAGGGTCAATAAGTACAACATTATCTCCTTTTTTCCAAATTTTCAGCTAAATCGGTCAAGACATTAAAGACTTATTGGTAATCATATTTCGAAAAATGATGTTAAAAAATGAAGGAGGCAGTGAAGATACAAAGATAGACTTTAAGAAGGCATGACGTGAATTAGTACAATGCAAAGATGTTGGATTAGTAGTGTACAATGTCAATATCCAGTTAGGCCTTCACTGTGTGGTGGGCCTTATGGGAATGTCGTACTCGGGTCATGTTGCACGTACCGGTGCTCACTCAACAACGCGTCCAACTGAGCGTTTTCCAAGTATTATGATAAGCATAACTTGGGTGTCACAAAGAAGTACCTGTAGGCTATGTTTCTTCATAGGCACAGTACATGCCTGTTTATCCCTATCGATACTCCATTTTCTAATGTACCACATAATTTATGTATGTATTTCTTATGTTACCAGGTAGAGAAAATTGATCTGAATGGGCTTCCTCAGTTTATTGTGGTAAATAAAAACGAACAATGTTTGGTTACACTGTCCGCATTGCATGGTGATATCTGGTACATGAACCTCCTCTACAGCCATCACTGTACGCTGAACGCCTCTGCCATTGCCATGTTCACGCCCATGCGTGGCTACAATCCCTGGCGCACGATAGTCGTAACCTCGGACTCCCTGGTTCGAATTATCAGTCCGCTGACCGGGGTGCAACTGACGGTGCAGCATTTACCACCCTCGGTACCGGTGCAATCCGTAACATATTGTCCACACACAGGTAAAATATGCACATCCTACATACAAAAGTAAGTTAATATTGCATAATTACTATCACTCTATAGTCGACACTATGGCCAGTGGATTTTGAACATGTACTGGTTGGTATATTAGGTGGCAAGCTCCCATATAAGCATTACTTTTCTGTCCCTTCGATTGACATGCGTTTTTCGCTAGCATTACCCTTCAACAAGGATGATACAGAATATTTTTGTGTGTGTGGCTAGCACCTCAGAAAGTTTGAAATTCATGATCCGATACCTACACCATTACTAAACAGTGTACACGCAAGCATGCAACAAACAGTTTTGTTAGTGCATAGCTCACGCCGAATTATTTTATTTTTGTATTTTTCTTCGATGACCTGTTGATAAAGTAACTTTGCTCGGCAACTTGGCACAACTCTAAACTGGACTGAAGAGTGAAGACCAAAAAGATTAAGAAGTTTTAACTTTGCACCTGCTGGTACATGATAAGAAATCTTTCCAAACTATAGAGAAAGTTTGAATAGATGAGATGGATGAATTAACTTTTACAAAATTTAAATTGCTTGCCTTGAAAAATCTGCAAGTCAATGTGTGATAATTTTTCCACCACACATTTCAGAATTACTTTACACAATTTTTAACAATAAGGGAGACATTCTATTGAGTCAAGCAAATGAAAATCCTGTCAATTTCTGGAAAATATGGTTGAGAAATCCAAAAGAACCCCAGATAACTTTCCTTGAGGTGTACAATCGGGCAGTTAGCGCTCATGTCATTGAAATGGCGATGAAATATCCTGGCTTACGGAATTTGGAGATGACAACACTGATATTTGCTGGTAGAGAAGACGGAACGATCACCACACTTGACAGTGAGAGTGGTGCTGCGGAGTTTGTCACAACAGTAAGTTATGTTTTGGCACTCATATGGTTGGGGTACAAGACAGAGGTGTATTGAAACTATTGGTTTGGGTTTCTACCTGCATGAACATGGATTTACGTATGTAAATTTTTCACTCTGATCTTTCACCATTATCGAATAGTTGTATAGTAGAATATTGTATTATTAATTTATTACTTATTAGATTTTGATTAACAAACACCATCCAATCGTAACTTGGGTAATTGTAAGTTCATGATGCATTACGAGTTAAAGAAGTTCAATTGGCAATAAACAAAAAACTAATGGATAACTGATGAGAACATGTATACCGTATTTTGACAAATACAGGCTGAACCTGAATATAAGCCGACCTCCTAACTTTTTTGTTGAAATATCAAAACATATTATGCGTAATATATAAGCTTCTTAAAATATTTAAAACTAGGAAAACGCTAAAGTCCCGCCGCGTTGATGGATGAGCGTAATTGGTGCATTGAGCTGCATTGTGTTACCCGGATTTTCTGTTCTTCTGTGAAAAATCATTACTTAGTCGAAGATTTTTTTTTAAATTAAATTAAATTAAATAAAAAATTAACTTAATTTTTTTAATAAAATCGTAATTTAAAAAAAGAAAAAAATCGTAAAATTGCAATTTTCATAAGAAATAATTATTCAATTGCGCTCAAATTTTACACGAGTATATTAATTCATAAAATTAAGGTTCTATAAAAAAATCATTACAATAGGATAAAGCATGTAGGTGTTATATGTCAAAGAATTGTTTTAAAAAAGAAAAAACCCGTAAAATTTTGATTTTTATGAGAAATAATTTTTTCGATTACGCTCAAATTTCACACGAATATCTTAATTCATAAAATTAAGGTTCTGTTAAAAAATCATACAATCGGATAAAGCATGTAAGTTTTATAAGTCGAAGAATTTTTTTTAAAATCGAAAAAAAATCGTAAAATTGCGTTTTTTAAAGAAAATTTTCCCGATTGCGCTCAAAAAACGTGGCAGTTCTAAGTTCAGAGATTTCGAAGGCCTCCATAAAATTTCATCGCAATCGGAGTATCGGTTTAGCCGGAATCGTGTTAACAAACACACAAAACAAAAACAAAAAAAGAAGAAAGAAAAAAAAAAACATTCCGGTTTTTTTTTTCAGTGTAGTGAAATGGAATCTTCGCTTCGCTCGCTACGCTCGCTTCGCTCATCCAAAAAGGGTAGGCTTATATTCAGGACAATATGCTTACGGTATTTTAAACCTTGAAGTTAAAGCAGTTATGTAAATTTTGCCTAGTTTCTTTTCCATTTTGATTTTACTTCATATTATCATCAGTAGGACCTATAGTTTGAATGAACCAAGTTTTTGTGCTGTCCCTCTTTAACGCGTTATTTGATTCACTCCTCATTCTATTCATTATAGCCTACAGTTAGTTCATGCAAACTGTTCAAGTTACAAAAGTAAAATAATTATCAATTAATAGGCTTTATGGAAATCAATTCCACCTACGGGAGTGTTTTCCGATCAATGAAATTGAGAAATAATCAACAGGCTATTCTAAGATTTTAGACGACAACGTTATGATAGCTAAGCAATGTCAACACAACTATTTGAGATGAAAAAGTAGCAAATGTTTTCAGGCACACACAGCTTCAGTCAAATCTCTTCTGGCAAACCCCTGCATGAACCAGCTTGTATCGTGTGGGGAAGACAACTCTATAAAGATATGGAGAGTATTCAGTGTGTATTCGAGAGAATCGATAAAACTCTGCATGTCACTGTATTACACCTACAACATTGCTAGCGTTGTGGCCATAAACCAAGTGCTGTGTTTTGCCATCAGTGGGACAAGAACAATAACGCACAAGGTTGTAATGTATAATGTCATAGAAAAGCGTAAGTACCGGTGTGTGATTTAACTAAATATAAATGACAAAAGTACAGTAATGAAGGCAGAAAGAAGCAAGAATAGAAAAGAAAAGAAAGGGGCATTAAGAATGGCCCCTGTCCACTAACATGCAGTGCAACGATACTGTGCATCGCCCAACTCTGGCACGTAACAGACTTTTAGTTATGTATGCCTATGTGCTTCACACCATATATAAAAAAATAAAAAAATAACAGGGAAGAGGCTTTGAGCCTCACTACCAATCCCCAAACAGACAGGCAGTGAATATTGTGAAAGCAATTTTACCTATGTATAAGTACTGTTCTTCAAAATTCCTGAAATTGTTGCTTTGTTAAAAAATTTATAGACCTAGAGGCATAACTAAAAAATACAGTAATTAAAAAAAATGTAAAACGCATACTTTTACTTTAGAATGCATCTTGATCTGTCGCAAAATTTTATAATTTTACACTGAACTTTTCACTTGAAGTGCAGATGCATGTAATGCGGATAAATTGTTAAAAAACATTGAATACAAAATTGTAACAATATGTTGAAAGTATTTAACGTAGGTAGGTAACTAATTTCAAATGAGATTATTTTATAATAGTGTAGAACCATGTAGTGTAGGCTAGAAATAAATATGTAATAAATTTATACCATTGGTTCAAATACTTCAAGCTTGACACAAACTTTATTGTTGTTCAAAGTGCGATACGACCATCCTCCAAACTGTGACCACAGTGCTCCGATAACTAGCATGTCGTCCAATGTTATGCTGGGCTTGTGTGCAACTGCCTCTCAAGACAGAACAGTACGAGTATGGAATGAAATGAACCAGTTGCAAAAAGTATACTTATTATTGCTATTGGGCAGAAAATTATCAATTGACCATTAACTAAGTATAACCTAATTGATTGTTGGATAATCAATTGATTATCAATGTTACATCATGTATATATTAATTCTAATCAGTAATCAGTTATTTAACGACCTTTCAAAAGCTCTAAAATTATTGATTTTAAATGTATAGTGATACCGTACTTTTAGTGATTCTTTAAAGGGATCGTTCACCTCTTATGTAAAGGTGTACCCAGACGTCTATTTACCTAAGTAGACTCCATTTACAACAAATTCTTTCTCGAAAATAATCATAATCACCATATATTAATTGTTAAATATGTAATGAAATTGACTATGTTTTCGCCACTTCGCTGTACTGGCAACAACGCAAAACACGGCCTTGGCTTCGGAGTCGAGTAGCCGGGTGTCTGTAGTGTTTGAAACGACCGCCAGTGTCTCAGCTGCTGAGCCACCGCCAGCTATGTTACATGGCCACTGTTAGGCCTGACAAGCGGATGCTAGGGCTAGGGAGGCGGTGATTGTAAGAGGCGGAAGTCAGAGTTGATAGGTTATGGCGACTGAGAGCAGGAATAAAATACAGGTTTAAATACGAGCATACGAGTTTAAATACAGCATACCCTTCATACAACCTTTTCATAATACAATACATTGGCGACGAAGATATAAAAACGAACATTCACGCGAAACAAACATGAGTTTAGAAGTGCCATCAGTGGATAGGTTTACGCCGGGAGGTGAGAATCAGTCGGCGATGTGGACTAGGTGGAAGTCTCGTTTTAATTTCTATATCGGGCAAAGGTATTAAAGACGATGTGCGGAAACGTAAGTTGCTTCTCCACATGGCGGGACCTGCAGTACAGGATATATTTATGGACTTTACAAATACAGGAACGACCTTTGAAGACGCGATTACAAAACTAGACGAACATTTCAACCCAAAAAAGAATACAACTTTTGAGAGACACGTGTTTCGACACACCAAGCCTGAAGAAAACGAACCAATCGACAAATTCGCGGCAAGACTACGAAATCTAGCAAAAACGTGTGAGTGGACAGCTGAACAGCAGAATGAACACATCTGTGGACTAATCATCGACACATGTAAGAGCACGAAACTAAGAAGACAACTTCTCAAAGTAAGTCAAAATGGAGAAGAATTAACCCTAGACAAAGCTCTCACAATGGCACGACTTGAAGAGGAAAGTGAGAAGCAGGCAAAAACAAATCGAAAAACAAACTGAACCTCTAGGCCTAGCCCTAGAAGTGAACTATGTGAAACAAGATCAATATAATGGGCGCGGAAACTCGTCTAGGCCTAGGAAAATCAGCACCAGTCTCAGCCTAGGCAAGGAGATAGGCCTAGAACCAAACCTTCAGAACCTAACCAATCAACAGAAAAACCGTGGGCCTAGAACAACCACATCACAGCAAGGACACAGGGATGCAGAATGCTACAGGTGTGGCAATAAAGGACATTATGGAAGAGAATGCAAATGTACTCGTGGAGTGACATGCTCAAAATGCGGCGGAAGAAACCATTTTGCACGAGTGTGTAAAACTAAAAACCAAGTGCGATTCGTCAAACACATCAAAACCCGGAAAACGTTGAAAACAACAACAGCAGAGACTCAGACTCCGACAGTCATGCATTTGCGCTCTATCCATCAGATTCACATGACAACTCACATGACAAAGTAACGTGTGAAATCAATAAAATACCGATAGCATTTGTAATCGATTCAGGAGCAACAGTGAACACAATTAGCACCAATGAATGGAACCAACTAAAACACTCAGCAGAACTCAAACCGATGACCACCAACATTTATGCCTATGGTCAGCATGAACCGCTCAAAGTCCAGGGCCAATTCAACGCAGAAATCATCATGGGAAACAAACGAGTCATGCAAACTATCGCCGTAATTCCAGGCAACAATGTGCCACTCCTAGGCAAAAGTAACTGCCAAGATCCTCGGAGTACTACGGACAGGACTGGAAATCACAGGTAATCCTACAATAAATCATGTCAGCAGCAACATAGAAAACATATTGGCTAAGCATGAAAAGTGTTTCCAAGATTTGGAAAGCTTAAAAAACTTCCAACTTAACCTACATGTCGATGAAAACATAGCACCAGTTGCACAACAAACCAGGAGAATTCCATTTCACCTGCGCAAACAGGTGAAGATGAATTACTGCAACTCCAGCTGTTAGTCATAATAGAGCCTGTCACAGGGCCTACAAATTGGGTCTCACCACTGGTAGTCATACCAAAAAAGGACAAGGGAGTGAGAATATGTCTAGATATGCGGCAAGCTAATAAAGCTGTACTTAGGCAGAGGTATGTTACCCTACAATTGACGATGTGTTAGCGGAACTTACTGAGGCCAAAATGATATCAAAGATCGATTTAACCAGAGGCTATCATCAAATAGAATTAAACGAGGCATCTAGAAAAATAACAACTTTCAGCACACACAACGGGTTATTCCAGTACAAAAGGTAAACTTCGGCATCTCATCTGCCGCTGAAGTGTACCAACACGTACACCATTCAACAAATACTGGCACATTGCAAAGGAGTAAAGAATGTTTCAGATGACATAATTGTATATGGAAAAGATGAAGATGAACACAATGAAAACCTTGACAAAGTTCTCCAGACACTTGAAGAGGCAGGACTCACAGCAAACAGAAGCAAGTGTCAATTTGGCATGACAAGCCTAACCTTCCTGGGACACAAACTATCAGCAAGTGGAATAAATCCAGACAACAAGAAGATCGAAGCCATCAATGAAACGCGGGCGCCGAAGGATGTCCCTGAACTCAGGAGCTTCCTAGGGTTAGTGACCTCTGTGCCAAGTTCATACCAAAACATGGCAGCTATCACAGCTCCAATGAGAGCCTGATCAAGAAGAACACAGTATGGAAATGGGAAAGTGAGCAGCAACAAGCTTTTGAAGCTATAAAAAAGGAAATATCAAGAAACATAACTCTAGCCTACTTCGACAAGAAGAAAACAACAGACTCATAGTAGATGCAAGTCCTTATGGACTCGGAGCTGTATTGACACAAAAACAGGAAAACGACACGTACAAACCAATAAGCTTTGCAAGCAGGGCACTCACAGAAGTAGAAGGACGGTTACTCCCAAACAGACAGAGAGGCACTATCCGTAATGTGGGCTTGTGAAACACTACCATCTGTACCTGTACGCGACGACATTCGAATAGAAACAGACCACAAAACCCTTAGAGATTCTGTACGGAACAAAATCAAAACCAACTGCACGTATTGAACGTGGATGCTGCGATTACAAACAAGTACGACTACAAGATTGTCTACAGACCAGGCATTCAAAACATCGCAGACCCATTATCTCGACTCATCAACACTGAGAAAAGAAGCACACAAGTCGGAAGCAAACCAGAAAGAAATGTCGCAGAAGAATACATTCAATTTGTCACAGAATCATCAATCCCAAGAACAATGACCAAAGAAGAAATCCAAACAGAAACAGCCAAGACAAAACGCTACAGCTTGTCTGCAAGTGCATCAGAGAAAACAACTGGAAAGACTGCCCACAACAGTACCAGCAGGAAAAACAAACCCTAACAATTCACAACAACATGTTGTTACAAGGAAAGAGAATACAATCCCAAAAACACTGCAAGAGAAAACTCTCTCACTGGCACATCATGGACATCAAGGAATCGTCAGAACAAAAACAAAGGCTACGTGACAAAGTATGGTGGCCTGGCATGGACACTGAAGTCAACCAATTCATACAAAGCTGCACACCATGCCAACTAGTAGGATCCCTACCAGAGCCCGAACCAATAAACTCGACGGAATTGCCCGCAGGTCCTTGGCAAAAGCTGGCAATAGATCTGTGTGGACCGTTCCCAACAGGAGAAGTGATTGGGGTGATAGTAGACTATTACTCTCGCTGGGTGGAAGTCAAAACTTTCAAAACAACTCCAACTAGCCAGACAATAATTCACTGGTTGGAAGAAATATTCACAACGTTCGGAATACCTTGTGTATGCTCAGCGATAACGGGCCTCAATTCACATCGAAAGAATACAAGTCATTCCTAGAAGGGATGGGAACAAAATGTCATCATGTGACTCCGTATTGGCCTCAAGCAAACGGTCAAGTGGAGCGAGCGAACAAAACATTACTTAAAATGTTTAGAACAACTCAAGCAGAAGGAAAAAATTGGAAGACAGAATTGCCGTACCTGCTACTAACATATCGCACAACAAAACATGGCACAACAGGACTCTCGCCAGCCGAAGTCATGTTTGGGCGAGAAATCCGTGGAACAATACCATCAGCAACAGAAACCAAGACCAGAAGAACGCAGATGGACAGAGAAATCAGAACGAAAGATGCGCAACAAAAAGCAAAAGGAAAACAAAATGCAGACAGAAACAGAAACGCTACAGAAAGACACTTGCAACCGGGGGACACCGTAATTATCACACAGCACAAAGCAAACAAACTTGCCACAAATTTGCAAAAGACAATATACAAAATACAGGAAGTGAAAGGAAATCAAGTCATCATCAAAGATCAAAGTGGAAAAACAATCTGCAGAAACGTTTCTCAAGTAAAATCATTCAAGCAAAGACCAACACAGAACCAGTCTGTCACGGTTCAGAACCAGCCTGTCACGGTTCAGAACCAGCCTGTCACGGTTCAGAACCAGCCTGTCACGGCACCTACAACGAGAAATACCCGTATCAATATCGAGATGGAACAAGAAGCGCCAACACCAGGACCTACACCTGATGAAAACATCAATGAAGGCCTACACCATCACAGACCGGAAGAAATTCCCATACACACAAGAAGACCCTCCGCAAGAGTGAGACTGCTACCAAGAAGACTACACGACTACCAGCTACACTAAGAGACATGACAACAACCCAGGAACAATTTACAAATTCATTTAAAGCAGAGCAAATTAAAATCAGTGAAATGTGAAAGTGAGTAATCATTTAAAGTAGAGCAAATTAAAATCAGTGAAGTGTGAAAGTGATTCATGTCATCACTAAAGCAGAGTAGGTATATAAAATCAGTAAAGTGAAACAAAGTGAAAATAAAATCAGACAAAGGTAATATTAGATACAAATCAGTAAAGATAATGTTAGATTTATCATTAAGATATAAGAATGTGAACATTTAAAAATTTCTAAATAATTAGAACAATTATCTAATAAAGAAAAAGAGAGATGTAGTGTTTGAAACGACCGCCAGTGTCTCAGCTGCTGAGCCACCGCCAGCTATGTTACATGGCCACTGTTAGGCCTGACAAGCGGATGCTAGGGCTAGGGAGGCGGTGATTGTATGAGGACGGAAGTCAGAGTTTGATAGGTTATGGCGACTGAGAGCATGGAATAAAATACAGGTTTAAATACGAGCATACGAGTTTAAATACAGCATACCCTTCATACAACCATTTCATAATACAATACAGTGTCGCGGCGAACTGAGTTATCGTATTGGACATTTAAAGATGCTTGGCGAGGGGGATATGACATGTAGTCAAGTATGGCATACTCGCTTCAAATTAGGTTGAAATAAAAACGCATGACATGTGTTTATTCGCTCAAGTGTCAAGTGAAGAGGTGTTTACGAAGTTATGTCGTTTTCACAATCGACTTGATAAGCGCATAGCGCACTTACTGTATATACATACAAAACCCTGTACACCTAGCCGAAATATGTATTTACTGCCGATGCCAGTACGTTATTTGTTCATCCTTTTGTCGAATATGTTGTTGATGTGGATTTTTTAATCTTTGTTTGTGTTTGGAATGGTTCTTCTAATCTTTTTACCATAAGATATATTATGAGTGGGGTGTGCCTGCATACTCGAACGATATAAACAAAAAGCGATAAGCTAATGGGACTAAGAAGGAAGAGAATAAACATTAAACACTGCCCAGAAACCTTACGCAGACCTCTTCACATCAGTTGGGCAAGTGCACTCGTTTCGATCAATCGTTCATGATGACATTGAGGAGTGGTGTAATAGGTGCAAAAAAATAAGAATGTTTATTATACGTTACAGGGCAAGCGAATTCTATTCAGTAGTGTTCGTGTAGAGTTTGTACACAAAGTGTCAAAATGTCAACCGACAAAGAGTCAAATTGTTGCGACGAGAGTGACTTTATTAGTGAATTGCTTGAACGTGAGTCGGCGCAGTGTATAATAACTAAGCATATAGTAGTTTTGGGCAGATGATAGTTTTCAAAGATGTCTCAATATTTTACGCCACGAAAAGCTTTGGAAAAAAACATCCATCAGTACAATAGAGAAACATTGATGTCTGGCGTAATAAAGTAAGCATACCTCCTCATTGTTTATGTCCACAATTACGAACAAGAAACTGATCTAACAGGCAACATAGATTTGTTATTCATTCTGTATACACAAGTGTGGTCATAAGGCGGCTTTAAATAATAAATATACGGAGTATTCCATGAGAAACTAAAATAAAATGCCGCTTGGGATAATGATACATTGTTAATCGGTTTTCGGATAGATGTAGTACATGCATAACGCGCGAGAGTTATTCGGGAGGTCCGCGGTCGATCCTCACCACTGGCAATCCTGACATTTGCATGATTACGGAAATTGCTGTTAGCCCATAGCGTTTGGAAGTGCAAGTAATTCTGTATCATATGTGTGTGTTTGTGTGTGTGTAAGAATCGCTATCGCGTGTATTATGTTGTTGTATAGGCAATACTTATTCAACTCCACTATTAGGCCTACCTGTCATGATTGGCAACATATAACTTTATAAGAACGTGCCAATATAATATTTATTCCATTAAATTGACGACAACAACGTATGTGTTTGAAAAACAGGTGTTGGATTAACTGTAACGTATTGTTAATCAGATGATCGCAGGCCTTCCGCTTTGTTTTCAGTAGAACAGACTATCTCGATAGATAGACCGGGACCTGCCTCACGCGTTACTCGCCGCTAGTAGCTGTGCTGTGTTGCAACACCTCGCCAGCTTCGGGTCATTGACGTCACTGACCCGAAGCGCGCCGATGAATTTAAAGACCCCTATTGACGTAGGTCTGGAAATATACACAATGAACTTAATTTTTATGTTCGTACTTGGTTTTAAGAATAACTTGTTAAAGAGGTGAACGGGCCCTTTAAGTTGTATTGTATTAAATATTCAGATTCAGAAAAATTTTTATTCTCAAGAAAATAAATACAATTGGTACATAAACAAACAAGAGAAGTGAATAGTCGAGAGAAGCCCACATAAGCACAGTGCTCGTGTGTGGGCAGTTATAATACATGTTAAATTTAAAATTTAAAACAATTACAAGATGTTAGCAAAGATAGAGTTTAAATTAATAGTAGTTTGTACAACATGAAAAAATAAGAAATAAATAAATAAAATAAAAATAAAATATATTTATGCAAGGAAGCAATTAATATGGTAAAATTCTTAAAACTAAACTAAACTAAAGAGATAGACAAAGGAATTTTTATAATAAAATTTAGCCTTGAGACTAAGTTGACAAGTAATAGGCTAGAACAGATTGGGCATTATTATTGTTATTTAATCCCTTTTCAAAGAGCCATTTCTTCACGTTATTTTTAAAAGAACATAGAGAAGAAACGAAACATTTTTCAGGCAAGGTATTATGAATTAAGGGTCCTAGAAAAGAAATATGTCTTTGACCCAGACGCGTGTTTTTCCTAGGTAGGAATAATCCATGTCTGGTTGAAAGCCTAGTATTAGAGCGTGAATCAGACACATTCAGCTGTTTAAAGTCCTTGAGATTTTTATGAATAAAGAGGAGAATATTTTTAATATATAATTGTCTAATGTCAAGAACCTTTGCTTGATCAAAGGTAATAGTGGAATAGAAATCCTTAGGTTTTTTCATCATTGTTTTAAGGGCTAGTTTTTGAATAATTGAATTGAAAAAAAATAATATTTATTATTAATGTAAATAAATAAAATAACCCATCTACCGGTAGATAATTTGCTAATTGGCAAGGGAATTTAACGATAGGCAATTTCACGCATCTTTGTTACTCAATAAACACAAATTGATCAATGCACATTAATTAATTAGGGTCTATTCTATTAATCAAATTAAAAAATGTTATTGATTCTCCAAAGTAGTATCCATCTTAATTCCCAGGTTCTGAAGTTGAATGCCGTAGCACAGGCAATGTGCTTCTCATCTCCTCAAGGGGACATTACACTTGGCATTGGGCAACACCTTTTCAAAATAGGCCATAAACAATGTAAGTACAATTAGTTCACTACAATATGGATAAACTAAAATATAAAATATTCTTTAAGAAGATTACCCTAACTAATGCAGACACATTTTGACATTTTAGACCTTTCAGAAAAATATCGACGTAAGATTGCACTATATCAGATACCTGAATTGATAGAGGAAAAGCCAAAGCCATTTCAGAAAGAAAACATTGACATTTCAAATCAGAGCTATATGAGAATACTTCAACCAGTGTCTTCAATACCATTTTTGACAATGACGGGCATTAATGATGAATCAGATAGAAATGAGGAAATGAAGAAGGCCAAGGTAGGGAAGAATATGCATCAGAATTTGACATTTACAATTATTGATCACTTGTCTATAGATCATTAGATCATTAGACTGTTATGCCAGTGAAATGAGTCTTGACTAGAAGGTAGAGAACAAAAAAGATTAGATATTTCTAAAGTTGAGCATATTCCTACTTTGCAATTAACTATTGCTAGAAAAAGTACGCTTTTGCTAACATAGCATGTAATGAGAAATGTGGGTATTCAGGGGTATTCATGGTTGGTATTGGCAATGCAATGCTGCAAATAAATATTACAAATGTAAGTTTGTAGCAAAACCCCCTGTCGGAACTAACAGCCCACGTTGCTGGCGTCAAAATGTAGCAAAACCGCTCTATGACACTAACACACAAATGCTCAAAGCCTCACGTTGCCTGACAAAGTCTGTCAAAACAGCCTTCCTCGTTGCGCGCCCCAATATATACCACAAATTGTATGAACAAAATCAACAATCAAAAATACTAATAAATACTAAGATATGAATCACATAATTAAAATGATCACATTTCTTAAACCAATGATGAAATATTGAGAAAATATAGTAACTCACTAGGGCAAAAATCCCTTATCAAGAAAATACAGTTCTACCGAAGCGTGAACTAGGCACTATGCTGATAACGGTCCCTAGCCAGTTCACACACACCTTTAGGTACTCACAAAAGCCCCACCAAAATTGAGTCTTGACTCTTCGGAGTAATCACTCCCTGAAACTCAACTTATCAATAGTGATAAAACTAATAATGATACTACTCATAAAACCAACAATTAATCAATCCAATTTAGGCTGTATTGTCATACAGTAAGCCTCTCTTCATAGGAAGAGGAATATACATCAATAGCCCTACCTAACTCAGTACTGAACGCTAATTTACCGAATACATCTTTGTTGTAATTTTACGATCACTTTGGATCAAAATAGCTTTCTTTATAAAATACCAGAAACCTTGGCCTATAATTCGGCTGATTAGAAATCGTGTGCAATACTCAACACTCGGGAAGAACAACGTCCGCCTCTCCACAGTCAACGACAGCAAATTGAGAATCCGCAGTTTTATTGAAGTTACTCGCAGTAAAACTCAATCCAGTACAACCGACGTTCAGATGATCCCTAGCCCTGACGTTCCATACCAATGGTTGAAGTTCGCACTTGATTTGATTTGTAGATCAATTCCCACGTCGCTTCTCGGCGTTCCATTTGTCTATGTATTTGTATCTCGTCAAAACACTTTCAAGTTCATCAAAGAATATCCGCTCCACGATCAAGTTTCCGCTATTTACTCTTTCAAATCAATTATCAGCCGCTCGCATCGCCATATCTGCGCTTTGTTTACAATTTACGTAATGTCATTGCCCTCCCGGCAACAATACGAAGTCAACAAACCATCGACCAATCACAGTTCAGTCCTCGGAAAACCAATACTAAGTCGAACAGATCACTACTCGTATCGGCACGAAATCTACGGTCGGCAAAACCATTCTCAAATCAATTTCACAAACTTTCTTCTAAATTGACAACAGTATTAAAACAGGGGACTTTTTAATATTTTATCTAGCTAAAATAACTCGCTATTCATTGGCACTATTTATAACTCTAGGCCCATCACGCTACGATAAACAATCGTATCACAACAACCTTCCAATGCAACTTCACACGCAGACTATTTCTCCTTGCCTCTTGCTTGGCTTAAAATATCTCCACTTTTATATCACGTATTACAGTACTTTATTCCCTAGCTCAAATCGAATTAGAATGTCGCCCCTAACTATTATTCACTGTATTATATATAACACCCAAGAGATAGATGGAGGGACCAAATAAAATGGAACGTTGAAGAAAGAGGGAAATCATGGGAAAGAATTAATGAAGAAAGACTCTGGGAGGATAGAAAGAAATGGAGAGAACTGGTAGAAATGCCTGTCATAGAAGACATTGAAGTAGATGGGGAGGTGTTGAGCCTGGCTAGCAAACACTGAAAGTCCACAGCCCGAGAAATTGGTGATACGTCACCCCCCGACCTGACTTATGTTGGAACAGGGTGTTTGATTATTATTATTATTAGTTTATTGGATGTATTTCATACAAACTCGGTTAAAACCGGAGCTAACATGTTGTACGGACTTACGTCAAGTACTTCCATGTGTACCTATTACATACATTATTACTTTTGTATTAACTCTAACTAAAATAAGTCATTTATAAATTGTAATATTGTTTGTAGATGATGTTTTCTTTCTGCTGTGTACGGTCGTGGCCGATTTCTCGTCGCCATCCTAGCATTTGCTCTTCGGACTATGGGAAACCACGAAAACCATGTCAGGATGGAAGCTGTCTCGAAATCTCGAAGTATCATTCTTAGTTTAGAAATTTACGAACTATTCTACACGTGTTGAGTATTACTGCCTTTTGAGTCTCGATGTATACATTGGGTTGAAGATCTAGTTGTTTAATGCTTTCATGTAGCTTCTTCGGTATGATGCCGTTGACTGATATAATGAATGGGATTGTATTTACCTTTTTCTGTTTCCACATCTTCTTGATCTCAATTGCAAGTTCACTATACTAAATACTTGTCAATTTTTTCTTCCACGTGGTCTCGACGTTATGGCACATTGGGATAGCAACGTCGATAAGGGTAGTTTCTTGTTTCTTCTTGTCAATTATTATTAAATCCGGTCTGTTGTGATGTATCGTTGGTCTGTTATAACTGTGCGGTCGTAATATAATTGTAATCTTTACTATCTAGTACTTTCTCTGGTTTGTATTTGTAGTAAGGTGTGTGTGTGTCAATGAGGTTGTACTTGATTGCTAGTTTTTGATGAATAATGTTAGCTACTTGGTTATGTCGTAGAGGTAATCTGTTTGACATAGTGACTTGCACCCGGATATGATGTGTTTGATTGTTTCACCCTTTTCACTACATTTTCTACATTGATCGTTTACTGTCGCATCTTGTATTATGTATTTTTTATAATTGTTCGTCGCAATCACTCTGTCTTGAATAGCCATCATAAAACCTTCTGTTTCTCCAAATAGTTCCCGTTGTTTAACCACCTATTTGATGCTTTAATATCTACGTGACCTTTGTGTAGTTCATCATAATGTCTCTTGTGTAGGGTCTTTTCTGAGAGACGTAACTCTTTTGAAGCGTCAGTTATGAGTTTCCTTGTAGATTGACATTTTCGTTTGCTAGATTGAGTGGAGTTAATGATTTGTCAACTAGCACCACAGCCCTATGCAGTGTGGATTGGTTGCTCTTTGTAAAAAAGTATTTTCGTAAAATGTCTATTTGTTTATAATATAAGTTGTTCAGATCAATTAGGCCCCGTCCTCCTTTTTCTCTTGGAAGTGTCAATCTCTCTATTGCTGATTTAGGATGATGTATTCTGTGTTTGGTAAGTGTAGTACGAGTTAATATTTCCAACGCGTGGATGTCTGTCTGCGTCCATTTAATGATTCCGAATGAATATGTCAGTACTGGTACAGCATATGTATTTATTGCTGTGATCTTGTTTTTACCGTTTAGTTGCGTCTTGAGGATAGACTTTAGTCGTTTCTTGTATGTATCTATCAATTTTGCTTTCATAACTTTATGTTCAATTCTGGCAGCTTGTGAGAATCCTAAATATTTGTATACATCGTTATCGTCCATTATTCCAATCCTATTTCCATCATCTAGCTGGAACTCTTCTGCTTGTGTAACCTTACCCTTTTCGATATGTAGCATCTTACATATTTTGTCTACTCCAAACTCCATGCAGATATCTTGACTAAATTCTAATGTTGTATTGACTAGACTGTTTAGTTGAGCAAAATTTGATGCATACAACTATAGGTATTATTAGTATTATTATTATTATTATTATTATTATTATTATTATTATTATTATTATTATTATTATATATTCAATTCACGTAGACTTTACCTTCCAATGGCTCTCAATAATCTCAAATAACTTCGTAAACTCTCACTCGTAACTTTATCTAGCGGCACACAGCGGCAAATACTCGACTTTTATCTTTTTACTTATCGCTTCACTATAACTTCATATATTCTTCGGCACAATTCACCTTATCTTCCTCAGCAATGCTGGACGTCTTCTAATCACCGTTTCTTCAATATTAACCCGGTATTCGTATTCCAAAAGCACTTTCTAAAACCACGATTCCATCTTTCCCGAATCCTCTCCCACACGGCACAACCAGCCAACACAAACTCTCGTCACGGACTACCAAATGTTCCAAACATGGCGTCTTATCTGCACCAACCGCCCACCGAATCATGGTAAAATGTTAGGAATCTTGACCCAAACTGACCAAATGCATGGCAGTAAGCTAAATCGTCTAAAAGTGTTTCTAAATGAAGCGATGGCATTTCCTCTTTTTATTATAAGAAAAATATTTCCAATTAATTAACTCAATTATTATGGTTTAACTCAATGAAAACACATGATTCTTAATGTTTACTTGAATGAAATTTTATAACGATTCTGTTTTTCTTATTGCCCATCCTGGATTATTTATATTTATTTTATTATATTAATATTGTGACAAATGATAGATGTTCATTTCAATGCTAAGTTAGGCTCATTTATAAATGCTAATAAGATCGCTATTTGACTGCGATTCAACGATCGATCATGATGTTTCGACCCAATAGATGTACTTCGATTATCCAAAAGGACCTAAGTCCACCCACTAGACAGACCGTTATGTTTCAAGTTTATTCTGGAATATACTACAGAAAGGCTACAATTATTAGACTAGCAACATGCAACTCAATTGTTCACAGGCGTTCAGCCAATACAACGCACGAGATGAAGACATCATCAACATCATGGAAGGCAAGATCGTGGCATTGAGGAGAATACCCTCGCTTCAGAAGGTTGGCGCAACCCAATGGAAAACCTTGGTCGACTCGATACTGACTGTTTCAGGGGTTCCCCACATGTTAAGAGGTGCCGGAATCACGGCACTAAACATCCGGGAGATACGTCGCCGACACGCACAGAAGATACAACACCTCAATCTCCGAGCTAAGTTCAAGGGAATGTTCGGAAGAAGCTTCACTTGCCTGGGTAATGTGTCCTCCCTTCCCTTCAATCCGTTGGAAAGTCCGGCCGTTGCGGGTGGATTCATACCAAACTGTATTCTGTACAAACTCTTGGGGGTAGAGAAACCCCAACAGGAAAGTACTGAACCAGGAAACAAGAAACCCACATCGGTTACAATGATGGACAAAGAAGATTTCGAAGTGGGTCAAGGGGACACTCCGAGGTCCTCCTCAAAGTACGCCACAGTCAGCGGGTATACCAGATACGTGGGGACAGAAGAAACAGGTGCCACTAGCAGCAGGGTGTCCATCGTCAGAAGCGAGGATCAACAGTTAGGAGACATTTTGGTTGATTCGACGGGACTGTCAAGTGAGACACCCAGATCAATGGTAGAAAGAGAAAGAGTGGGAGATAAGGTACAAGAAGATAGAGAAAGATTAGGTGTTGAAAAAACAGATTTGATAACATTAGAAAAAAAAGAAATTATGGGGACGAAGAGCAAAATACCATTAAAAACGGTTGCTACTTTCTTTAGCTACCAACACACAGACGGGTGGCCCAGGGTTAACGAAAAAAACACCGAGTCATGTTTACCGATACCATCAAAAACAACTGAATTGTTTAAAACAAGTGAACTATCAGCTAGTCGCACCTCATCTCCTAGTGCGATAGACTTATTAATCAGACAATTTAGCTCCAACCATTCTTCCGATGATTCCATTTCCATGAATGACTTTCTCAAAATCTTTACAAACCTGTTGAGTGCACCAGGCACATTTATGGACATCACATCATCTATTCAAGAGCTGTACAAGAAACATGCTCATAGTCATAGAAGTGCAATGAAAGAGTCATTCATCGAAATGTTAAAACAATTCAAAGACAGGACGGGCACTCAAAGGTTGAAAACACTTCTGGGATTGTTGATATCATTGGATATGATGGATACAGAAACAACTTCCGCGTTATTATCTCTGTACGTTCTATCAGTCAAGTATACGAGAAAGGTGATAATGCACTGGTTGACACATCATTGCGGGCTGGTCGATCCTCAATGCATGCTCAAGAAGCACTTTGAAGACGCGATGGTGGACTTTGACAAACAGTGCAAGGTTGTGGGCAAACTGGACTATGACTTGGTGAAACAGCACATCCAGAAATGGTTGCGTCACTGGCAGAGAACCTTGCGTTATCACATGCAACAGGTGATGGAGCAGATTAGAAGCGGAGAACTCACGACCGGGGTCGACAGTTTCCTGGTCAGGGAACTAGAACAGATGGCCGAACGCTTCTTGACGGCAGAGCAACTGAAACGAGACGAAGAGGTGCAAACATTCACGACAGATAAGGGAAACGAAATGAGGGGGAAAGAGAGGGGACATAGATATTACATCGAAGCAATCTATCGCGCAAAACACCATCGACATAGATTTGGAGAGAAATACAATGGAAATGATAAGTAGGTCAATTATAAGTCTACTTCATTACTAGTACAACTACTGTAAGCCTACCTACGTAGGCCTATTCGTTATGAAATATGAAATTTTACAAAAAAAAAAAAATAGGCCTCCTAACTAGAAGCCAAAATGTATTCATGGCAATCAATATAAATTTATCACATAAATGGTATTACCGGTACGTAGACCCTAGGCGGAGACCTGTCACACAAATTAGGTTACATAGATAAATCTACTGATTATTATGATTGGAGAGTCTTTGCACTGTAATTTGCATTTCTGTCACAAGATAATATGTCCATTTTTAAATAGAATCTTTTTATTTTAAAGATCAGCACTAAAATCTAAATTCTAATATGGGGGGGATGGGAGTGAGGCATACTTTTGATTTCTGGACCTCTCTGATCTATTACAGTCAACCCAATTAAGTACGCATAAGAATTCTTTCAAAATTTGTTGGTATCCATAATATAAATTAAATTATAATTACTAAAAGCAAATTTCACATTGCAACCATCCCAGGTATCCTAAACATAGGTATTCAAAATACTTTTAAAGACAATTGTGTTGTCACTGAATGTATTGAGCTTTGTATTTCAGTTCTCATCGATGACGACATTTCAAAGAAACGAATGGAACACGTTTGCACTATTGATGCACTGAATTACTTTTGTGAGCTAGAGGCCAGGTACAAGGGATACCAGTTTCAAAGCAGGTTACGCCACACAGAATCGTGTTTACAAGGTATGATACCGTAACAATGAAACTAAACTACATAATCAGTTACCTACCACAGCTACCAGAGTCCAGGAGGGAAGCCCCCTCACTGGCTGTGCTGTTTTGTGACTTTCCACCCTTCATATCTCTAAACTATTGAATGAAGAGGCACCTTGGTCCAGCAATGGCAGGAGGGCAGCTTTTCTCTTGTTGTCAAGGGTCCTGGTTTGAATCCAGGGTAAGTCATAGATATTTTGTCTCCCGAGCACCAGAGTTGGGAGGGAAAGCCCCCTTACTGGTTGTGCTGACGTGACTGTGTGGATCAGTATGAATGGTGTGTGAAGTAACCTTGCTGACAATGACAACAAGCATGAAGAATTTACTTCTTGCGTGGCCCTACCACAGGTTTGGTTATGTGTTGTGAGTTTGTGTGTATGAAGTTAGCTGATTTTTAGTGGCCACCATCTGCCTGATGAGTCGACGAAACGCGTCGTGGATTAAGGTAACACACAACTTTAAATTAGCTGCAGTTGTCATCAGCAGGTGAAAAGTTTTGTTGCCCCCAGCCCTTCAGGCTGGTCTTTATGTTCTCTATTCTTTCTCAACCTGTCAACCCAACCCATAATCAGTTACAGTACAGTATTTGGTACTATGTAATAGGAATAGCTTCGCTATTAATACGAACTACTCCCCGATTTTAACACAGGCGGCGGTGGCGACAAAAACACCTGGTCTTGGACTCGAACCATTGCCATCGCATTGTTGCCATTAGATCAAGAAGTTGAACTTCTTTGTCGATTAGGATGATGTTGTTAGTAGCTCCAATGGTACGGCGGTAATTGTACTTATTTTACACAATAATACCGGATAGCCTAAGTTTAAGACAGACGGCTGTTACATTCCAATTTTTATTTCCTCAGATATCCGGCTGGTTCCTGACGAGCGACTGCCCAACACGCACATCCATATACCTCTTCCGATAGCTCAGTTTGCTGAGCCGTTCAACGAGGGGCTTTACTTACCAAACCCAGTACTCCTAACACTAAGGACAACTCAGAAGTATTTTCACCCACAAAGTTCTTACCCGTGATTTGGGCAGCACAGCAAGCCAAGAAGACATTGTGCCATCGAGGGAGCGAGCAGTGGCAACAGGTTTTAATACATAACGTCATCTTAATCTCAAATGGGGTTCAGTTAAACATAAAAACAAGGTCTTTGAATGAGACCAAATCCCACTTCTAAAGAGAATCATTTAAAACTAAAATATGTCATCAATAAGTTTTAAATATTGATAAAACAAAACCGGATTGGTTTAAGTAGTCATTCCATTTTTTTACAAGTCAAAATATTTGTTTTGTCAATTATTTATTTTCTCATTTGAATGATATAGGCCTAGGATATGTGCTGTGATTACCTTGTCTTGATGTTAATCATAACTTTACCAAGAGATTGAGAGGAACTTGTGTTTTAACTATGAACTTAAAAGAACATAAAAATCAACAATCGCTTTAATTATGTTTACATCTTAGGCCCCGAATAGGCCCGTAATGATAAAATAAAATGTTTTCTTACACTCTTGTGCAGTTACATTCTTAAGCCTAAACTACACATTAAAGTACCAAACCTGATGCGGAGGCCATTGAGTGGCTTATTAGTTATTATACCAGTCCAACATAATACCTAGATTTAGGTATGTTGAACTGGTCGTTCAGTCTTGGTCAGCAATGCACTTCTCGACGACTTGCCGCAGTTCAGGGTTCTCCATGGCGGCCGCTATCCTCTCCTTGTCGTTGATCTGCTTGTTAACTGTAACAGGATTTAAGACATTGTAGGGTCTAGGTGAATTCTGCTGTCAAGTAGGCCGATCCTCCTGTTGTTTTTTCTGAATGGGAAAAGAACATTGTATAGGAGTCCCAAAAGGTTGAGAGTTTTGTTAGTGTAGTTTTACACTACATAACAAAAAAAAATGCTTCAAAAGTAATTTGGAATTTTAATCACCTGACCAATTTAATTTAGTCTCTCTCAAGAAAATTTTGATATCTCAATTAGGGATGACGAAACCCGACTTTTTTACGACCCGGGTACCCGTCCACATTACCCGCGGGTTACCCGGGTAGTAACACAAAAAATTGTGTGGAGTGTCTAATGAACTGTGAAGAAACGCGCTCATCAATTATCGTAATATCTCAGACGTAATGCTGTTCTATAAACAATGACGTGCCGATGAAGTAGTATTTCATAATCACGAAAGAGGAACAGCAGCGGGCCATTAAGATAACACTCACTGTTTCGTTGCATCTGCTTTATATCTTGTCACAGTCAAGTCAAGGTCACGACTCACGATGATGCGTTGGTCGGGGCGTGGGAGGGGGAGGGGGACTGGAGCCCGAACGAGAGTAAACAAGATAAGGAAAGATTTATCACCATGGGTGATAGCTTTTAAGTTTTGACTTCTAGCAGATTGAAAACATAAGTGATGTTGTGGTAATTATTTACGCGGTATAATCTCTGGAAGATCGCACAAGTGGTTAGGCAGGAGGGGGTGGGGGTGGGGGGGGAGGCATACTCAGCACACTGCCACAAGTCGGCGGCATGAACAAAGGACATTATAATTCAAAAGAAAAACGCCGCTAAGCACAAAAGATATGAGAAAGCGCATGTTTACATTAGCCTTCCGCCTAAAATGTGACACCTCAATTCAGGAACCGGGTTTTACGGGTAAACGGGTAGTGGAAACACAGACCCGTACCCGACTTCGTCGGGCGGGTACCCGGGTATCGGGTGAACCTAATCCCCTAATCTCAATGACCAAGGGAATAACCCAAATTATTGCCTGCAGTGAAATATAAATACCTATCAAATCAAACACAGAAAATCAAAATGTTGGTTAGTTCAGTTCAGTTCAGTTCTTTATTCATCCAAAGATTTGTACATAAAGGCAACTAAGCATGTGCCTACCTACTCGAACACCCCCATATGTAAGTTTTAATATCACAAAGAACGGCGAGAAAATTGAGTAAGATGACAAGACGAAGTATCTGGACGCAATTTTTGACTCCAAAATGACTGGGAAACAAAATTTTGAGGCAGCAGCAGAAAAAAGCAGAAGTAGAATACTACTGCAGAGAGTGGCTGGTATTCTTGGGGAGCCAAAATTGAACCACTTAGACTGATCTACAAGAGCTACGCCCTGCCAGCCATGGAATACAGCCTAGAATTGTTTCCCACAGCAACTGATCAACAAATGAGGTTGATTAACGTAGTCCAAAACCAAGCCCTGCGCATCACTGGAGGAGTCAAAACTACGCCAATTGACTCAATGGAATGGTATTGGCAGATTGAGCCCCTGAAGCTGAGAGTGGAAATGCGTGGAGAGTGCCAATTTTTCATGAAGCTGAATGGGGATTCAGCTTCATGAAAAATTGGCGCACCTCAACCCTGATTTCTGGCTGAATCTAGCTGCCTATAAGAAAAACGCACATGCAAACTTTGCTGAGACTGCCATCAAACTAACAAGAGGCAGTTTGTCCGGATTTTCTGGAAGTTACACGACTACCCTTTGAAGCCCCACCTCCAGCTAGTTTGCATGACATCAAATCATCTTATTCCAAATTAAAAATTGACAGAATTGAGAAAAAAGAAGATATAGACCTAAAAGAGCTGAAAAATCTGTTGGTGGCACACTTGAAAAAGCACTTCCCTATCAATGAATGGGTGCACATTTTCACAGATGGCTCTGAAGATAAAACCACCAATCGCTTTGGTTACGGCGTCGGGCGTACCTATACTGCCTCTTTTTTGAGGAGGCCTTCCCTCTTGGCGCAGGGGCAACACACTTTGATGCAGAAGTTGCAGCACTCGCCCGGGCAGCCCAGAAAGTTGCAGAAATGCCAACTTTTCCTCTCAACGAAAATAAATTTGTCATCCTCTGCAACAGCATCTCGGCCATACGCCTACAGTTTGTCACAAAAGCAACAAATTATCACCCCAATGTGCTGCTCTTCAAAAACTTTCTCACTGGCCTCCATCAACAAGACAGAGCACTTGAAGTTCAGTGGATCCCCAGCCACTGCCAATTCTGGGGAATGAAAAAGCTGACATTTTAGCCAAAAGTGTCACCAAAAAAGATCCACCACTACCACCAGCTCTCTCTATATCATTTCACCTTGTAAAAAGAGAGATTGGCTTGATCATGAAAAAGGTCTTCAAAAACAGCTCAGAAGAGGCTGCGATAAGGAAATCTTGGTGAGATGAGATAAAAAAAGGGCCAGACAAAAACTGGTCTCGTAAAACTGCCACAGCCCAGTTCCAGCTTGCAATTGCAACTGGCCATGACGTTCTGCAACACCATCTGAACAGATTCAACATCACCACCAAACTGGCCACTCGTAAATTATGCAATTTCAAATCTCAAGACAGAGCACACCTTTTCAGGTGCGCCGCACTTCAGAATGACATTGACTCCCTGCCTAATGATATGAGCAGGTCAGAGAAAGAAGCCATTTTATAATGGATTGCGAGAAAGAAGAATGGATGAAGAAGCCCCTCTCAGCACAGGAAAAAAAAACTTTCATAGCTAGGGTAGACAAACAGTTTATTATTAAGCACCAACTGTAGGTAAGGTCTGTAATTAATTAGGCCAAACCCTACCAAACTAAATAAAGAAGACATGCACAGTTATTTTCATATATACTATGCCTAGTCCTAGCTAGTCATTTTTCTATAAATTGTCTCGTCCTGTGTCATTGTCATTGATGATACGAATTTTAAAAGGTACCGGTATCCTGTCGCTCTAAGGAAAGTTTTGTTTTGAAGTTCTATAATTGAGTGTGATAGGCTAGATGACAATGTCATTCTCCAAAAAATAAAAAATTGATAGGGAACTTGCCAATACCAAAGCCTCAGGGTTGGGTCAGTAGAATATTACGCGTAGAAAATGCGTAATCTACACGTATATTCTACTGTAGAGTATGTAGGCCAAACGTAGAAAATTCAAATACATATTTTAGGCCTAATCTTACATATTCTACATGTAGAAAATTATTTTTTTCATTTACAGCTAATAAATGATCTGAGAAAGATTTTTTATTTTTTTATTGGCACAGTAGCCTAACTTGTTTTCTTTGACTAATTTGAAGCCTCTCCCCTGGTCACTCCACCTGCAATGCTGTGGCCTACCTGCCATTTTGAAAACTGAAGAGGAAATAAGTCGATTGCATCGGGACCTACAGGGTTGGCTTGGTCGCTATGGTTTACTGTCCCGCACTGAAAATCAGTTATATGACTGAGTGGGTAGACTCTAAATACAAATTTATTTATTTTATTTAAGGTGTCACAGGAGTTACCCATGATTTTGGTGGTGAAACGGACATGGGTGAGGAGATTGCGGGAGAGACGTATTGGAGGAGGGCCTCAGAAGTTCCGCTCAAAATATTGTAAATTTGTCCCTCCAATAGCGAGCCGTATTTTTACGAAGAGGCGATGGGCTCTGTTTGCACTGCAGAAAGGTTTATCAGTATGTGAGACTCGCTCACACATGCTTGCAACCGCGGCACCCCGCTCGCCCAAGGTCGCACTGAGGGTCAGATATCATGAGCTGGCGTAAAATTACGTAGCTCGTCTCCAAAGTAAAAAAAGTGTTTACATATGTTTTGTCTCGACTGTTATGAACCCAGTGCATAATGAGAGGATTTTAGTCTCTTTAGTTTTTATGCAATGGTGAGAGAATAAGGATAAAGGACCTTACACGACATGACATTTGAAATAAGTATAATCAAAGTTTTATGTTATTATTTCGAATATAGGCTACTTTATGTGTACATCTTGTGTTTATATTGTGATACTGATATACTATATTAGATTTCTATTATGTGACTATGATGCTGTTGTGATGTTAGGACATAATTTTTAATAAGCCATAGCAATACAAAATCATATAGGCTACATATAAATTATTGCCAATTAAATTTGCCACAACTTGGGTTCGAACCCTGCTGAAAATAATTTGACGCGTTTTGATTTTCAACCAATTATGACAATGACCAAGTAGAATCTATAATATCGAAGGTATCTCTCGTCGAGAGAAAAACAGCAGTTCAAAAATCGTCTCGAAGCCATATGTGGAAAGAGTACACACTAAAAATGTAAATGCATGTAGGCCTATTGCACGACGTGTACGTGTGTGTCAGTACAACAATAACATTTGACACCCGTAAGTGTTAAAATCTTACATAATTAATTTGTCGGCCTCCGCCTATACTTCAACAAGCAAGCACCTCCAAAATATAGCAGCTAATAACACACTACATAATGTAGTACTACCATCACTATATCGCCCTCTTCAATGATCGCTTTTGTAACAGGTTAGTACAAAAGTACAATCCATATAGGCCCCTACCTTAGAGGAGATATAGTTCTCCTCTAATGGGCCCTACCATAGACATCCCATATAATTGGCTAGACTAGCGCGCGGTCCACTTCCGGGACAATTGGAAGCCATCTTGAATGGGTGAGTTTGCATGTTAATTAGATGGGAGCGATTAATCGAAAAAATATTTTTAAAGATGGCCGCCAGTTTGGCAGGTGAGCATATCGGACTTTAACACCAAAATGATTACTAAATTCCCTTATGCAATAACTTTGCATTGTTTCTGTTTGTTCAATACCATGCTGCACAAGCTAAAACCATATCAAACAATCCAGTAAAATACTTAATTGCATTAAAAAAGCATAAATTAAAACGCCAAACCGCCATCTTGAATGGGTGAGATTGACGCTTCAATTTGGTACACTCGCGCCTGTGCGGAGGTATTGGAGACTGCGTATCTAGCCTACTATATGTAGGTGTTAAGATATCTATGGGCCCTACTGTTGATGCCTGCTAAGATAAATAAGTCAGTAAGCTGCTTGGTACGAAGCGACTCTCGACTTCGAGTTCGATTATCTAGCGTGACTGTGTTGCTGTAAAGAAAACAATGAGTGACGGGGGTTCGGACAAGTTTGAGAGAATATTTTAAAGTTTGTATATGTTGCACTTCAATATTGACACAGTTTTATTTATTTTAGTTTAGCTTATCGTATTTCACAAATCTCCGTCAGGGCGCCGCAGCTTAGCAGCGGCGTGCTAACACTCGGGCTGCTATTATACTATAGAGAAAACTAATACACTAATTTATTCGTCGATTTCAATTGCCCAGCGATTCTGACCAGACGGGAAGGTGTACAACGTTCAAATTTAACAGGCACGTAACAGTGATATGGGGCAATTTGAAAAAAAATGAAAAAGTTACCTGGAAGTCGTATAAATCAAGGTTTTATTTAAGCCTTTTATAGGCTTATTATAAATGTAACTATAGAAACTAAACAACAATCTACTACAATGTATGAAAACAAAATATAATGCTATAAATATATAGGCTAGGTTATAATAACATTATATTTCTCAATTTCATTAATCGGGAAACACTCCCGTAGGTGTAATAGATTTTAAAGAAATCAATCCAGAAATTTAAAAATCCATCCCAACGGGGTATCGAACCCTGGTCTCCCGATTGCCGTTCGAAGTTAACCGTCCCAGTAGCTTAGGGGTACTTAGCTACCAAGCTACCGGGACGGTTAACTTAAAAAAATTTGGATTGTTGGTACATTGTAGATCTGAATAGAATGGAACAGTAGGCCTACTGCAACGATTCTGCTGCCTTTGAACTGACCATCTAAACACGATTTAGATTAGAATGTCATTACCTAACGCAGGTATGAGCGAGGGTTTATTTCTCAATTTCATTAATCTGAAAACACTCCCGTAGGTGTAATATATTTTATAGAAAGCAATCCAGAAATCTATTCAGATCTACAATGCACCAACTATCCAGATATTATGAAGTTAAATGTCCCTTAGCTTAGGGGTAAAGCACTCGACCGGCAATCGGGAGGCCAGGGTTCGATACTCCGCTGGGATGGATTTTTTAATTTTTGGATTGATTTCTATAAAAAACATATTATAGATTATTTATATGATGCTCCATTTTATGTGTTATGAAAACCAAGTGTTGGGAGGGTGTTGCTTTATTTTAATTGCTTCTACGTCAATATAATGTACATCCCTTTTACACGCTATAAATAAATAAATTCACTTTGCCCCGTGACCGCATCGTTGCATAAGGCTCGGCATAATAAATTTGCACGCACTATTATATTATTAAAACAATAGTTAGTTACAATAAACATTTTGACTAGCTTGTGCAACGATGTAGTAACGGGGCAAAGTGAAGTTATGATTTTATATTGAGTACAAGTAGTAGAAGATTCAGATGCTTGTCACTTCTTTGAGATCACAATGCTTTTGAGTGTGTATCGTTTGTATTGGATGTATTTTTACAAGATTTTTTTGTATGCGTGGGGTTGAGTCAAAAAGTAATATGTATAGATGTATTGTACTTCTTGTAGGTAGGTGTACACGTGTTAACTGTTAACTGAAGAATGGCAATAATATTATGTAACTTCATTTACAAAAGTTAATAACACCCATATAAGGCCACTCACAAGGTCAATGCGATAAAAACCTAAAGTTTGCTCTCATATACATTACGTGATGAGGGTTCGAACAAGTGAAATTCTGTATAGTACATAATCAACGCCCTGCAATGCACAACCCACCACTGCATGACGTAGTGGAGTGGAACACCATTTCAATGAGTTCAAGAGAGCAGTCAAAAATTTGTATTTTAAAGTTTTCATATGATCCAAAAATTTTACGTTGTCTTCGTCTGTTTCTTCTAGAATCTAGGCTAAATAGATATTGTATTCTAATGAAAACCACAGAACGGACAGTTTGTTGTTCTTACTATTTGTTACAGAATTTGTTATGTATAATTGCATGACACAATTCACATTATAAACACATAATAATTAGTGAGTGATTGGGAAATACGTAAAAATATAAGCAAAGATTTGTCATTTACACACGTCGGGAGTGATTAAAAACGCGCGATGCACGGCCTTGAGAATGTCTCATCAGCGAGATTTGGGCTCGAGTCGGGGGGAGGGGAGGGGGAACTTTATCTGCGATTTCTTTAAATACGCAGCGATCCTTGCTTTTCTAGAACGACTCAAATAATGCGGACAGTGGATAAGCCAATGCGAATACACAATACACTGTACACACAGTATAGTGTACGGATTTTAATTTATAGCGTGGATGTTGTCCTATATTATAGAGTTGATTATTTTTGGGTGTATCAAACAGTCCCACACTGTTTTCACTGTTTGCCTATGATTACATCAACGCTATCACACACCAATAATAAAATATAAGTAGTGTAGGGGCCTACCTAGTAGACCGAATTCATGACGCCGTCTCCGAATCTCAGTAGGTTGGAGCATCAGCCCAGACAGCGGAAGACTGGGGTTCTATCCTCAGTTGATGCAATTTCTATATTTTACCGTTATCAAAGGCTAAATCTCAGGAATTTTAAATCGATTAAACATTCCTTGTTACTAATAAACACTACATATTATTCCACAACGGAACAATATTTATATTTTTACATTGCCTTGTGCTCTGCGCATAACTAAACGAGTTCTTTGTGGCGTGGCTCACCAAACTGACTAATAAAGAAACGCGCATATAGAACCAAATGATCTGGGTTCGAGCCAAAACGATGCATTTTCAATTCAAATCTTTGAATAGTTATAATTTGTTTAGTACCATATTCACAAAGATTGCATTTCATTTTTTTAAAGAAACTATATATATTTTTCACATCATGTGTGCGGCGTGATCTAGTTATGAACAGATGGCCATTGTAAATCATACTGCCATATTTTAGCATTACTTTTCATCGAAGATATATAGTATGATTTTGCTATGTAGGTACGTATTCTCATTGGGCTTATCTTAGCAAAATTAATATTAACCTGTTAATTGAAGCAAAACCTTGCACACATAACTCAATATGTCTTATACTGTTACCGTGTTCTATAACAAACACGTATTATAGGCCTATGCATTGTGTGGTGTTCTGCATTAGTTAAACAATTTCACTCATGGCCAATGAAATCGTTTTTTCGAACATAAATAACCCCCCTGTCACTCAAAAAGTCGTATCGCCAGAGAGCGCCACTTGCTGGAACCGAAAAGGCCTAAAATAGCTGCAAAACATGCATTCGAATATCAGTAGTTTAGCGGTAACTACATATGCGATTTTGATATATTTTTTTTTATTTTGAAGATAAATGTTGAAATTAGGACATATTATGTTTTGTACTTTTCCCATTAAAATTTTTGTAATTTTTTTATAAAGCTCTAAAGTGAAGGTAAATTTTCAAAATATTGACCAAGTTCGCAATTTTTTATAAGACCATATTATATACAATTTCGAAAATCGACAAAACATAAGTCCTAGTAAATTTTATCGTGAATAGAGTAAAAAAAAAATATGCCGATATGACAGTTGTGGGCCGAGTTCTAACTGAAATGCTGGGACACTGCATCGCACCGATATTAAAGCTACTCCTGTGCAACCTTAAGCCAAGCAAACTTCCTGATTGGTTATGGGATTTATGGCTTAATAACCACTGATTGGCTATTGTCTTTATGGTGGAAATTTGGAATTATTTGTAATCACTAACATTCAATAGGTCTATATATCATTGGCTCATGCAACTCAAAATTATGCAACTTAAATTATATTATTAATTAGGCCTAGTATTAGGGTATGGTAGGCCTTTTATTTATTTTATTTTATTATTAAATTTTTATTATTATTATTATTATTATTATTATTATTATTATTATTATTATTATTATTATTATTATTATCATTAATTAGTAGTAGGGCCTAAATGATAGCAGTTGTAATAAAAGTATGCCCCTACTGGGGATCGAACCCAGAACCTCTGGCTTAACGCGCAATAGCTCTGCCAATTGAGCTACCGAGACATAAGACACACCTTCATTAAACTGCTATTTGTTGTGACTGTTGACATCCATGATAATAATCGAACAGGAGACGGCAATGTAGCTGTCATTACTGAAAGAACACATGGAAACATCCAATCACTTCTCATCTCCCATTAGTTGGGTAGTATGAATATAAGGTTTTTTTTTAAGCATAAGCCCGCTTTGAGGACATTATTAATAAATGATAGCAGTTGTAATAAAAGTATGCCCCGACTGGGGATCGAACCCAGAACCTCTGGCTTAACGCGCCATAGCTCTGCCAATTGAGCTACCGAGACATAAGACACATCATGGATGTCAACAGTCACAACAAATAGCAGTTTAATGAAGGAACAATGTCTCGGTAGCTCAATTGGCAGAGCTATGGCGCGTTAAGCCAGAGGTTCTGGGTTGGATCCCCAGTCGGGGCATACTTTTATTACAACTGCTATCATTTACCGTACTAATAATGCAACTAATATCATTTACTAATAATGTCCTCAAAGTGGGCTTAGGCCTATGCTTAAAAACCTTATATTCATTATTATTATGAAAATTATTATTATTATTATTATTATTATTATTATTATTATTATTATTAGTGATGACATCGAGTCCAAAAAGCCGGTTCCTCTGCCCCGGAACCGGTTCTAAAAAAAACTTTTTTTTTTAAAAAGTTACAATTTACAATCAGCAGGTCAAAAGTGCCCTTAAAAAGCATTCTTCAAAGTTCAAACAATGCGCCCGTCCTTGAACACCCATAGCCTATTGTGCAATCTGGAGTGGGATGGGCCTAGCATAGCTTAATAACTTGACAATCTGTGAGAAAAGAAGGTGCTGTTACGTAGTTAGGCCTACACACAAAAAAGAAATAAAAAATTTGAATTTAAATTGTGTACATATCAATTATTTTACTACAAATTTTTAACATCATTTGTAAAATAAAAAAATACATTCTTTTTTTTTTTTTTTTTGGGGGGGGGGGCGGTTTGAAAAGTCGGAACCGGTTCCATGGGGAACCGGTTTGGAACCGGTTTCCGGGTAGGCCTACCCGATGTCATCACTAATTATTATTATTATTAATATTACAACAGCAAATAATTTTTGTGTTGGAGTGGAGTACAGGGCTAGGGTTTACCCAGGTATCAGGATAAATGAACTTAAAAGAAGGTAGAAGAGTACAAATCAGATGGAAATATAGAAGTGGCGGTTATATGTGCAGGGAACAGAGAGAAGTGGGCTGGAGAGGAAAAGGCAGTCATGCTAGGGAATCTACAAGGCTTGCTTGTATTGGCGAAGAGAAAGTTTTATAATGCCAAGATAGGCATGTGTGGGCTAAGCACCTGGAGAGGTTTAAGCTTAGGTGTCAATAATGATATAAAAGAAATATGCAAGAGGATTGAAGTAGAATATATAGACATGAATGGGTGGAAGGAATAGAAGAGAAATGGAACAGAGCAAGAGAAGTGGGAATAAGAGCAAAACGCTTCGTAATGAGCAACGAGGGAAAATGGCTAGGCCTAGATGTGAATGTAAGAAAAAAGGAAAAGAATCTGAAACAATGGGGCAGAAGGATTTTCACACAAGGTGGGTGTGGAGAAAAAGAAGTTAGGCATAGACCGTGGACAAAGGAGAAAACCAAACAAAAGAGGGAGAACATCATCATACAGGAAAGAAGGAAAAGTTATAAATGTGGGCACAATAAATATAGTGTCACTTAATGGTAAAATCGAAGAGATCATTGATGTCATGAAAGAACAGAAACTGTGTGTAATGGGACTCAGTGAGACAAAGTGGAAAGGGTGTGGAAACAAGAATCTCAGAGAAGGATACAAGCTGTGGTGGTCTGGAGGAGTGGAGGAAGAAATGGGGTAGCATTTGTGGTAAGCCTGAATGGAAAGACAGTATCGTAAATGTGAAAAGCCATAGTGATAGAATTGATACAGATGTACATCTTGTGCGATGACAGCATGACAATCGAATTCATTCAGGTGTATGCGCCTCAAACAGGAAGACAGTGGTTGAGAAGGATGAGTTTGTGGCAAAATTAGAAGCAATTTGACATCGAATACTGTTGTAGTAATGGGGGATTTTAATGCAAGAATAGGAAAGATAGAAAAGGATTTGAAGAGGTTATGGGCAGACATGGGATAGATGCAAGAAACAGAGATGGAGAGAAATTGTTAGAAATGTGTGCCAGAAACTCATTAGTTATAGGAAATAGTTGGTTCAAGAAACGTAGAACCCAACAAATAACGAGATATGGCTATGGTGAAGACAGATCAGAGACAGTAATTGACTATCTATGTATAGGAAAAGAAATAATGAGAAAACCTTGAGGATGTGAGGGTAATGCCATCAATATCATTGGATGGAGACCACAGGCTGGTGTTGGGGAAGTTTAGAATGATGGTACAGACACAAAAGACTAAAAGTGTGGAAACTGAAAAACCGGCCAAAAGACTAAAAGTGTGGAAACTGCAATCTCCGATAGTGCAAGAAGAGTTTATGACAAGAATTAGTGACCAAACACCTACAAATGAAGTGGGAGAAATAGAAGAAGAATGGCAAAACTTTAAGAAGGTTTTTGTGTCAAGTGCAGAAGAGCTGTGTGGAAGAGTCAGTGGAAGGAGGAAAGAGAAAGACAAAGCAATGGAAGAATTTGCTGGTAAATTAGAAGATGACTTCCAGGGAAATAAGAAAATTATGTACGGACTAGTAAAGACAAAAAGACAAGAAAGGGAAGAACAAAAGCTCATGGTAAATGAAAATGGCCAAGTTACAAACAACCCACAGGAAATACAAGAAATGTGGAGGAAATATTTCAAAGATCTGCTAAATGTACAGGTTAGTGAAAATTTAAATGCAGAGAAAGAGAAAGAGGCAAGTGGAGAAGATGACAGAAGACGAGGTAACAGAACAAGAGGTGGCTCGGGCGTTAGGAGCCATGAAGAATGGTAGAGCTCCGGGAGTGGATGACATTTCTGTGGAAATGATCAAAGCATCAGGTGTGGAAGGAAGAAGATGGTTATTTCGAGTAATAAGTGCTGCGTGGAAACAAAAAGAAGGTACCGGAAGATTGGAAAAGAGGTATAATTGTACCGCTGTTTAAGAAAGGTGACCGTAAGAAATGTGAAAATTATAGAGGGGTGACATTAATGTGTCAGTGTGCAAAAATTTATGAGAAAGTTATAGAACTAAGACTGAAGGAGGTATATGACACAGATCTAAGAGAAGAACAATATGGGTTCAGAAGTGGACGGTCTACTATTGATCCCTATTTGCTATAAGACAGACAATGGAGGGGAGATGGCAAAATGGGAAAGAAATGCACATTGTGTTTTTGGATCTGGAGAAGGCATACGATCGCCTGCCAAGAGGAAAGTATGGGAGTGTCTAGAGATAAAAGGAGTGGGAAGAGGTTTAATAGACAGGATACAAAGTACATATCAAAGGAGTGAAAGTTGTGTACAGACAGATATGGGTAGGTCAGAATGGTTTCAAGTGAATGAGGGCTTGCGACAAGGTAGTGTGGTTATCTCCAACACTCTTTACTGTTGTAATGGATGAAATTATAAGAAGAGTGGAACCAAATACAGATGGAAGGGACACAAGAACATTAGTGTTTGCGGACGATGTGTTGATTTGGGGTGAGAGTGCCAGAGAAGTGCAGGAGAAGGTGGACAGATGGAACGAAGTTAGCTACAGAGTTTGGTCTAAAAATCAATCAGAAAAAGAGTGAATGTTTGCGTATGCAAAAGAAGACAAAGGGCAGGCCTAGAGACATAGAAAATATTGTACTACGTGGAGAAGTCTTAGAAGAAAAAGAAGAATTTAAATATTTGGGAAGTATATTGACAAAAGATGCAAAAGTGTGTAGGGAAGTGTCATCTAGAGTGCAAAAAGCAGAGGGGTTTTATCAATTGGTGAGAAAGTTACTATGGAATGAGTTGTTCCCACAAAAATGTAAAATTTGATGTATAAAGCATATTTTGTACCTATATTAACATATGGGGCAGTAACATGGGCAGTGGGAACAAAAGAAGAGAGTCAGCTGGAAGCAGCAGAAATGAAGTTTTTAAGAAGTATAAAGGGAGTTACAAAGATGGACAAGATAAGAAGTAATGAAATAAGGAAAGAACTGGATTGGAGAGATTGAAATTTAAGCTAGGAAGAGAACGTCTAAGATGGTTTGGACATATGAAAAGGATGGGCAGGGAGAGGATTCCAAGACGAGAATTTGAAGCGGCAAGAGGAGGGGAAAAGAAGAGTAGGAAGGCCAAGAGAAAAATGGGAAAGATTAATTCAAGAAGACGTTGGAAAACGGAATGAAGTGTGGGAGCATGTGGCAAGAGTAAAGCTGTGGGAGGACAGAAGAGAGTGGAGTAAATTGGTGGAGAAGAAGGAGTTGGATGATGTGGAAGAAACACTAAGTCTGGCAAGCTTAGTATTTTACTAGGGTTGCCGTTCGATGTGAAAATCGTGATCGATAATCGGAGGCATCGAATCGATTATCATATCGAAATATATCGATATCATAGACCCAAATCGATTATCATATCAAATTCCAAATTGAGCCTAGGAAGCAGAAACACGGAAGAAACATCACGAATTCAATATAATTGGGCAGACTGACGCTAGAGAAGTTCACGCCACAACACGTCGAGCCGTACTGAAATAACTGAATACATCGCAATCGGGCCGGGCGATGTTTTCGTATCGCCTTGTATCGCGCTGCGAGCGCATGCGCACTGGCGGCGGTGGGCGTGGCATTATACTTGAGCAGCGATTGGCTACTCCGACAACCAATCGGCGCGTTGATACGACAGCGCGGCATTTTTAAGCATGGTAAAACCGCGAAAACATCGATGTCACTATTTAAATCGATAATCATATCATATAATATCAAAATACTTGAATCGATATCATATCATATTACTGATATCGATAATCGATCGATATTTCGATTATCGACGGCAACCCTAGTATTTACAGTTTCATGCCCTTGATAATGGTGGAAAACCACCACTCAACCCGACATAGTTGGAACTGAGTTATGATGATTATTATTATTATTAATATTAAATTATTATTTTCGGGTCTCATACAAATTAAATGATTTCTTTACAAGAAATCACACAATTAAAGTATTAAAATACATTTAGGTAAGTAGGCCTAAGCCTAGCAAAGGTGTGAAGGATGTAGGCCTATGCTCCAAACTTAATTTTTTTGCATATTCTACACTATTTTCTACACGTAAGTAGAAAAATAATATTCTACATGTAAATGACCCAACCCTGCCTGTAAGTACAGGTCCTACGCCTACTGGTACGGTACCTAGGTACTTACTTTCATCTTCAGTTGAGTGGGCTCCTTCCTTGATGTAGATGTCGAGCTTGAATTTATCAACCAGATTACGTTCTAGTTTGATTCTAATACAGAGTCCAATAAGTGTGGCCAGCGAACAGTGAGGAACTGTAGGGTTGAACTCAATGCGTATGACACTCACGTTGCCAGATGTAGGCCGCTTTATCTGCAAAACAAAAAAGAACTAAGACCTAAGTACAATAATAGGGAATGTTCCTTAACTTTTTTTTTTGTCACTCAACAAACTACATTAAGGACTTTGTTTTGAATATGTTTTTCACATTTTTAAAATTATTCAGATAAGATTTTCATTTAGGCCTATAAAAGTAGAGATCGAAGTGTTGAAACTTTCAATTTGAAACTTTCAAAGTGAAACTTTCAAGGTTACATTGAAATATTTCAAGAAATTATGAAACATTCTTATTTAAGGCATTTCTACATTACTAGATTGATTTTGTAAACTTTTAGAGAGTTCTAGGGTTTTTATGTTGGTGGAATCAACCTTCTGCACACTTTGCAGCTATGTCAAACTGCTTCCTACCACTTGTTAGTTGTTACCTGTTCCTACAATGGTAAAGAAACTTATATTCATGGTCACAAGTATTTTACCCCGAGTGGAGCAAAATAATTTATTTAACTATACTGTGATTCAGATAAGGTGGCGGCCGTCAAGGTCAAGCGAGAGCACGGACGCCAACGTTGACAATTTACATACAACTGGCATTACGTAGGGCCTACCGTATTTGGTCATGTTATCGTGATATTTTATCACATAAATCAACATTTTATAAGCTGTGAATAAAGTAGTTCGTCCCACAGAGTCAGTATTTTAGCGAAATAATGATTTTAAGTAATCACGATTACGAAAGTGTTTTTTGCCTTGTTGGTTATGCTGTGTCCAAAGTTCCAGCTGTTTATAATGCCAACCTCGCCAGATGTGATGTCAATGTTTAGGAGCATCAAAATGTCTTGATTTTATTCGTACACTTCATAAATACTTTATTTTTAGGATATATTGGGCAAGGCTTGGCTTTAAAATAGTCGTGTTTTTCTCCGAAAGCAGTTTTAGAGACTGTTATTTTATTTACTTTTTGCCGATCCTGTGGCCATAGTGCGTGGACGACAGTGCTGCGATCCCTCGGCGACCGCCACCTTATCTTAATCACACTATATTGTAGCTGGGCAACTATGTAGGCCTACCATCAATGCTACTAGAATGATTGCTTACATCAGACAAGAGACTTAGAAAGGGTAGAAGCAGTCTTGGGCAAGTTCCCCCAAAAAAGGAACTTTGAAAAGTTAAGTTACTTCTGCCAAAAGTTCCTAGTTCCTTTTATAAAAAAAGGAACTGAGACGTTCCTCAAAAGGAACTTAGTTCCTTTCATGTTCCTTATACCATCACTGATTTCAATAATAATAAATGTGATAGGAGTCAATAAATATATCATTACTTTTATTTATCAAAGTGAATCCCAGGCCTGTTGATTGATATGAATAAAAAACAATTTTTCAAAGTAAAGAATGTAGCTTTATTTAAATTACAATTGCTGAAGATAGTCTAGGAAAAAAACATTAAAGATGTTTAGATTAATATGCCTAATCCTACATGTTTTATGTGATGTATTCATTTCGAATGTAGGCCTATTGATTGTAGACCTAGTTATACGTACACAATAAACACGTAGGTACACGTTTACAGAAAACTTACATGCTAATTTTTTTTAAACAATTAAAATTAGTTATCAGGACATATAGCGGCGATTTTCTTTCGAATTATAATGTCCTCTGTTCATGCCGCCGACTTGTGGCAGTGGGTTGAGTATGCCCCCCCGCCTTACCACTCGCAATCTTCCAAAGATTATACTGTGTAAATAATTACCATAACAATTTTTAAGTTTTTAATCAGCTAGAAGTCAAAAGCTAGGTGATAACTGAAATTAAACACATGGGAATAGAGATACTAAGAGGCTGGCCTTTCCTTATCTTGTTTACTCGCCAGCATTCCAGGCTCCAGCCCTCCCCCCCCCAAGCCAACGCATCGCATCGTGACCTTGCAGACTAGACTGTGACAAGATATACACCAGATGCAAGGAACAGTGAGTGTTCCTGCCATCACGACGCGTGGGACCTGTTACTGGACAAGTGGACTTATCTTTTATCCCAGGCTTCCGCTTATCTTGCGACGAAAGCTAAGCGCGGGCGATAGTGAGAGATATTCCCACATGCCCGGACGTTTTTACTTGCCCCGGGCATCTCGGGCATGGGAGGTGGGGGTGGGGGCGCCTTTTTAGAAAACACAAAATGTCACAAGATAATTAAATTATCTTGTGACTGACATTATTTTTCATACTGAAGTTTATGATATTATTAGGTACCGGTACTGGAATTGTGGAATTCAACGGGATTACGACGACAAAAGGAACTTGTAAAGGAACGTTAAATTCGTTCCAAGTTCCCACGAAATAGTAACTTTCACGTTACAAGTTCCTGATCTAAGAAAAGGAACGCGTTCCCACAAAAGTTCCTGAAAAAGGAACGCGTTCCTAGACTGGGTAGAAGTCATAAAGTAGGCCTACCTGGGGGTAGGGGTATGGATTCATAGCAAACTAAAATGGGAGGAACATGAGAAGAACGTAACAAAAAGGGGATTTAGGGTATTGAACTTCGTGATGTGAACCCTAAAAGGGACCAGTAGGGACCTAAAGGGAAAAGCATATAAAACACTAGTGCAGCCCACACTAGAATATGCAGTACAGTGAAACCTCTATCCATAGTTTCTCAAACTACTATTTCCTGCATCTATAGTGTTTTTTATACACTCCCATAATAAGCTTTATTGTTATTTTTTATTTGATCCATAGTTTTTCCGGATCCATAGTTTTTTCAAGTACTCCCTGAAAAACGATGCATAGAGGTTCACTGTATCTGGGACCCTTACAGGAAAGGGGAAATAATGGGAATAGAGGCTGTGCAAAAAAGGGCAGCTAGGAGAGTGCTGAACAAGGGGAAAACATGGACTGAAAAGATTGTTAATTGTTAACGGTAGGACCGAAAGATCATACGAAAGTGTCAATGGAATGATCAATGAACTTGGGTGGGAAAATCTAGAGGACAGAAGACGAAATGAGTCAAATGACAGATTGGGAAAAATGTACAGAGTCTCCAGGAATAACAAAGGATGGGCGGAACTAAATAAGTGCTTAAAGAAAGCTAAGCTACACTAAGAAAGCTGCAAGGGGAGACAATACATGGAAGTATGAAAGAGAAATCTGGAAAACTGATGTAGGGAATTTCTCCTTCTTGGCAAGGACAGTTGTGGAATGTAATGGGCTGACTGAAGGGATAGTAGGGGAAAAAACGGTAAAATCATTTAAGAATAGGCTGAAGCAACTGCCGTACGGTGAACCTGATATAGAGAGAGTGAAGAGGCTGAGCAATAAACAGAGGAAAGATGGAAGAAGGGGCAACAACTATGCAAGAATAAGAAGGAGGAGGAAGAAAATGAACCTACCACCGACAAATGGTCAGCAGTAGGAGGAAATTACAACAACAATCAATAAGTGTGGGAAGTGCCCCAAACAACTCTTTATTTTATCTTGATGATAACTGATAAGGTTATTAGTTTTTTGTTATTTTTACAGCCTATAGGCCTATAGGAGTATAGAAGTAAAAGGCACATGCTTGTTTAATATCACTTGCAAACCTCACCTTGCGCGTACATTGTTATAACTTATAACAAGCTAACGACTGAGTAAAAAAATTCTAAATAATCACTGTTAGAAGGAATGATATGTTTGCTAAATATAATTCCTCTTAAGTTTTGTCCAAATAATGAATAGAATGCAGAGAGCGAGCTAAGTGATGCGCCATTCAACAGTACATAAAATTGGGAAATGAGAATCTATCCCAACTTTTGTCACGTGACCTAGGCCTATCGATCGTTTTAAGCTCCGCCTATCACCAGTCGTCAGTTACCAAATCAGTTTCCGTTTAGTTAAGTTTCTAGTTACACTATACAGTACCCTATATCTCTCTCTCTGTGGTAGCCTACTGGTAGGTCGACAAGAACTTTTTTAAGTCTCATAGTTCTATCACCTATTATGGGGAAATATTTCAGAGATACCTACCGGTATATGCAAATTTTTGTCAATAAGAAGAAAACGCTGATTTATTAAAAATTTTGTTTGTATTCCTGAAGATTTCCTTGGAAATCAAATATTTCACAAAATTTCAATATCTTTTGAAACTTTCATTGAAACTTTCAATGAAACTTTCAAAAAAGTAAATTTCATGAAATTTTCGAACTCTATATAATAAAAGTAAGTTGAAAGTTACAAAGCAAGTCGAAATGTTACAATGTCTTAGAAAAAACAGATATTTACTGTACCAATTTTTGCAATCTCTTATCTCTTATTGTTCTCTTATCCAGGAACCTGGATCAACTTATATTGGACATGTATCTCCTTCCTCGAGTTCATCAAATGATATAGGCCTAGGCTGTTAACTCAAAGCATTAGGCCTAGGCCCCTACCTATTTCTCGTTTGTCTGAACTATCAATATCACTAGAAAAACTAGAAAACGCAGCTCATGGGATTGGTTAATGACATTGGTAGCTCACTTGATAAAGGGGAAATAGTGGACGCAGTTTTCATTGACTTCGAAAAAGCGTTTGACAAGGTTCCACATGATAAACTAATAGGGAAGCTGGAGGGGGTCATAGATGACCTATGGGTAAACAGATGGGTCAAGGAATTTCTTAATGACAGAAGACAGAGGGTGAAGGTGGGGGTGGACCTATCAGACGAGGTGGAAGTGACATCAGGGGTGCCCCAGGGGAGTGTGCTGGGTCCTCTTCTGTTCGCAATATACATTAATGACATAGCAGACAGAATGGGAGCGAAGGTAAGGCTTTTTGCAGATGACTGCGTTATCTACAGAATAATCAAGGTAGTAGGGGACGTAGATGACCTGAAACAGGACTTGGATAGGCTTGGTGAATGGGTAGTGGGAAATAAGATGAGCCTAAACGTAAACAAATGCAAATGGATAAGATTTACAAGGAAGAGGAAGGTACAAGGGTTAGGGGATGGATACTCATTAATGGGGAATGATCTTGAGAAGGTGGAGAAATTTAAGTACCTGGGAGTATGGCTACAGAGTAAGCTAAGCTGGGAGGTCCAGGTGAATGCTACCACGAAAAAGGGTTTTAGATGTCTGAACTTTGTAATGCGAACATTGAAAGGAGCCAGTAGTGAATTAAAGGGGCACGCTTATAAAACGTTGGTAAGACCTGTTGTAGAGTACGCTGGGTCTGTATGGGATCCATATAGGAAAGGGGAAATAGAGGAAATTGAGGCAGTACAGAAAAGAGCGGCAAGAAGGGTCCTAAGGAAGGGTAACAGGTGGAAGGAGGAGGTGATAAATGGGCAGCTTGTAAGGACATATGATAGTGTTACAACCATGGTACAGGATCTAGGATGGGAAAAGCTGGAGGATAGGAGAAGGATCGACAGATTAGGGAAAATGTATAGGGTGACCAGGGCTCATGAAGGTTGCCCGGGGAAATAAATAGCCAACTAAGGAGGGCAAACTATGTTGCCAGAGGGGATCACAAGTGGAAGTATGAGAGGGGAGCATGGGCAACAGACATAGGCAGATACTCCTTCCTGGCTAGAACGGTGGTCGAATGGAATGGCTTACCAGAGGGAGTTGTGGAGGAGAAAACCGTTAAAGGCTTTAAGAAACAAATGAAGCTGCTGCCGAAGGTAAATCCTGAACAGGGTCTAGGGAACAGGCAAGACTAGATCATGCCCATGATGGGATATGAAGAGAGAGAGAAAGGGGAAGCTAAGGGCAAGATGAAAGAAACTGGGCATGTAAAGTGCATAAGTGCAAGGATTAGAGAAGAGTGAATAAGGCAAGCCTAGAAGAAGGGATAGGCCTACCCTATGTAGAAGGGGAATGACTAAGTATGAAGGAACAAGGAAATGGAATTACAATAAGAAGGAAGGAAGGAAGGAGAAAACAAACCTACCACCGACTTTAGTCATTTGTAGGGGAAGAAACCAAATACAAATCCACCGACTAGAAAATCATGTAGGCCTAGGACGCCCGCTACAGCGGAGCATAGGCCTATGCCTCCTGCATTGAGCTTCCTTGTCGCCACATTTTCCAATATAGGGCTCATTGACGGTCAAACTGCAGGGCCTAAATGTTTTAGTGGGCCAATCGGACAGCAGCTCACTTGTTGTGAAAAACTCCCTGTGGTCGATTAGGCCGCGTTCAGAGTTCACACTAATTGGATTAGTTTACGTAGGTAGTTAGTTAGTTTACGTAACAGTTATGTAGTTTACATAACAATTTCTTAAGACTAAAACGTAAACAATTTAACACATATTTCCTATCCCCTTATAACTAAACCAATTAGTGTGAATGCGGCCTTATGAACCCATAGATTGTTCGATTCCTGATATAGACAGGAATTTGTTGAGCAAAGACTAACTGGCACTCTTGCCGTTGAGCGGGTCCAACTTTTAAAAACGTTATTTTTCGTGCACTCTAGTACTAACCTCGCCACGGCGCTTCGCGCCCACACCCCCACCCCCCTAACCTAGGTTTTCCCAGCATAAATTTTTGCTAAGAAAACCTAGGTTAGGAGGGGGGAGGGCGAGGTTAGTACTAGATACACGAAAAATAACGTTTTTAAAAGTTGGACCCGCTCAACGGCAAGAGTGCCGACTAACTGTATTGTTGTACATTGCAAATGCAATCACCTTGGGACATTGTCCAGAAGACATGGCAAATCGGACTCTGGTCCCCACAATTACCAAAAAAATAACACTGAGGGTCTAGGTATAGCCTATAGGACCTAGGCTAGGGCCTAGGCCTAATTCCTACACAAATGCCACTGAGGACAGCCAACCCTAACCTAACTTACCGTAACACAATCTTCACAAACGACATGAAGATCTTCAAGTGTATTAGGTTTCTCTGGATCTCGAATGGTTCGAATGTAATCTATAACATAATGTTTAAATGCTTGTTAGTTAGTAGGGCTTGGGGCCTGCGGTAGGCCTAGCCCTAGCAATAATATAGTGGTCAGACAACAGGGACTAGCTAGCCCTAGTAGGCCTGGATTGGATACACAAAGCCTAGGGGCTAGACTTGAAACTCACCATAAATTTCTTCTCTGAGTTCATCATCGTTTTTTTCGTCAGTTGGAGTTGCTTCGAACGCAACGTCCACAGGGCTATCTTCTGTTACTTTGGCTCCGAAAAGAGCTTTTGATTTATGTAAAATAGACTGAAACATAATGTTATGTTAAAAGATATGCCCATTACATTAAAATACATAAATATGTAAACAAAGCACAGCTGTCTTATGTCGCAGTAGCAATGTCTATTTTCGTTCATCGCCTGGTAAATTTGTATCTTGGATTGAACAACCAGAAGGCTGTGTGCAACAACATGGCAACAACAACAACAACAACAACAACACCGCTTTCTTGATGTAAATCCAACATGGAAGACGTCAGACGTTCCCTCTTTCATCGTATTTTATTTGGCGTTAATTAAGGTAATAATCCGTAATATTAACTGTTTAATTAGGTTTCAATTTGGCATGGTATAATTAGTAGGCTATAATATTAAAGTTATTATTAAAAACAATTCAGAAATTAAAAAAGTCCGCTCCAACCGGGAATCGAACCACGGATCTCCCGCATTCCAGACGGACTTCTTTAATTTCTGAATTGTAGTAAATAATATCAATTACACCTACGGGAGTGTTTCCCGACTAAACAAATCGAGAAATATTAAAGTTGTTATAATTGGTATAGGCTAGGCTAGGCTAGGCCTATAACCTAATTGGCTAGGGCCTAGGCCCTAGGCCTAGGCAAGCTTACACTAGGGCCCTAGTAAAATAACAACTAGGCCTAGGCCTAGCTAGGCCTAGGCCTACCTAGTTCTAAGGCGTAAGGTGCAAGGCGTAATATTTTGTATTGCCGAGTATGTGTTTCAATCAGAACGTTTACAACTTGTCCCAAGTCGTAGGGCTAAGGTAGTGGCTAAGAAAGGAGTTGCGCGCGCTTTTAACGGGTGAATTGTAGCCATTCAGCAGGCTCCAATTTAAAATAACGATCGCTGATTGGCCCGTCGAAAGCGCGCGCATCTCCTTTCTTAGCGTGGAGCGCCTATACAAGGGGTCTGGGGCGAAGCCCTAGCCGGCAGAGGCGAATTTTTTTGGGCATATATTTAGCTCCAAGACAGCCTTTACAGCGATTTGAGCAAGGGAGAACTATACACAAAACACAAAAATATTTTCAATATTTTTTTAGGGCGCAACAAAGTTGCGCCCCTAGGCTAGAGCCTAGTTAGCCTAATGGTTAATACGGGCCTGGGCACAAATCAGTTATCATTTAAAAATCGTAGGCCTAATTTGTTTATATTTTTTGGTCGGTCTTCTTAACTTAAATGTTTATATTTTAAATACCTACCTCACCTCATTCATTTTCTGGTAATAGGCCTACTGTTCACTGTTCACAACCTCTAAGCTAAAACCACAGATATAAACCACACATAATTATAAACGCTGCCAAAGATAACACAACACACCCGCACAACGCAGCGTGTAACGTGTTCTCCTTCCAGCTGTGGGCGGACTAAAATCTTGCCCATCCTGCCGGAGTTCCAACGCTTATTGCGAAGCAAAGATTCGGCTATTTCCGACTAAAACTGACTGCGCAGGCGCAACCTGGGCGCAACTTCGTCTAGCCCGTAGAAGGCTCATTCGAGTCAAGCGTTGTTCACTGTTTCCTTACGGCGCGCGCGTTCACATTCAAAATACAAACTACTATTTGATTTTATGTAAATGTGTACCACGACGTCACAGATAACAGAGTCAACTCGTAAATGTGAGTGATTGTTATCGGGAAGAGTAGGAGGGGCACATGCCCCAATGCCCTTATGGTAGAGCCGCCTCTGGGCTAAGGCTTCAAAGGCCTAAGTTGCAAGTCATAACGAATTGCCCAAAATCCAATTCTTACAACAGCTTTCTTACGACGAGCCAATCACGAACAAGGAAACCCCCCACTCCTGCTTATTTTATTCCACAGCTAGTTGTACGCGGTTGCACAATATGCAGGAGCAATGAAAAATGGCATGGTTGTTGTAAACGCTTGGTTAGTGTGTGTTAGTGATAAAAAGAATTGGTAGGCCTACTTGTACATTAACGAGACCCCCTGAAAAGTGAAAAGTAGGGGGGGGGGTACTTTTTCGGTTGGTATGAACCGATTTTTTAACACTGTTTTTTTTCAATAAGAACACTGAAAAACAACTAAGACCGGTAGGCCTAAGTAGTTTTGTAACGAAAAAGAATTCGGGTGCGCTCTTATAAAAAATATACTAGAACTAGCGCGGCAGGTAACTAGTCCGGAAAGGTCGACTAACCGAACGTAGGCCTAGTAGTTTTGTTAAACCGGTCCATACCAACCGAAAAAGTTCCGGGGTGCGAAGCGCCATGTGGGGGAGCATGAAGTGGGTTTGCTGTGGTCAGCTAGGTCCCCCCCACGGCGCTTCACGCCCTCCCCCCCAAACCCCACTAACCTACTTTCCTTTTCGGAGGGGTCCCTATCATGAACAAGTAGGTAGGTACGTACCAAAGAATTTGCTTACACAATAAATATCAGGAGAGAAACCTAAGTTGTCTTCGTATATCGAACTCTTACGAGTCTTCACTAGACAAATATGACCTAGACAAGTTGTGCTTCGCGCGCCCACGGGTCGCTTTTTTGGGTTAGGCCTTCGGCCCCCCAGATGACCTCCGCAGCCCCCCGTAAATTTGCCGGGTCGATATATTCAAATCGGTCCGTTTTTGGCCGTCCTGCGGACCGTGACGCGTGTTTTCGGGCAATTTCCTCCGTCGTTCCCGGAATTCCAGGATATCCATTCGTCCGGATGAAATTTTTGGGGACCCCCGGCACTTGCCTTGGTGCCCCAAACATTTTGGCGAAAAAATTTCCAAAATCCGACAACTTTGGAAATTTTCGGGAATTTCCCGCCATTATTCCAGGAAATTCCCGGATGGAAATTCTTCCAAGACATTTTTTTCGCATTAAACCACTCGCCCTGCCGCCCCGAACCCCGGGGTAAAAAAAATTTGGAAATCGGACAACATTTACACTTTTCTGGAATTCCTGGAATTCCTGGAATTTCCAGACTCTTTTCCAGGACGTTAAAAAGTCGGCCTCGTCCGCCCGCTCTCATTGCGCCCGAAATGGACACGATCGGACAAAAACTGGCCGAGTTGTTAAAAAAAGAAATGTTTTTTGGAATTTCCAAATCACCAACCATTTTTTTGGGAAATCCAAAGAAATATTTTGCACACGTCTTTAATTTGACATATCCTGACTACGTATTCGGACCCAACCCTCCATTTTGAAAACCCAGCCCTCCTGGTCGAGAAACGGTCAATTTCGGCCGTAGTGTACCCTTTGAGCGGACAAGTCACATAGGGCAAAATGGCGGAATTTCCAAAATTTTGGTATTGCATAGTGGCCCATGCATGCCCGCATGGGACGCAACCAAAAAGAAAAATTACAAAAAAATCCTTCATCGGCTAAAAAATTGCCAAAGGCGGCCGTCTAGGGTAAAAAAACTGAAACCGCCCTGGAATGTCCAAATTTTGAACAATCCTCGAGATCTCCCGTTCTAAGCTGAGATAAACCATTCCCTAGGTGGTATCAAAATTTTGAAAAATTGGAATCAAAACTGTGGAAAAAAACTGGCGCCAACCGAAATGTCACTATTCGCAAGCTCATTTTCTAGTATTGGCCAAAATCCAAGATGGCTGCCGAAATGCAAAATTTCCACAACACCCAAAAAGCCAAAAGTCCAAACCCACCAACCCATCCGGTCCCGTCCGGATCCGTCGAACCGTCTGCCCCCCATAAAATAAACCGCCCCAAAAAACAGCACTTTTCCTGAAATGACCATTTTTCTGGAACGCCACTGTGGCTCGCAAATAAATGGTCCATAATGACGTCACTATTTTTTTCCGTGTAGCCAGTGAAATTCCGAGGAAGAAAACCACCCTACACGAGCAAAAGTGCGTCTGGCCCGGGCGCTACGCGCAATGAACGTGGCGCTACGCGCAAAGAGCGTCAGGATAGTTTTAAAAGACTATTATACAGTACGATACGATACGATACGATACGATACGATACGATACGACATGCCCGTAAGCACTCAAATTCAGATGTACAATGCTCTGGAGAAAAATTGAAACGACATAGGCCTGCTACGTGAATTCTAAAATGCTCAAGACAGATATTTGTATGCAGAAGAAGCTTCTACAGCTTCTACTCGGTTAGTGACTACCTCTCCATGTAAATAATAAACAATTATTCTAGCTAAAGTCAGCAATGATATAGCCTAGGTAGGCCCTATCACCTGTTACAAAGACAACTAACAATTTGTAATATATGGTCACTATTTTTTAGTTATGCCTCCACATCATTATGTCGCTTACTTTCATCTGTACCATTATCTTGCACCAATGCTAACAACCTCATCGAACAACTCTTTTCCAGTTAACTATTGTAAAATGATATACGTAGGCCTATATTAGCTAGGCGGATTAGCCTAACAATTAGGCCTAGGGGTTTTGTGGTAGAGGCGTGAATTTTGGATTGTATAGGCCTACTCAGAACAATATTATAAGAAAATTGCCTCGAGGAGCCATGAAAAAATCCATCCGGTTAAGAGCGTTCACCACCCCTTTTTTAGGCAATTTTCTGTTTGCTCGGCTGAATGACATCACAGTTGTTAGAAATTTTGAACATATCTCAAGAAAGTGGAAATAAAGGTTTCTATAGTAACACATTCCTAAAATTTGTTTTGAAATAATTTATAAAAAATAAATTAGATTTCACAAAATTTCAATTTTTTTAAAAAAGCCCAAAATTGACTATATTCGTGAATTTTTTCTGGTGATCAAGTCAAAATTTTGAAAATCTATAACTGTTGAAACGTCCATGTATGCTTTATTGACAAGTTTGCAAAATTGTATATACGTAGGATGCTTTTTGGCCGAGCAAACCGCTATTTACTAACTATCAAAAGGGTGGTGAGCCCTCTTAAGGGGGTGGAAGGGGGATGAAAAATGTCATTTTTCAAATCAAATATTCAAAAATTCAAAAATCAAACTAAATTTGATCCTTAGGTTACAAAATTAATACACATTGTAGATAAAATTCCAAATTTTAATAAAAAAAATAGGCCTATATGTAGGCCTATATCTAACCAGATTTTGCACCCTTTGTCTTTTTTTCACAAATTTACTCACTGTGCTGGGAGGATTAGCCTACCAGTCACGGGTTAAGTGATGAGCCGTGAATTTGTCCAAAACACACAGAAGTATGATCTAAAAAAATTGGCCGGAGGAGCCCTAAAAAACGTTGTTTTGCTTATAGGAGAAAGGGGGGGTTGTACTAAAAGGGGTTGATAAAACTAAAATAAGAAATCCGTATTCAAATATTATATTTAGAACGCCATATTACTGTGTGTAGTAGTTTAAGGTCTAAACTTTAATTTAGGCCTACAAAATTAAAATTTCACCATATTGTAAATCTGATCAGATTATGCGCCCTTTATCCCATTTTCATAAATTCCTCAATATTACGATTTACAAAAGTGTATCGTGTGATTGTCACAAATTATCCTAATATACGAATTAGGATGAAAATAAGATTTTGTGATGCTTTGGGTACATTTTTACTCAATGGACTTTGATCCCATTTTCACAAATTTACTCAATTTTAACGAAAGTGTATCGTGTGACCACTCGTTTTGTTCAAAATTATGCCAATAATAAGAAAATGAATGAATGATGTTGATGATGAATTTTATGAACATGTTGTTCAGCATAAAAATATCTGTGTCTTGTGCATTTTAAGTCACTTATGACGTTTCATTTTTTCTCCAGAGCGTTGTACATCGGAATTTGAGTGCTTACGAGCGTGCCGTGTACGTATGTGTCTGTCTCGTGAACACTCTTAGCCTACCCTAGAAGTAAAAAATGAAAATCTGATAAAAATAAAAAAATATTTCATAAAATTAATGCACAAACTTGACAATCACATACATATATTGTTAGGCTTAATAATATCTTTTTGCCTTATTTATCTGGCTTGGGGAGCTAGTTATTGTTACTCACAATTCTTGTGTGTCGTCCAGCTCGCCCGGGCCAGAGAAGAACAAGCAGAAGAAAATGAAGAAGACCACCACCCACGTTGTCGGCAAAGCGTTGTCGTAGTTCAATCACAGACGGAGACCGAGCCAAGAGAGAAAGATGACCAGCCAGCCAGACTTGAGACTAGAGGACTTCTAACCACAGGTAACCTGGCCATAGGAATTACTGTCAAGAAGCAGTGTTCTCCCCAGGCCGGACCGCGGGTGGGCCGCCCCGGCAATAATTCCCTGCCGCCCGACAAAAAAAAATTGAAAAAAATTTTTGAACAAATTTTTGAAAAAAAAAAACTCTAACCAACCACTTCACGTTGAAACGTCCCATCCCTAAACTGCAGCGCAGATTGTAAACGAAATCCTGGAGGAATGCATTTGAACAAAAAAATGGCATCATCGCTATGATCGTGACATTCACAGCACAAAAGGAGCATACTACACACACAAAGAAATTTTTTATTTTATTGATTGCTAGGATGAAAAAAAATTAAGTCATCAAAAATCAAATACAACAATGTTTCAAGTTGTAGTATTATTGTAAACCTACAAATCTTAGATAAAAAACACTTCGAGGACTACAGTAATTCACGTAGCCTACATTACAAAGGAGAAAATAGGCTTAGACTATGACTTCAATAAAATTTGAAATGTTCATACCACTAAACCAACTAAAGAAAGCTACTTAAAAAGGGCTTCAAAAACCTCTAAAACTCACCAAATCGAATCATGAATCTCAAATTTTTTCCGGGGGCAAGCCCCCGGACCCTTACTATTTTTGGCCCTACCCGACAATGTTTATGGAATACCCAGTGAACATTTTTTTCTGGGAAGAACACTGCAAGAAGTGACGTGAAACTGTTTGGCTTCTTGAATAAAAATTTTGAAATATACTAGTTACCACCACTTGTGAACCGCTCTAGTGCAAAAGATTCTGGTAAATGGGTTCACAACTAAACATTATTGTTACAATGTGTTTAGTGGCAAACTCCATATGGGTGACAACTGACAAACAGCATTGAGAGTTGAAATGTTTACAACTGTTGCTTCATTGGGCAACTGACATCACAGGTGGTGGTTATATGGATGCTCCATTTATCTCTTCCCTTCACACTCTCGGTCATGTGTCTTGTCTAGGGATGATGAAACCCGACTTTTTTTACGACCTGGGTACCCGTCCACAATACCCTGGGTAACACATAATGAACTGCTAATAATTGCGCTCATCAATAAAATATCATAATAGAATTAGATGTAGGCCTATGATGTATATAGATGAGATGTAATGCTGTCCTATAATGATGTGCTGATGAAGTTGTATTTCACAATCACATCAGAGCAAGACTGCTATTTATAGAATGAAGACGGGACCGATGGGCCATTAAGATAACATAGAGGTGTGCATGCACCCAAAATTTGGGGTCGGGTATTTAGAGACCAACACAAAATTAAAAAAGTTACCCGATTTTTGGGTATTTTTTGGTAAAACATTTTAGGGATGTTGGAGGTGTCAGTCCAGATTGAACATTACTAGTCGGTAGGCGGTACAGTAAACAGACGACAATGCAACATCGTTACATGATGAGCAACGGGTGGGAGACTCTTCAGATTAAGACCAATTGGCAATACACCATACAATATTTTTTTCCCTTGGGAATTGATTCTTAGAATCCTACTTTCAAGGGGTATTCTGAATACCCCTTAAAAGTAGCAGGTGAATACCAAAAAATATATTTCATTCAGGCTAACTAGTTATGAATTTAGAAATTAGCAGCAACATTATTGGGGCCACTATGACCCCTCCAAAAATGTCAAACTTGGTTATTTTCAAGCTAGGTCCCATCGGCAAAAATCTCCCATAAGCAATAACATGGGGACGATCTTTATGCCTCGTGACCTTGGAGGATTTTGATCCAAAAAAATATATGCCATTAATCCCCATTATTAGAGATGTGCAAAAATGGTGACAACGAAATTCGCGAATTTTTTAATGGTACCATCAATATGAATTGTGATTGAATGGTACCAACTTCCAATTCGCGAATTTTCGCGAAATTTTAGTTGATACCGCAAACTAGTGGCAAAATTAGCAATTATGTCCTTAAATGCGAATTAGGTCACGAAATTTTAAAAAATAAAAAAATTCAAAGTTTTGGTGGAGGTGCCGGGTCGAAGTCGAAATTAGATTAATACTCGCTGGTACATATGGTGGAGGTGCCCGGTCATACAACGTAATTGTGAGATCGTAATAATTGTTTGAACAAGAGAAAGCTCAAAATACTTCATATCCATATCAAAAGACATAAAAAAATGCACAGTTTCGTAAATTTGGTGGAGGTGCCGGGTAGAAGAAATTAATTTTGGTAAAAACTGTCGGAAACTTTGAAAACTGAAGACTGAAATTGAGATTAAAACTGATACTGAACTTCACTCTCATGAACTTGTTTTTCTTTTGAATCAATAAAATCAATCAAATTATCCTGAAACTTGGATTTTTTTAGATTTTTTTTTTTTTTAGTTGTGCGTGAGAAAATTGTGTTTTTTGTTAAATCGCGATAAATCGCGATTTTTTATTTTTAAAGCGCGAATTTTCAAACTTTTAAAAACCATTTTTGCACATCTCTACCCATTATTGACCTATGTGACAGCCTTTTCTGTAAAACCTCTATGTTTTGTTTTGTAATTTGGGAAAAATGGTTTGGTCAAAATATGCTGATTACCAAGAAGGGGTGTGATTTTCAAATGCATATTTTTGGTGTTTTGAGTGGGTGTTTGTGCACAGTTTCAAGACACGATGTTATAAAGGGTCATTTTAATTGGTACGGTGCTCTAGTATCTAGCCCCAAAATGCCAATTTTTGCAAATTTCTGGACCAAAATATTGAAAAATTCGTGTAAAATCACAGTTAGGCTACAGCATATAATTTTGAAAAACGGTCATTTAAATGTACCGTAGGCCTATTATGCTATGAATTATGTGGTAACAATTTTTTTTTTAGAGTAATAGCGGAAATAATAATAATAATAATAATAATAATTGGATGAGCGTAGCGAGCGTAGCGAGCGAAGCGAAGATTCCATTTCACTACACTGGAGAAAAAAATCCGGAATGTTTTTTCTTTTTCTTTCTTTCTTTTTCTTTTTTTTCTGTTTGTATTATTGTGTGTTGTTAACACGATTCCGGCTAAAAACCCATACTCCAATGTGATGAAATTTTATGGAGGCCTTCGAAATCTTCGAAAATTAGAACTGCCACGTTTTTGAGCGCAATCGAAAAATTTTTCTCATAAAAATCGCAATTTTAAGATTTTTTTCGATTTTAAAAAAAAATCTTCGACTTATAACACCTACATGCTTAATCCGATTTTAATGATTTTTTTACAGAACCTTAATTTTATGACTTAAAATATTCTTGTGAAATTTGAGCGTAATCGAAAAACTATTTCTTATGAAAATCGAAATTTTACAGTTTTTTTTCTTTTTTAAAACAATTCTTTGACTTATAACAAACTACATGCTTTATCCTATTGTAATGATTTTTTACAGAACCTTAATTTATGAATTAATATATTCGTGTAAAATTTGAGCGCAATCGAATAATTATTTCTTATGAAAATCGCAATTTTACGATTTTTTCTTTTTCTAAAATTACGATTAATAAAAAAATTAAGTAAATTTTTAATTTTTTTAATTTAGTTTTAAAAAAATCTTCGACTTAGTAATAATTTTTCACAGAACAACAGAAAATCCGCATAACACAATGGCAGCTCAATGCATCAATATTACGCTCATCAACAACCCGGGGGGACTTAAGCGTTTCCTAGTAATAATAATAATACCTAAATTATAGTTCTTTATCACAAAGCAGTTTACTATACAAACCTGACCCAATTGTCAAAACCTTTAGATACACACATGACTAGGCCTAAGTAATTTTGTGTTGTAAACTTTTGCCATTTAGTTTGCACTGATAGCCAAGGAGTGGAAGAAAATTTTGTATGGTGTACCCCGGACAAAATTCCGAACAAGCTGAAAATTTGCACACATGTTCAGTTGATCATTCTAAACAATAGTTGAAAAGTCCCCTAAGCTCCGCCGCGTGCGTCTTGAGATATAGTGACAAAAGGGCGTAAGTGCCAAAAATTTGTTATTTTCAATTTCAACCATTTTTATGCACTAATACCCTATCTAAAAATTATTAAATATTTCTACGAAAGTAAAGTTAAAATCGGTCATAAGCTTCGACCCATGCGTGGCAAAAGGGCGTAAGTGCCAAAAATATGATATTTTCAATAATTTCAATACATTTTGACATACGTATGAAAACGCAAATTATTATGTATTCAACAGGGAAAAGTTAAAAATTGACTTTTTCCCCTTCCCCCGGACAGTTTTGGTCTTGACACATGGTGGAAAAAAAGGCTTTAAGGGTTGAAAAAAGATTGGTTACTATCAGTTTAAACCCAAAACTTATGAAAATTCATATTTTATGCAAATTTTTTTTAGTTTTTCGTACGGACAAAAGTAAACATTTTCCTCGAGCTTCTTTGCTGGGGCCCCCTTGAAAATTTGGGTTGGAAAAAGGGCGAAACTGACATCAAAATTTTAGTTTTTTTAATATAAAAAGGGGTTTTTTGGGACATTTAGCAAACTTTTTATTGTTACATATAAATCCCATAAATGGAAAATCAATGTAAAACCGCTTTTCTGATGATTGCTAGGGCCCAGCTTGTTGTAAAAAAACCTTTTACAAAATCTTTGAAGTAGCAGATTGGACAAAACCCAAATTTAAAAATTTTCCCCCCGACATCTAAAACGGCATGCATGACATAGTTAGGCAAAATTTGGGTGTGTTTTGGCTGGAATTTTTAACATATTCAAAGTTTTGAAAAACCATCAAATGCAAAAAATAAAAAACGGTTTTTGAAAGGGTTCGAGCGGGAAAGTGTGGACAACCTGGGCTTGGGCTTGGTGTCTTTTATTTTCCCCACATCCACGATCATGAGCTGTGACTTTTGATGAAATTTATACCCTTTAAGTGGCAAAATGGCGTAAGTCCAAAACTAAAAAATTTTCATAAATATGATTTAAAATATTTGCTTGTCTTTTGCCAATTATCGGGCCGGGTTTAAATATTGAAGACTTGGTCACCCACCTAAAGTTTAAAATCCCAAACAGGGCACTTTAACTGACTTTAAATTTGGTTTGGCCCCAGTTACCCGGTCGAAATTTTAAAAAGAAATCAAATAAAAACCGACCCCGTAAGCGTAAAAAAGGGAGAAACAGTCCCTTATTTCTTCTTTGACAAAAAGCATAACTGGCACCCACTCCTTAAATTTATCTGCAACATAAAAAACTATTTAATAGAATTATTTTGGAAAATGATGATCTAAAAGGACGTTTTTGGCACAAAGACGCCCTTTCACTGTTCGACAAAGTCTTCTTTTTTTAAACTACGACAAAATCACATTTTTTATTTTTTTTTTTTAAATGTTTCACATTTTATTGCCCACAGAGTTGGGGGCTCAATCTCCCATATACTTAAAACCCTACCATCCCAAAATATTTCCCTGATATTTGGTCAAACTTTGCATGTAGTGAAAGTAAAGGGCCGCCCCCCTCGTCCTGTTTCCAAAAACTAGAATTTCTATACTAAATACTGTTTAAATTTTGTGTTGTGAATAAATGGGGCCTTTTCCCCCTTTGTTTTTGTGGACGGACCCGGGAACAGTCTTTCCCAAGCTTTTTGGGAATTACTAAGTCCCGTTCCCCAAATGAAAATTAGTAAATAAAATTTAAAAGGCCAAATTTTTTAAGATAAAAGTTGGCTTATGTTTTTCTTTTTTAAATCACCAAGATTTTGCTTTTGGAAAGACTTTCCCTTTTTATTTCTTTGACAGTAGTGCTTCATTTGAAAACTGCTTTAAACTGGAGCTCTAGATTTTGATATGCTGCCAGTCCCCAGCACATTTAATAGATTTAAAAATTCCCCCCCTTTCCTAGGTTTGATGGAAAACATGGGGGATGTATCATATTTTGTAGCTTTCAGGCCAGTGGGGCACACTTGAAATTTCGTCGCTATGAAACCCGTTCATTTCCTACTGGGGACATTAAAATATTTTATTCTTTCTTTGCCCCTTTGCTCTCTATCTAATCGTCATGTAATACTACACCCAACCCCAAGATAGGTTGTCCAAAGCTCGTGCTCGAACCCCTTTCAAAATCCGTTATGCAAGCCGCTTTGGAAAAATGCTAAAAATGCTCAAACTGCATGGATTTCAATTTAGTGTCCATTGTTTTGGGATTTTAAAAGGTTTCAAAAAAACGTAGTTGAAAGTCAAAAGTCCTTTTATGTAACTTATAATATAGAAATTTTTATTTTTAGTTACGCCCTTTTTCCACCATTTAACAAAAAGCCCGGGAAAGAAATTCGGGGAAGTGTTTTCTTTTGGGCCGTAACCCAAAAACTAAATTTAATTTTCATGTAACCAAAGCAAAAGTGTTTTTTTGAAACTTTAAAATAAAAATATCTTTTTCACTTAAGCCCTTAAGCCACCAGGGGTCAAAAACAACGGGCTAAAAAAAAAGGGAAAAATTTCACGGGTTTCCCCTCGTATGAATAATTAATTTGTACATATGTTTTAAAATTTAGAAATTGAAAAAATCATACTTTTGGCCCTTACGGGCCCCCTTTTCCAACGTACGGGTCGAAGCTTATGACTGATTTAACTTTTTGACGTAGAAAATTTAATAATTTTTTACAATTAGTGTAAAAAAAAAAAGGTTGAATTGAAAAGAAAAAATTTTTTGGCAATTAACCCCCCCTTTTGCAATTTTAAACTCAAGACGCACGCGGCGGAGCTTGGGGACTTTTCAATTTTTTTGCTGAAAGGCATTTTGAGCAAGTGGGGCAAATTTTCAGCTTGTTGTTGTTGTTTTGTTTTTGTTATTTGGGAGTTGCACCCTTTCGATTCAAAATTATTGGGAAATTTAAAATATCAACTTTTTGGGCCTTTCGCCCCTTTTTCCACCAAGGGCGAAGCTTTTTACTGATTTTTAAATTTTTCTGCGTAGAAATATTTAAAAATTTTTTACATTTTGGGGTAAAAAAAAGGGTTTTTAAATTGAAAAAAAAAATTTTTGGCATTACGGCCCCTTTTTCCATATATCTAAGACGCAAGCGGCGGAGCTTAGGGGGCTTTTTAATATTGTTACTAGGGGAAACTAAGCCTTTTTGCAAATTTTCAGCTTGTTTTTGAATTTTTTTTTCTGGGGGGACAGGAAAAGTGGAGAGGGAATTTTTAGAAAAAGCCGGTTTTTTGGAAGAAAGCGGGGAAAAAGATGAGGGGGGCTGAGCCTGGTAGCAAGGGACTAGAAGATAGCCCGAGAAAATGGGAATCGTCCCCCCCCGACCCGACGGAATGTTGGAAAAGGGTGTTTTATAGGCCCATAAAATAAAATTTTAAAAGTCCCTTTCCCCTCCTGGGGTATGATGGGAAAGGGGACTAAAAATAAAAAATTTTAATTTTATACCTAGTTAGTTATTGCTTTCCATTGGGGTTTTTGTATTTAAACCCCCAAATCTTAACAAATTAAACAATGCCCAAAGTGAAAGTCATGGGAACCCCTAACTCTTTAATTTTTTTTTGTAAAAGGCCTAATATTTACAAAACCCTTTTCGAAATAGGGTAAAGCTAATTTTAAAAGTAAAGTACCCGAACCCAAAAATTTCCCGATTTTCCCGCGGTATTTTACTAACCCCGGACCCGACCCGAAAAAAAACATGCTACCGCCACCCCAATAACACCCTCTGTTCCAAAAGTTCCTGGGGATTTGCTTTGTATTTGTCAGTCTAGTCAAATTTTTATGGATAGATGGTTGGGGCGGGGTCGGGGGTGGGGAAAATACTGGGTGACGAGCAGATAAATCTGGCTTGTTAGCAATAAGAAAGGCCAGATCTATGCTATCTCACTTCCCTAGTGCTTTATTCAAGTTATAACCAGGGGTGATTGCTTTGACTTTTAGCAGATTGGAAACATTATTAGTGATATTTACTGTGAAAAACAAGTTAGCAATGAAATTCTGGAAGATTGCGCATGGTGGGGGGGGGGGGGGGATCTGTCACAGCCCCAGCCGCCGGAAGCCTTTCCACAGAGGCATTTTTTTGTTTTTTATTTTGACTGCCCAACTAACAATCATGTGTATAAATTTAAAAGTATGTTAAAATGCACAATAAAAGAAATAGAGGCAGTTTTGAAATAACAAATTAAATTAATATGTAGCTCAAAAACTAAAAGTAAACTTCCTGCACTCACTGTGTAAACGATTTTTGTACAACAACTATCTGCGATTGTGGTGATAATTATCACGGTACTACTTGAACAGTTATCGCTCTTACATTGTGCTTACTAGCACAGCCTGTAGTAGACCTATATATGGACGTTATCCTAGAAGAAATAACCAAAAATTAATTTGTGATTTGATGATTAATTTTAGTATAGGCCTATAGTATTACGCGTGCGGCAGGCATTTGACACCGGCCCCTAGCCCCTTCGTAGCGCCGCCACTGCTCGTAACACACTGCCACAATACGGCGTCATGAACAAAGGACATTAAATCAAACAAAAAATGCCGCCAAGCCAAAAGATACCAGAATGCTCATGTTTATTGTTTACATTGACCTTCGGCCTACAATGTGACACCTAAATTTAGGATCTGGGTTTTGTGGGTAAACGGGTAGGCCTACTGGAAACTAGGCCTGGGCTATGACATATCAATAACATTAAATTATCGATATCACACGAAAAATTACGATATGATTTCGATATATCGATCAATGTAGGCCTAGTTTGTAAGAAAAATAATTTAAAAAATTCCAAGATTAAAAAATTAGGCCTACTAAAAGAGTGGACCAATTTTTAATAATTTGTGGTCAATAGGGTTGAGAAGGTATCACCAAAAATGCTTAACGATTTTTACGATCTCACAGTCGCGTTTTATGACCCTGCACCTCCACCATAATATGTACCAGACAGGTTAATTTAATGTCAGTCTTCTGCCACGCTACACGTTTAACATGGGAGCTGGTTTGGAACGGGAACTGTAGGGGGTCCAAAATATGTTTCCGATTTTCTGTTAACAAACAAAAACTAACTAGGTAACTGGTAACCTAACTTAACTTAACCTAAATGCACCTAAATTTAACGTAAATTGCAGTTAAACCTGCTTGTTAAACGGGGTACGGTAGCGTGGCAGCAAAGCCCCCTTGTAGTAAGACACTCCGTAATTAAATTTCGACTACCTACCCGGCACCTTCACCAAGATTACGAACTTTAGCATTTTTTGTGTTAATTTCGATATGAAGCCAAGTATCGATATCGAAAATATTCCTAGTTATCGATATTAGGCTACATCGAAATATTGATTTTTTTGCCCAGCCTAAATGGAAACACGAACCTGTCTGTACCCGACCTTGTCGGCAAGTAATGGGTACCCGTCGTCATCCCTAGTCTTGTCACTATGTGACATAGGCAGCACGGCAACTTTGACAAGTTAAGACTGCATTTTCTATTTATTAGCTTGGCAACACATCATTTAAGAGAGGACTTGCATTTTAGGCAAATTGCTGTTTGCTCGGCTGACTGACACCACAGGCGTTTGATTGATCGATTGGTTGGATATTGCTTAACGTCTCATATTAATGCACTTTGGCTATTCAAGATTTTGAACAGATGTCACAAAAGTGGAAATATAGGGTTTACAGTAACATATTTCTAAAATTTGTTTTAAAAATAATTCATTAAAATAAATTAGTTTTCGAATTTGTCATTTGTTAAAAAGTCTACTAGGGCCTATATTCATGATTTTTTCCTGGCTGATTCCTGACATCTATAACTGTAGGGCTGTCCATGTAGGCCTATGCTTCATTGACAACTTTGCAACGTTTCATATATGTCAGATGCTTCTTTTCCAAGCGAATAGTTTTTGCTAACTGCCAAATGTGTCTTATTCCCTCTTTTGGCTGGCACTTCTAGGGTTTATCCATGACATGCTTCGTTCTTCTGGGACTCGTAGGTAGGCCTACTAAAAATCATCTAGCTACACACAAACATTTTTACACTTCTCAAATCTGTGATAGGGCCTCGCAGGAATTTAATTGAGCTCATGTTGTCATCATTAGCAACGTTTTGTTACTTCACACCCCAAACCCTGGATCCCCAGTCACCCGAGTGCTATGTTCTTAAAGATGGAAGCTCCTAACTGGTTGTTCTGACTGGTGTGAATATCTAGCATACTTGTCTGCGAGAGTGGATGACTAATGAGTTGACTTAATGGGGTGTGAAAGGTAACCTTGCTGATGAAAATGACAACATGCATGCAGACTTTACTTCCTTCAAGGCCCTACCACAGGTTTGTGTTTTGTGTGTTTTAGTAGATGAGTCCCAGAAGAACGGAGCGTGTTGTGGATTAAGGTCATCACTTAAATTACCTGCTGTCATTATCAGCAGGTGAAAATTAGTTATATCCTACTGTGTTTACCACCTTGAGAAATCTCCTCGAACCTAATATGTTAGATAGGCTAGATCGCAAGATATATCGAGAGAGAAGTAGTAGGTACACGTAAAGCAGATATCCGGCATAGGCCTACTTGGGATTTACTTTTGAGCCCGGGCTTAGCCTACATGTTTACATGTTACCTACCGTTTGAAAGTCCTGATCAATCAACTTGTGACTTTTATTGCACACTCATTATCCAGTCAAAATGGGTAGTAAGCCTTTACAAGGCATCGGTGGCGTGCGGTCTGGGTATGCTAGGTATGCAGTGCATACTAGGGATGGGTCGTAAAACGCGTATGTAGAGTTTAAACGTCTAGAGTTATATATAAACGTGTGAATGTGATAGTAAATTTTTTTTTTTTTTTTTAGACTTTTTTAGCCGCGTTGTTGGATGAGCGTAATTGGTGCATTGAGATGCCATGTGTTATGCGGATTTTCTGTTGTTCTGTGGAAAAATCATTTCTAAGTTGAAGATTTTTTTAAAAATTAAATTTAAAGTAAAAAAAAATTAACTTATATTATTTAAAAAATTTAATTAATCGTAATTTAAAAAAAGAAAAAAATCGAAAAATTGCAATTTTCACAAGAAATAATTATTCGCTTGCACTCAAATTTGACTCGAATATATTAATTCATAAAATTAAGGTTCTGTAAAAAAATCATTACAATAGGATAAAGCATGTCGGTGTTATAAGTCAAAGAACTGTTATAAAAAAGAGAAAAAACGTAAAATTTTGATATTCATGAGAAATGATTTTTCGATTCGGCACAAATTTCACACGAAAATCTTAATTCATAAAATTAAGGTTCTGTGAAAAATCATTGAAATCGGATAAAGCATATAGGTGTTAAAATCGAAGAAATTTTTTTAAAATCGAAAAAAAATCGTAAAATTCCGATTTTCACGAGAAATAATTTTTCGATTGCGCTCAAAAACGTGGCAGTTCTAAGTTTAGAGATTTCGAAGGCCTCCAGAAAATTTCATCGCAATTGGAGTATTGGTTTAGCCGGAATCGTGTTAACAAACAGAAAAAATAAGAAAAACGAAAAAAAATCGTAAAATTGCGATTTTCATAAGAAATAATCTTTCGATTGCGCTCAAAAACGTGGCAGTTTTAAGTTCTAGAGATTTTAAAGGCCTCCAGAAAATTTCATCGAAATTGGAGTATTGGTTTAGCGGAATCGTGTTCAAAAAACACAAAAAAAAAACAGAAAAAAAAAAGAAAAAAAAAAAAAAATCGTAAAACTGCTATTTTCATGAGAAATAATTTTCGATCAATTTTTCGCCGTGGCAGTTCTAAGTTCAGAGATTTCGAAGGTCTCCAGAAAATTTTATGGGCAATTGGAGTATCGGTTTAGCCGGGAATCGTGCTAACAAACAGACAAAAATGCAAAAAAAAAACAAAAAAAAACATTCTGTTTTTTTTTCTCCAGTGTAGTGAAATGGTATTTTTCGCTACGCTCGCTACGCTCACCCAATAAACAAAATGTTATTGTATCACTTTCGGAGCCTACCAAAAACAGGCTAACAATTGGGCCGAAAATTTTCTAAAAGTGCGTAAGTTTGGTGGAAATCCCGGGGTTTACTTAGGCTGTATTAAGGTCTGTTACACATGGTGGAAGTCCCGGGGTCATTAAATGCGAGTGTGAGAATTAAAACCGTTGTTAATTTACTCGTCGGCAGGTCATTAGTACAAATTACGATTGTTGTTGTAAAACCTAGGCCTCGTCCACCTAAAGTTGGGTCATTCCATTTAGATTCACCAGATGAGTGTTGCATCATGATTTTTAATTTTTTTCAAATTTTGCATGTTGATACCTATATGTATTAAGATTTCAAACCCAAAGTTTCTAGATTTTTTGGATGAACCGTTCACATATTTTAGGCATTTGAGTGGCCGCCCGCGTAGCGTTATTTGCTTTTGTAGCTAGTAGCAGTAAATGAAATAGGTTGAGAACCGTTTGAGATATCAAAATGAAGTAAGACAATATTTCTTACTAAAATGACAATCTTTCATTGACATCACTTCAATTTTGAACACTTCAATTTTTCTTGCTTTACGAGGCAGCCAAATATTGACAACGCTTTTGACTTTTTGGCTACTTTCAATAAATATTTAATATGGAAGGGGTGACAACAAAAATAATTTTTTGTGAGTAAAAACTATGAGTACATACCTTTAAGGTTGTAGAAAAAAAAATGTGTTGTTTAACCCCTTATGCCTGAAAAAAAATTCTGAAAATGGAACAAAATCAAAAAGTACCCCTTTGAGGGTAGTTTTTCGACAAAGGGGTAGGCCCTAAAAAAATTTAAAAATAGCCATAAGTTACTTGATCATATGAATTTAATATATCAAAAATTTGTCAGTTGTTTTGCTTGGTTTAAAAGTTACAGATTTTACAAAAGTACTAAAAACCACTTAGATTACACAACGTAAAATAACGGTAGAATATTTTAAAAATGTAGTTTTAGTTTTCTAATGATTCTGAAACTATCAAAATAGTATCATTAATCATTAATCATCATTAATCTTTTTAAAAGGGCCCTTGACCTTAAGTTTAGTGTTCTGATAGCATGCTATTTATCTCCATGTAAAGAGTTACTACCGGTAATACAGTATTATGAGATCGTCTCGTTGCCGTCGACAACTCAAAGGTAATATAATGCGCAGAATGTTTTCGTGTTTCACTTTCACCAATACTGAATCTTTATCTGACATTTTGAAAACAGTTGGCCTACTAGGTTCTGATGGGTTAAAAAAGTCAATTTTGAAGTCCATATTTTCCACCGAAAGTTCAGCAACTGTTCCTAACCACCACTTGTGATCATAGATACAGGCAACATAATCCCAGAGCTTTATGTTTTAAATTTACTTGCATTGAGTTCAAATCAATTGGTTTTGGGAAACAATGGTAAGATCTTGTGTTGGCACCCCAACTGCATTGTCATAACAACGTGAGCTAGATGGTTTTCTTCTTTTACGATAGTTTCTGAAGTTGGGCCCTACATAGAAAAACTTAATCCCTTCGACATTTTCATCACAAGATTTCGAACATCTCTTTCGGAGTCTTGATATGATTATCTAATGTTCTTTGTAGGCTTGTTTTGGTAACAAACCCATTTAACTGTTCCACCAATCCATCGCATGGACCTTTGCCATGCGGTATGGCAAAAAAATGCCTTTCAGCATAATAATTAAAATCCTCAAAGTGATGGCACAAGTTGGTGATTTTTTGTTTGTTTTTATACTGATTTTGCAGCCCCGTCACTAAAGTAAATAACTTTTTTACGTCGGGAGCAAAAGATTTAAAAAATTCTAGAACTACTTTCTGAAAAATGCATACACTGCAGTAGTACTATGCTGCAAGTGGTCACTGATAATGCACACACTTCTCGAAGTTAGCAAATTTTTTTTGCCTCATCTACCCATGTAGGCCTAGTAGATCACAAATGGGTGAAGTGTAGCTTGATTTTTCACCAAGTGAAAACTCTGTATCTCTTCCTCATCACAAAAGAGAATTTTTAGAGAAATCTCCACTTATTATGCATTCAGCTGGATTTTCAGTTTTTTTCTTTGTTCTCATATATTCTGCCCGTTTAGTGGGAACAAAATGATGCTTCTTCAGATCAGTGAGTTTATCTATTAACTTACTCACAAAGTCATTGTAATTGTTTGTTTTCGCCACTAAGTCACAACGATCGGTGGTGACCCATTGCTTGTATTGTATATTTTCGTCCCAAATTTTCATCGTCATCTTTTACGGCATCTAATTGTGCTTCAAGCTCTGCAGGGGGCCAGGGCAGTTGTGCACTCACGTAGCATGCAGGTTTCATTTTCTAAATCACAAAACAGTGAACCTACATCTCTTTGTAACTGTTTTGTTCTTGGCTGTGTTTTATCCTGTCAGGTTATTCCCCGCCCCTACCCAAACACATTCTTTCCCAATCATAGTTAATTCCTCATCAACAAGTTCAAACTTGGTTAAACCCTTCCCCCAGTGATTCCCCCTTCACCCTATCTTTTTGTGGCTCAGTAAGAATTAACATAGTCAAAGCTAACAAAGGATGAAGATCTAGACCTTCCGAATAGTCGATTTTTTAACAGTTTGTAAAATCTGTAACTTTAAAACCAAGCAAAACAAAAATGACAAATTTTTGATATATTAAAATTCATATGATCAAGCAACTTATGGGTATTTTTAAATTTTTTTAGGCCTACCCTTTTTTCGAAAAACTACCCCCAAAGGGGTACTTTTTGATTTTGCTCCATTTTTTGAATTTTTTTTCAGGCATAAGGGGTTAAAACAACACATTGTTTTTTCTACAACCTTAAAGGTATGTACTCATAGTTTTTACTCACAAAAAAAATTTTTTTGTTGTTGTCACCCCTTCCATATTAAATATTTTTGAAAGTAGCCAAAAACCAAAAGCGTTGTCAATATTTGGCTGCCTCGTAAAGCAAGAAAAAATTTAAAGTTGTTCAAAATTGAAGTGATGTTGATGAAAGATTGTCATTTAGTAAGAAATATTGTCTTACTTCATTTTGATATCTCAAACGGTTCTCAACCTATTTCATTTACCGCTACTAGCTACGAAAGGCAAATAACGCTAAGCGGGGCGACACTCAATGCCTAAAATATGTGAACGGTTCATCCAAAAAATCTAGAAACTTGGATTTGAAAACTTAATACATATAGGTATCAACATGGGAAAATTTGAAAAAAATTAAAAAAACATGATGCAACAACTTTTTTTAAAATCTGGTGAATCTAAATGGAATGACCAGTTATTATATTTTTTTTTTTTGAAAATGGGGCTTAAAAACGTTTACCAACTATTTAAACGCGAAAAAACTTCAAGGGGTGAAACATTTAGGAAACTAAACGCTTTTTCCCATCCCTACTAGTGCATAACCAATGATTCAAACACATTTTCTTTCAATCAGTATTTTTTTTATTAAATACAGAATGTATATTCACCATAACCAGAATTTAAAGTGACTACAGTGAGTGTACCCGCGGACTAGAGTATAATATTATTATTCACCTACAACTTATAAAATAAGTCCAACTTGGTATTTTTATGTCAGATAATTTACAACTGTAGGTAGTTTATTTTACTACACTCAAAGTATTTATTTATTTTTAATTGTTACATTTTAGAAAACATATTTATTTGCATCTCTTATTGGTACAGTCGCTAACTGACTAGTTCAGTATTTGCCAACCTCAGAAATCGAAACGTCTTATCAAAATAACTCGTAAATCACTAAAGTAAGCTAATTAATGGGCCATGGACAAAGTAATATTGTGTTCGTAAAACATTAAACGTACAATATGATTGTCTCTCATGTAATCTGTAACAATAAATATCCGCAAAGTAATAGTTGGAAACTTCTTCTTGAGAGTTTGGCCAACCTGGTATTTGGCTTGGCAACACGGCACCAGCAGCCTTCTGCCTCTGCTTCTGATCGAGTGGATAGAAACGCGCCGAGAGAACTGCCACCTCGAAAGTGTTTTATACCAAACTAAACTGTAGTTGCGTATATATGATATTAACAGACGTAAATTACATTCAATAAATATTGGCAGAAGGCTTTAAAAGTATTAAAGTGTCCGAATTGACATCACAAAACTTTTACGCTCGTTTTGAGTCGGCGTGCACATCTGCTGGGTTGATGGAAGCGTACGCATCGCTCTGCACCGCCCGTGCTCTGTGGTCTCTGATGGCCCAACGGCTAGCGCGCTCGTTTTGTACACGAAAGGTCTCCAGTTCGAGTCCCGACTGGGAAAACTTTTTAATTTTTTTTGCTCATTTCATCTTTATTGTTCATGATTTTTATAACTTTTCAATTGGAAATTACTCGAATACAAAGTCATTTTTCCCTTCAACATTTGCTATTTACGTCAGTAAGCCTACACCTCTCAAAATGGAGTTTATGTTATGTTTATGTATGTGTTTATGTGAGTTGTTTATGTTTATGTTTACTTTTTATTTGATTTTTTACATGTAGCACATTCTTTAAAAAATCTTTTCGCACAGACAGACTGTAGAATGTAAATTATTGTCCATAAATTATTAGGCCTACTCTAACAATGTTACACAACACGTGTTGTACTTATTTCGTAGTTAGGCCTACTGACGCGGTATCTAATATGGCTAAAACTGATTTTATATGTATTTCTTACTGGGCCTAATTTTTTTACCACTCAAATATATTAATTCATAAAGTTAACGTTCTGTGAAAAAATCATTACAATTGGATAAAGCATGTAGGCCTAGGTGTTAGGCCTATACGTCGAAGAATTTTTTTAACTAGGAAAACGCTTAAGTCCCGCCGCGTTGTTGGATGAGCGTTATTGGTGAATTGAGCTGCCATGTGTTTTGCGGATTTTCTGTTGTTCTGTGAAAAAATCAGAACTTTGTTGATTTTTTTTTTAAAAATTAAATCAAATTAAATAAAAAATTAGCCTTTTTTAAAAAAATTAATTAATCGTAATTTTAAAAAAGGAAAAAATCGTAATATTGAAATTTTCATAAGAAATAATTATTCGATTAGGCACAAATTTTACACGAATATATTAATTCTTAAAATTAAAGTTCTGTGAAAAAATCATTATAATCGGATAAAGCATGTAGGTGTTATAAGCAGAAGAAATTTAAAAAATCGTAAAATTGCGATTTTCATGAGAAATAATTTTTCGATTGCGCTCAAAAACGTGGCAGTTCTTAGTTCAGAGATTTCAAAGGCCTCCATAAAATTTCATCGCAATCGGAGTATCGGTTTAGCCGGAATCGTGTTAACAGACAGACAAAAATACAGAAAGAAAGAAAAAAAAAAAAAAAAACATTCCGGATTTTTTTCTCCAGTGTAGTGGAATGGAATCTTCGCTTCGCTCGCTACGCTCATCCAAAAATTGAAAAAAATCGTAAAATTGCGATTTTCATGAGAAATAATTTTTCGATTGCGCTCAAAAACATGGCAGATCTTCATTCAGAGATTTAAAATTGCATTGCAATTGGAGTATCGGTTTAGCCGGAATCGTGTTAACAAACACACAATAATCCAAAAAAAATAAAACATTCCGGATTTTTTTCTCCATTGTAGTAGAATGGAATCTTCGCATCACTCGTTCCACTCATCCAAAATGCTGTATAGGCCTACCTTTCCAATTATGAATAATTTTTATTTTATTTTTGTGTTGTCACTGTGTTGTTAATTATTTCAGGAATGTGAAGAACCTATACGATCGTCAAGTAGGCTCCTCAAGAACCTTCAACATGGTACGTCACTGCTCACGTGTGATTCTTCAACTTCAGAGTCTCGGACATTCAGCCGCCTACGCCCGTGTCGAACAATAATTTGAAATGCTTGTTTTGTTTGTAAGTTAGTTCTTGGAACAATTTGAATAACTCCAAACCCCTTCTTTCCTCCCTTTTAAGAGGTTTATCCTGCATGTTTGTTACGGTGCTTTGACTGCGTACTTAACTATATAATTCAATAGCATAATGGTGTAAAGTCTGTTAAGGGACAAGGCACGAAGCGTTTTTTTGTCAGTTTGCTTGTTACCTGAACTCGAAACAGACTTAAGGAAGACTAACATTTATAGCTTTCTTTCTTGCAGTCTCTAAGTTATATAAGTTATTGTTGTCAGTGAGCAAAGTAATTATATTGTTAAGTTAGTGGTCATGATGAAGCACCAGCATGTTTGCATGTTCCCAGCATGTTTACTAGCTCACACCACAGTTGACCTTCATACATTGCATTTATCGAAGTAAAATAGGCCTGACAGTGACAGTGCTCGGTCTGGTAACAGCTCGACGCTCACCTGAAGAGGCCAATTGTAACATTGGCGAAACGTTGCATTCACTCGACAACGTCCAACTAGGACTGCAATTTTAACAAGGTACGTGGTTGTACCGTAAAATATTTTTGGATGAGCGAAGCGAAGACTTCAATTTCACTGACCCCCAAAAAATTTAGCTCGGGTGTTTTTTTTTGTTTTTTTGTTTTTTTTTGTTTTTTTTTTCTGTCTGTTAACTCTCTACCAGGCAAACGGCATATCCGATTTTGATGAAAATTGGAGGGGACCTTCGAAATCTCTGAACTTGGAGTGTATTGTTTTTGGGTACAATCGAAGAAATATTTCTCATGAATATCGTACTTTTACGATTTTTTTCGATTTTTAGTGCGATATTTTCGTGACATTTGGGCCGATTCTGACCAAACGGGTGGGGCTACAACGTTCATATTTTACATGGACATTAAGGTAATGGTGATGTATTGCTTTTTGAAAGAAAAAGTTGAAAAAGTTAGCCAGAATCCATAGAATAAAGGTTTTAATATGTGTTTTTTTAGGTTTATAATAACAATTTACAAGGGTAACAATAGAAACTTGACAACAATCACCAACAATGCGTTCAAAAGGCACTTGTTAAGTAAATAGATCCCATGCAAACTAAAAGCTTACAAAAAAGCTCATCCATCAACGCGACGGGACTTTAGCGTTTTCCTAGTAATGTGACATCATATCCCAACTACGAAAATCTAAAATCTCATATAAAGAGGCTATATAGGCTATGTAGCTAGTAAGTCTATTTTCTGTAACTAACTATAATTGCCACATTCCTATTTATTTGCATATATTGTCGAAGACTAAATTAAACATATTTTGTTGAAGAGTTCAATCGGGATGATCTTGTTTCTCAGGGGCCAATCCTTGACCGCTGTTATTATAAATATCTGTCATACTAGGCCTGTATATATACTAGGCCGCTTCTGGAACGCTTTTTTAGTCACGTTTATGGATGAGCTTTTTTTAAGTTTTTAGTATGCGTGTAATCTCTTTACTTCTTCAAGTTTCTTTACAAAATCAGTTTTGTTAATTTAGGATAATTTTTATAAAGTATTACTAATTGCTACCTCAAAAAACTTATATGAAAACTTTTATTTCTATGGATTCTGGCTAACTTTTCCAACTTTTTCTTTCAAAAGGTACTACTTCACCATAACCTTAATGTCCGTGTAAAATATAAACGTTGTAGCCCCACCCGTTTGGTCAGAATTGGCCCAAATGTCACGAAAATATCACACTAAAAATAAAAATAAATCGTAAAAGTACGATATTCATGAGGAATATTTTTTGGATTGTACCCAAAAACGTGGCAAGTCTAAATTCAGAGATTTCGAAGGTCCCTTCCAATTTTCATCAAGATCGTATGTTCCGTTTGCCCGGTAGAAAGCAAACAATCAGAAAAAAAGTCAAAAAAACACCCAAGCTTATTTTTTTGGGGGTCAGTAAAATTGAAGTCTTTGCTTTGCTCATCCAATTATTCATCATATAGTAAGTCACGCAATACTGGCTGTGGCACCCCTTCAGCTTAATGGTGGCAAGTTCAATGTGTCCTGATGCTTGCCAGCACGAGGCTACTGTAGAATGCACTGTGGGGTGAACCCTAGTGTCCCTTGGTACTGTTGTGGTGTGGTGTATGTCAGTATGTTACATGATACTTAATCTCAGCTGTTCTTATTGAGTCTCCTTGTCCCGATTAAAACAACATGAAATGGGACAAAGAACACGAGATTTAAACGTTTACCTAGTGAATCAATCTGGTTAGCGGGTGTTCGATTGACATTTGATTGTGATACGTTGTTTTCTCTACACTTAATTTGTCTCAAATATAACAAGTAGATGGGTTACGTTAACTTACATACTACATACTCAACAATATACTCGATATAACTAAAACCTAATATATGTAGGGCCTACAGCAAACACAAGGTTGTTTTGTTTCTTTAGGGTTTCAACACTACTTTTCCTGTGGATATACTAATTATCACAATACGGTATCTAACATATTATATTTAGAGGCTTATTAGAGGCAATGTTACCAAGTCCCCTTGAGCCATCAGTTGGAGTTGCGAGTAAACTATAATATATTTTTTCAACACAAATCCCCCAAGAACACAGAACAGGTAATTTCGCTCTCATCATTTGTTTCATTTTTCGTCCCAAAAATACCCTTAAAATTCTTGAGTTTTGACCAGATTTTTTCTTTCCAATTCAGCTTGTAGATAGAGTGACTGTAGAACAAACTCACTGGTAGAGGGCTGGTTGTTTCGCGATTGTTCGTCTTTGTTCCATGTTGTTTTCTCGGTGCCACCCGCAGCCTTCTATTTCCCCATTATTGGATGGATCACAAAATCATGACAATAGATTTCCATTAACCAGTACTCAAGTCTTCCGTTGTGACTTTTTTTTTTTTAATTAGGAAATTACTGTACATGACTCTTGAAGTTGTTTGAATTTGAAGTAGGGCTGGGCTATGACATATCATTCAATTATCGATATCACACGAAAAAATGTCGATATGATATTGATAATATCAAAATGTAATTGTTTGTAAAAATGTTTATTTTGTTATTTTTCAAAAATAAAAATAAATATATAAAAGACTGGGTCTATTTTTCATAATTTGTGGCCAAACAGGGTGGATAATGTATCACCATAAACCTATTGAACGATTTTTACGATCTCACAATCGCGTTTTATGACCCGGCACCTCCACCAAATGTACCAGCCAGGTTAATTTAATTTAGACTACCTACCCGGCACCTACACCAAAATTACAAAATTTAGATTTTTTTGCCCAGCCCTAATTTGAAGTGAATTGCTTGCTTGCTTCACATTGTAAAGTAATAATGTAGGCTAGCGTTATAATTTTAACATTTCACCAGCGATAACTCTGGTTTTCATCTTTTAAAAGTATTGAAAGATCTGCCCTTAGACAGTGGGTAGAATGGCTGACTCAATGTCGTACAATTACAATGCTTTCATTTTATCGTTGGCACTAGTTTAGCAACTGAACGAGCGAAGATATAAAATGTTAGCTATTTTATTTTGTAATCCATCCATGAACTTGTAAGTTGTGTACGCAATCCTTTGCGCCTGAAACTTATTCACATAAACAGCATCATTTATGTGTACCGTGAAGGGCCTACACTGTAAAGTAGGTAGGCGTATCTAAAAAAATTTAGTTGCGTTCTATCAATCTCGTAAGATGTTGCGACAGTTATTTACTTAATTTAAATAGGCCTTTAACTATTCTAAGAGATTTAGGCCTCATGGTTTGTTGCACGAAATTAAGAAATCATTTCTAAATACCTACTTCATTAGAAAACTAAATTTTTTTTTAGATAAGATTTACGTTAGGCCAATAGGCCTACACACATTGTCATAGTTTGTATTGCTAATCCACCAAAAAGGCAAATAACATATTCCAACCAACCAGTATTTTATTTAATTCCCAATAAACTACTGTATAAGTAATGGTATAGTTATTTTTCATCCATTCAGTGGTCGATATTGGGACTAGATGAGCTGTCCTTGTGGGCCTATCATGACTTTTTAATTGTGAATTCCATACCTTATCAAAATCTTGATTACCTTTTAATTTACATGTTGGTCATTGATGGTGCCATCTATTAAAGTCAATATCAGAAAACTTTTAGCAATTTTGTTTCACAAATAGGCCTAGACATGCTAAGCGAAAAGAGGCCTGTACATATTTCTTGCTGTGCATATGGTTTTGTCAAATTCACACGAAGGTGTAAGTAAACCCTCAGTAATTCAAAGTAGGTCCTATTGTTGGATTTATTTGAATAACACCAACATTTATAATTTAAACTGGGATTGTTGGGGGTCCCTTGGACTTTGAATTAAAGGGAGACTCCTGTATTTCATTGCAACTATTGCATATTACAATAGTAGGCCCTACTGTATAATTACGATATACTATTTATATGTTATTTATACTATTTATTCAAGTAAAACCTTTAATTACCTTACAAGATTGCTGTTTATGTCAATAGTTTTAAATCTTTCACATACATCCAAGGTGGTGGCATACTAATCCCTAATCATGGTCAATTGCAAATCACAGTTTGGCTTTTAAACCATTTTCTGGTTACTATAATACTAGATTTACTGACTTCATGATTTGCAAGTGGTCCTGGTTGTATGTGTTGTTCTTTAAGGCAGCTCTTTTGATTATGTATCATGTACCATTGACATACTTGCAATCAACAATAGGTCTGTTCAATATGGCTACAACAATAAACTTAATCTAGGTTCTGATAGGGTCTTACCTAATATATATGAATTATGGTAACAGGTAAACTGCTTGAAACTGGTCTTGTTTTTTTGCAAACCCCGATTATGTATAAAAATGGAGCAGAACAGACAAATTGAGTAGAGTGGAGTCAAGTAGTTATTCCCCAATTAGCACGTGCATGATAATAATTTCAAAAGACAAATATCAAATCAAATAGGCCTAGACCTTTAGAGAGATCAAACAAAAAAATGGATGTTTAAAATTTGTAAACGTTGCCGAGTGCTGACATGGTATAGTAATCATGGTTATCACTTCAAATTAGTTAAAGATACAATTTACAAAATACATAAGTATGCGTAGGTTCATGCTTGCTTTTGCGCTTGAATGCTTGTTGGTCCTTAAGGCTTATTCTCTTATCCCCTACTTAAATAAGTACGTAATTTATTTGAGAAAAAAATTATTATTTCAATTTTGATGTCGGAATTTTTTTGGCATAACGATGTGACATTGATTATTTGACTTTGATGTCGATGTTACTACTTTACATTGATGCCCAGTCTGATTAATAATGCCCACACTTGTATTTGACTATTTGAGTGGGTCGACTCTCCAGCATCTGTCTCTAAGGTTATTTCCCTGTTTTGTTTCATCAAAAACAAACCAATTTCAAGAACAAGATTTTAATTTGAAAAGAATATGCATTCTTTCAAAGCAGTGTTCGGCAGTTATATATTGTAACTGAATGAATAAAAACGTTATAGTATAAACAAAATAAATAAACTCTTAATCTTCAGTATACTGGAGATTCCGATAATGAATTCAGCACAGAACCTAGCTAGTAGTAGTTAGTATGTGCTGTGAGAAATAGAAATGATCTTTACTGAACCCACTCCTAACATGCTGGCATAGTTGGCCAAATGTGGGCTTTTCAGAAGAAGATAAGACATGTATGCCTATGACTTTTAGTTTAAACTGAAACTGACATAGTTTTTTAAACTTGTATTAGTAGGCCTACTAAACTGTAATAGTATTGGTGTATTTCACTCAGTAATAGGCCTAGTTTGAGTCCTCTTTTACTCTTCTTTTGACAAAATTCTATCACAGTAATTTTATCATTTATAAATACAAAATTGTAGAAACCTTGTTCTTTTTACACTAAATAATATTTTTACAAAGCAAACATCAATCCCTGCTAGCCCTAAGTTTATAAGGATAGAAGTTGACTCAATAATATTTTAACTTCATCCTACCCTACAGTCACTTGAAGTGGGTATAGATTTCCATCGCCCACGTAGATTCAGAAAAAATAGAGGTACCTGTATCTTGGAAAATGCAAATCGATCAAAATGGTTAATTTTTTATATCAACAATGTTGCCAAATTGGCAAATATTATACTGCTTGTACAGACAACACTGCTTTAAAGAATGTACTCACTGTATTACAATGCAACAATTCAATACATTCAATAAATCTGTATGCCATATTGTTGTAGCCATCAACCAAATTATGGAGAACCTTGTTTGCGTTATAACGTATGTACCGAGTAGGTACTAGAAATGAACAGAGCAACAGACCTATTGTTGAGGGCAACAGTTGTGAGAACTCATACATTGTGACCCAGAAGAACCAGGCTTCTTGAGGTGGTAAGACCCCCGCAGTTACAGTTTTTAGAACTATATAAAGCAAAAAAAAATATTCAAATATAATAATCGGTACAGATTGCATTTCAAATATACATTTAATAAATTAAATGTCAAATTAAAAACTTACTAACCAAAACATTACAATATTTTTTCATGCAGGCTATATAGTTCACACAAAACCACATAGGTAACATAATGTTGGCAGGGGTCTGCTGCCTTAAAAACAAGAGCAATCATTGAGCTCATTGGCAACCCTCAAACTTTTCTGTGCTTGCTTGACTTCAGGGGGGGGGGGGCAATCAGAAGTAGATACAAGCTATAATAAATTACAACTTAGATTAGCCCGAGGCGAGGAGATTTCTCATCAACTCTGTTTTCACAACAAACATAACTTGACAAAATTGTATATTCTCTTTTGCCCTCATGCGTTTGTTCTAGGGATACACACAATAATCAATGTTGTGTAAAGAAAATAGAAATCCAAAATTCGTCACATTCCCTGTGCTTTTGCCATAGCATCGCTAGGTATTCAATTAGGTGAATGATAATAATTCGATACTGTGCTAACACAGAGACTGACAAGTCTCCCACTGAAAATCAGTTATGAGACTGAGTGGGTAGACTCTAAATATGAATTTATTTATGTATGTATTTATTTTATAAATAATAAAATTTGGTGTGTACCTTTTTGAGACATTCAGTCTTGATCACGCCTGTCCGCCAGTCGAAATGGAGTCCTTTTACCAACATCTTCGTTTGATATTATGGATCAATTATGTAGTCACATTTTTGATTACCTATCTTTTTTATTTTATCCTGTTCACAATTCAATTAGCAGTCATTAGGCCTACTCCCTTTCTGGTTTGTGAATTGACGACTGGTGATAGGCGGAGCTTAAAACGATCGATAGGTCACGTGCCGAGAGTTGGGATAGATTCTCATTTCCCAATTTTACGTCTGTTGAACGGCGCATCACTTATCACGCTCTAACTCGTATTCTATTCATTATTTGGACAAAACGTAAGAGGAATAGTATTTAGCAAACATAATTCCTTCTAACAGCGATTATTTTGAATTTTTTTACTTAGCCGTTAGCTTCTTATTACAATGTACGCATCATACATGAAAAAATAATCAAAACGACTAAAAGCTTGCTCAACTTCAATTGACAAAAAACTACTAATCGGATATTGTCAAGACCTCTTTCAAAATATACATCTGACTAATTAGACAAGAAATAAATTAACTTTCTAGACAGAAAGTGCACTGAACGAAAATTTCAAGCATGTAGTAATATGCAGCGTGCAGTTTTTCACGGCTCATCCACATGTCAAAAGTGCGTTTTTAAAACAAAAACGCATACCCTGCATATTATCATGTGCTGTAAATTTTCGTTCAGTGCTCATTCTATCTAGAAAGTTAATTTATTTCTTGTCTAAACATTCAGCTGCATTTTTGAAAGAGGTATTGTCGAGATCCGATCAGTAGTTTTTTGTCGATGATTGATGTTGAGTTAACTTATACTCTGATATTTGTTTCATGTATAATGCGTACATCGATATAACAAGTTAATGGATGTATCTAAAAAAATTTTAAATTTACACTATTAAAATGAATGATATGTTTGCTAAATATTATTCTTCTTAAGTTTTGTACAAATAATGAAAAGAATAAAAGTTGGAGCATGATATGTAATGCGCCGTTCAACAGACGTCGACTTGCAAAATGAGGATTTATCTTAACTCATTCCGCCATGTTGCCTCGTGACGTCAGGAGGCGAGTAAAATTCTAGTCGTCAATTGCAATATCGGGCCCGACATACGAGGATGAAAAAAACGCCAGTCTGCAATAGCCGATAGAAATCTCCTTGGCTTGGGTCCTTTTCTTGTTGAATGCCTCCATAATTGTGCAGTTCTTTCTTGGACTTTCTAAACTTTGCTTCAGAACATTTGTGAAAAAACCATTGTGCATTTAATTTTAAAAAAAAAATGCATTTATTGCTCTTGTTAAACGTCCCCCACTGAAAATTAGTTATGTGACTGAATGGGTAGACTTTAATTACAAATTTATTTATTTTATTTGGATGCTATCCTAGTTTATTTGCAAATTTTTTATAGCTGAATAGGATCGACGTGAAATAAATATGCAATTTCCAAAGCACTGAGGAAGGGTACTGTTTATTTTGCAAGCACAGAAGTACTTGACGGTTTTCAATACATAAAAAAAACTAGGAGCAATGATAGCCACTTAGCCCCCGGAGGAGACCTAGTGTATTTGTTCTCACGGCTGCATCGTCCTGCATAGTGGTGTTGGCTATTTCACTCTTTTGCTGGTATTGCTACACTCGATTATCCTCATTGCACCGACAGGGCTGATATGGAATCTCATAAGAGGTTGCCATTTTCTGAATATCTTTTTTTGCGATTGAACTCTCGTACGTTGAATCGCAACCAAATGTTTGGGAAGTGGAACTCTCTTGAGCTTCACCATCAGTCCTGTCTCTGCATTGGGGAGAACACTCTGTTTAAGTGAAAAGTTTCCACGTGGGGGATGGTAGCTCTGAAGCGCAAAAAAGACTTAGGTAGTATAAAATGTGGTTTTTAAGCCCATTTTTTGTGTTTTTTGGTCCATTTTTTGCTTGTTATTGCGTAATGTTTATAATATTTTATTTAATATTGTTAATAAATGTTATATTTTCCAATGAAATCATTTATTTATTTACTATTATTATTTATTTATATTGGAACCTTGGAAAATAGACTAAGTCCATAAAGTAGGTCAACCAGGGGGTAGTTGGTCTTGAAAAAAATGGCTAAGTCCATAAACTAGGTCAACTGCTAACCTTGTTAGCAGCTTATCTAGTAAATAAGGTTTTAAGCCTTGGATGTGACCTTGGAAAAAAATACTTTCTCCATAAATTAGGTCAATGCCCAAATGGCCTTATTTGGCAACTTTGGTTACTACCAAGATTGCTTTCATAAGGTAACTTGACACTGAAAACATTGGAGAAAGTGTTAGTAGTACTATGTACAAATGAATTGTTACAACAATGGCAGGGGTTAGATAATATTTATTGCTGTACAATTAAACAATGAGTTACAACATTATTTTGAACAGTGCGGTACGTACAAGTGGCTGTGGAAAGAGGCTATGTCCATGGCCTTGAAATTGCAAAGTGACAAGGATTAGTACGTGGTCATCTCACCAAATTTGTTTTGGTGGTAGACTGTTCGTAGTTTTGGCCAGTGATCCAAGGCTGATCGGAGACGTGGTAGGAAGCGACGTAGAAGTTCCGAGAGCGCAGTTTGGAGGTTGCGATGCCAAAGTGTTTGAAGTACAAGTGTAGATGTGCATTGCACATCGTAGACATTTCCAATCTTCTGAAACAACCACAACATAAATTTATTTTGTAACATTACATGATTGAAGCAGCATCAAGAAGTACAAAATAGAATTGTTTTTGTTATCAACAGTAATGAAGTTGAAAATGTGGTACACAACATCTTACACAAGTGCGTGTGGGGATCTGCGATAGAACACCAGTTTTTAACTAGGAGAGTGGGAAGAGAACCGAAAGGCCCACCTGATGGGCAACTGAAAGAATTTAACTAATTAATTTTTTTTTTTTTTAATTAATTATTTTTATTTATTTAATTTATTTATTTAAGATAACTTTTAAAAGTTAAGTCTTTAAGGTAAGGTGCTGGGTTTAGTAATTTGGTACTCTTTAAGAATTGGTTGATCTATTGTACTAAAGTTGACGTCAACCAAAGATTGGTCCCAGGTAGAAAAATTTTCCTACCAGGTTTAGGGGATCACCTTCCTCGCACGGGCAGAGTGAACAATATGTAGATCGTATCCATCTAACCATCCAATTAAATTATTTTCGATTAATCCATTTTCTTTTCATTACACAAACTGTTGTAATGTACATTTAAATGTTCTTAAATGTGTTATGATTTTAACTTTAACGTTTCCCTAAAATAAAATCAACACGAAAATGATTTTGAACGCAAAAAAATTGATTGAAAACTAACAACTTAATAGTATAATATACAACACACTTCTTTCATCAGAAGTGCTAAGAATATTTTGTTAACATTGTTAGTTCTCAATCAATTTTTTGCGTTCAAAATCATTTTCGTGTTGATTTTATTTTAGGGAAACACATTTTCGTATTTATTTTATTTCAGTAAAACGTTAAGACTTAAAACCATTAACATTTATGAGCATTTAAAAGGTAAATCACAATAGTTTACGTAATGAAAGGAAAATGGTTTTATCTCTATTCAACCAAAATAATTTAATTCGAGTGTTTCGAGACCATCAATAGAAGGGACGAGGAACTATTATATAGATAAGATCTACATCCTGTGCACTCTGCCTGTGCGAGGAAGGTGGTGGTGGTAAAGAGGGGAGGAAATTCCTTACCTCTGCGGACCAATCTTTCAGTGACGTCGACTTTAGCTTTTTTTATTATGTATTTGCATTTTTACTACAGATTTTACTGTCAATACGTTTTGAAGTTGATTTTTCACCAACAATGTGTTTGCTCATGGTTAGACATACCCTACAATAGGAATGGTAACATTAAATGGTGAATATTTAACAAAATTCAGAAATTAACAAATCTTTCCCGGAGTTCAAACCCGGGTCTCCCACATTCCATGTAGGTGCCTTAGCTAACTAGACTGCCAAGAACTTTGTAATTTCTGAATTGTAGTTGCATTTTAGATTTGAAGGCAACTACAATTTCAGAAGTTAAAAGTTACCTGTCTGTGGTCTAAAATTTAAGGTTTTATTGTGGGAATTAAACCTGTTATAGGGTGCAATATGCCCCTCTTCAGGTGAACTAGGTATGTTGCATATAGGACTATTGTGAAGGGATGTCCGAGGGCTGTTCCCACAGATTGAGAGGTTTCAATCCCTTGCATTCACATTAATTACTGAGGAAAACCTCGGAAAAAACCTTCAGTCAGGATTGCCGGTCTCGATGGGATTCGAACCCGGGACCTCCCGAATCAAGAGCCAACACTGTCGGTTCTGTGGTCTAGTTGGCTAAGGCACCTACCTGGAAAGGGGGAGACCCGGGTTCGAACCCCGGTCGAGATGGATTTTTCAATTCTGAATAATATTATTCAATATTAACAAGTCCACGTAGGGGAGTGTTTCTAGGCTAACCAAATTGAGAAATTTAATGGTGATACATTACTTAAAGGGGTATTCACCCGCTAAACTCCAAAAATATATTTCATTCAGGCTAACTAGTTATGAATTTAACTAAACTAACATAAAACTTAAAACTGAAATGAATAGAATTTCACATTTGTGTGTACCTACTTTCATCTCTGTCTGTACTTCCATACTATCATTATTTATTTAGGTAAGGTGTGATTATCTTAGTACTATTAAGTCCACATTGTGTAGCTAGAGGACCAGCAGGTTCGGACTGGCCGACCGGGGAACCAGGAAATTGCCCCGTAGGCCCCCAGCCTAGGGACCCCTATGCTGGGGCCAATTGAAATACTAAAGTTTGAAGTGATAATTATTGTTGTTTGAATGTTCCGCTTATAAACGTAGTCAGTTTAGATTAAATTCCATATAAAGTGTTTGATTAAACTCTTATAGTTGGAAAATGATTTAACTCTTTTAGTTGGACAATGAAATTTTTCAGTTGAGTCAATACAATAAATGTAAGTTTTCCTTATAATCAATGCAATTCTGTTAATTAAATCATATTAATTTTCTAATCCTTTCCTCCCCAAGCTCATCCTACCTTAAACGCTTGACAAAAGAGCAGGAAAACAATTCTAAAGGGCGTTGAAAATGCTAATTTTGCTGAGCTTTCGGCCCCCGAACCCCCACTAGGGGTTTTGCCCCTGAATCCCGTTTAAGATGGGGGCTTTGCCCCCACGAGTTAGGAGGCCCATTACATCAATTCTCCCGGTAGGCCCTTGGACGGCCAGTCCGACCCTGAGGCCCAGCACCAGTGAACACAGTCTTGCGGCTCTTGCCTACCGGGCTGTACTGACAAACACACACTAATCTGCAAGTGTAACAATGAAAGGCTCAATCACAATGTGCACATTTCTTTCATTGTTTTCTGTTAACTATATTAGTGAACTAGCAAATTTTCCTTAGCGCTGTAGACAAACCTAGCTACACAATGTAAACATGATGATAATACCATAAATTAGTTTCTACTTAAGAGGCTTGGGTGCGATTCAAACACCAAGTTGAGCGCGTCATGTGCAGTACTTTCGTACTTTTCGAACTACGGGCAGGAAAATCAATATATTTTGATTCTGTTTTCTCCCCCTGAAAGGTAACTAAATTTGTAATCGTAGCACGTTGGCCTTTTTCCCATTTAAGCCATAGATTTTCCCCCGCAAATTCTCAAAGTCCATAGAAAATGTCGAAAAATGTTCATTTCCGGTCAAAGTTTACTGACTTAGTGTGACCAAAAGGGAGCAAAATTGAAAAATCGGCCAACGTGCTAAGATTCACATTACTGTTTTAAATATGCGAAAAAAAACTAATTTTTATCGCTCGAAAAATGTGGACGTAGGACGAAAAGTACGAACACCTTACAAAGCACAATTTTGGCTCCATTTGGTGGCGCTCCCTAGCGAAATCAGATCGTCTCTGCCTCGAAGCAAGTAGGGGAGGTAAAGTGGGCTGGATCTGGACACCCGATGTGCTTGTCATCAGATTACTAGGGCTGTGCGAGTACTCGATTTCTCGAGCTTTTTCAAGCTTCAGTTTTGAGCTCGCCCCGAGCCGAGCTTGATTTTAGACTCGATTTATTCGAGCCGAGCTTGGCTTTATGCTCAATTTATTCGAGCCGAGGCTTCAAAAACACGCAGTACACGTGCTCATTTTCATCAACACTCAACAGACAGTCTTGTCAACAAAGACTTTCGCGGAAGAATGCGGCAGCCTGAGTCAGCGATCGACAGTCGACGCAGTAGAATGCGATAGGCCTAGGCCTAGAATGCAAACGTGTCTCTCTCATGTGGGAAAACCTATCACACTATCGCCCGCGCTGAAGCTTTTGTCGCAAAATAAGCCTAGGAAAGAAAGGAGATAAGCCAAGGAATAACAATCCAATGCGTCGTGATCGTAGAAACATGATCACATCACATTGCAATAATTCTTCTTCCAACTAGTTCCATACCGACCATCTTTGTTCTTCGTCAGCTGTGAGTTGAGTTGGTTGGATCCAAGGTTGGATCGACCGAACGCGCACGTAGTTCGCGCAGGTGTCACGTGTTGGCTTACAACGCGCTCTGTTGTCAACTCTAGTTACTCTTTAGCAGAGTCGACAAAGAAGTTTCCACGGGTCACTCTGCAGGCAGCGGGCAGGCTCCGCGGGAAAGATCGCATCGACGTAGCGCGTAAAATAATAAACCCGTGAATTAGCCTAAAAACGGTCGCGAAAAATACCCTGATCTTATCGGCTCCGGGTAATTTCTAGAACCGGGTACCCGATGTTATCCCTACAAAATATGTAGCCTAACCATTTTTAATTTTATTTATTTATTTTTTAATTTTTTTTTGAAAAAGCTCGGCTTCGGCTCAAAAATCAAGCTTTTTTTAATACTCGGCTCGACTTAAAAATTCTAGGCTCGCACAGCCCTACAGATTACATAAACACAATCTGCTATTCGAGGTTTGCTTGCAGCTTTTCAAATCGTTGCCGAAAGAATTCTATAATATTCGTTATCAGAAATTAATGTTGATGAATATTGTTGTAAAACGTCCTTATTATTTCAAGTTTGATATTCGAGATGATAAGTAATGATAGATGAGTGTGAAGGATTCGAATCCGCGTCCTCCTCCTGTAGTGTAATTCACCAGCGTCACAATAGTATGTGCCACCGCGGACGGAATCAAAAATTAAATTAATTTAATTACATGTTAATATGTATATTGCATTCTGTTGATTTTTATGATGATGATTTCTATACTTCTACTTTCAATTTTTTTAAAGGTAAGTGTATCGTTCTTTCATCATGATAATAGCAAGAAAAGTAAAATCGTTTGATAGGATTCGGCTGTCTTGATCATATCTACAGAACAGACATTTCGATAATTGTTGCCATAATTAGACGTAACGTAATGTATGAATTACTATTAGGTCTACGTTTATCGCTGGATGTAGATAAAACTTATTTTATTTGATAACACACATAATAAATTCTATAATTGATCGGATGTGACCTTGTTGATTCTGGCGTCTCACACGGGTCGCGTTTTCCTACATCTAATACCACCGATCTTTCGTTGGCGCATGTTCATGCGTCGGTGCCGAAGGATTGGCTTGGCCCACTGAAAATCAGTTGTTAGTTGTTACTGATAAAGTAGACAGTAAAACGAATACGTTATTTTATGTATTTCCATGGTCGTATGAAAACAATATATTACATCTTAGCAAAAGCATTGATGCCATGAGCACGTGCCTTTGGACCCCGTTATCTACCACCTAAATCATTTTCCGCGGTTGAAACGTCTTTATTCTTGTTCCTGACTTCAAGACGAGTCTTTTGATACCCATCTCTATGTGTCCTGCAAATAACATTTACGCAATTCACATCAATAGTCAAGTAGCTATTAGCAAAATAGTTCAGTTGTACACGCGTGACCTTGAACCCGCCGATCGCACCCACTTCGCCACATCACGCCACGTCACTAGCCGATGGTTCGAGCAATGCATCTTATTTTATACCACTGAGTGAAACATATCTAATTTATTTTGATTGCTGCTCATACAGATATATTTATGGATAAGATTGGTCATTGGCCGACTGAATATCCGATTTCTCACTATCATAAACATTCCACTCACAGTGGAGCTGTAATTGTTTTGTGGGCTCCAGAAGGCGATGACGTCGCTTTATAAAACAAGAGAATAAGAATTAATAGGCGATTGACTTAGGAAATGGCTTCGTGACATGATCAGTGATTGTAAAATATGGTTTTTGTATTAGCTACAAGTTTTTGAATATAACTTCGCAACAAATATTTTGTCGTTTGTGAAGTATTATAGATAACAATTTATCGTATAAACAAGACTGCAATTTCACACACACTCAACACAACACACCAAAGTCGTCGAATAGGCTATTATCTGGAGGGGGAACTTGCCCCCCCCCCCCCCCCGAACTTTCAATATAGTCAGTGTTTGTATCTTTTTGATGGTTTTCAAATTTCTACAAAAACTACATTATTTCGGAATGCATTCAGCCCACTACTTTTTTAAACGCCTGCGCTTGCGGTGCTGTTGTTTAATTCTTCGCTCCTGCTGCCATCCCCACCCCTTTTTATTTCCATTTCTAGAATTGTATGAGCTCAAGTTGGGACAATACAAAATTATTTCTCCGCTCCTGTAAAAAATCCTGCGGACACACCTGCACTTCCGATGTAAAACGAACTGATTTTCAGTGGGGGACTTTAAACCAAAGCGACCAAGCCAACCTTGTAGGCCCCGACGCAATCGACGAGTAAGCGATATAACCAACCAAAGATCAATATTTTTTATAGCAAATTAGCAATCAGTGGTATGGACAGCGCGAACACCCGCGGATCAACGCCAGAATCAACAAGGCCGATTCAGAACAACTTTGAAAGAGTGATCGTGTAATTACTAGATAAAGCGTAAGCGTTTAGCTGAATTGAAGTGAAACGATTTAAACTTTGCCTGACTAGGGTTCAAACCGAGAACCTCCATTTCTGTATTTAATAAATAGATTCGATAACACACTGTACAGCAACAAATACTCTTGTCTTGGTTTATGACATTATAGGGCGAAGGTCAGCTTTTGAAACTAAGGGACATGAGAACGGGATTTCTTTAAACTATAGGTCGCTCCGCGTACGCTTTTTCCAGTCGCGTTGATGGATGAGCTTCTTTGGTTGACTATTTCTGTCCAATGATTACTAAATTTTTTAATGTGTGGAATCTCATTACTTTTTCAAGTTTTATTGCAAAATTATTGTTTGTTAAATTAAGTAAAGTTTTGTAAAGTTTTACCGTATTAATAGAGATTGTAATACCAATTAACAAAAGTATGTAATTATGTGTTTGCTCGTCGATTGCGTTGGGACCTACACCAAGCCAACCCTTGGCTTGGTCGCTTTGATTTAAAGTCCCCCACTGAAAATCAGTTATATAACTGAGTGAGTAGATTCTAAATACAGTTTTGTTTGAATTTATCTCGAGGCACGCACGCAGTACGCATTGTAGTTGTAGGTGATTGTTGTCAAGTTTCTATAGTTACTTGTTAATTATTCGCCTGTAAAAGAATTATAATAAAACCTTATTGTATTTAGATAATTAGTGTTTAGGCTGTTTATATTTTGAATATTTTGATAGTGTTATATACTTATATTGTATTGTCACTTGTACATAAAACCGTTATTCAATGTCAATCCTAATGAAATTAAGTATTTCATTGTCACGGAGAAACACAAATTTTGATGGCATACTGTGTAAAATATACAATTCTTAATTATAATAACATACTGTTATTCATTTCCATACACCAGAAAGTAATTTCGGATAGGATTACAACTGGATTGATATTATCTTCGCATGTATGCATGGGGGTATGCATCTAGTACGTTGCAGAATGTAAGTTGACCTTGACAGAGTTATCGTTGAATGAGTGAGTCAGGCAAGCAATAAATTAGATAAGGCGCTCCGTGTCGGTGAATTACCCCTCTTCGGCTTTCGTCACTGCCATGTTGTTTGTGGTGGGGATGAGTATTTGTTCACGCCTATCTCCCTCCCTTCCCGCTCCCCGCAAGAGCGTAACTTTATAGAAATGCGCGGGAAAAGTTAGCACTATACCTCTTAAATATATTCCATTGACACCATATCTGCATGCATTTCTATCAGCAATACTAATCGATAATCATTCAACATCCCAGTCTTTGCTAAATCTCGAGTTTCGTGTTCGGTTGAACGGTAAGTTGGTAGCCCTACTACTTGAAAGCATTCTTGTAAATATCAATAGGCTTTATCATGGACCAATAAGAGGGTGTATCCAAATATTAATGCCTCTAGGTGTGTTAGTTATAACCATTGATATTTAACTACTGTTAGGCTAGATTAGCAGTCGGTGGTCCACTTCCGTTACAATTAGAAGCAATCTTGAAATGACAGTTTACATGTTAATCAAATGGGAGCGATTTGTAGCCCAAATAGTTCTCAAGATTGCCGCCAGGTTGACAGGTAAGCATACTAGCATTTAACACTAAATGATTACTAAATTCCCTTATGCAATAACTTCGTATTGTTTCTGTTTGTTTAATACCATGCTGCACAAGCTAAAACCATATCAAACAATCCAGTAAAATACTTTATTGCTTTAAAAAAGCATAAATTAAAACGCCAAATCGCCATCTTGAACTGGATTTTCGACGCTTCAATTTGCTACGCTCGCGCCTGTGCGGATGTATTGGACACAGCTAATCAAGCCTACTATAGGGGTTTAATATCAATGGTTATAACAATACAGCAAATGGCAAATCAAATAAATATGCATAATGTTTGGATTTTCATGAGATAATTTTGTAGCAACTGCTATAACAAAATTAATTAGTAGTAACATTTGGATTGCACAAGATGTAATCACGTGTGTTATGTTAAGAGACTCTGAGGCAAGCACAGAAAACGTACACGTACGCGGGCTAATTGCTGTTAATGTCACAATCATATTTTGCAGAAACGTACATTGTTATTCACACTCTGTTGTAAGAAATGTGTCTCAAATCCTCAGGGCTAGGTTTCAACCGTAGCTATAGCCTAATTTCATTAATTTTTCAACCAAAACCATTTTCAACCAAAACCATGAAGTTTTTCTGGAAAGTCCCATTGAACAATTTAGGATTTAGAAAATTACCCTATGCATTCATAGTTGATTTTAATGGAGGTGTCTTGCAAGGAAATTTTCTATAAAATTTGTTTGACAATGCAATAAACATGCTAAATGAATGGTAATTGAATTTTAACTAAGAAGAGTCATTTATGGTTTAATTGGGTATTTGATTGGAGTGGCCAAACGAGACAATTGACAGTTTTTAATTTTTCATATTGACAATGGCCTCGAAAACCCTGAATCTGCCATGCTTTCCAAGTTAAAGTAGGTATTGTCCTTATTTAGCTGGAATTGAGCCATTTCTGTGCTTCTACTGAAACACTTACATTTACTAAGAGACCCAGTTTTAGAATACTGTTGCCCTGGATTATTCTGCCCCATGTCTTGCCAATTTTAATAGTCTTCTTCCATATTGATATGCGATCAAAGACTTTTGTGCAACAGTTTTATTTTAGTGTTGTTTTTTGCCGATATTTTCGTGATGTTTGGGCCGATTCTGACCAAACGGGTGGGGCTACAACGTTCATATTTTACATGGACATTAAGATTAGGGTGATATATTGTACCTTTTGAAAGAAAAAGTTGGAAAAGTTAGCCAGAATCCATAGAAATTAAGGTTTTACTATACGTTTTTTGAGGTAACAATTAACAAGTAACAATAGAAACTTGACAACAATACCTACAATACGTTCAAAAAGCACTTGCAAAACTTAAGAGACCCTATGCAAACTAAAAACTTACAAAAAAGCTCATACATCAACGCGACTAGAAAAAGCTTCGCGAAGCGGCGTAGTTAAGTTCATATATGTCGACATCTTTTGCTTCAAGTGGAATTCGAACCCAGGACCTTCTGCTTTGGAAGCGGGGACTGTTAACCATGGGACCAATGAGCCACATTAACTATAATTAGGAAGCTTCGCAAATGCTTTTTCAGGCGCGTTGTTGGATGAGCATATGTTTTTTAAACAAAAATAGTGTAAAATTGCGATTTTCATGAGAAATTATTTTTCGATTGCGCTCAAATTTTGCACAAATAGTACATAAATTCATAAAATTGAGGTTCTGTGAAAATATCATTACAATCGGATAAAGCATGTAGATGTTATAAGTCGAAGAATTTTTTTTTAAACAAAAAAAGCGTAAAATTGCAATTTTCATTAGAAATTTTTTTGATTGCGCTCAACTTGACACACGAATATATTAATTCATAAAATTAAGGTTTTGTGAAAAAATCATAACAATCGGATAAAGCATGTAGGTGTCGTCATGTAGTAGTCGAAGAAATTTTTTAAAAATAAAAAAAAATCATAAAATTGCAAATTTAATGAGAAATAATTTTTCGATTGCTCTAAAAAACGTGGCAGTTCTAAGTTCAGAGATTTCGAAGGCCTCCATATAATTTCATCGCAATAGGGAATATTCCACTTCCGCCAAATACTGTACGAATAGATTTTATAGAAAAAGTATTTCGTCCCGATTACAAATATGTACTTTGTTTTTCCGTGAAATAATAATCCAGTGGTTTATAGCCGTTTTAAAAGCAGCACTTTTTTAAAGCGGCAAAAACGACTGTGACGTCAGAACTGTGTTGATCCAACGCCGTCTGGATAAACATACATCCAGACCAAAGATGTTGGAATAGTATTATAGTAGGATCGAGATATACATCAAGACGGCGGTGTTTTAAACAAAGCAGCGCCTTGCGTAGCCTACAGTAATGTAAACAGATGGCGGACATTTTACATTTAACGCCTAGCCAGAAAACGAGAAAAGTTGACATTGCAATCAAAAAACAAAACTGAAACAGTCCTAGGTCTAGGCCTAGACGTAGAAAATTATTTATAATACAACAGTCTAGGCCAATCGTTCCTGTAGGATATAGGCATTGGTATGTGAATACTTAAATTACTCACTTGACAAGCCCTAGGCTTAACTTGCCAACCCTAGGCCTGCACGTTCATGTTCTGACACACATCCCGCACAAAAACCTTACTTTGATGACTAATTAAAGCCTATTGTAGATAAAGAATACCATGATAGTCCTAGGCTATGCAAAAATTCAAGACAAAATGCTCGTTATTCTTTATCACAATGATCTCGCGAAATCTCCTGTGACATACGAAAAAAGAAAAACAAAACACGGTGAAAATGTACATCCCTGTGGAGTTGTTTGTGTTGAGCGGATGGGCGAGCATCGCCGTCTGTATGTAAATATGTACAAATATACGTACATTTAGTTTCCAATTGGCCTTGACTCAACACAGTTATGACGTAGTACCGTCCAAAGATGGCGCACGCTCGTTTTTGGCGCGCAAACTGGAGGTCCAATTTACTTCTTGTTTAAATTACACAAAAAACATTTTTTTTAAATAAAAAAAAGTGCAGTGACTATTAAGACATGAATAAGAATTAAAATAAAATATAAAATATTAAGTGGAATATTCCCTATTGGCATATCGGTTTAGCCAGAATCGTGTGGACAAACACACAAAAATACAAAAAGAAAAAAAGAAAAAAAAACATTCCGGATTTTTTTCTCCAGTGTAGTGAAATGGAATCTTTGCTACACTCATCCAACAAAGCTTTACTGATACTTCAGAAGTTAAAGCTCTTTCCCTTGCTAGTTGGGTGTAAAAAAAAAAAAAATTATAAATTGTATTTAGAGTCTACCCACTCAGTTTTATAACTGATTTTCAGTGGGGGACTTTAAATCAAAGTGACCAAGCAACCCTGTAGGCCACGACGCAATCGACGAGTGAGCGATAACCAACCAAAGATCGATAATATTAATAGGAAATATAGCAATCGGTGGTATGGACAGTGCGAACAACCGCGGATCAACGCCAGAATCAACAAGGCCGATTCAGAACAACTCTGAATTTATTATGTGCTTCGTTGCTAGGACGGCTCCAAAGTCACCGTTTACAAACTCCTAAGACAAGAACTGATAGACTTAAGTCCAAATCAGAAGTTAAGAAACTTCTGACTTTAGCGGGAATCGAACCCTGGACCTTCTGCATTGGAAGCAGATACGCTAACCATAAGACCAACGAGCCACACATGCGTGTTGTGTTGTGTTTGTAAAACAAGTTCTACCTAAACGTTACCAAAGAACAGTTTTAACATAGAAAGGTCTGTAGAATAACTAGGAAAACGCTTAAGTCCCGCCGTGTTGTTGGATGAGCGTAATTGGTGTATTGAGCTGCCATGTGGTATGCGGATTTTCTGTTCTGTGAAAAAATCATTACTAAGTTCAAGATTTAAAAAAAAAAATTTAAATTAAATAATTTTTTTTTTAAATTAATCGTAATTTAAAAAAAGAAAAGTCGTAAAATTGCGGTTTTCATAAGAAATAATTATTCGATGCGCTCAAATTTCACACCAATATATTAATTCATAAAATTAAGGTTCTGTGAAAAAATCATTACAATCGGATAAAGCATGTAGGTGTTGTAAGTGGAAGAAATTTTTCAAAAATCGAAAAAAATCGTAAAATTGCGATTTTAATGAGAAATAGTTTTTTGATTGTGCTTAAAAGCGTGGCAGTTCTAAGTTCAGAGATTTTGAAGGCCTCCATAAAATTTCATCGCAATTGGAGTATCGGTTTAGCCGGAATCGTGCGGACAAACACACAAAAATACAAAAAAAGAAAAGAAAAAAAAAACATTCCGGATTTTTTTCTCCAGTGTAGTGAAATGGAATCTTCGCTACGCTTATCCAAATATGCAAATTAACAAAGTTTGTATTAGGAGTAGGAGGATCTACTGTATATATAAAACACATTGCTAGACTTGACAAAAGCAGTTAATGCAACTTACCGAATCAAGTGGTGTCTGCTCCGGTGTCAAAGCTGCTTGCGATGCCGAGTACAGAGATGAACGCTTGAGGGCAGCAGACGGCGGTGAGTGGAGAGGAGAGAGGCAGCGCCAGCTGGAAGCAAAGAACACTCGTGTTGAGTACGATATTGCTAACTTGCCTAAACATTCAGAAATGTTGCATTTTGTATTTGCACTGGTCAGCACAACTTTTATCAGAAAATCATTTTAATTTTGTACTATTTTTAATTGTTATCTTAGGCCTATCATAAGTTTTACTGTTACACACAACATCCAAATGAAAAAGATTTCTAGAAAATGGATCAATGTAATGCCACTGCCGGCCTTCAAGAAACGCATTTTAAAAACTGGATGCGACGGCTCCAACTGAATGAGACCCTGCTCTAGTGGCTCCAAGCAGGGGCGTAACTACGGGGGGGGCGAGGGGGGCGACCGCCCCCCTAAATTTAGTCTGAGTGGGGCGAGGGGGGGCACAATTTAGTTGCAAGGTTTTTGTAAACTGACAGTAAAACTGTCAATCTTCACAATTATATAAACTAGGGAAACGCCAAAGTCGTTGTTAAACGAAGTGAGTGAGCCATGTGTTAAGTACCCGATTACATTACTTTTCTTCCCCCTACCTTGGGCCTACCTAGCCTATCATAGGCTAGAGAGGCGCATTATGACCTTACAGTTGACGCGCCCGTCCCCGTATACCAACTAAACTTTTAAAACTATTATTTATACGAATATAATTATCAAACTTAAATGCAAATGTTCCCGGGTACTCACCACATGACTCGCTCACTCGTCTCACTACGACTTTGGCGTTTCCCTATAGTCTAGTTGGCTAAGGCGCCCTTGTAGCCGAAATGTGAAAGAAGTGAGTTCAATTCCCTGGTCGGGAAAGATTTTGTAATTTCTAGATTGTATTTCAAAAATAATTGAACATGATTTGAAATGCATAATATAACGCAGTGTTGTCCATCATCTGTGGCAATAGGGCCTACTATGGTAAACATAGCCAGTACGAAATACGTGAAAATATTGCAAGGTTTACTCAATCTACGAGCGAATTTTGTGGGTACCTTGACGTGCAACATTCGACAGACCTTGCATGGGCACGGCATTTCACGGCCAGGCGAATAATAAACAAAAAATATATTTTCAAAATCTAAAACATTGTACCCGATTACATTAATTTTCTTCCCCCTACCTTAGGCCTACCTAGCCTATCATAGGCTAGAGAGGCGCATTATGACCTTACAGTTGACGCGCCCGTCCCCGTATGCCAACTAAACTTTAAAAAACTATTATTTATACGAATATAATTATCAAACTTAAATGCATATGTTCCCGGGTACTCACCACATGACTCTCTCACTCGTCTAACTACGACTTTGGCGTTTCCCTGGTCAAGTTGGCTAAAGCGCCCTTATAGCCGAAATATGGGAGACGTGGGTTCAATCCCCTGGTCGGGAAAGATTTTGTAATTTCGAGATTGTATTTAAAAAATTATTAAACATGTTTTGAAATGCATATAACGCAGTGAAGTCCATCATCTGTGGCAATAGGGCCAACTATGGTAAACATAGCCAGTACGAAATACGTGAAAACATTGCAAGGTTTACTCAATCTACGAGCGGAATTTGGGGGTACTTTGACTTAAAACATTCAACAGACCTTGAATGGACACGGCATTTCACTGCCAGGTAAATAAAAAACAAAAAATATCTTTTCAAAATCTAAAACATTGTCGTTAAAATAATTTCATAACATTGGAAGTCTATTTTTCAGTTTATTATTTCTTGTATGTTTAAATCGCAATGAATCTTGCTGATTTTGTTAGCAGTTCTCAATAAACTCGTACCGGATGTCCGTTTAAAATTTCAGCGCAATCTGTTCAGCGATTCGGCTGATTTTTAACGTACACACACACACACACACGCACGCACGCAGAAAAACAATAAGGGCCGTTTAAGTCGAATGGAAATCACTACGTTCGCTACGCTCACTCGTTCAATTATCGACGAAACCACGCTAAAACATAGTATAAAAACGCCATTTGCAATGTTAAAAATCAAAAATTTTCTGGGGCTAAGTGCCCCAGACCCCAGTGATGGTTTTTACAGTGTGTAAGGTGTGACAATTGTAAACCTGATCAGTCAGGAAAAATAGCCTAACCAACCCAAATTTAATTAGTAGGGTATATGAGTGAAACTTATTTTTAGAAAATGTATGAAGAGCCCACATTATGCGAATCAATTATATTACGTATAAACATAAGTATCTTCTTCTATGATGTATTTTTTAAACTCACACAAATACTTTATCCAATATGGGAGTTACTAGCAAGCTTGTTACTTTGGGTAATTATGGGTAAAGTCAAAAAATATAATGGTGAAACGCGTTTAGCCACGATTGCTCTAAGTAACTCGCAAGTGACAGTGCAGCCTCCATAGCTGACATCTTTGGTATATTCGGCACCACGAAAATAAAAATAAAATAGGAATTCCTAAATAAGAGAATATGAAATTATTTTCATAAGGATCTTAAATTGAGCAAAATTAAACTACCTTTAAAAAAATGTTCCCGGAGGTTGTGCCCCCAAAATCCCATGATAAAGTCTGCTTGTTAAAGCTTCGACCTATCAATTGCACTCCTGCAGTGGTGTCATGCGAGTATACGGCGTAAACACAAAACGCAATATATACCTTTCAGTAAACCTAAAACTAAATACAAATCAGGGTATAGGATATATGCTGTACAGGGTGCATATTATTATACTCTCACTGAAAAATGAGGAAATCCAATGTCAAGTCAAAGCACATAATCTAATTTTGCAATTTCACCAATCATCAGTAACAAAATACTAACAACCGTGACAGAAACTAACAAAATTATTCTTAAAAAACATGCCTAAAAAGCGTTAAAATCCTTCAATTCCTTAGAATCGGAAAATTTTTCGGGGCTGTGCGCCCTGGACCCGCACTAGCTAAAGGGCCTTCCCCCAGGCCCCCAATTGTACTAAATCGTGTTCTTTACTCACGAAAGAGCGTACGCCCCTAAATACATTTTTGATGACACCACTGCACACCTGATAGTGGTTGAAAAGGCGCCACTGCCAGACCCGCACTAGTTGGGGGGGGGGGAGTCCCTTAGATCCCCATTGTATCAGGATTCAGGATACATTAATAATGTTTGTGGTTATAAAAATGTTCGCCCCCCCAAAAGACAAGGGCTAGTTACGCCACTGGCTCCAAGACAATATTGGCATTGAAGAGAATTATTATACACATGTGCAGTTTTCTCACCTCCGTACAATTGTGAGGTAAGCTGGGTCTCTGCTTCAGGTATTCCCAGCTGGGCTGGCGAGAGTCTTGTGCTGTCCGGCAGGCGAGTAGAGAAGAGGGGGATAGACTGACACATATACTTGCGTAGATATTCACCAACTGATATACCAGGCGTTGTATCATAGATTAGATTGCCTGAGAACAAGGAGATAAAAACAAGTATGAAACTTAACTAGTTTACTAGGCCGCTACGCAAACGCTTTTTCCAGTCGCGTTGATGGATGAGCTTTTTTGGAATATTTATGTCCAATGATTACGTTTTTAAGTGGGATCTCATTACTTTTTCTATAGTTACTTGATATTACTTGTTAATTATACACCTGTAAAAGGCTTATATTAAAACCTTTATTTCTATGAATTTTGACCAACATTTTCAACTTTTTCTTTCAAGAGGCACTGCATCACCTAATCTTTATGTCAATGTAAAATATGAACGTTGTAGCCCCACCCGTTTGGTCAGAATCGGCCCAAATATCACGAAAATATTGTATTAAAAACCGGGGAAAAAATAGTAAAAGTACGATTTCTATGAGAAATATTTTTTTAAATGTCTCTAAAATCATAACATATATAATTTCAGTGATTTTAAATGTTCCCATAAAGTTTCATCAATATCGGAGTAGCCGTATGCCAAATAACACGAAAATATCTCATTCAAAATTGAAAAAAATCGTAAAAGTACGATAATCATAAGAAATATTTGATCGATTATACCCAAAAACGTGGCAGGTCTAAGTTCAGAGCCTCCAATTTTCATCAAAATCGCATATTATGCTGTTTGCCCGGTAGAGAGCGAACAGACAAAAAAACTAACAAAAACAAAACACCCGAGCTATTTTTCTTGGGGAAATGTAAGTGGAAAAAAAGTCACATTGAAGTCTTTGCTTCGCTCATCCAAAAACAGGGATTGGAACCTTTATTCATAACGGTTCCGGTTCTGGTTCCACTTCTAAATTTCATAATGGTTCCTTGGTTCCAGTTCCTAAAGTATAAGTTCTGTGAGAACGGGTGGTTCTTAAAGTTTCCGGTTTTATACAAGATAATATTTTGCTAAAAATTGTGGGAAGTTGTAAATGTACAAATTTTGATTTTTTGAAATTTAAAGTTAAAAATTATCAAGTTTAAATAATTTTAAAAAAATCCAATTATATTTACTAATAAAACACATAGAATACAGCATTGAGGCAATTTTACTCACCACTATTCGTCAATGCTGACAGCTTCCTGGATCCATGTACCAAGTAGTCTCGAGGGCGACAAGTAGCCTGGCAGAGGGGTGAAGTAGAGGGAGCTGGTTCCACAGTCCAAGGTTCTCTGGTCGACTTCCACCGGCTGGTAGTGTCCATGTAACATTCAATAGGTTCCGTTAGCATGAGAGGGGGGGCATATGACCAGTCTTGAATTCACAACTAGGATTGCTTAAATTTGTTAATGTGATTTTAGGGCATACAACAGTTGTAGGTATCAGTGCCTAATCCAAGTTGATTAATTCATTTTAATACTGATCACTTCTTATATAACTTTATATAAATCCTACTGATTTTTTAAGTCAACAAATAATAGGCCTACAACTATTCAGGGTGTTATTGCATTTATTATCATAGTTGACCTATACTTTGATGATTTACTCCCATTGTTGAATTCAGACTTTTCATCCCGGGGGGCTATTTAAGATCCCGGGGGTACTACATAGGGACCAAGTGCGGGGGGTTTGGGGGCGAAGCCCCCCAACAATAGCGCCGCAGGCGAAAATTTTGAAAATCTGTTTTTTAGAGTGCGTTTGGTGCGTTTTGGAAAAAAGTTGTGGTCTGAACGCAATACCAAAATAATGTAGTTTTTGTGTGTTATGGACGCTAAAAGATCCTAAATATCGGCTAGATTTAACCTTCAAACCGCTAGATTCACAAAACGGTCATTTTAGCAACGAAAACAAAATTAATACAATATTTTCCAAACAGGGTGAAAAATTTTTTTTTTACCAATCACAGCACGATTTTGTAAAATTCGACTAATAGAAGGCAAGTATCAGTGTTTAACCTAATAGGCTATACAAGGAAAACTGCGTTGACCCCTCCTTTTATATGATGCCTACGCATTGGTTACCTGATAATAGTGTTATCGCATCGAAAAGTACACTGACCATTTACCCAACATACTGCATCTGTATCAGTCCTGCAAGCGCATATCCTCTCAAGGCGCGACTGCGAGCCAACATACAAAAGAAGACATACTTGGGAATTTCCTAAACAGAAGTCGGAACCCTTCGAATGACCATACATTTACAAATCTAGTTTTTGACCTCGTGAGTTGCCCACACGTTTTTCGTAGGGTCTGCCTATTTGATTACAGTTAAAAAATAAACCTTAACAACCTTCAAACTTCAAAGCAATATATTCGTGCCCTTTCAAAAACGGCAAAGTGTCATTTAAATTTAAAAAATGAAGGAATATATAGTGCATGTAGTCAATTTATTATTATTATTATTTATTATTTTTTTATTATTTAGCCCCCCCGGGATCATAGCTGGATTCAACACTGTTTACTCCTTACCCCTACTCCCCCCTTCTGCACTGGAAGAAGGTAGACTATACATCAGAAAATTACAAGAATGAGAGTACCGGTATTAATATCTACCTACCCAAAGCAAATCCTCAATTTATTCCCCCCCCCCCCCTTTCTGCACTGGGAAGAAGGTAGACTGACTATACATAAGAAAATTACTGGAATGAGACTCTATCTACCTAAAGAAATCCTCAATTTATTTGATTAAATTGGGGGGGGGGGAGAGAGTTGTTATATTTTATATTACAACACAATAGCTCACCTAGAATCTCGTCTTGATCGCGTAAGCATAGCGACAGATGAGATGTTAAGGGTCCAGGGGCGCGTCCCCCCTTCCCCCACCCTCAGACAGCTGTGACGTGCCGAGTGACAGACATCAATCAGCTGGGAGCCTGGAACACAAAGAAATCCAACTGTTACAACCGACGCCACGCAACCTCTACATAGGCTACAATCAAAGGTTTTGGAGAACAATAAATGACGAATGCGCAATCATCTGAACCTTTGGGTTTTGCTCATTGGGATATTAGCAAAGATCAAAGTTATTGCTGTATGATACCATTGATTAACGAATTCCTTCTTTAATCAATGAGCATACATATCAGTAAATGCAGATTCCATTCCATACAAAGAGTGCACGAAGGATATGAACCAGATCCTTCTGGTAACCAGAAAACAATAACGATTTCCCTGTAAATGTCTCGCATCTTTGACCTTGAAAGCAATTGTATCAACACTAAAATTTCATGCGCACGAAATAATTGTATTATCAATATTGCAGACATTCTGATATTGGGAGACTGTGCACAAACATGCATATCATAACATGTGAAGATATTATCGCCTTCGACGTGTTTCGAACCCACGCATTTTTCAAGTTAGATTGAATAATAACACGAACAGACAAGGCCGTACAAGGCTACGTGAAAATAAGCGGGTGCTCTCGAGACAGATATTAACTTGGACATGGATCACGGTTTAGTTTATAACCTACAGCAGAGATAGGCAAAACGCTTTCGGTGTAATTGATGTAACACGAAAATTACAGTTAAATTTCGCAATTTGGATTTTTGAAGACACTGAGAACACGAGTGATTATTGGGGTTTAGAAGCTGCGGATACGAGGGCTGTTGACGAGACACGTTTTTGAATTCCGAACAGTTTCAACTTTCAACGACCAAATAAAATATCCAAAATTTTCCTAAATATACATCAACAGCAATGCATAGATTCATAACGGTGGATATTATGTAGAAATAATTAGGCAAATGAATAGGATGGCTCGATATAAAACAAGATCATGTAGACGAGACACGGTTTCAAATTCCCAACGGTTTTCAACGACCAGAGGGAAAAATCAGACTTGTCCCAAATATTCGTGTAAATTATACGAAAAAGAGATTGTTACGAATGAATTCATAATGGGGGATATTATGTAATAATAATTGGAAACTAAATAGGATGGCTAGGTGTAAAACAAGATGTAATGTAGACTGCACGAAGGCATGTACGCTTACCGTGATAGACATGAACGTTGTTATCTGCTCGAAGACTGGTTGGAAACTGAGGCACCGAGCCGAGCATCGCAATCGCAGGTTAGCAAGAGTTATCTGTGACGTATTATCAGCCCGAGTGAACCTGCTCAGCCAATCAAGTCGCTTCGCTTTATCGAGAATGTTCGGAAATAAACAACGTAATTTGAAGATAATTCGAGTCAATAATTTCTGTGTATGTATCAACCAACATCACGGTATGTTTGTTGTTATTTTAAACTTGGTTTATAATGTACTAGTGTTTTGATTGATTGAAAATGTCGTCACCTTCGTGAGGCTCTCTGCTCGGCGGCTCCGAGGATGACGTAGGTAGGGCGTACGTGCAGGACCGGCCAGACCAGGGCTCGAGTCCCGGATAAGACATTGACTTTACTTCATCAACATCCGATCAACGTCTCGAATAACAGATGAACATTAAAAAAAGTCGTTGTGTTGTTTCTGATTCGTGGGTAATCGCGACGAGAATCATAATTAGCTGATAGACATGCGATATGTGCCGTCATCGTCAGTCAAGTTGAGGTGACAGGCAGGCAGACAGACTAACAAGCATTTGGAAAGATAGACATCCAACAAACAGACAGGTGGATTAGTAGACAAATAAGACAAGACATTGATACAGGCAGATAGACACACAGACAGGTAAGCAAACAAACAGACATACAAATAGAGGCACAGACAGATAGACAGACAGTAAAGCGGACAGACCGACAGGCTCACAGACAAGCAGTGTTCATCATAATATAATTCTACAATCCTACAGTATGAATGTCGGATGGCAATCCAAGTATTCCCAGTCTTGGAGAAGAGCGCGTTTCCGGGGTACAAGTTCATTTTAGGGACCATGATTTGACCCTTTATTAGAAAAGGGTAGAATTAGTAGGATAGCAATTGATAAGACTAAAGCAATTACTCCTCCTCCTAACTTATGAGGAATTGATCGAAGGATAGCATAAGCAAAAAGCAAATATCATTCAGGTTGAATTCGAACGGGTGTGAGAGGATTGGCTGGGGTAAAATTATCAGGATCTCCTAATATATAAGGTTCTATTTATCTAAGAGAGTAAATAGTGTTAGAATTATAATAAGGCCTAGTACAAGGAATCCTACAATGTCCTTAAAGTTAAAGTAAGGGTGGAATGGAATTTTATCTACATCTCTATTAATCCCTAAAGGGTTATTTGATCCGGTTTGGTGAAGGAAAAGTAAATGAATTATTACGGCTGCAGCAACAAAATACTATAAGAAATGCATTCCAGACTTACCAAGCACCAAGTATGATGTATCGATACGTTGACTCACAGCCTAGGTAACCGTAGTCCACCTACAGACGTTCAGCGGTCACCTCTAAAACACAGATTTTAACTAAAATATCAAATCAAAACGTCACTAATAATTACATTACAATTCAAATATCAAACGATTACGTTAATATAGCTCTTCAACAACTAGGATCTTGCGCGAGGCAATCGCAACAAGTCAACAACCACCTTATGGAGGTAAAGCTGGTTAGGTCGACGACTGCCTCAGACAACCCCTGACAGAATGACCGAGTCGAGACGGAGCCGCGAGGAATTCAAGATAAACCAATGACGTAACCAACCGTCTAGCGATAACAGCTAGCTCCAAACTCATGGGACAAATATGATACGAGCATGGGGTCACATCGCAACATCCTGTGTTCAAACTCTCCTGCACACAATATTTAACCAATTTTGTATTTCACAATTCTCTTCAAAAGTACTAACTTTGAGTATGGAACTAAGGATGGTTATATACTCAATGGTACTAATAAGGAATTAACGTTAATAGTGGGAGTGGGGGATTTAAGCCTAACCATCGTGTAGATCGTGAAGCAAGCATGAAAATGTGTGAATCTATTAATATGATCACATGGAATCCAGAAATCGATGGCCCCAAGTTGAGATCCTGTAACTTTATTAATAATTGAATTAATTCATAAATTAACCAAAACATATATTTAACAAAGAGACTACATAGAAAAAAGATATAAAATTAATTAATTTATCTTCTAATTAATTACATTTTAGTTAATTTTTACCACTTTTGACTTATGTATAATACGTATACCTAAAACTTTACCGATTGGCTTAAGATTTTCCAGTGTTGGGTAGGAACTTTTGAAAAAGAACGCGTTCATACATAAAACTTTACCGATTGGCCTAAGATTTTATTTTCTCGCTTTACGAACATAATGCCAAAAATCCAAAATTTGATGGCCCCACACGAAATTCTTGTAACTTATAGATCAATAAAAAATAAATATATATATTTTATTTATCTATTCAACGTCTATTCTATTCAGTTAAAAAACTGATTCACAAAAGAGGACAAGACTGAAGAGAATGGTTCATAAAAAAAAACAATGAAAAGCTTATCTTCGCCAATAAAGACCACTTACTTCTACTTACTTGCATACTTACTAACTTTTTACTTTATTCCCATCGCGAGTAGGTTTACTTCTAACTAGCTAAACAAACAAATAGTTATATTCTGATGCAACTGTCCAATTAATATTTTTGTCATTAAGTTCAATATTGATGAAAATATAGATGTAACAATCTGTTGTCAAAACTTTTAACTAGCGAGTGTGAGATAATGTACAAAATTTAATAAGATGTTGTTTTCTCTTATTTTAACGCTCAAAGTTTTGCCCGAGAGAGGGGGGTTGGGTGGGTGGAGGGGTGAGGCGATGCTTTGAATGCCATTCTTGTGGAAATTAATCTAGAAGTTCGTTAGAAAAACTAAATAGTCCAACATACCATACTTGTATTTTTAAGTAGGCATGACTTATTTGATATTCTCACGTCTGAAAGAAATTTCCAAAACGCAATTTCAAGAATATAATAACTAGCGTTATCCTTTTTAGAAACCCTTGTAAAACCTTGGTAAGGAACGTGTATCATTCGGGCTTGCCTTGTGACGGAAGAATGTGAACGCAATGCAGCTCTCTGTGATAATATCGTGCCCTAGCTACACGACACAAACACAAATGATTCGTTCTCACACACATGTGGCAGACACTCTTTCATGCCAACTCACAGCTGTTTTGATATCTCTGAATAACACACGCAAGTTCTATGATATAAGTGACCAATCCATTCTCCTCGCAACTCTTGACCAGCCTGGTCCTACCTCGTGAGGGTGCTTGTCTCTTGCCTGATAAACTTCTCTGTCAAAAAGAAAGATGGCCCCCTTATCACGGTCATCCGCTCTCAAAAACTTCTCAAAATGTTCCTGCCGCGAAAAGAATAATGGCGTCACTTCAATTTTCTTGGCAGTCGGCTGAATTTTACTTACAAGAGTTGTCAGATAAGGGAAAGGCGATGGGGGAGGTAGAAAAACAAAATGCTTAATAATTTATTTCTTATAATATTCCGCATTTCTGCACTGTGAAACTTCGTACAGTTGTTATATTTGGATTTCCTTTTTATTTTATTTATTTTCATTATATCTGAAAAATAGCCGTTTATGTCATGCAAACAATACAAACATAACAACAGTTAAAACACATAAGTAGTTGGAATTATCGAAACAAACCATCGACCATAATAAGGCGACAGTGGTGACTCATGCGTACAGCGCGTGAGACTCTTGAGGCCACAGACAATCCTGACTGAAATGCGAATGTAAGGGATTGAGTCCTCTTGAACTAAACATACATCTGACATTCCTTTCTCAATTGTCTTAACTCCAAAATACCTAGTTAGACATCTGAAGAAGGGCCTGCATTGCATTCTGGGCAGCTTTTCCAAAATAAATTACACTCGTTTTGAAAATAGTAATGTCATGCTCGTCAATGAACAATTACAACATTTTGTATTTCCTTATTATTATTACCTTTATGGTCAAAGGTAAAAAATATTATTTTTGACTCATTCGATTTATTGTGTGTTCTTCTATGCTCGTTCGAAAAATTTAAACAATACTTAAACTATCGCTCACCTCTACCTACCTAACAATACTTGGACATTCCTAACTATCCCAAACACCCCTATAAAGATAAACTATAGTGAAGCACAATATGAAGAGGGTCGCACATGGTAAAACGGATATAAACGCCACTCCGGGTGTTCCTATGAAACAAGTTTATTTTATACATTTTATTATAGTCTAAAGAATGTGGGGAGGACAGATCTGTGCTGAACAGTACGAGTCACGGGCAGGGGAGGAGAGGGTGATGGTCGTCGTCAGGGAGGTCTTCAAGGGAAGGGTAGGTGATGGAATACCCGACAACGAATGCCAGAGCTCGAATCTTGTTTTGGAGAGTAAAATACTCCTCGATTCTTACTAGCTGATGTTCGCGAGACTGTCTTATTCTGATGATCGACAGATGAATACCCTGGGCTGGGATAAATCCTATCCTGGGCCCATACGGTGATTAGTCATCGTATCTATGTATGTTCAAAAATTAATAAGTGAGTTGCTTGTTTGTTGTTTATTGAGTCCACCCACCTGTTCAGCGTTGTGTCGCTTGCTTATCACCGAGGGACTGGGACGATCCCTGACGCCAACCGGCATCATCTGGAAGCAGCGGGAGATACTCGTAACGGGAGGAAGAGGGGGATCTCACTGGGATCGCACGGGAAGGGTCACATTTGTAAGGAAGTTGAGGTTTCACATGGGAAATAATAGTTGCTGCACAATAAACATTTCAAGTGACCTTTCATTTCTTTGGATTATATTAAACCTAGTGAATGATAGTTGCAAGTGGGTGCCAAGGTTGCACGGTACTATCCCTGTATTGTAATTTAAAACAAAGTTTTGAGACCTACAAGTAACATTTGACGTTGAACATTTGTTATTTCACCATAAAAAGTGCATTAATAGGAGACGTTAAGCAATATCCAATCAATCAATCAATCAATCAATCAATCAATCAATCAATCAATCAATCAATCAATCAATCAATCATATTTCACCATTATGTCAAAAGCGTTTTAGACAAAATTTGTTTGAAGGGATACTTATCCAAAATTTACTTTAAAATTATATACTTGCATAATCAATCAATTATAATATGCTCAGATAAACTAGTTAATTAAAGACACGTGACCTTGCAATATAAAAATACTATTTTGTTTCATCGACGGCTAATCATTTCCTGAGATGTCAAGCAAAGATAATTTTAAGAGACTCTGAAAAGGATAAATACATTTATCTTCATTTGAATTCTACATTCTTAATTCTAATTAGTACATACATAGACAATTTGATTTCCGTTTATTTGTGAAACAAGATTTCTTGAAGTTATTGTACAAATACATATACACTTACTTCCAAAACATTTGTTTTGGTGGCCACAAGGTAAAGACTGCAACACCAAGTTAAGAATAATGGGCTCAGCCCAATTTGACAAATTTGTACAACAGTTTAATATCCAGTAATTGATTTTATATACATCTACTTTCAGTTCTTGTGTCGTCTTGATTCTTACACTCAATCATCTTGTAATATGACTTATTTAGTCCTATGGAAAGGGCGTCTTTTTCTCTAGTCCGGTCCACCCTGATTTCCCAGTTGTTCGAGCACAGTATTTGAGTTCGCTTTCACACACATACACAGATGTACCGCCTAGTTTCTGTTTGTGATTCACCTACTCAAAGGTGACGAATGAAAAACTTGTCCGTATGGAAGAATTTAGACTTCTCATCTCATTCGCTTTATTAAGAACACTGTGAACGTGTAGACGAGGATGTGAACGGATAGTGATACGCTGGCGCAGTTCTTGTTGCCGTGTTGCATGGCGGCCGGGTGTTCCCCTGGAACCAACAGACACGCACAGTTAGGATCGCCGTAGATAAATCAATAAACATACAAGAAATCAATAGATAAACAACAGTACAAAATAAGTAAATAAACATTTAATAACATTTTAGAAAGCACAAAAGCAGTTACTTTACGGAGCGAAGCTCACGTATATGCAAAACTTTCCTGTACGCCCGTATATGTGCGTTTGACAACCGAACACTTCCTCCGATTGACACGAGTTATTAATACACAATATAAATTCATGTATTTAAATAAACCCCCAAATTAAAAAAATACAAGTTGCACTCGGAATTGAATTGTTTGCCCAATTAATAAACACATGCACACAATGGTGAAACAATAAGCTATGCATTAACAAAGACAGAATACATTATTTCAAAAAAGGCATCATTCAATTAATAATTTATTATAATAATAATTGAATAATTACACAGTAATCAATCATTGTGTATACATTGTGCATATGTATGTATGCCTTTCGTGGTGGCACATACGATTAGGGCGCTCTTCCGAATTGTATGGCTCACTGCCTCCTAGATGTTCGTCGTGGCTAACGAGGAGCCACGACGAACATCTAGGAGGCAGTGGTATGGCTCTACGAGGACGTGGGTTCGAATCCCGCATAAAGCATGGTTTTTATGTAAATGTCCTTCATCGTTATATATTACCACGCATCGTCTCGAATAGCCTTATTGATATAATACTAGGGAAACGCCAAAGTCGTTGTTAGACGACGTGAGCAAGCCATGTGTCGAGTACCCGGGAACAACCCCTTTCCTCCCCAAAACTTAAGGCTGAATCTAGCAAGCATGGGCATATTCTCCACAGTATATTAGGCTAGAGTGGCGCATTAGGCCTTCAGTGTTGACGCGCCCTTATAACAACTAATCTCAAACCCCTCTTATTTGCACTCTTGCTCACTCATCTAACAACGACTTTGGCGTTTCCCTAGTTATGGTCATCGTCGTCAAGGGGGTTGTCAGGGAAGAGGTAGAGGTCCCCGACGACGACTGCCAGAGGTCGCATCTTTTCGTGGAGTATATATACACTTCACTTTTATACTTACCAGCTGATGTTTGCGAGATGGACTTAGTCTAATTCGATCGTCTTTTACCATATGCAGAGCAATGCTCTGTGCCAAATACACGACCATATGGTTAAGCCCTACGTAAAGCGTACACATATCTAACATTCATGACGTAGGTTAGAATAAAGTAGGTGGTCTAGTCTCCGATTTTAATTATACCTTTATATGGCGTAGTACTGCGTGTATACTGTATAGGGTCTACTGCGGTATTGCACTGTTTCTTGTGGATGGTCAATTGGTCATCATTATTAATTAGTTGATGAATTTAAACAAGAATAATGACATTACTTTTAGAGAATGACAGACCGTATTTACAACAAAAACATACGAAAAATCACCGACTGATAGCGACTATATCTGAATTGTTTTTATATCGTAGGCTGTGGCCTATTTTTCATATGGAAAATCTAAACAAATGCTACCGATATTTTTAAAAATCCCATTTTATTTATTGTAGTTTTAAATCGAAATGGATCTTGCTCATTTTGTTAGCAGTTCTCAGTTACCTGGTCACGGATGTGTGTTTAAAATTTCAGCTCAGTCTATTTGGCCGTTCGGCCGTATGAGCCTGGACAGACAGACAGACAGACATTTAACATACATACATTGGACAATGCTCACGGCCAAAGCCCGATCGAGTATAGCGTTAGGGAAGACTTACGTTCGCTGCGCTCACTCGTCTAATGAGACGTTAAGCTGGGTGATACAGTAGTAGATTCAACAAGACACCTTGATTATGGTCGTTGGTGTACATAGCACATATTATATTATGTTTTAGTGTGATATGTTGTACGAGAACGAGGCAACGATAAAGAATAAAACCCTGACTTCCCTCCATTTCAAACTATTGGCGACGACTTTGGAAGGTCTGAAAATATTCAACAAAATCAAAAAGAGTTGTGAAACATTCCACTAGAGTTGTAAAAGACGTGATTATGTTGTATGACGTACGTATAATGCCAGAGGCTGTGCTTAGCAATTAATACACACAAATCAACCATTATTCATAATATTAGTCGAGTGTTCCAATTACAATTTAATACATATTTCAAGTGGTTTGAAAAACATGGTATAGAGTATAGAAAGTATACCGCAATGGTACAGAAGTAGCAAATATAGCAAGCACAATAATATAAGTGAACGAATGTTTACATATTTTGCGCGAACCAACTGGGAGTTTGTGTTCGTGTCCATGTTATTTTATATTGAAAACATCCGTATTCAATATCAGCTAGGATAACAAAACAAAACAACCTATCTGTATTGAGTTTCGGAGTAGGAAGGTATAAGGTGAAGTAATATACCACCCAACCGTTTACGATCCATATTAAACTGCTTCAAGTGGTGGGGTCACTAGATTTCCGTCCCAACCTATTTACATGCCCAATATTATTAATTTCCAGCGTACGATCTTCAATTTCGGCCCGCATTCTACGTCTCATGTTTATGAAATTTTACCTACCAGAGAGGAATGCGTAATGCAGTGCAGGCTTTCTAGCCAATTGTGCCCGCGTCGTCGGCGTCGCCGTTGCGAGCTCGGCTGCTCCGTCGGTAGGAGATTCCTTACCGAAATATACAAAGCCCTTGAGTCTTCCAATTTCCCGCTGACCTCTTCCACCCCACAGGGACATTCTATAGCACAAGCGTTAGAAGTAATCTTTGCCAAGACCAACATGGAATATTATTGACGATGCCCCGAGGATTTTGTTCGCTCTTTTTTCTATAAGTCGAGATATTCACTTTCGATAGTAAAGATCACCTTTTATTTCTCAACTTCAGCGGAAGAAAGCGGACATTTTATCGATTGTCTGCAGCACAATTTATTTTCTTTAACTCTTGCTTAGTTTCTCTTAATTTAACAAGCCAACAACCCCAACTCCTCAACCCCGACCCCCAACAGTTCCGCACATGTTTTTATCTCAACGATTGAGTAGCGTTTTTCATGAGTTTTTTTAAGTAGGCCTATTCCAAATTCCACGAAAATAAATCGATTTCATTTTGTCGTCTTTTTGCTATCTAGGAATGCTTGGCGAAATTCATGGCCCATACAATAAAACTAAGATAGTCTTTCGGCGAACTGCGCTGTCAGCACAGCCCTGGAGAGTTCTTCATGTACAGTCCACCCATCTTGGCTACTTCACTGGAACCAGCGCGTGTGCGCGCGGCTAACATTCGAGGGGTCACTGGCTCACTCCCGGCCGCCGGCAGTTCCGATACAAGGCTTATCATCTGCTTAAAAAATTGCATTTAACTGTGCCTTGTACATTTTAATCATACCCAGGTTTCATGTGTAGTAATTGTTAGGGACCGTACTCATTTGTCTTCAGCCCGTCCGTCTGTGCGGTGTCACGTCCACGATTAAAACCGAACACGGCCTCCGATTGACATGCGCTTGTTGTCCTTCATCATGAATGATCCAGATGGTTTTTGGTGGCCTTTAAGGTCAATGGGACGGGGCTACCATCTTGAAAGTGGCACTTTTCTGTACTCGGCACATCACCAATTAAAAATTTTTAATCCACGATTGGATTTTATTTGTGTGTTCTTCGACAATCTGTTGATAAAGTTCCTTCGATATCGTGCTCTATTTAGGGTACTCCCGTATACCCGTGCTTGCTGTCTATACATTTTATTGGCTTCGTTACGCCATTTCTAAACAGAAGGTTGAAACCTTTCTGAAATATAAGATAAATTTTACACCACGTGCTCACTTTTTACATCACCGTGTATCTCAGCTCATAAAAACATCCGACTTTCTCAAAGCTACACTTTCTTGTTGTTTCCAGACGTTCTTGATACACAAACCCTAAACGACAAAGAAAAAAATAAATTCAAATTTATTGATTCTCATTTTATATGCATATTCGAACCTTGGCTCATATTTAATCACTTATTTTAGGTTTGTGAGCTCTAAGTCCCTGACAAAAACTTTGCAATCTCTTGGTTTAGCATTGCCAATTAAAAATTCCTTTTTGACGATAAAAATCCTTAAACCTTGTTTGCTCAGCACGAGAAATTTGAATAACACTGGTTTCCAGTGTAGGCAATTTGCGGTTGTGTGTGAGTGTCGCTACCCTTAACAATATTCCAACTTATTGTACAAAGAGGCATCAAGCACACACACAAAGGCAGTAACCTAGGTCTTGAGTTGGCGTGAGTAAAATTTAGCTTTGGGGTAGTTTTAGTTGAAACATCCAATAGCCTAAATGCTCGTTGAAATTGTAAGTTGACCAGATGGGCAAGCAGAAATTAATAATGTCTGACCATGCCTACATAGTTTGTCGCCTCGAGCAACTATCGGGCCGCGTTTGTAGGAAGGTATAGGCGTACACGAAACCGCTCCCCTAAGCTCATATCCATGGCCAGAAAGTTGTCAATGCAAAAAGCCTAGAGTAGCTACCCATGTTAAAGTTTGTAATGTTTGCAACGTGCCGGCTTCCTCTGTAATAATCACATACCTCAATGGAATCCACGTTAAGTTTAGAACGTGTTTCAACGTCGAGAAACCGACGCTAGCCAGCACCCATGGACTGAACAAGGTCAGGAGCGTGGGCTAGGTCACGCAACGACCAAAACTGTGAAAGTTAAACTTGTATTATTTGAGAATGACAGATTGTTCGTTCAGATAGTCTGGGTTTTGTATATATCCTACGTGACGTCGTTTACAAAATGAACTATCTTAACGCCAAAGCACTCAACTGATTGAACTTAAAGCGATAGAATAGAAATCTCAGCTAGAATGAGAAATACAAGTGTATAACATGGCATGTTGGTCGTTAGCAATTCGATTTACCCACAATGTCACTAAGTAAAACTTGGACAGAGCCTTTAGAATGATATCACTTAAATATCGGTGCAACGCTTTATAAACATTTAAAGTACCTCGCATCCAGCAATGCATAATATGTTCGCTTTAAAGGGACACCCTTGGTATTATTACATTACTTCAATGAATCATTACAGTAAAATTAATATTTACCTATTTTTGTATCATCATAAGTTTACTAATAATAGATTCCTAAAAGTTCTTAAATGTTTAAGTCAATATAGTTACCCAAGTTTTCGTATGGTAAGTATGTGTCTTACTACAGAATTAAATTTGAAAAGAATGCATTCGAAAAATATTAAAGATCCCCCTTGCATAATAAACATATACTTTATGAGTGTAAGAGACCGGTATGTAAAGATTGACGTGAAATGACAGCATCCAGCCAGGGAGCATAGTAAACACAGCACTTACGATGATCATTACTTGAGTGCATGGGTAGACTCTTTACTTTATATATATATATATAGATATATATATATATATATAGATATATATATATATATGATAAAAACAAGGATCTTGGGTAAAACCGCGTCGAAAATAAGATGAACCAGGGCAGAACCTGGGCGTCCACCGACGTTTCGTCTGTACTACGTCAGACATTTTCAAGGTTGACTGTGACTCTACGGAGGTTGGAGTCACAGTGGTTGGCAAGCACGCAGCGCCCGCCTTATATAGCCTCGGCTGAAGGTGTGGGGCGGCGAGGTTATATAGAAAATAGGTGCGGGGCGGCGATGTCATATCGAAAAAATATATACGGATGGTGGCAATTGAGAAACAAAATAGCACAGCTTACTGTAGTGAAACCTTTTTAGTCCGGCTTCTTGTCATAGGGCCTGATTTTTTCGATATGACATCGACGCCCCGCACCTATTTTCTATATAACCTCGCCGCCCCGCACCTTCAGCCGAGGCTATATAAGGCGGGCGCTGCGTGCTTGCCAACCACTGTGACTCCAACCTCCGTAGAGTCACAGTCAACCTTGAAAATGTCTGACGTAGTACAGACGAAACGTCGGTGGACGCCCAGGTTCTGCCCTGGTTCATCTTATTTTCGACGCGGTTTTACCCAAGATCCTTGTTTTTATCCTATGACGGGCCGCGAAAACCTACAACAATCCATATATATATATATATATATATATACATATATGAAAATATATGTTTTGAGGTAAAACTGCGTGTGATTATTTAATAAAATAATATTTTATTTCGACCGCTGACATCCAGGAGGCTTTCTCTCAACTCACTGTCATCTAGATCTGTTTACCCAGATGGCTGTGTTTTAATTGTCACCTTGTACTTTGTTATTCCATTTTGTTTTTGTTTCTAAACCTTGATAAAGCTAGGTGAAACCCTAGCGAAACGTCGGAAATAAAATATTATTTTATTAAATAATCACACGCAGTTTTACCTCAAAACATATATTTTTATATCATTTACTGTGAAAGCCTTAAATCTAACATATATATATATATTTTTTTTAATGGAAACGAGGAAATCTTATACGAAATATTACACTTAGGATATTGTTGTGAATACTGGGAGCATAGATAATAGTATAACCCCCCGCCCCCCCGACTGGGAGGTAAACGTATATATTGCTTTTATTGTGTTTGCTTTCTATCAAAGTATGTATTTTTGAGTGTGTTTAATAGTACTTTGTTATGAGGTAAAATAATTTGTTTGTTTCTAATATTTATCTTTTTAGATATTTTGGTTGTGGTTTACATTTTATTCGTAACAAAATACCAAGTTGAATGGTACAGTCTGATCGCTGTCTGGAAATTGTGTAGGATGTAAAATACCTTACCCTGAACCCACAAGTACTTTTAACACTAGAAGGGTGTGAAAGATGATATGATTGTGTTTATAATGAGAACTTTGTAACCATATTTACGCTAATGATAATTCAGATAGCGTTTTAAATTACAAGTTTAAAATTTTAATGGACATATCAAATTTATATGTATCAGTCATCTCATTATACAACAAATGTTGGCAGGATAAACTTCTTTGTGAAGAATGGAATAGAATATAAAGAATAAACATTGATATTAGCATATTTGGCACCGCTCCATAATCCCAGTCAACACACGACTTTAGTGACACGTGAAAGATTTTGTAACTGGTGCCGAATACATTATGCATAACGAGGGTAGCTAAATAACTCATTTGTTATAATTTCGAATCCAATTAAACACACGCTTCCAAACTAAAATGTATATTTAATAGCAAAAAGTATTATTTTGTGTGTATAGAATAATAATGATTTCATTCATACGAATAAATAGGTCAATATTTTTATACTAATCTCATATACATGTGTCCAAGGGAGCGTTTGATAGAGTACATGAGGATATATTTATTAATGCAAATGTCTAAAGAAAAGATTACTTGGAAACATTTTAAGAAGCATTGGGATATAAAAGAATATAATTGACGCGGCAGAAGAGTGTATAACTTGTTCACGACGACTACAGACTACCAAAGAGCAGATAATCCGGAAGAGCTAGAGAGAAATGAGACGACTGAGGGAGAAGATAAGATAATGGTGAGGTACTGTCTTAAACCAATCGTGGGATGAAAATATAATCATGATAATGTATTTAAGCACTCGCATACTTTATCCAGCCCACTCATAAATGTAATTATTCCCGTGTTGTGTTACTTTTACCATTCTTCCCATTTCACATATTTTCTACTCGCAAGAGAATTCAAAGCCATGTTTGTAATAGAAAAGAAATAGCGTACTGACTAACGCTGTTTAGAAAGTGTCCAATAATAATTTTGTACATGTTTCCTTACAACGACAACTTAGCAAGTAGCGAATGATGAAAGGCGAGGTAATGGGATTGATAAAGTAAAAAGTGAGAATAATTTGTTAATTGTTTCCTTACACAATGCCAACTTAGCAAGTAACGGACGATGAAAGGCGAGGTAATGGGATTGATAAAGTAAAATGTGAGAATAAATTGTTAATTGTTTCCTTACACAATGCCAACTTAGCAAGTAACGGACGCAGTGGCGTATCCAGGAATTCATAAAGGGGGTGTTCAATCAATTTTTTCATAGATGTGCCGAAGGCTAAGTGGGGGGTCCGGGGGGCTTGCCCCCCGGAAAAATTTTCTTCTTCAAGGTCATTTTTGGTGAAAATCTGTGCGTTTTAAAGCATCACAATGACGAACTTTTTATCTACTAAAATCCTTTTTTCAATCCAAAAGTTTTCTATTTCAAGGTAATTTTGGTGAAAATCTGTGCGTTTTAAAACATCAAAATAACCAACTTTGTATCTACTAAAATCCTCTTTTAGTCAGATGGTAATTTGTAGTTATTTTATTTTCTCCTTTACACTTTTTTTTTCAAAAGGGGGGGGGGTTGTCCCCCCTCTCCCCCCCCCCTTGGATACGCCACTGAACGGACGATGAAAGGCGAGGTAGTGAGATTGATAAAGTATAAAGTGAGAATAATTTGTTAATTGTTTCCTTACACAATGCCAACTTAGCAAGTAACGGACGATGAAAGGCGAGGTAGTGAGATTGATAAGTATAAAGTGACGGACAAGAATAACGTGCGTGTGAGAAGTTCGAAACAGGAAGATCAAAAGATATAGACCAAGGAGATATTATGAACTACAATTTGGACTTGCTCGACAAGAATGGTTTGTAGAGGGTATGATTTACAGATTGTTTCAGAACTATAAAATTCACAGTCGGCATGTGGCTAGTTGCAGTGGCGTATAGCTAGGAGGCTGCTCGATGGGCTTCTTTGCCCCTTGCCCCCTCTTGCCCTTGAGATTGAGGACCCCGAGCGCCACTGCACCCCTTGCACACCCTATTCCTACGCCCCTGGCTAGTTGGCCAAGTGATAAGGAGTCTCTGCGTCCAATTTAGAAGGTCCCGGGTTCGAATCCCGCTTCAGACATATGGACTTAAATTCATACATTATTCTCATAAAATGTGTAAACGGTGACTTTAGCAGAGAGAGCAGTCCTAGCATGGAAGCGTACGTGAATCTTGGTTGTTCCGATTTAGACTTGTTGGTTGATGGCGTGGCCCTCGGGTGGCTCGTGACCAGCGAGTTTGGTTGGTATGGTGTCTCTGGTTGGCCACTGTCCGCTCGTCGATACCAACAAACAACAACACACACTTGGTCCGTTTTAAATTCATATCCAAACCCTGAAAATGTGGGTAGACTCTAATTACGCATTAATTGATATTTATTGCCTATCCACACAGTCACGTCACGATGATTGACTTTCAGCGGGAAACATGCCAGGACGGCTCCATTGCCACAGGTTATATTGATAGATTGAAGCTCATTGCAACGTTGAAAAGACCCAACCCGAAGTGGAATCGGAGTTCAGGACCTTCAGCAATGGAGCAGGAATAAACATTAAGGCCTTAAGAACTCGAATGGCAGACTTTGCTCGTTCCTCAACCCTGTGTGTTTATCGACGTCCCAATAAAATTGGTTATATGAAAACAAACCGCTAGTTTCTTCTACCACAATTTGTGACTTTCCCTCTATAAACACAAACAAACCACCAAGTGAAATAACTGTTACTCTGAACATCTGTTAAGTGGTTACATTGTTTTGAAGTTGGAGTTCCATTTGTTTGCCTTCATTTCTGACAAGGCGCCATCGTCATCCATCAAGCGAACAAAAAACTGCACTAAAGTAAACTTGCACAGTAAGTTGGGGAGTTTGTTGTCGCCGGCCGGGACGAAGTCGAGTCAAAGATATAAACACAATCATGGCCCGCCACGAAGTCACTTGTCAGTTGTCACGTGGCACGCGTTAGCGTGATGGCTGCCGCGTCATATCGACACCCGCGCTCTTTCGGCGACATGAATAACTAATAGTGCGCGATGATGTAATGAATAAGAACGAACTGGAAAGAAATACGCAAGGATTAGACAGGGCGATATATTCGATACGCAAGTTTGAGACGAAAAATTCATAAAGTATTGATTAAAAAATAGCTTTGCTTTAATTAAAAATAAAATGCCATCCTTACTTATTTAATTAAAAAACATTATTAGTTGTGAATATGTACAATCCCATCGATAATTATTTACCTTATTAAAGATTCGGTTAAAATATCCAAATCTATTAATAAAGAAAGCTGATTTTTTAAATTTAATTGGATGAGCGTAGCGAGCGTAGCGAGAGGAAGCGAAGACTTCAATTTCACTGACCCCCCAAAAAATTTAGCTCGGGTGTTTTTTTTTTTTTTTTTTTTTTTTTCCGTCTGTTTGTTCGCTCGATTCCGGGCAAACGGCATATGCGATCTTGATGAAAATTTGACCGGACGTTCGTTTTCTCTGAACTTAGAGGTGTATTGTTTTTGGGTACAATCGAAGAAATATTTCTCATGAATATCGTACTTTTACGATTTTTTTCGATTTTTAGTGCGATATTTTCGTGACATTTGGGCCGATTCTGACCAAACGGGTGGGGCTAGAACGTTCATATTTCACATGGACATTAAGATTATGGTGATGTAGTACCTTTTGAAAGAAAAAGTTGAAAAAGTTAGCTAGAATCCATAGAAATAAAGGTTTTAATATTAGTTTTTCAATTTTTAGTGCGATATTTTCGTCACATTTGGGCCGATTCTGACCAAACGGGTAGGGCTACAACGTTCAGATTTCACATGGACATTAAGGTTATGGTGATGTAGTACCTTTTGAAAGAAAAAGTTGAAAAAATTAGTCAGAATCTACAGAAATAAAGGTTTTAATATGAGTTTTTTAAAGTTTATAATACCAATTAACAAATAACAATAGAAACTTGACAACAATCACCTCCACAATGCATTCAAAAAGCACTTGCAAAGGAAAAGTGCAAACAAACGCACAAAACGCAAAAAAAACTTACAAAAAAACGCTCATCCATCAACGCGGCGGGACTTTAGCGTTTTCCTAGTTAAACAAAAAATGGCGGATGGATGGCACTCATATAGTATAACGTGAACGACCCTGTATTCTTAATGCCCCTGGTTTAATATTATTTACCAGTATTACAGACTGATACTCGTTCTACCAGCTCACGTACAGAACTGTGCGCAATTAACCTTGACACCGGAGGTAATAATCTTCATGACTTCATACAATTACTAAGTATACGTATCCGTGTTTCTTCTGACTAACTCGACATACAATATTACATTTTGCTGGGTCAAACACTCCCGGTCGACCCCTTTGGCTTTTTACATTCTGAATCTCCAATGAGGAACGCTTTTCCTAACCTCGTTTGGTATTATTCCGTGAAACCTAAAATCTAATCTAGTACAGCAATTAAAAAAGAACGTTTTCGTAAGCATGCCTGCTGTAGGGTACATATCGGTTCAAGTTTTACCTGGAGTAATCCTTGTCAGACCATTAAGGGTTTTAGAGTTAAGGGTAATTGTGAAGGGAATGTCCTAGGGGTGTTTAAGAGAACTTAATCCCAGCATTCGCCGACCCGAGAGAAGAAAATCTAGAAAAAACTGTCATTGAGGAACTCCGGTGATAAGATTCGAACCCGTGACTTCGCGATCAGAGTCCTATGTGTAAAGCATGAGCTAGCTACCTTCAGCAATGCAGCAAATATAAATAACTAAGCAAATATCTAACACGGCATCATACTTTTGGATTTTGTTATCGTTATGGCTTTTAAGGCTATTCCACCGCGTTTTTCTATTTTCCAAAATATGCTACTAAGTTAAAATATAGTGAATGGCTTTGAAACATGGCTATTTTAGAAAATCAAAAATATTTTTTCCAAATTTTTCTGATCCGGTACACGGCCAATATAGCCACCTCAAAATAATTTCAAAATTCAATTCGCCGGGGCACACCATTCAACGTAGGGTGTTGTGCTTTAATGACATTAATTTTCAACTGTTTTCTTTGGACTGACTGAGAGAAAACAGATTTATTTTAACAATTGTCTTTCCAGCGAATTTTTTCGTTTGGCGGTATTTTTTACCGATTTGTACCGCCAAACGAAAAAATTCGCAGGAAAGACAATTGTTAAAATAAATCTGTTTTCTCTCAGTCAGTCCAAAGAAAAACAGTTGAAAATTAATGTCACAAAAGCACAACACCCTACGTTGAATGGTGTGCCCTGGCGAATTGAATTTTGAAATTATTTTGAGGTGGCTATATTGGCCGTGTACCGGATCAGAAAAATTTGGAAAAAATATTTTTGTTTTTCTAAAATAGCCATGTTTCAAAGCCATTCACTATATTTTGACTTAGTAGCATATTTTGGAAAATAGAAAAACGCGGTGGAATAGCCTTAACATTTGTTTTTATTAGGGTTTACTCCGACACAACATTTGTTTGTAAACGAACGATATTTACAAGTTGGCTTCACAATCAAATGCGTGCATGTCCGGAGCATTCCGCTGTAATCCGAGTTCTTGTGATGGCAACTATACTTCGCTGTCTCAGCACCACGTAAAGCCGACTCGTGTTTAATGTCTATTGGCACTAACACGTAACGGCCAGAATAAATTAAGCTCCCCAAACTAAATTGTGATATAACGAGAGGTCGGTCACGAGTCTGGGTCATAAAGGCATGTAGCTTCATTCCGAAGTTTTATTAAAACTTCTTCGAGCGTAACGTATTGGATTTATTATGCAACCTTTTCAAACTTTGTAATCCAGCCTAAAATTAACGAGCTTCCTCGCCCCTTAATAACTAAACGATTTCGTTGGAATTAGCAAGCAAACAAATGTAGGCTTTTTGTTAGAGAATGTAAGCGTTTATTCGAATAATTATGAACTCTGAGCAATTTATAAAAAGTACGTGTGGCAAGTTTCATTTCGTAAAACAAGGACAGGATTCTGAATAATATGTTGCTGCTGCCGAATCTTAAATACCCATAGGATTGATAGTCGGATAAATTATAAGTATCATTGAAGAAATGAATGTAATCAAAATTACATAGTAATTTTACGAAAATGCGCGAAGGAATAATTTAAGGAAAATATATAGAATATTGATAGCAGATAAATTTGATGTAGGTATTCACAGCTTATGTTGGTATGATTGCGCTAATCACAAAGATGAGGATAAAAACAAATAAATTAAACGAAAGAAGAGAAAACATCAAGATTGGAAAATGTATAAATTATTCAACATCTTACGGGATTTAACGAAAGGGAAATTGATTGAAAAGACTAACGGCAAGAAAAAACAATTGAAGGTATTTATTTTAAACTAGGAAGCTTCGCAAACGCTTTTTCAGGCGCGTTGTTGGATGAGCGTAATTAAAAAAAAAAACGTAAAAAAGCGTAAAATTGCAATTTTCATGAGAAATTAATTTTTCGATTGTGCTCAAATTTCACAGGAATATATTAATTTATAACATTAAGGTTATGTAAAAAAATCATTATAATCGGATAAAACATGTAAGTGTTATTTGTCGAAGAATTGTTTTAAAAAACGAAAAAAAGCGTAAATTTGCTTTTTTCATGAGAAATAGATTTTTGATTGTATATTTATTCATAAAAGTAAGTTTCTGTGAAAAAATCATTACAATCGGATAAAACATGTAGGTGTAGCATGTGTAGGTGTAGCATGTCGAAGAAAACGAAAAAAAATCATAAAATTGCGATTTTCATGAGAAATAATTTTTCGAATGCGCTCAAATTTCACAAGAATATATTAATTCATAAAATTTAGGTTCTGTGAAAAATAATTACAATCGGATAAAGCATGTAGGTGTTATAAGTCGATTTTTTTTAAATAGAAAAAAATAGAAAATTTGCGATTTTCATGAGAAATAATTTTTCGATTGCGCTAAAAAAAACGTGGCAGCTCTAAGTTCAGAGATTACGAAGACCTCCAGAAATTTTCATCGCAATTGGAGTATCGGTTTAGCCGGAATCGTGTTAACAAACACACAAAAATACAAACAGAAAAAAGAAAAATGAAGAAAAAAAATGATTTTTTTCTCCAGTGTAGTGAAATGGAATCTTCGCTTCGCTCGTTACGCTCATCCAATAAACTTGATTATGAAGTTAATTTTGCGTATGCTTAATTTAAATGAAATATTTGATTTAACAAGTGTGCACCGAACAGGTCAACAGAAAGATGAATATATTTAATTTAAATAATATGTACACCAAAATCACCTATGAGAAATAAGTCTGAACAAATAAAACACTAATTTGAACAAATTTGTTAACGTAAACTCACGAAAATCTTCATCAGTATCGTCCGTGACTGAGACTGATTCACATCCCGTCTACAAGCCTCCTACTTCTGTTTCATTGTCCACATTGTATCCTCGTCGAGATACCTATGTAGATACCTACACTTGGCTATCTTGAAGCGAACACGACTCAGACACGACGAGATAAAACGAGACGTTAAGAATTGCTTTGCGTTAATATAATATTTGAGCGTTAAATGTACCCTTTCCAAACCGCAATTAACAGATTTGCACTATAAGACCCATAATTAAACATTTATTATACTGCATATTATTATGATCACCCACACCCGTATACTAATAATAATTTTTCATGGGTAGCCTGCCCAGGGTGCAATGCACTCCCCTCGTCAAGACCTTGTCAAATTAAGTATTTTTGATTAAGGACAATTGTGAAGAGATGTCCGAGGGGTGTTTGAGAGGACTCAATCCCTTGCATTTGCATTAACGACTGAGGAAAGCCTCGAGAAAAAACCTTCAGTCAGAATTGCCTATCTCGACGGGATTTGAACCCAAGACCTCCCGAATCAGAGTCGCGCGCTTAACGCTCGAGCCAACACTGTCGGTGTACACACGTATATTTAATAGATATGAGTGTGCAGGTTTTTATGTCTACCTGTGTGTGTTCCTATCTTCTTGAGTTGGTATGTTTGTTCGTTATTGTACATGTACTTATTTAATATACGATTAAATATAATATTTTGAATATTTATGGTGTTTCCGAGAATGTGTCTAGTTTCCGATCTTGTCATACTTGCCTGTGTCCAGAGTTGAAATACTTCCGAGCTTCACGCCGATACAAAAGATTGCATTTTCTCACTCTTTAACAACGATCTCGATAGAAATAAAAATCGCGCCCATTTTCTCATGAAGTCTTGAAGTAATTGCTTATTAAGATTATATGTGGTCAATTGACAACCTGTTTAGGGACATACCAAGAAAATAAATGTAAAGGAAACTATCAAAATTTAACAATACCAAATAAATAACACAGAAAAAGAAAATGTACAAAGATAAACAGACTAGTAAGTAACCGTTAGAGTTTGGTAGCTCATTTGTAACGCTTAAGACACTCCCAGGCCGAATAATATGTGCAATGTCTCTCTTGCATCCATGTGACGTTTGGTCTATAAACCTGTGATTTAGCCGAGTTACTTATTGAAAGCTATCGAAAATATAGTATAACTTATGAGAAATCCTTCTCGAGAGCGAATGCAAGGATTTTGTCTCTTCGTTAAAATTCGATTTCTTATTTAGCGAACTAAGGCATAAAATTTCAGTTCGGTTGGCCATAAAAGGTATTTAACGCAAAAGATTTTCCGATAAAATTCACTAACATATTTCCGCACTAGCAACTTTGATCCTTATTTTATATTCGAAGCCAATATTAACTCGGATTCTCCCTGGGCGCTGTATGTAAGGTTATGCCGAACCCGCTCTCACTCCCACCATATAGTTTTTCACGTCTATATTCTTTGACAAGGAATTGCTGCTGTGTCATGTAATGTATTTTTCAAAATAAACAAATAATTTTCAACACTGTTTAGTGACACAGCAGCAATTCCTTGTCAAAGAATATATAAACTATTCAAAACTAGTTTTATTGTACACTAGATTCTTTGAGAATGCTGTGGATAATAATACTTATTTAGATCTTTGGACTCAATACATACTCATTGAAAAATAAGCGAGTATGGTTGATAATTAATTCATTTCAAAGAAACTATTTTATTCATATAACGAGCGAAATTATTCTAGAAGTTTAAATCATAGCTCAAGATGACGTCTACCCTTACGACTAAGACCCCAGACCCATTAGAATATGTCAGTAACAAAGTTTCCGTATTCTTTAGAGAAGCTAATTATAATTACAGAAACCGACGTTGACAATTAATTTTACATAAATGCTTTGGAGAATCCGCGAGCAAAGCTGAGTGCGTACTTAAAACTGTTATTTCATTCTGGCTAACTAGCTATGAATTTAGAAAGAAACAGAAAAATTATTGGGTCCACCATGACCCGAAAAAAAGTTGTCAAACTTAGTAATTTTCGAGCTAGGTCCCATCGGCAAAAATCTCTTATAAGAAATAACATGAGGATGACCTTTATGCCCGGTGACCTTGGAGGATTTTGATACAAACAATATTGGCCATTATTGGCGTACTCAACAGTCTTTTTATGTATATCTAATACCCCCCCAAAATACAAAAATTTGTAAAAAAAAAAAAAAAAAACGGCAGGCAAGCTCTCCTTCCAAAGTCTTCGGCTGTGAATGCTGTGAGATATAGAAGTTGAGCCAAGCATTTCATTCTTTCTCCCTAGTTTCGCATCGAAAAGAAGTAAGATCATTTCGTCTGTTGACGAGCGCCAAGCTTACCATTTTCGTGGTAAAAAAAGTAAAAATTTAAAACTCAAAATCATAAAATAATTACTTAGCCATTGACTTTTTAGAGTCCTCGTACCAAAATCAATAGCCAAGTAATTTTTTTTTTGATTTTGAGTTTAAAATTTTTACTTTTTTTACCACGAAAATAGTTGGCTTGGCGCTCGTCAACAGACGAAATGATCTACTTCTTTGATGCAAAACTGGGAAAAAAAATGAAAGCTTGGCTCCTTCTATATCTCACAGCATTCACAGCCAAAAGACTTTGGAAGGAGAGCTTGGCTGCCTTTTTTTGTTTTTTTTTTTTTTTTTAAAAATTTTTGTATTTTGGGGGGAATCAATTTTTTTTGTTGTTGTTTCATATCAAGGGCGTAAAATACGTGAAATACGTGTAAAGGTGGATACGTGCCTTTTAAAAAAGATTGTCTAAAAACAAAAGTACCATTTTTTGTTTTTTGTTTTTCAATCTGAGTTGGCAATATACAATTTTTTTTTTTAAATTTTTCCCATGGGCAATGTCGATTGGGTGTTTTGTGAAAGATTTGTTTGACCGAAAAACCACATTGACGCATAATTTTATCAGCAAATTTAAAAAATTAAAAAATTTTATTAAAAACGACCTAAAGTTTTTTTCAAGTTAAAGGGGGGTAGGGAAAAGTGGGGGGTGAAATACCTTGCCTCCTGGCGGTTTTATGTTTCATATTATTAGTCCCTCATGCCAAAATTTTATGCTGATAACTCTTCGGTGTCTTCTGGTGTGCTGGAAAACAAGGGGAAAAAAAACATAACTATTAGGGGTGGGGGTTGGGAAAAAAGTGGTTTTTGGAAATGAGAATAGGCCGATTTGGGGTTTAAACACATTAAAACAAATTTTTCTAATTTTAATAAAAAATTTAAAGTCGGGGTTTGAGCTATGAATTATTCCAATTTTAGGGGATGATTTAGGGGATGGTGGGGTGGAATATCGCTTCACGCGACGAATTTTTTTTTCTATTTGTTTGTAACATCATGCCAAATTTTTTTGCTGTTTAAATCATTGGTGCCTTTATGGTGAATGCTGGAATCAAGGTAAAAATTTAAAATATAAAGGGGTGGGGTTGAAAAAATGTGGTTTAGGAAAAGAAATAGGCCGATTGGGGTTTAAAAAACTTAAAACATAATTTTTTAAAAACTACCTAAAATTTTAATAAAACATCAATTTTAGATTAGAGTTATAATTATTTCCCATTTAGGGGGGGGTTGAGCGTGGAATATTTTTGGGCTTTTTTTCCCCTTTTTTCGGCCCGGGGAAGTTAAAAATTTTTTTTTCAAAATTTTTTTAAAAAATTTTGGGGTTTTAAAAAAAAAACCCCAAAAAA